>JAMJFZ010002608.1:0-600000 GCA_026225945.1 Cricetomys ansorgei
CAGAACAGAGAAGCCTGTCTGATAAACACACTAGTGGAGTACTATCAGCAAAATCCAGCTGGTAAAACAGATGAGAGGACACTTTGTGTTCTAAGGAAGTCACGAGACAGGGCAATCAATTGCAATGCGTAAACTCCGCCTGGGTCCCGATTTAAATATGCTGTTAAAAAAAAATCTAGCAGACTCTATAATCTGTGAGCTGTAAGTATTTATATGGGTAATGTAAAAAAATTTAGTTTTAAATATGATAATGGTACTATGCTTATATAAGAAATATTCACTCAAAAACTTCATTTCATTTACTTATTCAGTTGAGAAGCATGCGCACGTGCCACAGGCAAGTGTGGAGGGCAGAGGACAACTTCCGGGAGTCGGTGCTCTCCGACTGCCATGTGGATCCTGGGAATCGAACTCAGCCCATCAGGCTCGATGGCAAGCGCTCAAACCTGCTGAGCGAGCTTGCGGGCCCATGAATACTCGTTTTACGATATGCAGGGAAATATCTACAGGCACAGCGACTGCTCGGGAGCCACGGGTGCGGGGCAGGTAAGGAGCAGGGGACGCAGATCAGCGGTGCGCTGATAATCGCTGAAGGTGACCTGTGAACCAAGGCCAACACACGTGTGTATGTTTACAATCTTTCCCTTGCGAAATCCTTCTTTACGGGATCCTTTCTTGTGTCTCATCAGTGAAGTCCTATTTTTATATAACCTATCAGCTTCCTGCTTGGACAATTTCACGTATGTATACAATGCACTCTGGTTATCTCCCCCACACACCCTGAGGTCTCATTTTGATAACCTTCTATTAGACAAATGTTTATCCACCATGTTACCAACATATCTGGGACTAAGTGAACTTGGTGCCCATTATTTCCTCAAGGTTTAGGGCTTAATTCGGAAGATTATTCTTTTTTAAGCCATTTTTTAAAATGCATGCATGTATGTGTGTCTATTTATGTGCACATGCATGTGAGTCCCCACAGACAGACAAGAAGAGGGCGTCCAGTCCTCCGGCTCTGGAATCACAGGCGATTGTGAGCGGCCTGGTGTGGGTGCGAAGATCTGAACTTGGGTCCTCTGCGAGAGCAGCGCAAGCTTAAGGACTGAGCCATCTCCTCGTTTACAGTTATAGATAAAGATTCCTTTATATAAGGGTATAGATGTATAGTCGGTTCCTTGAGAATTTCATACACTGAATTTTGTTCCTACCCACTCTCTGCTCCTCTCCCTAACTCCTCTCAGATTGACCCCCAGCTTCATACCTCCCAATTTCCTGTCCTTTTGGTTTTTAAAAAACTATGGGTTCTAATTGTACTGCCCGAGTACCCCCAGGAGTGGGCTGTCCCCTGGAGCACTGTCAGCTGGGAGCCACCGCCTAAAAGAAACCTCTCCCTCCCCCACTCCTCTCAGAAGCTGTGAACAGTCCACAGCTCCGCAGTTAGGGGTGGGGGCTCTTGAACCCCTCAGATTCCATGCTGGAATGGATGACTGGCTGGACCTTGTACAGGTCTGTGCAGGCGACCACAGGCGCTGTGAGTTTGTGGGTACAGCCATCCTGTGGTGCCCTGTCGTGGTTTTACCCCAGTCCCTGCAGCCTCTGGTTACCATCTTTCTACCCCCCTTCCACGGTCTGCTAGAGTCCCAAAGCTCCGCGGGAGCATGTGTGATACAGACGACCAGCTAGTGACCGGGCGCTCCCTCTGCTAACACTTGTTCTTTGCTCAGTAACCGGTCATGACTTCTATGCTAACCACGGTACACTGCACAAAGAAACACAGAAGATTATTCTTTCAGAAAGAAAACTGAGACCAGCTCAGGACGATCTATAACGATGCATTTAATCAACTATAATCAAATTCCACAGGGTTATAGTTTAGACACATGGTTTCCCAGGTGGTCAGGTGGGGAGCAGTGTGTAGGAGTGAATCAGGGAGGGCAGAGGCAGTGGGAGTTACATGAAAGCTAAAAGGAAGTCAAATGCCCCGTAAGGAAAGCAGAGTGAAGGTTCATTTCCCAGAAGAGTTTTCCAGCTTTCATAGAGGGTGGGGAGGAGGAGGTAAACTGAGGTGAGCCTGCCACCCACGAAGTTAATGATTCTTTTTGTTGAAGTGCCAGTAGGTGACAGATGATGTCGGCTACCTTGTTCATGCGTGTAGCCACTGCCATAATCATACACCCCCAGGGAGTACTGTTTCCCAGTGAGCAGAATGGCTGAGTAATAGATGTCTCCCCAAACCCATCCCTGAATAAATGCAACTTCCGTGCTTGCGACCTGTGATTCAGGACTGCGATTCATGGAGTGTTGGGGTTTTCTTGGAGCATCTGAGTTACCGTTTGGATTTACAAGGTCAAGTCTTTGAGGTTCACCTAAGTGATCCCGGAAAGCCCAACTGTCCTCTCTTAAAGAGCACAACTGACCATGAGTTAAGAAACATGGTTAAGGAGCCTAAGGACACCCACAATGTAGAAAGCCCTGAGAGTTGGCCTGCCTCCTGCAGCTGCTGGTACTGAGCCTTGCAGCTGTGTCTCTGGCTTGTCTTCCAGTACAAGGCACCCTGGAGTCTCTTTTCTTTACAAGTGCCTTCAGAGGCCAGAAGAGGACATCAGGTGCCCTAGAGCTGTAGGGACAGGCTGTTGTGAGCGACTTGATACGGTGCCGGGAACTGAGCTCTGGTCCTCAGCAAGAGCAGCAGGTGCTCTTGACAATGGAGACGCCCCTCCAGCACCAGGTATCTTTTTTAAACCTTTTATTTATTTAAACGATTTTCCGTTTATGTGTGTATGCATGGGTACCTGAGGGGGCCAGGAGAGGGCATTGAGGTGATAATGAGCCATCTGACACAGGTGGGGAAATTGAACGTGGGTCCTCCATAGGAGCAGCAGCTGTTCTTAACCCTGGTCACACGCTGAGACATCCGTCTGTTAGCTTTCTCAAATTTTTTATATGCATTGCAAAAAATGCAAAAAAAAAATGTTTTGCCTGCATGTCTGTCTGTTTGAGGGTGTTGGATTCCCTGGAACAAGAGTTACAGACTGCCATGTGGATGCTGGGAATTGAACCCTGGTCCTCTGGAAGAACAGCCAGGGCTCTCAACGGATGAGCCATCTCTCCTTTCATTTGGTTAGCCTTTCTTTCTTTCTCTCTTTCTTTCTTCCTTTCTTTCTTTCTTTTTTTGTTTTGCTTTGAGACAAATTCTTGCCATACATCCCAAGGTATCCTGCACTCAGGACCCTCCTGCCTCAGAGTTTGGTGTGCTGGGATTTCAGGTGTTTATCAACAAGCCTGGCCTTCAACTAGAAGGTTTTATTTTACTTTTTTTTAAAACTATATATGTATTGCCTGTGTATGTGGAGGTCAGAGGACAACTTATGGGAATTGGGGGGTCTCGGGGATTGAACTCGGGTCATAGGGACTGGCAGAGAGTGCTTTAGCCCATGAGCCAATTCACTGGCTGGACTGGAAGGTTTTAAAAGCATCAATTTCCTTTTGTCTGGATGTTCCTGGCTGGATAGCTTAGAGAACATTCCTTTTTTTTTTTAAGATTTACTTATTATGTATCAGTATTTTATCTGAATGTACACCTGCATGCTAAAAGAGGGCATCAGACTCCATTATAGATGGTTGTGCGCCACCTTGCGATTGCTGGGAATTGAACTCGGGACCTATGGAAGACTTCCAGTGCTCTTGACTGCTGAGCCAGCGTCTCTGCCCCTGCGGACCCTGCAGTAAGGGGCCAGCTTGCCAGTCCGGAGGATGCCACAATAAGAGGCTGTCCAGCCAGCCAGCCGGGGGATGCCACAGCGGCAGGCCTTGAGGTCCCCAGGAGTGACAGCACTGGGAGGGCGACTGTGCTCAACTAGCTCAGACCCGGTGGCAGTGGGCAAGGTTCCGTAAGATCTTATGAAGCGGAAGGAAGCCTCGCGGCCACGCAGGCTAATTGATCGCTCAGCCTCTGGTCACAGCCACCCCTACCCATCCACCCACCCGCAAAGGCAAAGAAGGATGCTACGGCTGCCCTGGCCCGGGGCTCATCACAAGCTGCAGGAGGAGCCGCCCGCCAAGCCCACTCCAGTGACCTTTCGAGTGGAGCTCGCCGGTAGGCGTTCCGGGAGTGACGTCTTCTCCCGCAAGTTTCCGACCGAAGTCTGATGCGCGGGTTCTCACGGCCCCCAGCGCCCTCGCGCGGCAGCCATGCGCATCCGTGGGGCGGACTGGACCGCCGAGCTGGGCTGGGCTGCGGGGGAATTCAGAGCAGCGTAGCAGAGAGTCCACATCTTTTAGATATGCTTATTCTGAAAAGCACAATAGCTATGAAAAGACGGAATGTAGCTGGCTCACCCTCCCTCTATCCTTCCTCCTTCCCTTCCTTCCTTCCTTCCTTCCTTCCTTCCTTCCTTCCTCCTTCTTCCTTCTTTCTTTCGTCCACCTTACTCCTCTTTCAGAGCCAGTCTTTCTATGTAGTCCAGACTGGCCTCAGCCTCCCAGCAATTCTCCTGCCTCATTCATCAAGTGCTGAGTTGTGTACCGCCATACCTGGCCACTTATTCGTGCTGATAAACTTTCACACTAATCCTGTTCAGTACTGCAAGGCAGATGTTCGCCACCAAAACTGGTAGTTGGGAGGTCTCAGTCAGAGCAGCTTTTCTACCCCTACTGTGAAGACGTCGCCGAGATTCACATTACAGTCTGCTCCGCCCCTTGTGCATTGCTCAGTGACCCGGCTGACACCTCCAGTGGCCACCACCTGGGTCATTTCCAGTGTAGCTGGTTACTCTGCCACCCTGACCGTGAGCAGGGAGCTCTTCCCTCAACATTCAGATACGATTCTGGACATAAGTGGATATTACAAAAGTAGTTTTTAAATGATTAAAAGCATTCGAGTGTGGGCTCAGAGCAGAGCTCTGAGTTTGAGTCTTGGCTACTTGGAGTTATCTTCTGTGTTTCTTACCTCCTCACCTACCCCCTGGAAATAACAGAGTCCTCATGGGACTCTTGTTCTTTTCTTTAAGACAGGATCCCAGGTCCCCTAGGCTGGCCTCAAAGTCACGTGTACCCAAGGATGACTCTGAACTGATCCTCCAGTCTCCAGTCTCCTGAGAGCTGGACCACAGGTTTGTGCCACCACACCCAGTGTGCGTGGCTCTTCAGACTGATCCTCTGCTGTTTACTTCAAACGAGATGTTGTACACAATCCTGTGCAGTGCAGAACTGAAAACAGATATGCCGGAGCCTGAACATCTGCTTTAACATTTTGTTTTAGGGATTTGGGTGAATTACTTCCCTTCTCTGGGCCTCAGTGTTTCATCTATAAAAGGGGTTTGAGAAGCTAGTTCATGAAATACCAGCACTTGAGAGGTTGAGGCAGGAGGACCGCTGTGAATTCAAGAACAACCTGGGGCTACATAGTGAGTTCTGGACCAGCCTGGGCTACAGAGTGAGACTTTCTCCCTCACAACAACAAAAAGTAAAATAATAAAGCAAAATGGGGATAGGAGAATTTCACACATTTATGAGATTAGATGAGCTATGCCTATCATGCTTAGACACAGTGAAGACTCAATAGATATTAGTCTTTTTTTTCTTGTTTGAAACAGGGTCTCATGTAGCCCAGGCTAGCCTCAAACACACTATGCAGCTGAAGCTAGCCTTGAGCTCCTGCTCTTCTTGCCTCTACTTCCCAAGCACTGGGATTACAGAGGGTGCCACAAGTCAGAACATATGACTCTTAGAGGCTTAAGCCTTTACTGGTGTTGCTTTTTGTAGCATTCATTTGGCGATTTTAGCATTCTGCTGTTTAGAAGACCGACTGATTTTATCCTGAGTTTTAGACTCCCGAATAAACAGTCTTCCTCTGTTTGTTCATCTTCTGACATTTGTCTTTTGTGAATTATATGTGACCCTGCCATTACCTTAGAAGGTAGGTGTCCTCACCCCAAGTTAATGGGCAAAGATACACAGACTCCAAGTGGTTTGTTGACATACCAGATATGGATAGTTGGTAGAGCTAGGACACACAGAGATCCTTCCTCCAAGGCTGGAGACTGCTGTTTGCCACAGCACAGCTTCCTCTATAAAACCTCTAAATGGCGAATCATGTGCATGCATACGTCTGTGTGTGTACGTGTGTGTGGGTGCATGTGTGTGTGTGTGTGAATGTGCATGAGAGTATGCATGAGCGTGTATGCACATGTGTGTGTGCATATGCATGTGTGTGTGCGCGCACGCATGCGTGTGCATGTGTGCATACGCATGTGTGGGGCAGAGGCCAACTTCAGTGTCATTCCTCAGAACACTGTCCACTTTCATTTTTGAGACAGGGTCTCATCAGCCTGGAGCTTGTCAAGTAGGCTGAGAGGCCAAGGAGCTCCGAGGATTCACCTCTCTCTGCCTGCCCAGCACTGGCATTGCAAGTGTCAAACACCATGCCTGCCTTTTTTGTTTGCTTGTTTTTCAAGACAGGGTTTCTCTGTCCTGCCTTGGGTGGGACCACCCACAGTGGCTGAGTTCTCCCGAATCAAACTAGTCATCAAGACAACCCCCTGCAGGCTTGTCCACGGGCCAGTATGGTCTGGACAATTCCTCAGTCGAGGCTTTCTTCTCAGATGACCCTACTCTGTGTCCAGTTGACCATTAGGGCTGACGAGGACACACGGTGTTTAGAATTCCAAATTCATTTTCCTGCTGCCTTTGATTCCGAATAATGACTAAGCCCTGTGGCAGGCCCTAGAAACCTCTAGTCACATGCTGGGCCCTGCAGGAAGGACAGCAGCATGCCCACACGGCGCGTGAGGGAAAGCTGCTACAACGGCAGAAGGCAAAGGGAGCCGGGTCGGAGCAGCTTCGAGGGCCACCGGTAATCCTGTTTCTCCTCTGCAGTGGACCTCAGAACCCATCATCATCAGGAGCGCTGGCAGAGCGCTTGCACATGCCGTGTGCTGGACTGGTCATGCCGTCTCTAAGGAAACCCTTCCAAAGACGCCATAACATTTATACTGTCTTTATTCCCATTTTACAGAAAAGGAAACTAAGGCTCAGAACGCGGGGCCCATCTATCTTCAAAGAAACCACAGTGTGGTACAGGCAGTCTGAGAGTCATGCTAGAAACTATTTCAAGCTGAAGGCTACCACAGCCAGGAGAAAATCAAAGTTAAACTGCAGAACGGGCGGGGAGGGGGCGGGGAAGAGCCCTCAAACATGAGACCCCGTTTTCAAAAGGATAGACATAAAAACACATTGAAAAAGAACGCTTCCCTGTCCTTCAGTGCCCTGACAGTCTTCCTCGAGACTGCTATTACAGCAACTACCCCTTTTTGCCCCCCACACCTTCCACCTGTCCTTATCCCCTGAGCCCTTTCCACCACCAGCACTGAGAGCAGCTCAGATCCTGGCTGGCTGTCCGGTGCTTTCCTAGCCAGCATGAAGTCCTGAACTCCATCCCCGGCACCCCACATATGTGATCCCAGCACTCCAGACATGGAATTGGGAAGGTCAGAAGTTCAAGGTCAGCCTGGACAATAGTGAGTTTAAGGCCAGCCTGGGCTACAGGAGACCCTGTTGAAGAAGGAGGAGGGGGAAGGGGGGAGGAAGAGGGTGGAAGGGGGAGGAGTAGAAGGGAGAGCCGAGGAAGGAGGAAGAGGGGGAGCAGGAGGAGGAAGAGGAAGCGGTAGCTGGGATCCATCCCACCACAAAGACAAGCACCTCTCCCTTCCCCTCCAGCAGGCACCCCAGAAAACCGCCTCCTCTCCCCGACCACTTCCTTCTTCCCTACTCTCTCCCTTTCCTCTGGTCGGTCTCACTCACTTTATGAAACTGATGTTGCCTGCCTCACTCAATATTTCGAGCTCTCTGTAGGTACTTCTTAGACACTGTAGATTCAAGATCATACTAAACAGCTGTAGTGCTGGCTGCAAGGAAGTGTTGGATTTGGTAATAAGAACTCAAACAGAATCAACGAGCCAAAAAGGTGGTGTAGGCAGTGTCGTGATCTGAATGTGAAATGTCCCCCTCAGGCTCCTGTATTTGAACACTTGGCCCCCAGCTGGTGGTGCTGTTCACAAAGGTTACAGAACCTTGAGGAAGTGGAGCCTTGTTGGAGGAAGCACGTCACTGGGAGGCAGCTTTGAGGTTTTATCGCCTAGCCCCACTTCCTTCCCCCACTGCCTATGCAGGACGGAATGTGCTCGCTCTGCTTCCTGACTGCCAGGCTGTCCTCACGCTCCTGCTGTGGCGCCCGACTCACCACGACAGGGTGTATCCCCACTAAGTCCTTTCTCCCTGAGTGGCTTCTGATGTGGTCTTTTATCCCAGCGGCAGACAAGCACGCAGCATCTGGCCTCCACACTGAGTGATCAGGGTGGGCCTCACTCTGGAAGTGATGTTTAAGATGAAGTCTAAATAACTAGAAGGAGCCAGGCTGGTCAAGAGGAATGAGCTTGATTGCCATAAGGTAGGAGAAAACATGTGTCACGAATATGGATGAAGGCAGGTATGGTGTTTGCTCTGAGTGAGGGGGAAGGAAAAGGAAAGCTTGGGCAAGTGAATAAGTATCCTAACCTGTGGGGCTCTAAATTAGAAGGCAGGGTTTGGGAAGTCTCCCAAGTGTCATAAGAAACCATTAGAAAGCTGTGATTGGAAGGAATATATTCAGATTTAATTTTTAAAAGATCAATGTCTACATCTAAAATGACTTTAATAAACCACAACTGCTTTTTTGTTTGTTTGTTTGTTTCCTATCCAACTTCCTACGGCCATTCTTCTGAAAATGTAATCTTTCCCTCCCTGGACATGCATGTGATTGGCTTGGCCAATCACAGTATCCCATTTCCTTGGACCCACTCACTGGTTCGCTGTCATGTGATCTAAGCAAAGCCTCCACGGTGTTCCTGGTTTGGAGCTGAAGAGTTCGCTTTGGCCTCTGGAGTCTGCAGTTGAATGTGAAAGCAGCCTTCTTATTTATCCTTTCCTTCTCTTTTTTAAACATTTATTCTGTGTGTGTGTATGACGCACATGTGTGTCGAAGCACGCATGCAGAGGTCAGAGGACAACTTGAGCAGCGCTCTCTGCCCGTGTGGGTTCTTGAGATCCAGCACAGCAGCAGGTGCTTTTGCTCACTGAGTCATCTCAGCAGAGGCCATCTTCTCTACCTCTAGGAGTGGGGTCGTTTACAGCTTGAGAGAAGGGAGTCAGGACAGAGAGACTCCCTGTAACACCGAACCCTGATTCCAGGGCTGCGACTGGGACTCCTCAAGTCCTTTCTGCAGTCCTGAGGGTGTCCTACTCCATTTTCTCTACTAAGCGGGCCAGGAATTTCTCCTTTTACTTAACCTGGGGCATTCTTAAACATAGGCGCACCAGTGGATGCCTGTAATCCCAAGACTTTGGGGAACCGAAGCAGGAGAATCACAAGTTCTGGACCAGTCTGGGCTACATAGTGAGTTCAAGGCCAGCTTGAGCTATGTAGTAAGACCCTGTCTCAAAAAGAAAAAAATACTCATTTCAACATCTCTTTCTTAGATGGATTATGTGTGTGATTTTTGTGTGTTCAATATCCATTATCCTAAAGGAAAATGCACTCCTCTCCTGAAAGTGGGCTAGCACAAAGACTTAGTACATACGTCCCTTCCATAGAGAAGATGGTGTCTGTGGCTCCTGATCTAGCAGGATAACCTAGACTATCAACACTGGTCAAAACATTTAAGACTAGGGGGCTGGAAAGATGGCTCAGCAACTGAAGCACATGCTACTCTATCAGAAGGCCTGAGTTCAGGTCCCTTCGTGCGAATACACACCAAGCTACTCAGCTGTCTGTAACGTTAGCTCCAGGGATCCACTGCCCTCTTGTGGCTTCTGGAGGTGCCTGCGCTCACACAGACACACTAACACACACATATATACATATGCTTTAAAAGAGTAAATCACAGATCTGACTAAAGGCTAGATATGGGTGGCTAAGACCCATCCAGAGACGATCCAAGACCAGATCACAGACTGGACGTCCATGAGAGGATGGCCCACCTTCCACTGCACCTGTCATGGCTGTCATGTGGTTAAGCTATGATGGTGTAATAAAGCAGTACTTAGGATAACAACGTCCACTGGTATAGGTGATGCTCTACTGTTCACACATTTCCTCGTTTGACCCTCGCAGCAACCATGAGGTAGGTACATCCCCGCTTTACCGATGAAGAAACCAACGTCCCTAGGTTCGAGTATGCGCTAAAGAGCCCACGCAAAGCCACGGAGAACTCCAAACCCAAGGGGACTCTCGAGTAGTTCACAGGCTGCTGTCAGGAAAATCAGAGCAGAAAACTCCAGCTGGAAAGGGCTGCATCATCACTGGAGCTCAGAAGGCCCTTCAGCAGGCATGGACAAGGCGCATCACAGGCAAGACCAGGGCTGAGCAGAAGCGGAACACACCGGGTTACGGACCAAGAAATGAGGTGGCAGCGTCTCCAAGCGCGTGCAGAACCTAGCTTCCGAGGACCAGAGAGATGCTGGGTCTCCAGCAGCATGTCTGGAGACTGGCCACACAGGCAGCACCTCCTCCGCGTGGCCCAAGGGCGGCAACTGTGGGCAGTGGTCTTTTAACTTCACTGAGGCCTTGAGCATCTGATGAAAGCCATTACATCCCCTCCCAAAAATAGACACACATGGACAGACATTTTGCGTACAATTTCAGGGAGTCGGTGAGCCCCAGCCGGGGGTCTCCTGCTTTAGGGCAAGGGTGAAAGTCACGCAGACAAGTATTTCCTGTGTGCTTGTATTTCCTACATGCCTTTCTGGGATCCTTTTATCATCCCCCAATATTTAGAATGTCGTGAAGTTCATTTTAAATGGGAGCCACGGAAAGAGGGCTCAGCCTCCACTCCAGCCAGGGGAAGCGTGGCAGCGGCAGTGGTGGCAGCCAGAGGGTAAAGACAAGGAGGATGGGGCCATGTGTCCTGCTGCCCTTCCCACCCAGAAGGTCACTTTGGGAACCTTGCTCAAAGCTAGAGAAGCTCTGTGGGGATGAAGGGTGTGGTTTCTCTCATGGGTACAGAGGGTGAAGTTGTGTGGGCAGTGTCCCCCATTCCAACCTTCCCCTTCTGCCCCACAAAAGCACCTAGGTACCGGCCTTGTCATTCATGCACGTACGACAGGTCTTCTAGGCACATCAATGTTTAGATACACACTCTTTCGGGGACAAAGGGAAACATATCTCAAGGCAGTCAGGGGATCATGCGTCCCTGAGAATCAGCAAATCACCACAAAGATGCAGCACACACAATCCCCGATACCTCTGCGTGTCTGTCCAGGGCCCACTGTAAAGCAAATCAGAGCTATGCCCTTGCCCCTTCTCATAGCTGATGGGCCCAAGACAGGACACCATGGCAGAGGGTCACAGAGGTTGATCTCTCATGGGAATCAAGAATCAGGCAAAGGCCTAGCCCTCAGCCCATCCAGGTCCAGAGGACAGACACAGACTCCGAGAGAATTGAGCAGCTACGATCATCTACCGGGTCCAGTGACCCTGGTCTTGGTGGCTGCTAGTTCCAGTGATTGCTCGTGGGCTGACAGTATTCTCCTGGCTCTAGATGGATGTCTCATCACATGTAGCTAAAGGAGCCCCAGTGAGCCGGATGTGGGCTGGGTTCGGGCAAGAATCCAGCAGGAAGGGTGGAGGAAAGCCACCAAAACCACCTGGCCCCTCTTGGCCAGGGCCAGGAACAGCTGCTCATCTTCAGGAGAAGGGGAGGAACATATAGCTTGACTATAGCTTGTAGTTCCAGAAGGTGGAGTCTCCGGGTCTAAGCCCACTTTGTCTCTAGCCAGAAGTTACCTCTGTTGCCAACGCTGCTGTCAGCGGCCAATCAGGAGGAGAGTGAGGGATGCTGTGAGAACCCCCAGGAAAAAACCCAACTAGCCCAGCCCCCACCTCTGTGTGGCCAGGTTTGAGGGCCCCCCCCCCCGCTGGCTGCCCCACACCAAGCTGTAAGCAGCCACCACACAAAGGTGGCTGTTCCACCCTCCTGACACAAGCATAAGTACACGCGGCCCCTGGGGTCACCACCACCTCTAGCCCATCACTTCGAGGGGTGAGTGTGGTCAGTCCACTGGGCTGGTGCCACACACAGGATGCCCACGCAGAGCTGGGGAGCATGGCAGGACCACATGGCCCGCAGTCGCCACTGGAACTTCAAACACTACCAGGTGGGAAGTAGGGGGAGGGGCATATGGAGACACGTCAGATGTGAGATGGGGTTGTAGGAATTCCCAATGAGGGGGAGGTCCTGCGTCCCTGGCTGTCATGATGTCATGGATCCAGGTGTTCTTAATGAACACCTTTCTAGCCCTTTCTGAATTCCCAACCCACATTTCTCTGAGGCATACAGACCTCCAGGTTACTTCGGACACAAAGCAGAGACACCTGCTGACTCTATGTCTTGGACAGAGGAGAGAACGTTGAGCAAATCTAGTGTCCACACGTGCGGGCACCCTCCCCAGAACCTCACGGAACCACGGTACTCCGTAAGCACAGTACGCTCTCAGTATACGGCCTAGCATCTTATAAATCAGCCCTGGAGTTAGTCACCGTTTCCCACGCCACCAAATCTTCCCTTAATACCAACTATGCTCCTCGAGGCATTTGCCCTGTCAAATTCAATGTGTATTCCCAGCAGAGACTCTGTTGCAAAGACGTGGTGGGTATCCCCTAAGACGAAGAGGAATCTCCTGGGGCCTGAAACCGGTTGTCCATAACTCCAAGATGTCTCTCATGCAAGCCTGAGGTCTGGGAGATGGCTCAGCAGGTGAGACGCTTGCTGTGCAGGCATGGGGACTGCAGCTCAAACCTTCAGCGCCCACGTAAAAAGCTGAGTGTGCAGCCAGGCTGGTGGTGCATCACGGGGCTTCAAAACAGGAAATCTCAGCTTACTTTGCAAGAACATTTTGCAAACAGTTGGCCAAAAATATTGAGGGAATTGAAATTAAAGTGCGAGTGTGGTTCGGGAGAGGACGCCTGCCTAGCACGCACAGACCCTGGGTTCAAACGAGGCATGAACTGTGATGCCGACAGTCTCAGTGTGCGGGCGGACAAGGCAGAAGAGCTCACTATGAATCTGAGGCCATCCCAGATTACATAGCATGAGTTCTAGCCCAGCTGGGCTACAGATTAAGACCTTGTCTCAATTTGTTTTTAAATTTGAAGACACGTAGGGAACATATAAGCCTGACATGGATGGCATTATTTGAATCCTGACTTATACGGGCTGTTTTACGTGTATGCAAATGAGAGGACTGAACACTGATATTTGATAATATTAAAAAATTAAGAATTGAGTATGGCCACGGTAGTATGACCCACTACGTGACATGGTTATTTATTTTGTGTGTGTGTGTGTATATGTATGTGTTTGTGTGTGCAAGTGGACATGCACATGTGTGCGTACATGTGGAGGCCAGAGGATCATCTCAGCATCTACCCTTCCCCCCCCCCCCCCCCCCCCCCCCCCCGCTAAGTGCACTACATGTATGCAGAACCTGCAGAGGCCAGAAGGGGGCACTGGAGCCCCTGGAATTGTGAGCCATCATGTAGGTGCTTAGAATTGAACTTCTTCTGGACAAGCAGCCAGTGTTCTGAACTGCTGAACCATCTCTCCAACACCTTTTTTAAAGAGCCCTTGTCTGTGAGAGATGCTCAAGATTTATGGATAAATTAATATGATATCTAAGATTTGCTTCAAAATAACTAGGAGTAAATTTGTTAAAAACACAGCACTGGCCAGGCATCAGAGGCGTAGTGAATATATGGGAATTTATCATGTTAGTCTCTCCACTTTCAAATATGTTTAAGATTTCCAAAGATAAAATATTTTCAGGGAGTCTTTACGTGATAGAGGACCATACTGAAATACTCAGAGTGAGGTGGCAGGGATTTGCTTCCATGTGGCATATTTTTCAGGTCACTGCCAAGAGGCAAATGGATGGCAGGAGCCCAAAACAGGCAAAAGAAAGTTAGGAGGTTGAAAAACAGCCCAGTGAGAAGTGGCTGGGCTGGGGAACGGCTCGGTGGATAAAGTGCCTACTGTACAGACCTGATGAAATGAGTCTGGCTCCCCAGAACCCACATAGAAGCTGGCCACAGTAGGACAGCTGTCTATAATCCCAGAAAGCCCAGTGCACCCCTATTGACCGAGGAGGAGGAGGAGACAGAAGAAACTGGAAGCTTGCAGGCAGCTAGCCTGAATACACAGCAGTGAACCACAAGACTAGCAGCCGAGATTGGCCTCTGACCCTGACACCTGTGCTGTGGCAATAACGTATACTTGCCGGCATATTTATATTCCTATTACATTACATATAAACACACATCACACACACACACACACACGTGATGCTAGCTTGGTGGCAGTAGGGGTGGAGGACGCAGGCAGAGCAACAATACACTCTGAAGCTGGAGTCAGTGTGAACCGCAGTACGATGTGTGCAGGGTCTAGTGTGTGCACCTGGAGGGACGGTGTCCCCGTGCTGTGCTGCAGGACTGGCTGTGTGTGGGTGGCTTAGGAAGCACTGCGGGGGGTATGAAGCACAGAGTTACACAGGAGTGCTGCAGCGCTGCTGAAGAGACGTTTGTGGTCATTGCAGGAATGGGATCACCTAAGCAGAGTGTAGCTGGAGGAGGAGGTGGCGTCTGTAGGGTGAGAGGAGAGTACACAGAGAGCAAGAGGAGGGAATTCCCAGCAAAGCGCAGAAGGGCAACTGTGAGAGCTCTGGTAAGATACGAGCTGAGAAACGTCTCCTAGAGATGATGTCAGTCCCGTTGGCTGTCCCACTGGCTGACAGGGACTCGGTCCCACTGTGGGGCAGGTCTAGCATCAATTAGGCAGCACCAAACAGACAGACAGATGAACTAGTATGGGCTGCCAGATGGACAGGCAAGTGATGCAGACTCTAAACAAGAAGGCACACACAGACGGAGTGGCATTAGCAGATGAGACAGGCATATGGGAGGGGTGGAGCCCAGGAGTGTCCGCAAGAGACCACAGCAAGGTAGTCCCACTTCACCCACGGTGCTCCCCTGAATGGGCCGCACAGGCGTCAAGCCGGAAGCTCCAGGCACACACAGCATCCTGCACCAGAATGCACTCTGGGCAGCTCTGGAGACGGCTGGTACCTGTGTCACCTCGCTATGGAGCCCACTGGGAGCCAACCCTGCAGAAACGGGAGAGGAAATGTGCTACATCTTCCAGACTGGATCATTAACCGGCCACAGACTCGGTCCTCCCCTCCAGGCTCACCAAATACAAACTCACATGGTACAGTTTCATGCTCTCAACCGGCTGTGGCTCTGGGAACAAGGCCAGATCCTCCAGTACACCGAGCTGAGCTCCGATGCGCACAGCACGGTGGAGGTGACCCTCCTCTAGGAGGCAAAGGGCAAGAAAGGGCAAAATTGGTACTGTGCCTAGGGCTCCAGTGCCTGTACATCACGGGGACCTCTCTGTGGCGACAGAGCGCAGTGTGCAGCCTGCACCTGAGAGGCTGGTCACCCAGTGGGCCACGACTCTGAGATAAGCTGTATCCGTAGTGACCAGCAGGGGGCGGCCATCGGCTGGAAACGCCAGCCTGTCCATGAGAGGGTGGTCTCTGATGAAGGTGAGCAAGCAGTCAGGCGGGGAAAGGGAAGACGCAAACAGCTGGAGCTTCATGTTGTTGGTGATGCACTGAAGGAGACAGGTCTGGGTGACAGCGTTTCTCAGGGAACAGGAGATGTTTAGCACAGCTCTCGCCCTTTGGGATAGACGGCCAAAATCAGGCCTGAGATGAAGACCTGCCCCGCTCCCTCGCCTCTCCAGGTCTGGGTTGGGGCACCTCGTTGTCCCCTGTTGCTTTAGCTCTCTAAAGGGCCCATTCAGCACTGCCTGAATGTCTTGGGGTCGGAAGCAGAGATAGCTGAGGGCAATAGAAAGTCATGGGCAGCAGGAGGGTCTCAAGCACCACAGGCATTCTGGAAAAAGCAAGGTAGCGGGGTTCCATCAGCCACTGTGCATACAGCACTGTGCTGGGCACATCACTGTCCCCAAGGACTCCCTCTAGGGTGAGAGAGATAACCATATGTCTGGAGACCAGGAGTCTTGAACTAGTAGATGAAGGTGGGCACAGAGGAGGATCCAGCCATATATTCTCAGGGTCGCAGCATTTTTGAGGGGTGGCGGGGAAGTACTAGCAATTGAAACCAAGGCCTTGCCAGTGCCGGGCAAGTGTTCTACCAACTGAGCTATACCCCAGCCCCACAGCATCTCTGAAGAATAAAGTCTGCCAGTTAGAGGGCTTCGGGGAGGAAGACAGGAAAGCAGTGAACAGAGGAGCCGTATGCAAGCCTAAGGACAATGGTGGCTGATGCCCAAGGAGTTAGACACTTCCAGGTCGAGCAAGTGAGCGCGGTTGCAAGGCCAGAGGCATGGAGACGTGCCCCGTTTGTGAAGCGTGCTCTATCCTGCCAGGAAATGTATTTCTCCCACGGGGAGAATGAAACCGCAGCAATGTTTTTTTTTAATGTAACATAACCAATTTGGGGTTTTTCAGAAGGTGATGAGGGTTAGCTGTGTAGCTCAATGGTGGAGTGTAGGCTTACAAGCCCAAAGTCCTAGGTTAGAGGACCACAAGGATGGCAAAGACGGCACTACCCAGGCATGGTGGGGTGAATCTGTAATCCTAGCACAAGGGAGGCTAAGGCAGGAAGAGCACAAGGTGAAGGCCGGCCTGACCTACAAAACGAGATGCTTTTAAAAAAGAAAAGGAGGGATAGCCATGGTGGTACACGTCTCTCATCCCAGGGCTAGGGAGCAGGGACAGACAGGTGGGGCTCTGTGAGTTTGAGGCCAGCCTGATGTACATGGTGAGTTCTAGGACAGTGTGGCTACATAGAGAGACCCTTTCATAGAGAAAAAGAAAAAGAAGGAGAGAGAGAGAGAGAGCGAGAGAGAGAGAGAGAAGAGGAGGGGAGGGGAGGAGAGGGGAGAGGAGAGGAGAAGAGAGGAGAGAGGAGAGGAGCAGGGCTCAGTTAACAGCACTGTCTGCTATTGCTGAGGACCTAGATTTGACTCCCAGCATCCACATGGAGGCTCACAGCCATCCTTGACTCAAACCCCAGAGGATCCAACCCCCTCTTCTGGCCTCCTTGGGTACTGCAAGCATGTGGTACCCAGGCATACATGCATGCGAAACCACACATACACATGAAATTAAAATGAAGGGGGAAAAAAGGAGCTGCTCTTACAGTAAATTCACTGTGTGATATTTATATAACAAAGTTATTTTATATTTAAAAAAGAGAGAAGAGGAGGAGGGAGGGGGAATGGAAAGAGGGAAAAGAAGAGGTGAAGGAAGACTAGCAGCAACAAAGGACCATTCACACGGTTCAAGAAGAGCGGAAGACCTGGACTGAGGCCAGAGAGAATAAAGGAGATGGGCTAAGAAAGTATCTCTAAGGTAGAGTGTATAGTGAGACTTGAGCATGGATTGAGGTAAGAGAGAGGAAAGAACAGACTAAGATGATTTCCCTTACGTTTACCACCCGTAAGCAACCCAGATAGGAAACGACAGAGGAAGACCCATGAGGATGCAGTTGGAGAGGAAGGACGTCCACCTCTGGACGTGCTAAGGCGAGCGGGCTCTCAGAGCAGGTCAGAGATGCTAGAAAGCGATCAGGAAACACCGCCAGAGCCAGCACCTGGGAGTCACTGCATATCCTGTTTAGGTCCCAGTAGGAACAGCGCAAAGGTACCCAGCGGAGGGAAAGGTAAAGAGATTAGAGTGCCCTGGGGAACACCAGCATTTAAAAGAGAGCATTCTACAGGCAGCTGAGAGGTCAGACCTGAGAGCCAAGAGAAGGAAGCGAGACAGACACTTTAGCAAGAGATTGAAGAGGTTTGGGGTGGGGGGCAGGAGAGGGCAGGGTCACGCAGAAAGAAGCACAGACATCCTGGTAACAGATGCCCCAGAAAAGCTGTGTGTCAGATATCCAACCTTGACACAACCCTTGATGCAGAGTGAAAAGTGGCCAGTCGGCTTGGGAAACCCCTGGCAGGTTGAAAACCTCCCTGGAGGGTGTGGGTTGGGAAGAGGAGATGATTCTACCATCTGAGATTGTGGGAAGGGTTTTGGCATCAGAAGACTTGGATTTGAACTCTGACTACTTACTAGAGAGTAGGGTCTTGAGCAAACTGACTTTCCTAAATCTCAAGTTCTTCAAATGCAGACTGGGGCGGAAGACACCTTCCACTCAGAGTAAGCACAGATGCTACACATGGTAGGCATTCAGTACAGTCAGTTCCAGCTCCCTGTGAAACTCCAGAGACATATGCTTGACTCGATGCTAGAAGAGGAGGGGCAGCTGTCAAATGATGTCCCAATCCCTTCCAGAGAAGTTTAGAAAAGAACACCACAGTATTAGTCATAGGTCCCAGCGGCAAATGAAACTCCACAGGAGCCAACCCTCTGTACTTGCACAGTGGCAGGTGGAGGGGGTCCCTAAATGGTCCCTAAAAACACCATTCACAGAAGGCTCTAAAACCAAAACTGGCAGAAGGTGTGCTGTGGCTGTACAGAGAACAGAAGGAGAGGGAAGGAGACAGTCACGCATATTCAGGGATAAAGATGACAAACTGTTAGTTGTAAGGGACCACTGATAAGCATGCAGCAGCCCAGCTGTCACTGGAGGCAATGGGTCCCAAAATGCTCTAAGGGATCAGTACCCTGGAGACCTACCACTGCAGAAGAGAACTGTCACTCGGGGTGGAACAGAAAAGGGTCCCTGCCACTAGGGGACAGCAGAAGGGGAAGGTGCCTCAGGGTGGAAGCAGAAGGTGTCCATGTGCTCTGGGAGTACCAAGGAGCTCTCCACGGTCTCAAATACACACAGAGGGACATCAACCGCAGGCATGGAGATGGCGTCCACACAGGACAGAAGACCACTACACGTTCTAGATGCCCCAAGACATCTTCAACTCCAGTGCAACAGAACTTCAAACCTTCGTATAGTAGAATATAAACATAACTGTTTGGCCAATTATTGCGGAATGAATCAATCAGTAAACATTCAAATACACATCTGTTCCAGTAGTGCATGCCAGGAATTCCCAACACTTAGGGAGATCAAGTTGTGTTATTAGGTACTCCAAGGATTGAGCTTTAGAAAATATACATCAGAAGCCAGGTATAGAGGTGCAAACCATTAACCACAGTCTAGGGAGGCAGAAGCAGGAGGAGCTCTGTGAGTTTGAGGCCAGCCACCAGGACAGCCAAAGCTACATACAGTGATTCTGTAAAAAATAAAATAAAATATAGCCTTAAAAAATGTAAATCGGGGCTGGAGAGATGACTCAGTGGTTAAGAGCATTTACTGGTCTTCCTGAAGACAGAGGTCCAATTCTAAGCACACATATGGTATCTCACATTCATTCCAAAGGCACCAGATATGCATATGGTACACTGATATACATGTATTCAAAACATTCATGCGCATAAAATAAAAGAATCACACACATACACACACATATATATATAAACACACACACATGTATGCATATACACATACACATGTATATATAAATACACACACACACCGTGGAGAAAAAGATGTGTGGCTCGGAATACCAATACCCTATCTGAACTGAGAATTTATCCAAGAAGAAACAAAAATAAGCACTACACCATGAGAAGAGGCCCAGCTTCGCTAACGTGCAAAGCAATACAAATTAAAGCACGGTGCCATTTTCAGCCTCGGATTAGCATAGATTTTCTTAAATGACAACAAAATATTGTGGCAAAATTAATGTGAGAAAACAAAGCACCCTCGCATATCACTGGCTTACGGTGTAAATTGGCACAGCCTTCTAAAAAACACAACATCAGATAATGAGCCATAAAATGCTACACTATTTGACTCGGTAATCCATTTCTAAGAACGCTGAGAAGATGATCAAAATCAAGGACAAAAGAAACATGCACACAAGCATCCACTACAGCAATACGGAGAGTACCAAAAACCCTGAAGAGAACATCAAACAGCAGTTTGGAATTATTAACCTACGCTATGCTCAGAGGATGGATAGCATTTTGCCATCGTCTTCACAAAGTGTTTTTAGAGTCTGGGGATGTAGCTCAGTTGGCAGAGGGCTTGCCTAGCACACACCAAGCCATCAACAGTTCCATCATCAGCATTGCATAAGGCAGATGCACCCCTTCCATAGCAGACTTCAAAGGTGGAGGCAGGAGGATCCGTTCAGGCTAATCCTTCATCTACACAGAGTCTGAGGCTAGCTTGGGCAACATGTGACCTTGACTCAAAACAACAACAAAAACAGAGCGTTTGAAAAATCATATGAGAAGTCCTATAACGTAAAGGTTCATGCAAAATTCAAAATGATATTCATGTCAGACATTAATTGCTTTACATGTTACCACGCACACTAAGTTTCCTGTACTGTTTCTGCCTAGTCTCGCTGTCAGGAGGAAACAACTGAGTTGCTTTGAATTTGGAGAGTCTCCATGGAGCGCCCTCCCCTAAAATATAGGTTATATAGTACAAAAGCATTCTGTTCTCTATGTCAATGAATTCGTCATTTTCCAAAATGAGTTTGGGCGGGGTCCACACTTTAGCAATTCCAGGTGGCTCCTTCAAAAGACAGAACAAAAGAAATGGAAACCCAGCCACTCCCCTGAAGAACAAAGGAAGAGCTAACACACAAAATAAGTACTAACCCTAACCCTAGCCCCCTAACCCCCTAACCCTAATCCTAAAATCACCCCTAACCCTAAGGCTACACCTAACACTAACCCTAAGGCCACCCCTAACCCTGACCCTGACCCTAAGCCGAACCCTAACTGGAACCCTTATACCAACCCTGAGGCCACCCCTGACCCTGACCCTGGCCCTAACCCTAAGCGGAACCCTAACTGGAACCCTTATACCAACCCTGAGGCCACCCCTGACCCTGACCCTGACCCTGACCCTGGCCCTGAAGCCACCCCTGACCCTGACCCTAAGCGGAACCCTAATTGGAACCCTTATACCAACCTTGAGGCCACCCCTGACCCTGACCCTGACCCTGGCCCTGGCCCTGGCCCTGACCCTGGCCCTAACCCTGGCCCTAACCCTAAGCCGAATTCTAACTGGAACCCTTACACCAACCCTGAAGCCACCCCTGACCCTGGCCCTGGCCCTGGCCCTGGCCCTAACCCTAAGCGGAACCCTAACTGGAACCCTTACAGCAACCCTGAAGCCACCCCTGACCCTGACCCTGACCCTGACCCTAAGCGGAACCCTAACTGGAACCCTTACAGCAACCCTGAAGCCACCCCTGACCCTGACCCTAAGCGGAACCCTAACTGGAACCCTTACAGCAACCCTGAAGCCACCCCTGACCCTGACCCTGACCCTAAGCGGAACCCTAACTGGAACCCTTACAGCAACCCTGAGGCCACCCCTGACCCTGACCCTGACCCTGACCCTGGCCCTGGCCCTGACCCTGACCCTGACCCTGCCCTGGCCCTGACCCTGGCCCTGGCCCTGGCCCTGACCTTGACCCTGAACGTTACCCTGACCCTGGCCCTGACCCTGACCTTGACCGTATCCCCACCTACCCTACCCCACTCCACCCCAGGCAGCTCTAAAAAGCTTAGTACCTAGCCGCGTGGCGCCGACCAATCGCCGCTCGCTGCGGCTCCGTGATCGCTCCTGGTAGGTTCCTGCATCCGTCCGTCAGAGGGCAGGCCCAAGGCGGGCGTACCTGACAAATCGATGCCCGCGGCCGCTCCCTGTGAGCTGCTGATAGGCTCGTGCGTCTGTCCGTCAGGCGAGGCGGGCAGCGGCCGCGGCAGGGCAGCGGGGGCGGTTCCCGGCGGGCGCGGAGTTCCGGGCGCGCGGAGACCGTTGGGTGAGATGGCGCTGGTCTGGGCGAGGGTCGACTCTCACGGCCGGTCGGGCCGGGATCGGGCGCGGCTTGGGAGTGGTGGTCGGGGGTTAGCGGCGGGGCTTCGCCGTCTGGGGCGGTTTTGGGGAGCGGCGGAGCCGGAAACCGAAAGCCGGCGGGGGAGGGGGCGGAAAAGTTGGCGACGTCGGCGGCGGTGCGCGGCCGCGCAGCCCTAGGCCTGCGGTTCCTGCGCCGGATCTCGGCCGGGGTCTCGGCTAGGGGCCCTCAGCCCCCACTTGTGCCTTGTGTCCGAGGGCCGCCGCTCTCGTGCGAATGCCCGGCCTCCTAGGCCGCTTTTACAGCCCGCCTCCTCACCTGCTTCGGCTTTTGCACCTGTGGAGTCAAACTAGGTCGGACGCTGCAGGCCCCAGGTGTCGCCTTTTCTGACTGACATCTGCTACACGGCTGGGGACACACACACCCCCCAGGCCCCTTCCTTGTTGGTGGCTTACCTTCCCTGTTGTCCTTTCGCCTTTCAGATCTCGTCTTTCTGCCCCTCCGGACTTGCAGCTGTTTCTCTAAAAGCTACTTTGGTGGGATGCATAAATGTTAGGGTCGGGCTGATCCCGGGGCCCCATTCTTCTTGAAGCCTGCTTAATGGAGGCTCCCCATGGTAGAGTGAAGCCCCGAGTAGGTTGTGAGGGCATGAGATTGATTAGCACTCAAAAGCAAACTCCCAGCGGGCCCCAAAGTGGAAGACACACAGAGCTGGGGAACTCAGGGAAACTTTGAGCCCCTTGGACACAGTGCAAGGTCATGATTGTCCTCGCATACAGCTCACTAGCTGGAAGTCCTCTGTTCCTGGCTCCTGGCGTCCCGGGGAAGCCACACTTGGCCTTGCCACAGTGCTCCTGTCTGTGTGAGTGGCTCGGAAAGGTGGTATTGAGTGAGTCCAGAGTTACTGTTGTTAGGTGGAGACCCCAACCAATCCCAAATCGGTGTTTTAAGTCTTTTAAAAGTTAGCTTTGTTGCTGCATACTTTGCACATGACAGCATATACGCATTTGAGTTTTTAACAACGAAAGCTCAAGGATTGTTCTTTATCAAGTCTTTTGTGCGCAGCTGGAAGGCTGAGTGCTGTCAGCAGTAGTCAAAACTGGTGATTACCTGCCTGCAGTGCAGGCCTGTGAGGCCTTTATGTATTTGTAGTTTCTTTAGCTGGGACCTCTCAGTCTGTACCAGCACAGACTATTTTCTGACAATATAGGTTGCCTGGAACCGTGTTACTCTCCCCTGTTTGCTGGTCATCACAGGGCAGGGCTTGGCCCTTGGAGCACCTTCTCCACTACCCGATGGCTGATGGGAGCCTAGAGATTCTGTGCAGTGACCAGACTGGTCTCACTGGCTCCTCGGCTATAGCACATTGACTGCTTTCAGCGCCGGCTAGGAATCTCTGGACTGTGGTTCCTCCTGCACCGTAAAGGAGTAACAGACCGGACTGCACAGCAGAAATGGCAGCAGTCAACTCCGAGAAGGCCTTCTTCCAAGAAGGAAGTGCTTCCTACCCGTCATCTCACTACTGTTTTCTGAGCGTTGGCTTGGGGTTTCCTTCTTGACAGTGGGATGCCAGGCTCCCACTTCCCGTGTTGTTACATGAGTTGTGAATATGGCTTGGCAGGTGGATTCCACGGGAAGATGTTGTAAGCTTTCATAGGCTTGCACAACATGGCCTGGAGAAGAAAACAGTCTAGGAAAAAATTGCCCATAGGTCCTACAGATTATCCCAAAGATGGGGCATGCAGCTTCAAGGCTTATGTTGGACGTTTGTCCTCCCTGTTTACTAGCCTTGCCCCCTTTACAGAGAGGATGGAGGCTCCACCTGGATGCTACACTGGGCATCCATCACATCACATTGTACTATGCTTCCCTTGCTCCTGTCCATAAAGGAGGAGACCCAATGGATGCTGCACCCGGGATCTGGGACCCAGGTGGGCAGTGGCATTGGTATTTGGGCAGGTTGTAATTTAGGTGGATAGAAGCTGGAACTTGAGCACAAGAAAATCAAGGATTTGGAATTTGGACAGCTGGCACATGTCCCAGGGCTCTGCTCTAAACAGAGCAGAGGGCATGTGTTGGGAGAGGTGAGTTTGTGACAGGCTGGGCCAGTTGTGTTGCAAAAAGGGATTTTGTGCAGTGTGCCACTGTGTGCAGAGCCCAGCTGAGCTCTGGGCTGTCTAGTATTGATATGGCTGCAGCCGTCAGTGGAGGGCTGCTGCCTTAGTAGCAGCCCAGAGAGGAGAGCTATGGAAGCTAGCACCCTCCATCCTCTTTCTAGCTCTGTGTTCCTCGCCTTCTGTCAGCCAGTCCCTAGTAAGGCTTTAGCAGGATGGGCATGATACAGACCTGTAAGAACTGGTACGAGCCAGGTAGGAAAGACAAGTGGAGTTGGGGCGGTTTTAGCTTTCATGATCAGATCTTGGAAGCCATTGAGGTTCTGAGCTGATGTTGTGATAAAGGTCCCTCTGGCTCCGAGGAGGCCACAGTGGCAGCAGGAAGTTATGCAGTCGTGGCTGGAGCTATCCATTTGTTATGTTTGAGGGTTGAGGTCCTAAACAGAGCCCTGGTGTTCCATAGGCAGGTGAGGTAGACGGGTGGATGGATGGATGGATGGATGGATAGAGTCATTTAAATCAAAATCTTTTACTGCCAGGCATGTGAGACTAAAGCAGGAGAAGAGTTTGCTGAGGGGCATATCTGGAAGAAGGGGAGATGTGGAAGTTAAAGCCCTATTGTGTGTTGTGGCCCTTTTTTTTTTTATTTAACTAAAAAAAATATTTACTTAAACAAATTCATTAAATTTTTATCTTTATTTTATGTGTGTATTAGTGTTTGCTTGCATGATGTCTGTGCACCACATGTGTGCAGAGTCTGCAGAGGCCAGATGAGAGCATTGGATTCTCTGGAACTGGTGTTACAGGTGGGTTGTTAATTACCATTGTGGTAATTAACACAAGTCAGAGAGTATTCCCTATAAAACCTGTCCTACATTTATGCCGTTTTTTTGGTTTGTTTGTTTTTGACATGGTGTCTCACTGAGTTGCTCAGGCCACCCATAAGCTCCTAGCTCTAGTGAATTTCCTCCCACAGAGTGGGTGCACGTGTGATGCAAGGAGATGCATCCACCTCAGGGAAAGAGACTGAGGTTTGCCCTCCTGCCCAGGGCTGTCCACCCTGGTAGGTGCTTAGAGTAGGTATATGTTATACTTGTTCTCTATGAACTTGGATGTAGGAGTTGTTCAATTACAAATTCAAATTACAAATGTCCTGCAGGCTAGGGACACCCAACAGCCTTATCTTGGTGCTCCATACAGCAGCTCTCATCACTGTCTTGTGCAGGTCCCTTTCAGGAGTCACAGCCTTAGACTGTGCTTCTTTAAAGGGTAGCCCCAGGAGTGTATGGGGTTATTGTGCTGCCTAGCAGTTCCCAGGGGTGAACAGGGGAGAGGACATGCTGTTGGTTTTGCAGTAGTTGTGTGTACTTGTTGTAGATCTCAAGTGTTAAGTGCTTTTTGCTTGGGCTCACTAGAAGTTATCCCTTTCTAGGTGTATGGGTGAAATTTCTTTCCTCTTTGAGATTTACAGAGGATTTTGATGCTAGCTCTGTAGGCTGCTGGGCTTTGTCCTGGAAGGACTCTTGCTTCTGCACTCAATGCCTTCAGCCAAGGGTTGGTTCACAGAAACCAGTCATGCTGGCGCCTGGCATCTGAAAAACATTTGTTGAATGAAAAGAAGGTGGCAGGTGACAGCTGTTTCTGGTGTGGAGTTGTTGTAATATGTGTAATCAGAATCGAGGTGCACTTGACGGAATAGTAAGCTGCTTGTCAGTCACGGTCATCTTTGTAATGAACGTTGCTTTAAAAGGCCATGCTGATGATCCAGGCATGTCTTGTTGGTTCTGTGGGTCTGGTCTCTTCATGATCTCTGAGCACCTGATTCCAGAGCAGGCAGGTGACATTGTTTGAAGGAGGGGCCTGGGACTGCGATGTTGAGGGACAAAGGTAGCAGTGGGCCAGGGCATGGTCAGTTAGGACTGAGCTGGCCTTCTGAGTTTGGCTGGATACTGGGTGACGGTGTTGGGGTAGGTGCGAAGAACAGAGGACAAGATGTCCATCAGAGGAGGCAGAATTGGCAGGATTGGCCAAGGGTTGGGCAAGTGGATTTAGAGCCTATGGGCTTGTTAAGTCCCTAGTGAGCAGCAAGTAGCCCTGAGGGCAAAGGGCAGAGAAGAGGAGGGAGAACCTTGGCAGACTGGCCAGTCACTCCTTTTTGCAGGCCAGTAGGCCTAGAACCAAGTGACCCACGCTGTGGCGCCAGACCCACACTCTGTTTTTCTCACTGTTGTCTTCCACCAGTGCTTTGACTGCTGGCTGGGGCCTTGTTCACCCAGGATGTGTGGGACATGACAGCAGGGCAGCAAGTCAGTGGGCTAGCAGTTTGAAGGAGGCAGCAAGACCCTGTCTAGCAGTTGCCCAGGCACGAGGCAGCCAGGCTACTATTGTTCCTAGAGCCAGAGAATTGTCCCTGGAACTTAGATGTGGGGATGGTTATAGATGGTGATTGTTAATTAAGTGGAGCATGGCTAGGGTTTTGTTGGGAAGGAAGGACTCTGGGATGGGGCTGCTCTCAGCTGCTGTCGCTGCCCTGCCTTCAGCAGACACCAGACACTTCTTAGTCTGTATCCCCAGGCATGTACCCCACTTCTTCCTTCCGCTCAGTCTCTGAAATGAAGCCCCTTTTTGGCAGCTAAGACTCTGGGAGGTCCAGGTCCATGTCCTACCTGGCACCTTGGATGTCTCTCCTGGTCCTCATTGTAACTAGCCTGCTCTTGTGAGTGAGAGCCAGCTGTATCCCACACCCTTTCGCAGGCTCTGAGGAGCCCTGGTCGGGAATATGGTTGCAGCTAGCTCTCAGCCTTTAGGCTGCTTTGGAGATGGCTGTACAGCAAGGAGACTATACTGGGGAGTTGTATATCAAATGTGGGAGCCCATGGGAAGGCCAGAGGTGTCATGCTGCTGCTTCAAAAGTTCAGGCCTCTCCATACCTGCCTCAGCCTGAGTAGCCCTCACTTCCTAGGCTCCCTAGTGAGGGCTCCAGAGGGCTACTTGGGAAAATGGGTAAGAGGGCAGGCTGCTTGGGTGTTGAGTGGAAGCCCAGTAGAGGCTGCTGTGTTGGAGGATGAGGGAGGAGCCTGGAGTTGAAGAAAAGCCAAAGTTGGTAGAAAAGGAGAACAGGATAGAGCAAGCAGAGGTGGCTCTTCCAGTATGTGGGTGAGGCTTAGAGGAGGCAAGAGGCGTGAGCTCTAGTTGGTTTTGAGTGCAGCATCTTGGCGAGGATGGCAGTTGCCAGATCTAGACTGGCACGAAGAAGGGCCTGAAGGCTGGGGGCCCACTGCAGAATGTGATGAACTAATGCCAAATAACACACTGGTCAGTGCCATACTGGTTGTGTCTTGGGGCCAAATGTGGCCACCTCCAAGGTACTGTCTCGGACCTAAGGAACTGGCAGGTAGTCATTTATTTCCTGCCCTGCTAACCTGTGGTGCGCTTCACAAGCCATCCACCATCCTAAAACATGCTTATTGTGGGGACCATAGGATGGAAGATGCTGACTGTTAGTTACTGTCAGTAGGGAAGTGCTCCAGTCAGGGTTGATGCCAGCAGGTAGGAAGCTCATGATTGGATGGTTATGTGGGTGCCACCAGGTCTCTGTCACCTTTATTAATGTCTCTTCCCACATTTGGCTTATCTGCAAGGCTTTCCAGAACTCTAAAGCCCTGTTTCTTAGGCCCTCTTTCAAAGTCAGTGTAGTGATCCAGGCGCCTCACCATGTGGCTCCTGGTAGACTCCATCACCTTCCTTTTCCCTCTGGAGGATTGTTCTGAATTGAGGTGTGATACAGTCTGTTTTTCTTTAGGGCCTTGTGGTGTGTGGGGGTTATAACGCACATGGCTGCAGCCAGTGTGACTCCCCCTGGCTCCCTAGACCTGCTGCAGCCTGGCTTCTCCAAGACACTCCTGGGGACCAAGTTAGAAGCCAAGTACCTGTGTTCAGCCTGCAGAAACATCCTGCGGAGGCCTTTTCAGGCCCAGTGTGGTCACCGCTACTGTTCCTTCTGCCTGACTAGCATCCTCAGGTGTGCATGGCGTGCTGCCTGGGTGGGCAGGGGCAGGTGGGTGGCTCTGGTGTTAGACTTCACTGTCCAGTATAGTGACTGCCAGTAAGATTCTCCCTGGATTCTAGAGGCTTAGCTCAAACCAAGAATGTAAAACTTACCATTTAAAAACATTAACTGTAGCTGGATGTGGTGTAACAGTCCTTTAATTTCAGCACTCAGGAGGTAGAAGCAGGAGAATCTCTTGAGTTCAAGGTCATCCTGGTCTACAAGTGAGTTCTAGGGCTACGTAGACTCTGTCTCAAAAAAGAAAAGAAAAAGAATTGACAATTGATCCTAGCAAGATATGATAGGGTGTGCTTGTTCCCAACTCTTCGGACAGTAAGATCAGAAGTTCAAAGTCATCCTTGGCTACATAGCAAATTTGAAACCAACCTTAGGTCTAAGTCTCAAAAAATAACAGCGGTAGTCAGAGAGGTGGCTCAGTGGGTAATGGCACTTGCTGCCAAACCTGATGACCTGAGTTTGAGTCCTAGGATCCACACATAGTGAAAGGAGAGAACTGACTCCCACAGGTTGTCCTCTGACCTCTGTCTGCATATCTCGGTACATGTTTACACACAATAAAAATTTAAAATGCCATTAAAAAGCTAAAAACATAACAGTGGGGCTGGTAAAGTGCTTGTTATGCAATCATGACTTAAGTTTGCCCCTCCACCCATATAACCACTTGGGCATGGTAATGTGCACTTGTAGTCATTTCATATGCATGGAGGCAGAGGCAGGAGGGTTCCTGGGCTTTATCTAGCATAGCCTAATCTGCATGCTCTAGGTCCTGCTGAGACTTGTATCTGAAAAAAGGTGGATGGCACCTGAGAAGAAATAACTGAAATTTGACCTCTGACTTACACACACGCATAAATAAAAACATTGACTTTACATTGGAATATTATTTTTGGACATGTAGGATTACATATAATATATCATTGTTGGTTTCACAGGCACTAGAAAGTTTAGTGTGAGGATTGTGGCTCCCTTGGGCTGCTCTGGGTGGATAGATTGAATGTCATGTGGGTGGGTGGCTGACATGTCATTCATTGTTCAGCAGTCTGAAAGAACAGCAGTGCATGTGAAGAAGATAAACACACCCATTTTTCTGACCTGTGTCTTGGAGTATCGGGTTTTTTAGAGTCAGTGCCTTGTTTACAAGTGAAAGGAATGGGGGTTGGAGTCGATAAAGCACGTGCCTGGCATTCATGAAGCCTTACTCAGTTCCTGACATTGCAATTCAAAAAGAAAAAGAAATGAGTTGGCCTTGCAAGTTCAAGCCCTGATACCCTTTTCCACATTTGAATCTTCTCATCTGTGAATTTTTGAAATATCATACAGTTGATATACTTGTTTGATCAGAGATGGAAAATTTAAGAATGGAGCTGGATTGTGGGCTGAGCAGACAGTGCTCATTTATTTTTTGTAGCAAGCTTTGCAGTGGGATTTTCTGTTTCCTCTGTTTCCACTAGCTCTGGGCCTCAGAACTGTGCTGCCTGTGTCCATGAAGGCCTATATGAAGAAGGCATTTCTATTTTAGAGAGTAGTTCGGTAAGTACACTGTTTTGAGCCAAGCATGTCAAAATGAACAGAAAATGTTTAGAAATTTTGTTTAGTAACGTTGGTGACAGAATGAGAATTTGGGAGCTAGAAGTGGCCTCTTCATGAATGTGATTTTTTTGGGTGTTAGAGATGTTGGGAGGTATGGGTTAGCTGGTCCTAGTTGTCTTCTGCTCCATGTAGTACCTCAGGAGGGTGGCATGGGTTGTTTTGGGTAGAGTCTCTGATCTGGATGTTGCTTTATGGGTAGTAGGGTGCTGGGAGGAGGTGTAACTCAAAGATGTTTCTGTTCCAGGCCTTTCCAGATAATGCAGCCCGCAGGGAGATGGAGAGTCTGCCAGCTGTCTGTTCCAATGATGGGTGCACCTGGAAGGGAACCTTGAAAGAATACGAGGTAGTGAGACATTTCTGTTCTTGCCTGGTGGCTAAATATCCAGCAGTGGACTCTGGGGAGGTGCCACTCTTTTTAAATGATTTTTTATTTTTATTTTTATTTTATATGCATTGGTATTTTGCCTGCATGTATGTCTGTGTGAGGGTGTTGGATTCCCTGGAACTGAGTTACAGACAGTTGGGAGGCGGGAACTGAAGCTGGGTCCTCTGGAAGAGCAGCCAGTGCTCTTACCCTTTGAGCCATCTTTCCGGCCCCTACAAAACCGTTCCCATGAAGCTGTGCTCTACTCTTGCTGAGACTGTCCTGTATGTGGGGAAGAAAAAGTTGCTTCTTAGAAAGAGTTCCTTTATCCAAGTATGGGGTCACATACTGTAATCCCAGCACTTGGGGAGCTGAGACAGGAGAATCATGAGTTCAGGGCTAGCCTGGCCTACCTAGAAAATCTTTGCTTTTGTTTTGTTTATTTTACACTTTTAAAGAGTAGCCCTGAACCATAGAGCCTAGCACTTCTTTCTGTCCCAGCCCCTGCTCTACCCCCAGGGGTAGAGTAGAACTGGAGGTACTTTATGTAGGGACCCAGCGCCATGTTGGACTTGGTAGCATCACATTGCCTAGGCTGCAGATCTCCAGTTCTGTGTTAGAAACTGCAGCTTCTAAGCTCAGGAAGAGTCTGTATTGAATGTCACATTCACTAGGGTTTTCTTCTTTGTTACTTGAGACAGGGTCTCTCTACATAGCCCTGGCTGTCTTGGAACAGAGATCTGCCTGCCTCTGCCTCTGGAGTTCTGGGATTAAAGGCATGCACCACTGTGCCTAGCTCACATGGATTTTCTTGTTGTTAATTGTGTTGACACTGGCAATTGTTTAAGTAATGAGTACATTTGTTATGTGGTCACAGAAAGCATCTAAAAGGCCAGCAGCAGAGGTGGTATATGAATGGTGCCAACGTACTAGGAACATTAGTGTGAGCCTCGTGTCGCTTTAGGCATCTTCAGTTAAACGTGTGTCATAGAGGCCAGGTGCTTAGACTAGGCCACTCCAGTCCATCAACCTTCAGAAAGTTTTTATCTCAGCTAGACATGGTGGTGCATGCCTATAATCCCAGTTCTTGGGAGGCTGAGGCAGGAGGATCCTGAGTACAAGGGTAGCCTGGGCTGTTTAGTGTGATCTTGAGAGCTTATCTCCAAAAAAGGTTATATCCCAAGCAGGTAACTGTGTAGGAATGTTCACAGCAGAAGCACTGTCCACAATGACCAAGAGGTAGAAACCACTTAAATGTCCATCAGCATATAATGAATAGACAGCATGTGGTCCATCCATACCATAGAGTCTTAAAAAGGAAGGAAAGCTTGCCACCTGTCACTGCAGGGATGAACTCTATGACACAATGCTGAATGAATATGTCAGGTACAGAAGGCAGTCCCGTAGCATTCCATGCGCATGAAGTTCCCAGAATTGTGAAGTTCACAGTTAGACAACAGAATGGTGGGTAACAAATTAGGATTTCTAGGCGGGGAGTTACAATGATGCCCCCTCAAACAGCCCCAAATCTTCAAGTGGCAAAAGACTGTTTGTTCATCGCCCTGTTTTTTACATTTAGAAGCGCCCATAGAGATGCCTTTGTACCTAGGCAGAGGGCTTGGGGGTCTTCCTCTGAGACATATGTGTTTCAGATCCTCTATAGGGATTGGGTTTCAGAATCACACTTTACTGTCTGTGCCCTGCCATGTGTGTCTGGCTATATGTCCCTTACCCTGCTGACTGATTACACTGAGTAATCTTGGACTTTGGGTTTCATTTTGCTAGCTGAGCAGTTTGGGCTTCACTTTGGTGAACAAGAAGTTGTTTCCTTTTTTTCTAGCATAGTGTTGGGGCCTGATCAGGAGCCATAGCCCACAGCCTAGTGCTGTGTCTGAAAGCGATGGCTCCTAGGGAAGTGACAGACCTGAGTTCTTTCCTGGGAGGGTGGATACAGGAAAATGTGGGTGTTGGGAATGGAAGCCCTGTATGACCTATTGCTCTTAAAGGTGTTTGAAAGACCCCTGGGGCAGATAGAAAAATAGTTCTCAGCACTGTGTTAGACTGTAGATTCCTCTGGAATTTCTGTTGCCTCCAGGCCTGTGGTACTGGAGGTCAGTGACTGTGTGGGCCTCTGACTGATAGCCAGGGACTGTAGCCAGGCCGTGGGCTTGGTGCCATGTGGCTTTACAGGCATGCAGGGTGGAAAGTCCCTGGCTGCGCCCTTTGAAAGCTCTGGAAAGTCCCTATGATGAGTTGGGTTTGGTCACATGGGAGGGCAGGCACAGCTCTGCTTTAGCTGATTTTTTTTTATTAAAAACCTCTCTCACTGGCAGATGTCATAGACCAGGACAGAAATTACATAGTCTCCATTACAGCCTTGGCAGAGAATCCTGTCTCTCCTCCCTATAACACATCTGCTTATTTCTTGGCTTTCACTGAAAACTAAGACTGTAACTAAAATAATTTTTGTAGAGGAATAGATCTGTGTGAAAGCTAGAAAAGGTCTATATTCCAGGGGTCTACATTCAGAGGCCTATATGGTCTGGTTGGAACGTAGACACACCTTTAATCCCAGTATCTAGAAAGCAGTGGTAAACACCAGTTGTGGTCCATGCCTTTAATCTCTAAGACAGAAACTGTGGAAGCAGGCACAGGAGGCAGAGCTCAGGAATTAGTATCAGATTGGAAGCGATGTCTGAGATGAGTCAGAGTGAAGGACAGGAAAATGACTAATCAGAGGAAAGTCAGGGTGAGGACGTGTCTACCTGTTAGAGTAGAAAAGATGGATGGGCTCTCAGCTCAGATAGAGTCAGTAAGCCACAGTCAGTCACAGCTGTCAGTCAAGCAGGCAGTATAAGGAGAGCAGTCTGAAGCAGTCAGGCTCGGGGAGAGACACAGGCAGCTCATCAGAAGAAGTTAGTATCAGGCGAGAAGAGTGAGGCAGTTTGAAGCTGAAAAGAGCAGTTCAGTCTGAGCCAGTCAGAGATCAGCCAGAGTCTGCCAAAGTTAGAAGAGTTCAGTCAGAAACAGTAAGCCAGCAAACCAGTCAGTTTGGAGAAGAGTTTGAGCCAGAACAGCAGGTAAGTTGAAGCAGAAGAGTCAGAGTTGAGAAGGAGCTAGTCAGAGTGGCTCAGTCAGCAGTAAGTCTCAGAGGTTTAAACATTTTAGATTTCTAGAAGCTTTCTATTAGAGTAAATTGTATGGAGGCAGAAATGTTCCGAGGGTCCAGTACTATGAACCAGTGATTTAATTCAAAAAAGAATAAACCTCCTTTGCCCTTAATTGATGTCTACATCTGGTATGAATCCACAACTACATTTTCTTTTATGGTTTGAATTATTTAAAATGTTTGGAAAGATGGAGAAAAATTTTGCTTAGCCTTTGGCTTTGTTTGTCTTTTATGACGATGCCTTTCATTCTGAAGATGGATTGAAAGTTCTGTTAAAATCTACTGTCTTGAAGGCAAGGCATGGTGCTGGATACCTTTATCCCCGTCACTAGGGGACGCAGAAGCTGGCAGATCTCTAAGTTCAAGATAAGCCTTGTCTTTACATAGGGAGTTCCAGGCCAGCCAGGGCTATAAACACTGGGGTGCACCTGGCACTGAGAAGGCAGGGGTGCCAGTGTGCATGGCCTCCTCATATGTTCTTCTTTTCAGTAATTTTACTTATTTTATGTGTCTGAGTGTTTTGTCTGCATGTGTGCATATGCATGCCCGATGCTTGCAGAGGAACCATAAGAGGGCACTGGATCCCCGAGAACTGGAGTTAGGGTTGGTTGTGAGCCACCATGTGGGTGCTGGGGATTGAACCTGAGTCCTCCTAAGCACTGAGACATCTCTCCAGCCCATTATCATGTGTCCTTAAGAAACGTTATGGTGCTAGAGAGATGGCTGTGTGGTTAAGTGTGCCGGCTGTTCTTGCAGAGGATATGAGTTCAATTCCCATCAGCCACATGATAGCTCCTAACCATCTGCAGCTCCAGTTCCAAAGATCCAGTGCCCTTTTCTGGCCTCACTGAGCACCATGCACACATGGTACATAGTCAAAAGTAGGCAAAACCATCAATACATAAATAAATAAACAAATAATCTTAGCCAGGTATGGTGTAATCCCAGCACTTTAGGAGGCAGAAGCAGGCTCATCTCTATGAGTTTGAGGCCAGTCTGGTCTACACAGTGAGTTCCCGACCAACCAAGGATGTTACATAGACGTAGACCCTGCCTAAAAAAAACAAAAGTCTTTAAGAAAATTTCAGTTATGGCAACTCTATTTGCTTAAAATGTTAAATTTGAATTCTGGTTGAATAAATGCTGATATATTTGAATTGCATATCTTCTGCCTGTAAACTCCTTGAGCACAGGACCTGAGGACCAACATTTGACCCCTGGTTCTCCCTCTGGGACCCATTTAGAAAGTTAACTATGGCAGCACACTCCTGTAAACTCAGTGTTGGGGAAGCAGAGACAGGAGGATCCCTGGAATTTGCTGGCCACCTGGCCTTGACTAATCAATGAGCTCCAGGTCAGGTCATACTCAGGTCCTGAGCTCAGCTGGGAATTTGAAGCACCAATGTAGGGCAGTGAACCCAGGGCCATGAATACGCAAAGCACGTGCTCTACCACTGACAGTACCCAGCCCAGGAGAACAATTTTATTATTGAAATTTGTCAGGATCAGGAGTTCAAGGCCATCCTCAGCTACATAAAAAGTCTGTAGTCAGATCCTGTCTCAAATAACAGTAAGAAACATACAGCAATTTTGAGCAGTAGGCCAAGAGCCAAGTCAGTGACAGGCTCCCAGCTGCCTGGCAGACTTCTTCCAGCCGTCTCTTTGCCCATGTTCCCTTATGGATTACTGCAAAGCAAATCCAAGCTGCCTTGCCATTCTGGCTTTGTTTCATTTACTCATTTTTCAGTATAGAGGATTGAATTCTAGGCTTTGTACATTCTTCAACTGTATGTACAGCTTTGAGTAGTGTGTGTGTGTGTGTGTGTCATGTGGAGGCGAGAGGTCAACCTTGGGTGTCATTCCTTAGGAGCCATCTACTTAATACTGAGAGAGGGTTTTTTGTCCTGAGCTCACCAGTTAGTCTAGGCTGACAGGCCATCTTACTTTAGGGATCCCTCCTATCTTTGTTCTCTCAATGTTGGGATTACAGGAGTACTCTACTGTATTTCTCTTTTTTTACATGGGGTTTGAGGATTGAAACTCAAGTCTTCATGTTTGTGTGACAGATACTTTATCAACTGAACCATTTCCCCAGCCCCAAGGCATAAATAGCCTTTTAGTAAATGGTAGTAACTTAACTATTTTGCATTTTGTTTTTATGCTCTATAAATGGTTACAGCATAGTGGCTCCTCTTGAGGCCCTTCCTTGTGCTTGTTTTAATAACTGATTGTCCCACAATTATGGGACCATGGCACACCGAGCATATGTGTGCTGGGCAGAGAGCCCCTTAAACTTACTGCTAGTATGGTTGTCTGTGTCCCTGTGTGTCCTAGCTTGGGGGTTTCCTGGCATTCACACTGAATGTCCTACTTCTACAAACCATGCTTTTCTTTGTCTAGAACCCCACGTGCTTCCTAGCATTTCAATGAGAGTCCCTCACCCCCTCATCCTCACAGAACAACATTCCTCGAGTTGTTTGGATGACTTTTGAGCTGAGCCTTGATCTCCGTGGCCCTGCTGTTGGGTTCTTTATTCTCTGCTCTGGACTCTCAGCCTCAGGAGCTTACCCTTGCCTATTAACCTTCTCCTGGCAGTTTTTCTCTCTACAGCATGCTCTTGTATTCTGCTTCAGAGCCTCTCTGTGCACTCACTGAGATGACCTGGGGACAGGAGGACCAGTTCTGTGCTGTTGAGCACACACACACATGTCCATACAAGGGACAGTAGGGTGAAGGTTTCCAATGCTGGGGAGTCTATTAATGGAGGCTGAGTTCACATTTAGGAAGATAAGTGTTCTATGGATGAACAGTGGAGGCTGCCAGCACTAAGTGTGCTTCCTATACTGACCTGTGTGCTTACGTAGGCATGGTTGGTTTACACCTTTAATCCTAGGAGTGTCCTAGGGGTACCACCTACCTAGAGACCAGCTGCAACGGAGCAGCTCAGTCTAGTGCAGCTAGGAGTTAGATCTCTAGTTTCTGGTTTCTGAAAGTGGGTAGAAGATACACTGACCTCTGTCTGCAGAGTGATCTTAGAAGGGCAATCTCTATGATGGGTGGGCTGGATAGCATGGAACACTAAGCCACTTGCATGTGCTGTGGCTGCCTGCAGGGTCTGCATACTAACTTCATATACCTCCTTTTGTTGCCAGAACTGCCATGAAGGACTATGCCCATTCCTGCTGACCGAGTGTCCTGCGTGTAAAGGCCTGGTCCGCCTCAGCGAGAAGGAGCATCACACTAAACAAGAGTGTCCACAGAGGAGCATGAGCTGCCAGCACTGCAGGGCACCCTGTAGCCATGCGGACCTGGAGGTGCGCTGGGCGGGTATAGCCTGGGTGGCAATGTCTACAGCATGAGCACTCAGCTAGAGTTGGCTGCCATGGTTGGAGTTTGCTTAACTTCTTCATACTTGTCTCCATGGCCCCATGGAGGTTAGAAGGTTTATGGTGGAACTGAGCTTCGGTATGTAATTAGTACTGAGTTTCTTTAGAAAGTGTTTGATTTATAAATAATAATAATTTTAAAAATCAAGGAAAGAATTGTTAAAGGGGGTGGGGAAATGACTAGCAGTTAAGAGTACTTGCTGCTCTTTTAGAGGACCTGGGGTCAGTTCATAGCAGCCAGATGATTAGTCACAACACTCTATAACGCCGGTTCCAGGGATCCAGTGCCCTTCCGACTTCTGTGGGTACCTGGCAAGCACTGTTTGCCAGGCAAAATACAAATAAATCTAGAAATAAATACATAAGTGTTTTGAGACAGGCTCCTACCTGTAACCTTGGCTGAACTGGAGCGTGCTATGTAGACCAGGCTGACCTCAAAGTCACAGAGATCCTCCTGGCTCTGACTCTCAAGTGCTGGGATTAATGGCTTGTGCCACCATGCAGGGCTAAAAAACTTTTCAAGTGTTTTATCTTGGTGTGGTGACCCTATGCCTGTAACCCAGCACTCAGGAGATTGAAGTGAACCTAGACATCTGTCATGTCCCCACATCCGCACAAAGAACAGGAAAAATGTGTCTTATTTTAGAAAGTTGAAACGCAGCAGGTAGAGAAAATAGCATTTGATTCACCATCTGTGTGTCACTACTCCAGACTGCTATGAGCAAGCCTGACTTCATGTCATTTCATTTAGTTCAGAACGTGTCATCAGTAGCAGCTCACCATCACTTTAACAAGGGCCTGAGATAATCACTTTCCAAAGAAAAAGGTTTATCGTGGCTTTGGAGTACATGCCGGGGAAGAGAGAGAGGAAGGGACTGAGGTCTCAGTGATCCCTTTGAGGGCATGTTCCCAGTAGCCTGAAGAATTTTCATGTTAGCCCACCTCTTGGATTATATCGTGTGCACACCTAACCATGAAGGGACTAAGCCTTCAACATGTAGATCTTTGGGGAACACTTGTAAGCCAGAACGTATCTAACATTTGACAGTGTTTACTGTGTCACTTTCTGGCTTGTCCACATTCGCACTGTGAGAAGAGGCCCTCCATTCACATTTGTTGGAGTATGGGTCATCAACATCTCTTTTTCCTTTTCTGAGCTGCCTACTGCATTTGCTCTCTCTGTCCTGGATGTTGGCACTGTGTTCCTCTGTCGTATGATCAGGCCAATGATCATCTGGATGTTGGGCACTCTGTAGTAGCATAATCAGGTCTCTCTTCAAGGTAATTGGCTGTGTCTGGGGCCATGTGAGGGCAGTATAGTCTAGTTCTGAAAGTCCTGCACAGCCATTTCAGTCTCTACATGGACCCTTTGTTGTAGTCAGGTGTTGCAAAATGGTGATGCTCCCCTTTCCTTATCTTTCTCATGTTCTCTGGAGGCTACAGAGGAAGAAGAAAGTCCTAAAGTCTCTGAATTTGTGAGTATGCCTGCAGGTTCTCACTCAGTGTTCAACACAGCTTTCAGAGAGGAGCCATGAGTACATCAGTATCCTCCTAGGTGCTGGCTGTTCTCGTGAGCACTTCACGTGTCCCCTCCTCCTTCGTGGCCTTAGTGTTGGCATCCCCATCTAATGCTCCTGTTTCTCTTTAAGGTGCACTACAAGGTCTGCCCTAAGTTCCCCTTAACCTGTGATGGTTGTGGCAAGAAGAAAATCTCTCGGGAGAAGGTAAAGCAATTCCTTACATCTTTTGAAGACCCTGGGTGCTGACCTTCTGGTCAGTGGTGAAGGTCTGTCATTTGGGGTGATTTATGCCCAGAGAGTAGCCCCAAACTGAGGTTAACCTGCTGTTACCACAGTGGGCTTGTTCTTAGGCATGATGGTTTATTCTCCAATATTCATTTGGCTTTTTTTTTTTTTTTTTTTTTTTTTTTGGTGGTTCGTTTAAAGAAGAGTCTCACTATATAGCCCTGGTACTGAAACAAGGCTGGCCTTAAAGTCATGGAGATTTGCTTTAAAGGCACGTTTCACCATCTCTAGAGTTCCTCCTACCCCACTTCCATCAGGGTTTCATGTAGCCCAGGCTGACCTGGATAACTTTGAACTCCTGATCCTCCTGCACTCCCTAGTGTTAGGATTATAGGCATGCACCACAGTCCTGGTTTATGTTGTTACTGTTGGGCAAGTACTTTTTTTTTTTTGGAGGTGTGTAATTCAGGGCTATCCTGTCCTTGGATACACAAGGGACTGTCTTGTTCTTACATCCTTTTCTTGTGAATCTGAATATTCTACCCAAGCCCCAGGGGTTTCAATATTGCATACCCTCAAGACTGACAGAAGTGACAGCTGGGTTGCTTTCTGTGTGGCTTGGACCTCCCCAAAACCATGAACTAGATTTTCCACAGCACTCCTGTGGAAAGTGATAGACAGTGGAAGTGGCTCGTCTAATCTTATCTTGCAAGACAGTGGGAAGGCTAATGGAGTGTATTCTAGTGCACCTTTTGTAAATTCTGACCTGGTCAGTACATTAAGAAAATGGGGCAAATGGCAGGCTGTGAAGGGGAATGACTCTCAGTAATGACAGTGACCCTGGTAACTTCATCCTCCTAACCCTCCAGTTTCAGGACCATGTTAGAACATGCAACAAGTGCCGGGTTCCCTGCAGATTCCACACCATCGGCTGTTCTGAGCTGGTAAGCCAAGGGTCTAGGGACTAGGGACTTGGGTGGGCCTTTCCTTTATGCAAAACAGTTTCCAGCTCCGGCTCCTGGGTTCCTTAACCTCTTTGGTATCTCCCCTGACTATCTGTTGACATCCCTTCTTCCTGCTCTAGGGTATCCAGGGTTACCTTCTTGAGGTCTCTAGGTGGCTTTGATCACTACTTGTCTCTGAAAATATCCAAATATATGTACTTCTGACACCTCAAGCTTCCCAGGATATCTAGTAGACACCTTAGAATCACACCTGGGCCTTCTCTCTCCTTGCTCTTCAGCCTCTTCCCAGGAAAGAATAGCACACTGATTGCTCAGCTGTCTAGCTAAAGCCCCAGTGCCTAGTGGTCTGCCAGATTCCCGTCTTGTCTCATATTTCACATGCATGCTAACAGACACTTGACTGTTGGCAGATGGATCCTGTCCCTCCAACTGCTGTCTAGTCACCTTGTCATCTCCTGCGTGGACACAGATCTCCTGTATTGGCTGGCACCTCCTGCCTGCTCTGCTGCTCTGACCTGTTAGAGTAGAAAGCAAAATATGGCTTGACTTTGCTTCTGGACCCTCCTGTAGCCTCCCCGAGTTTTGATTCACAGTCGCTATGGTCCCTCTCTCAGGACCTCTGGCTTCTGCTCTGGTCACTGAACTGGCTGTTCTTGAGAGTGCTGATTTTTCCCCCCATTTTTTTCTGGGGACTCCCTGATCCACAGGTCCCTGTCCACATGTACCCCTTCTCCACTCATGCAGACTCCCCCCTTCATTTCCGTCCTGTCACAGGCTATTTCTTTTTTTGTTTTTGAAACAGATTCTCACTATGTAGACCAGGCTGGCCTTAAACTTAGTAGGTAGGCCAGGCTGACTTTACATTCATAGAAATCTATCTGTCTCTGCCTTCTGAATGCTGGGTTTAAAAGCACTTGCCTGTGCACCTTTTTATTTTTCTTAATTAGCACACCTTGTTATGGTGTCATTTAATTTTGAAGTATATTTAGCATCTTAAAATTTTTTACATAAGTTTGAAAATACTTAGTTGTGTCTTAATTCCTTTTCTATTGTATAAAGATACCATGTCTAAGGCAAGTTATAGATGAGTTTATTTGAGACTTAACAGTTTCAGAAGGTTAACATCTCTGATTACCATGGTGGGCACCAGGGCAGTAGGCAGGCAGGCATGGTGCTGGAGCAGTAGCTGAAAGCTCACATCTCAGTAACAGCCGCATGTCCTAATGTCCTCTGTCCTTGGTACAATGTGTCCTCTGGCACTGCACTGTCCAGGCTGGTTCTGCCTTCTTGCACCACAGGTGGAGACAGAGGAACTGCAGCATCATGAGGTGCAGCGGCTACAGGAGCACCTGGCCCTCCTGCTGAGCTCATTCCTGGAGTCCCAAGCCTCACAGGGAACCCAGAACCAAGTGGGGCCAGAGCTGCTGCAGCGGTACCAGACTTTGGAACAGAAGACAGCCACCTTCGAGAACATTGTCTGTGTCCTGAACCGGGAGGTAGAGAGGGTGGCAGTGACTGCGGAGGCCTGTAGCCGGCAGCACCGGCTAGACCAGGACAAGATTGAGGCCCTGAGTAACAAGGTTTGTGCCTAGCGGGGATAGCAAGTCCTGGATCCTTGGAGCCTGGAAAGCCTAAAACTCCTTCTACACTCCTGACTTGACCTTCTGCGTTTTGATTCTCATGTGAGAGACTCGGTCATAGGGTTTGAGGGAACTAAACTTCCTTTTGGTCTAGGAGGGCACAGCATCTCATGCAGTATGCTGGGACTATGAAGCCCCTGGTTACATGTAGGCCCAGACCCTTTCTTGTGGACTTGGAACATGTATCTCTAATCTAGGCTGTAGCTCCTGGGGACAGAGAAGACTCCAGAGACTTCCAGAGGCTGGCAGTGTGGGAGGTGAGGGCTTGGGGCCCACAGCATATGGCTGTGGCGTGACTGTCCTCCTATCAGAGTTAAGTGGTCTCTGCTCTGCAGGTGCAGCAGCTGGAAAGGAGCATTGGTCTCAAGGACCTGGCCATGGCCGACCTGGAGCAGAAGGTCTCAGAGTTGGAGGCATCCACCTATGATGGGGTCTTCATCTGGAAGATCTCAGACTTCGCCAGAAAGCGCCAGGAAGCTGTAGCTGGCCGTACACCTGCTATCTTCTCCCCAGGTGCCATTTGTGATCTTCCCATCTGCTTTAGAGGCCTTATAGAATGGCTCCCTGGCTGGAGCAGGGCACATGTTCAGCTGGCACCAGGAGTGTCTGTATCTCTGTGAGAAGAAAATTGAGCAACATGTCCCACTCAGTTGAGAGTCTATAGGTGTAAGGAGCTATTGGGTGCCAGGTTAGATGTACATAGAGTATGTCCCTTGTCACCTGCAGGTGAGCATGGTGGCTTTGGGGTGGATAATGGAAGACAGACGTTTGCAAGTAAGGGCCCTAGCTTCAGACTTGTCTGAACTCCAACTGGGTTGAGCTTTGGCATTTCCTGCAAGCAGGGCACCTGTGAGGATGTTCCTCATTCTCCTTTCTTCTCATTTCCACCTACAGGGTCCCTTGAGGGGCTCTTTTGAGCTTCTCTGAAAGATACCACTGGGAGCTGAAGGGGAGGGTATGTGGTACTGCAGGGTATAGTACAGTTTGCTTCTCGTATGCTACCTACTCTGCACATACCATGCCACTGTGGCTTCCTCTCCGTATACGTTAAAATACCCCTCTTATGTCCCTGGAGGCGCCCCAAGACCATATGATGGCTCAGGCCTTTATCTTTATCCCTTGTCAGTCTCTTCCTGCTTAGTAGCTTACTTCATAACTTAGTCATCATCTGTCAGAACATGACCTGCACATACGTTATTTTAGGGCTTAACTTTATAAAACTTCCACTCCAGTAGAGGTTCTAGGATCAAGACTGAGACCTTGGGAGACCCTTCTACTGCATTTGCCTTGACACTGCTGACCCCTGTCCTTGCTATAGAAGACTGAGCATTTCACTCACCTCTGTAGCACATCCTCACAGTGGCATCAGCAGGGCTAGAAGCAAGCAAACCCAGAGAGATTGAGACTAGGAAAACAAGTGTTTTAGATGAGACAGTCGGGCAGCTTGGGGTGCCTGATAACTGTTTCAGGCATAGTCTATGTTAGCAGTGCCTCCCCTTGCAGGTGATTTAGTAGGTGATCACTGGTAGGGTGGGGTGTGCAGGCTCAGCTTACAGGAGTTCTGCAGTGAGTGTGTAAGGGTCTAGCATGAGGAGCCTCTGTCCTTTGCAGCAGTCTCCTGGGGCTATAGACAAGCAAAAGCTTATGTCTTGGTTTGGGTTTTACTGCTGTGAAGAGGTACCATGACCACAGCAGCTCTTAGAAAGGAAAACATTGAACTGGGGCTGGCTTACAGTTGAGAGGCTCTGTCCATTATCATCATGGCAGGAAGTATGGCAACATTCAGGCAGACATCGTATTGGAGAAGTAGCTGAGAGCTCTATATCCAGATCAGCAGGTATCAGGAAGAGAGTGTCACACTAGGCCTGGCTTGAGCATCTGAAACCTCAAAGCCCTCTCCCAGTGACACACTTCCTCCAACAAGGCCACACCTCCCGATAGTGTCACTCCCTATGAACCTGTAGAGGCCATTTTCATTCAGACCACCACGGCTTTTCTGTGTAAAAGCTCTGCTTTGGATATTGCTGGTGACCCAGGTTTCAAGGAACAGAAAAGGTAGTTTCTTAGCACTGCATTTGGAGCCCTTCTGCAGAGACTTAGCTCTTATAGATCAGTAAGGGGATGCATAATCCTGCTGCTATGGACTGGGAAGTGTTTAGGGTCACTATAACAGGCAGGGCCCTTTTGAGGGCAGAACCAACTGAATATTATATTGCTCAGCTCTCCATTAAGAGGATACACTTATTTTGGCTTACAGCATTAGAGGTTCCAGTCCAGTATTGATTAGCCACCCCCCTTTAGTCTTGTAACACCACAGTATGGCAAACAACACATAGTACAGAGCTGTTTACTTCCCAGCTGGGAAGTGAAAGAAAGAGGGTTGAGTGGAGATCCCACTGTCCTCTTCAAGGGCATACCCTCAGTGACTGACAGACCTCCTCTTAGGTCCCACCTTAGGAAGGCTCCGCCATCTCCAGGCAGCACCAGTTGTTTAACAAATGGGCGTAGAATGGGACATTGCAGACCGCACTGCAGCGTGTGCCTCAGCGTCTAAGTGCTGGCGTACATGACTGCTCAGGGTGAGTTCCGTAATAGGCCAACTTTATGTGTAGACCCCACTTACTGGTAGGAATGCTGGAGTCCAAATACTACAAAGCTTGGTGTGTAACTTCATAGACAGGTCCCACCCCAGGGCAGGGAGACCAGTTTGATTTTCCTCTGTTACTTTGTTCTGCCTATACCAAGGACAGTCTTTCCTACACGGCCCACCACTCAATGCCTGTCTCCTAGAAACAACTCTCACAGACACTCAGAGACAGTGCCTTGCCGGCCCTCTCAGCATCCCTTGACCTGGTCTACTTGACCTAAAATCAGTCTTCACCATCAGCTATTCACGAGTGTTGTTTACACTTACAGTAGCCTGTGTGTCTTTTGTAACTTTTTAAGGCAGGGTTTCACACTACAGCCAAGATGGCCTCGGATTTACTGTGTGGCCTGGACTAAACCTGAGCTTGTGTTGGGAAGCTTGTGCCAACCTGACTCTTGTCTTATGGAGCCTTAATCACGCTCTGGCTTTTGTGCATGCCTGCAGGAGCTGAGGGCTGAGGACTCTGATCCTCAGGTGCTTCTGCTTAGGCAGACTTGGAGTGCCTGTGGACCCCTTCAGAGCTCGACTAAGGACCCCAGCTACAGGGTTTTTGCCACTCTAGTTTTGTACATTGTTAGTTTGAGGATATTAAAATTGTCATTAGTTATTACTTTAAAGGGGGACGCAGCAAGATGGATCACTGGGTAAGCACTTGCAGCATAAGCCTAACAGCCTGAGATTGCTCTCTGAAACACACATTAAAAGTGGTAGGAGAGCTGGGCAGTGGTGGCACTTGGAAGGCAGAAGCAGACAGATCTCTGAGTTCAAGGCCAGCCTGGTCTACAGAATGAGTTCCAGGACAGCCAGAGTTACAACAGAGACACCCTGACTGAAAAGACAAAAAAACATACACACACAACAACAACAACAACCAAAAAAACCAAACAAAAAAAAAAAACCTAAGGAGAGAAGTGGCTGTAGGAGGCTGTCCTCTAGCTCCCACATACATGCCACGCATTCACATCCCTCCCCAGTGTGCATACATGCACACACTGAGAACCTTGATGAAGATGTAAGGGAGGAGGACTTGGAATTGGAGGCTGTCCTGAGCTGCACGGCAGGACTGTCAGGTGTGGGAGGTCTTTTGAGAGGAAAAACTTGTCTTGGTGCTTCCCAAAAGCTGGATGTTTCTTATGCTTCCATCTCTGTGAGGGAGGGCTGTGGGTGGGGGAGCTGTGTCCTGCCCCGTCCTCACCGGCCCTTTTCCATGCCTCCAGCTTTCTACACAGGCAGATACGGCTACAAGATGTGTCTGCGAGTCTACTTGAACGGTGACGGCACTGGGCGGGGAACTCACCTGTCTCTCTTCTTCGTGGTGATGAAAGGCCCCAACGATGCCCTATTGCGGTGGCCTTTTAATCAGAAGGTATGAGAGGCGGCCCCGGGTTCTAGGGGATCTGTGGGTACAGCTGAGTACAGCTTCCAAGTGGCCAGGCACATTAGGCTGTGCTGCCCCAGTGACTTCTCAATCCTGGCCGTAGAACATGATAGCGGCTTCATGAGCCGCGTGTTGAAAGCCTCCTGGGGAAGTATGCTTCAAGATAAGGCCATAGCCACAGAGCCCGTCTGTCAGGGTATGACAGGGTATTCGAAACCAAGATCTTCCTTAATTAAGGGATTGGAACTCCAGAGACCAGGCTGGGCTGAGGATGGTCCGTTCCCTGCACCACTTAGGCCCGGCTCTATTCTTAGAAGCCAGTGGAGGAGGCCAAGCAGGACTAGAAGGCCCAGAGACCCTGGCCACCCATGGCCAATCAGCAGTCAGACCCTGTTCTTGTGGTGAGGCGTTCTTCTAGAGGAAGCTTCGGGGTCTACAGAAAGCATCTGTAGACGACACTAGAAAGAAGCAGCCCACAGGAATACAGTGTGCAGTATAAGCTTTAGCCTCTGTTTCTATCCTATGAGCATGCAATACCAACATGGACATGTGTTGTCCCCAGCTGAAGATCTGAACACCCTGTGGCCAGTATAACTAGGCACTCTGTGGAGAGAGGTAGGAGAGGTAGGGTAGGACTATTGCGTGGTTTTCAGGTGACTCACAGGCATGTTGTTCCCTCCCTGGATTGACTTCTCTCAGGTAACATTGATGTTGCTGGACCAGAACAACCGGGAGCATGTGATTGACGCATTTAGGCCTGATGTAACCTCATCCTCCTTCCAGAGGCCTGTCAGTGACATGAATATCGCCAGTGGCTGTCCCCTCTTCTGCCCTGTGTCCAAGATGGAGGCCAAAAACTCCTATGTTCGAGATGATGCTATCTTCATCAAAGCTATTGTGGACCTAACGGGACTCTAGCCACCCCTACCAAGAATAGCAGCTCAGTGAGGAGCTGCCACACTGGGCCAGGGCCCTGCCACTCAAGGGTGGGCAGGCTTGGTGCAAATGCTGGGGAGGGTCTCAGCCTAAAGCCAGGTACCATCATATGGAAAGGCAGGAAGGAACCTCCAGTTGGTCTTCAACTGGTAGACTGAATGGAGGGTCCATTCAGCTCAGGGTCCTGGTGGGACCAGCTGGGGTCTTCTCAGTTTTCCAGTAGAAAAGTTCTTGCAGTCTTTTCTGTCTGGAGAAGGAAGAGGCCCTTGGGTGGGGTACTCAGAAAGAGCCTCTCTCAGGAGAGCTTCAGAGCTGTGGAAAGGAGGTAGGGGCTGCACAGAAAGGCATCCACCTGAGGAGTGTAGCCCAGAGAGAAGCACTCTGAGACATAGGCACTCATTGGAAAGGGCCTGCCTGGGCTGCACAGCCCTGCCAGGTGGCCTGTACTGAGGAGAAGTGATTAAACTATTGAGATGTCTGTGATGAGTGGTGTTCATCTGGCTCCAGGTTACCTGCTGTGTCCAGCCTAGATAGTGGTGACCCTCTGGAGCCTTCTGCCTTCCACTTCACATTGGCTGTCTGTTCATTATACCCTTCAAGCCCAGGGCTACATGGGACCACTCCATCATGGTTTGCCTGGGTAGAGTTGAAGGGCTAACCCTTGGCCTGGCCCATGCACAGGATTCTTGTCTCAGGGTCATGGCCTGATTTGCTCTTTGGACTGAGGTTGTGGTGGAGGCACCATGGCCTGGGTACTGGGCGTGTTTAGAGTCAGAAGGAATATCCAGTCTTCTCCAGTCTGCTTTCAAGTCACAATAGAAAATAGGGAGAGCATCAGAGTGGCCCCATCCATGCCTGGCTCTGTGAGCGTGCTGTGATTAAGGGGACATTGCCCTCTCGACCTCTTCGTGTCCCTGTGGACTGTTCGTTCCTGTTCTATCTTAAGTTTCACACTGTTGTTGTGTGTTGGTTTTAAAGCATACAGAAACCACATAGGGTGACATCGTGGTGGAGAGCTGACTTCACTCTGACTTTGCTCTGTGGCTTACTGGTGGAGGATGCAGCCTGTTTCTCCCGAGTCGTGTGCCAAGTTCTTAAGCAGGAACAGGTCTGGACCTTCCTGTTGCCTGCGAACCTGGAAGGAGAGTGGGGTTTCGTGATAATCCCTTAGATGTTTTGTACTTGCTCTACGTCATTGCACATGGGCTGTGCTTAACTGTCCTATAGTAACTTGTACTTCTGAGGGCCCTGGAGGGCATTTTTATCAGGTTTATCACTCTGGGATTTCTCCATAAAAATTGCCCCTTTCTGTCCATTTTTCTATTTAGTGTTTTCCTGCTTGGTGAAAGTTGCTCATCTTTCTACCATTGGTCCTTGGTTGTGATAGAACTTTTTTGCTGTAGAAAAATTCAAAGCTGAATTAATCAGCTAAATAATAGTTTTAAAGTTTTGTTTCTAACAGTGGGTTTCTATTTTGGCAGTTCATTTATATATAATATATGTAGTTTCTTCTTTTCTCTAGAAATGTACCTGTGTTTTTGGTTTTGGTTGGTTGGTTGGTTTGGTTTGTTGAGACAGGGTGTCTCTGTTGTAACTTTGGCTGTCCTTTACCTCACAGTGGTCCGCCTACCTCTGCCTCCCCAGTGCTCGGATTAAAGGTGTGTGCCACCATATTGTTCTTTTAATTTTTCTTCTTTCATATAGTACATACCAACGCCTCTCCTACCCTCTCTCCATTCCTCCCAGCTCCCCTCACTCCCATCCTCCCTCCTCTGTCTCAGGCCTCTAACTCACTAGTAGCCTAGGATGACCTTGAACTTCTAATCTTCCTGCCTCCACTTCCTGAGTACCAGGGTTACAAATGTGTGCCGCTGAGCCTGGCTTCTGTGAAGCTGAGGATGGACTCCATGCCTCCTCCAAGCTCTCTGCCAGCTGGACTGTGTCCCCAGCCTCAAACTGGTAGACTGTTACACTGCAGTTATTGTCTTTCCTTTAAAAGGAAATGGAGGTCTGAGGGTGTGTAGTACAGTGGTAGAACTCACTTGTCATGCACAAGGCCCTGGGTTCACCCCACTGTATGCTCGTCCAACACACACAGGAGCTAGAACTGCGAAATGGGAAGAATAAAAAGGTGTCCACAGAGGGCTGGGCACAGTGGCACACACCTTTAGTCCCAGAACTCAAGAGGCAGAGGCAGGTTGGATCTCTGAGTTTAAGGCCAGCTAGTGCTACAGAGTGAGATCCTATCTAAACGAAACAAAACAGAACGGTATCCATAGGGACAAAATCTGGGAAGGAGTCATGACAGAATATGAGCCTATCTGGAGTGGGGGAGTGCTAACAGCAGCAGAGGGTTAGGGTGGTAGGCTTTCTACCTGTTGGATCCCTGGAGGCAGCTGATGGAGCCCCTCAGACTTCTGAACAGCTTCCTTGTAAGTCTTTGTTTGCTGTCTGAGACAGATGTCGAATTGTCTCCTTCCTTGATGCCATGAGGAAATTAGGCTACAGGGAAGAGGAGGGGTCTGACACACCAGATCTCTGGAGAGAGTTCATGGAGCCAGTTTGTCCTTGCTGTCCATTGCCTCCAGGGAGGTGACAGGCTGCCCATACACCTCATGAGACCCTAGATTTTACAGAATCACCATCATTGCCCTGTGACTATGCCACTTCCTCCTCATTTATCAGCACATGTACTACATGTTCAGGATAGTCATATTAATGGCATGAAGTTTTCAAGGTTCATCCATTTTATAGCATGTTAGAATTTGTATGTGTATAGTGTGTATGTGTATACATATGAATGGGCACCCATGTGAAGTTCTGAAAGTTGACATAGGTAGTCTTCTTCAATCATTTTCTACCCTGTATATTGAGACAGGGCTCTCACAAACTCTGCTTCCTGAATGCTGGGATTATAGGCAGGCTAACATACTTATCTGGCATATACATGGGTGCTGGAGATCAAAACTCTAGTCTTCATGTACAGCAGTGGCTTTAACCACTGAGCCATCTCCCAGCCTCTTTTAGCAAATTTGATATCTGGATGTTTTCCTGTGTGCAAGGGACACATTTATTTATTGGTTTATCCGTTGGACATTTGAGCAGTTTCTACTCCTTGACTGCTATGAAATGCTGCTGGGAATATTTGCTTCCATGTTTGTGTGGACACATTGTCATTTCTTGCAATTCTAGTAAAGCTACTAGGTTGTATGTTTAGCTTTTTAGAAACCGTCAAACAGCCTGTTATGGTGTCATAGTCCTGTAATCTCAGCACTGAGCGATGATTCACGGTCAGTGTTAACTGCATTTAAAACCCTGTTGCAAAAAACAAGCAAACAAACAAAAAGCCCAGAAAAATGAAAAAAGAAAGTGCCACAGTCTTCCTACATGGCTATACCATTGCATAATCTGCCAAGGAATCATTTTAACTTTTTTCCTGAGACAGGACCACTCTGTAACCTGGATGTCCTGGAACTCACTATGTTGACCAGGTTGGTTTCAGACTCACAGAGATCAGCCTGCCTCTGCCACCCAAGCACCACCACACCCAGCTTTTTTTTAACATTTAAAAAAAATTGATTTTTATTTCTGGTGTATGCGTGATTACCTGCATGTATATTTTTATACTGTGTGCATGCCTGGTGCCTAAGGAAGCCAGAAGAGGGTCTCAGATCCCCTGAACTGGAGTTACAAATGATTGTAAACCACTGAGTGGTTGTTAGAAACTGAACCTGTGTTCTCTAAAAGAACAACACATTCTCTTAACTGCTGAGCCATCTCTCCAGCCCCTAAAGATTTTACTCTTTTGTGTATGCATGTGCAGATACTTGGGGAGGCCAGAAGAGGGTGTCAGATTGTCTGGAAGCTGGAATTATAGGCAGTTATGAGCCACCTGACATGGAACCAAATTCTGTCCTCTGCAAGTGCTCTTAACTACTGAGCCATCTCTCCAGCCCTTTTTGCCCTTTTTGCCCTCTTTTTGTATGACCTAGAATTTATTTCATTATATATTTTTGTAACACTAACAATCTTAAATATTCAGTAGCAACTAGAGTGTCTAGGTATTTCTTTGCTCACAATTGTTCCTGGTGTCCTGTCTGTCCCACCCTTCTCCCCTTTGTGTTGCTTGTCTTAGAGAAAAAGTGCATTTGACGTTTTGTCTTTAGGAGTCAGAGTACTGAACTCAAAGGCCTTATAGGTAATCAGATGTTCTTTTTGGGAGTATGGGAGAGAATTGTGTTGCCAGGCTGGTCTTTGAGCTCCTGGGTCCAAGTGAATCTTGTGACCCAGTCTCTTGAGTGCTGTGACTTAGAGGTGTACATCACCATACCCAACTTTCATTTTGACCCTGCCCTCTTTACCATGCTGGGCTTTGTGCATGTAAGTACTCTACTGAACTAAACTTCAGCTCCTGCTGTCTTTCTTGCCCCCTGTGTTTGGGGGGCAAGGGGGTAATGTATGAACTTGGGATGTGTGAACATGTGTGCTAATGGAGATCAGTGGTCAATATTGGGTGTCTACTTCAGTCACTCTACATTGTATTTTTTGAGACAGAACCTGGAGCTCATGGAATCAGCCAGGCTGGCTTGCCAGTGAGCTTCAGAGATCCACCTGCCTCCACACCTACAGCACTAGGGTTACAGACATGTTTTTTATATGGGTGTTAGGGACCTGAACTAATGTTCTCACGTTTGCAAAGCAGGCCCTTTAACTACCACCCCCGCCCTCTTTTTCTTTCTTTGCTCACTTAACCCTACCTCCTTGAGAGGGTCTTATGAAGCCCTGGCTAGCCTGAAACTGTAGATCGTATCAAGCTGACTTTAAACTTGCAGAGACCTTCCTGCCTTTGCCTCCTGTGGGCTAAGATTTAGAGCCCTGTGGCTTGCTGCTCTTTTTTATTTTTTACTTTTTTACATGTGGATCATTTTCAGCACTTCAAGCCACAAGTCCTGTCACCTGGATGAAACATCACTACTTGGTCTGTCACTCTTTTTGCAGCTAAAATATTAAGTAGAATCTTTAAACATCACATAGTAAAATGGATTTTCTTTTTGATGAAGTTATAAGAATTTTAAACCATGGGCAGTTCTGTGTGAAATCCATGATAAATGTGGTATGGATGAATGCCTCCATCTATCGACTCCCCTCTTGCTTGCCCACTACTGCCAGTCCCTCAGTTTGTCCTCCCTCAGTGTCTTAGGGTTGCTGTGGCTGTGATGAAACACCATGGCCAAAGCAACCTGGAGAGGAAAGGGTTTATTTGGCTTACACTTCCAAATCACAGTTCATCATCAAAGGAAATCGAGAGGAATTCAAACGGCAGGAACTTGGAAGTAGGAGCTGATGCAAAGGCCATGGAGGGGTGCTGCCTAGCTTGCTCCCCAGGGCTTGTTCAGCCTGCTTTTTTTTTTTTTAATAGAACCCTGGACCACCAGTCCAGGGATGGCACCACTCACGATATTCTGGGCCCTCATCAATTAAGAAATGCCCCCCCACCCCCCAGCGGTGGTGAAACATGCCTTTATTCCCAGAACTCGGGAGATAGAAGCAGGCGGACCTCTGTGAGTTTGAGGCCAGCCTGGTCTACTGAGTGAGTTCCAGGTCAGCCAGAGTTACAGCAGAAACACTGTCTTGAAAATAGAGAAAGAAAAGAAAAAAAGAAAATGCCCTATAGGCTTACCTATATCCCCATCTTGTGGCATTTTATTAAAATTACCTCCTCTCAGATGACTTTAGCTTGTGTCATGTTGACATAAGGCTAACCAGCACGCTCCATTTGCCTTTTTGAAGAGCATTGTGTAGGAGGGCATGATGGCACATACCTTTCATCTTAGTATTCCAGAGGCAGAGACAGTCCAGGGTGGTTTACATAGCAAGTCAGGCCAGCCAGACTGGTAGGACACCTCAAAAGGAAGAGAAAAAAAACCTATCCAACGTGTTATCTTCTACAGGATAGTGTCCCCCTGGGTGAGCGGGCCAGCTTGTTCACCTGTGAGAACTTACTTGGATGGTTTTCGGGTTTCGCAGTTGTGAAGGCAGCTGCTGCAGATGTCTGTGTTCTGGGGTTGTCATTGCAGCGAGCTGCATTTCTCAGACTCACCCTAAGAGTGGGACTGCTGGGTCATGTGTCAAGTGCATATGGGTTGTTCCAGTGTTGAGACAGGGTCTCATGTTCTGCTTTCACCTCCCAAGTAGGATTATAGATGGGCATCACACCCAGGTCTGTGCAGTACTGGGTTCTATTCATTCATTCATTCATTCGTTCATTCATTTTGAGAAGGGACTCATTACATAGCTCTGGCTGTCTTGGAGCTCACTATGCAGACCAAGCTGGCTGCAAACAGATCCACCAGCCTCTTCCTGCTGAGTGCTGGGATTCTAACTCAGGACTTTGGCTTGTTAGGTGAAAACTCTACCAACCGAGGTACATCTCTGGATTCTAAACACGTGTTTTGTTGCAGGGTCTTGCTGTGTAGCCCATGCTGGTCTCATATTCATAATCCTCTGCCTTAGACTCCCTGGTGCTGGGATTACAGATTGCCATGAGGATCACCACGCCCCATGGCACATGCGTTTCATTTCATTCTTTTGCTTACTTATTGAAACAGGCCTCACATTGTTACCCAGTGTGATCTCAGACGCAATGGGTCCTCTCCCTCAGCCTGCGGAGCTGGGGCTGCAGCTATGCCACCATCCCTGGTTTATTGAGTCTTTTTTTTTTTAAGATTTCTTTTGAAAGATATAATTTTTTTTATTCACATTGGTGCTCGGCCTGCATTTATGTCTTTATAAGGGTGTCAGATCCGCTGGAACTGAAGTTACAAACAGGTGTGAGCTGTCGTGTGGGTGCTGGGAATTGAACGGGGTCCTCTGGAAGAGCAGCTGGTGCTCCTAACTGGTGAGCCACCTCTCCAGCCCCGATGGGTGTCCCGAGTGAAGCCACTGCAAGCTGCATTCTTACTACTCCACATCCCCAAGAGCACTTGACTTTCCGGTGTTTCCATTGCAGTCACTAGCCAGCACGGAGTCACATCTCATGATCTAAATTTACATTTTCTGATTCATGTCTTTGTCATTTTTTTAAGTTGTATATTTTCTTAATGTGGAGTTTGAGACTTCTACATGTTCTGGATGTACGTCTTGTTGGATATAGAATTTTTTGGAAATTTTTTTAGGTTTATCATCTTGTATCTATAGGGAAAGCCTTTAGTTTTTGTGATATCTGTTTAGCAGTAATCTGTGTGGGCTGTGTTTTTGGTGTCTTGTCTCAGGTGTGTGTGTGTGTGTGTGTGTGTGTGTGTGTGTGTGTGTGTGTGTGTGTATGTGTATGCATCTTCATGCATGTATGACACATGTGCTTGTGGAGGGACACTCTTAGGTCTATTCCTCAGGCAGCCAGAGTCATTCAGTGCCCTGGAACTTGCTAAGTAGGACCCACCTGGGTCAGCATCCCCAGTGGCGGAATTACCGGCAAGTGCTACCAGTCCCAGCTTTGTATGTGTGTGCATATAACTTCTGGAGATTGAATTCAGGCCCTTGCCTTGCAAGCATTTTATCAACTGAACTATCTTCCTAATCCTCTCAGAATTCTTTACTAACACCAGATCATGACAGCTTTCTCCTGTGATTTCTAAACATTCAGGTATGTTATTATTTCTTTTTCTTTTTTTTTTTTCACAAGATGGTTAACTCTTTGCTCAGTGTTGTGTTGGGACAGTGCCTGTGGCTCAGTCATTTGTAGAGTGCAGCTTCTGTAGCCCTGGGTTGGCTTTTGCCTTTTTGGAGAAAGCTTGTTCTTCCCCAGGGGACTGCTGTTTGCTTTTGTACATTCATTTGTCACAGCCATGTGACCCATGTGCCTTCCAACACTACTGTTTTGGTCATCCTGTTAAAAGCAATTATTAACTCAGATGATCCAGCTTGATTCTTGGTTTTCAAAACTGAAGTATTTTTATTCTCTGGGCAGTACATGTACATTTTAGAATTAGCTTCTCTGTGGTTATAAATCTGCTGGGACTTTGATTGGCTGTGTGGGCTCCAGTGATATATGAAGTTGACAACCCTGTGGAGTGCTTAGTGTTAGTGTTTTCAGCTTGGGCAGAGATGGAAAGGAACCCTGGGAATCACCAGCTCTGAAGTGGGGAAGGTGGCCCCACTGGAAAGGAATCCTGGGAATCACCAGCTCTGAAGTGGTACAGCTCCGAAGGGAGGAGTTTTTCCCTGGTGTTGCAGCTCTGAGGAGAGAATACACCCCCCCCCCCCACCAAGCTGGGGTGCTCCAATGGGAAAGTCACGCCAAGCAGCAGGTCTCCAAAGATATTTATCTAGAGGGAAGAATCCAGGAGTGACTACTGCTCCAAAAGAGGCCGTGAAGAACTGGGCAGAAAGCAATCCCTTTGGTATGGTTCCTGGGGGATGGGGGAGAGGGGGGCAGGACTGCACAAGGAGGCCTGGGATTGATGGAATCTTTTCACCCTATTTGAATAGTCTGGAGGGGGTGTGGAGGGACTTGGGGAGGAGCTTTCCAGGGAGGCCTGGGATTGATGGGTTTCTTGCTCAGTGACTGCTCAGTGATTGGTGGGTTTGAGCCCAGACTTTTTACCCTGAAATGTCAACTTTTCTACCTCAGGGCTGGAAAGGGTTCTGTGACCTGGTCTTGGCTGCTGTGCCTCATGGGGCTTACACTTAGTCCCTGTGCTCTCCTGTGCCTTGATATGCTATGCTCACTTAGTGGTTTTCCTACTTAGGTATGTGTTTGTTTATGTAGTAGGGGATTTTTATGTAAATGACTATGTCACCCACGAGTAGGAACAATTTTGTTGTTTCTTTCTACTCTGTCACTTTTGTTTCCTTTGCTCACCTTGTTCTACCATCTCAGGCTTCAGAATAAGACTGAGCAGGCATGGTGAGAGTGGGATCTAATCGCATCTATTTGGGAACATTTGTCTTTTATTTGTGAAGTATATTCAGTTACCTTGCTTTAACTGAGATTCAAAAATAATTAAAAAGAAAAAAAAATCCCAGAAACCAGCAATTCATAAGTTTTAAATTGTGCATTATTAAGTGGTATGATGAAATCTCATACCATCCTGGTATTTGCTTCCTGCCTATGGCACTGAAATGTGAATCATTTCTTCCAGCATGTCCACCCTGCTTCCAACTCATGTGGTCATTTAACCATGTCAGTATCAGATGGGTGCATGGCATTGTAGGACTTCTGTCTCCATAACTAGTAAGTGCCTGAGCATAGTGATGCTGGCAACTCAGGCCTGCTGTGTCTTTCATATTTATCTACTTTGAATGTACTTGGTAGTGTAAGGGTTATTTTTATTTTGTTTTGTTTGGTTGGTTTGGTTTGGTTTGGTTTTGGTTTTGGTTTTTTGAGACAAGGTTTCTCTGTGTAACCCTGGATGTCCTGAACTTACTACTCTGTAGACCAGGCTGGTCTCAAACTCAGAGATCCGCCTGCTTCTGCCTCCTGAGTGCTGGGACTAAACATTTGGTATGCACATATGTGGAAAGCAGAAGTTGATCAAGTGTCTTCTCTCACTCTATGCCCTTAATTTCTGGAGTGGGGAAGATAGTTGCTGGGATTTTTTTTTTTTTCAAGTCACAGTTACAGGATCAGGAAAGCTCAGTGGGAAGAGAGAAGGGGCAGGTAGGCAGGGCTCTAGCCCAGCACCACAGAACCCTGGACTGGTGGTTCTTTGGGTCAGGATGGGGGCCTGACATTGGTCTGATGGATTGGAATGGCTGTTACCTCATTGTTGCTGGAGCCAGGCCACCAGTTACCATGGCCTACAACCTCTGGAGATGGGTCTGGCTAAGGCGCCTTCTATTTGGACACATAGGAGAGGTCTGATGATCCAAGTGTCCTGAGAGACGCCGCAGGACTCCCTCTGTGCAGGTGTGTGAATGTGTGGTGGCCATCCCTGGTTGTCTGTACTGTGTGGATCTGTCTTTCTATGTGTTTCTGTCAGTTCTGTTTCCCTGTATTGACCAGTGTCTTTCTCTGGAGTGAGAACCTCTGGCTTAAGACCTGTGCCCCTCCTGTTGGGGACCCAAATCCTTTTGGCTCTGCCAGGTCATGTAGAGTGAAGCTTTGCCAGGGAAAAGCCCCTCCCCGTGCGGTTGTATGCCGCTGGGACTTCTGGGAACAGTTGGAGGGGATAAAAGAGGGCCGTGGAAGTCAGGACAGTTAGAGATTCTGGGTGCAAAGAATCAGAGCTGAGAATTAGAGAAATTGGAAGCTTAGAATCAGAGCTAAGAATTGCTGCATAGAGAAGCAGGCAGAAATAAGGACAGATAAATGAACTAATTGGGTTTTGTTTTGTTTTGTTTTTTTAAGTTACAATTCAGATCTTCTCATTAACTGCTGTTCTGGGAGGGGCTAAACCAGAGTGGGAGTTAGTTGAGAGCTAGTTCAGTTCCCCAGACATAGGAGATTCAGACAGCCAAGAAAAAAGGGCTGTAAAGGTTTCTCATTTCTTCCTATTCTTTCCTTTCCTCCCTCTATGAGCTAACTGAAGTTTTAAAGGTTACAAGTTAGAAATCTAGCAGCCGGGAACAGAGGGGCGGAGTCAAGTAGCCAGAGAGAAAAACTATTACATTTTAGATACATTTTAAATAAGTTCCAAGCCCAGATTCAAATGGCAAACAGCCAAGGAACCCATACCCTCGTTTTTAAAAATACCCCTTACATTTTGAAAGGCATCTACAAAAACCCATAAGCAACAAAACCAAATATCTAATATTACTATTATATAGTTACAAGGTCACCCAGAGAACCCCCTCCCCCCCCCAAAAAAAAAACAAGCAAACAATCGTACTGTAGTTACAGCCACAAGTTAGCTACTGGAAAGGAAGGCTGCCATGTTTCAAGGCCAGGGACCTCGGCTGAGGAGCCCATTTGCAGGGGAGGCTGGAGGAGGCCACTTCTTGACAGACATGCACACAGACACCTTTGTTTTGTTGGTTGGTATTTTTGAGACACGGTCTCACTTTGCAGCCTTGATTAGTCTGAAACTTGCTATGTTGACCAGGCTGGCCTTGAACTCGTAGATACCCACTTGTGTCTGCCTTCTGAGCGCTTTAATTAAAGGTGTGCATCACTATGCCTGACACAGATCACCTGTTTGTTTTGAGATAAGGTTTCTTTATGTGGCCCTGGCTGTCCTGGAACTCACAAAGTCTGGAGACTTAGGCTGGCCTCCAACTCAGAGATCTGCCTGCCTCTGCCTCTTCAGTGCTGGGATTAAAGGTGTGTGTCACCACGGCCCAACAAAAAAAATTTTAAAAAAAAGAAAAAGAGTTGTGAACTTTTTGGATAGAAGGAATGTTTTATAGTTGACTTTTTATATGTGTACATTTCTCCCACATGGCTGCCTTTGCCTCCACGAAGGGAGTAGGCTTGGCACCTAGGATTAGCCACTGTAGGCACGCTTGCCCAGACATGAGTTAGAGGGCATACACCTATGGATGTTTAACCTCTAAAACACATGTTGAAGTGGAATCCTTGTAGTATTGTTAACTTTTTAGAGAAATCTAGGGGGTAAAGACCTCTCCCTCTAGCCTCTCTCCTACCAGTCAGGCGATACAACTGAGGCTCTCCCCTCATGCTGGCCCCTTCTTCTTGGGCTTCCTGACCTCCACAGCTGAGAGTCAGTTACATTGTCCATCACGGGGTAGCTCCTCTCAGGGTTGGTTTGGTTTGGTTTGGTTTTTTATAGCAGCAAAGATAGACTAAATACTTTTGTCTCATCCAAATTCATATGTTGAACTGTATCTCCAGTGAGAATATTTGGAGGTCATGAAAATAGAACTTTTGTGGGTCTGGGTAAGCGCACTCGCCCCTCCACCATGGGAAATCTGTCAGAGGATAATGGCCTTTATCACCCAGGAAACAGCCCCTCACTAGGCACCAAGTCTGCAGTGCCCTAAACTTAGACTTGCAGCCTCCAGAGCTAGAGAAATAAACTTGTGTTGTCTTAAATGAAAAGTTTGGAGGTGTTGAGATTTGCTTGGCGAACCAGGCTGAGGTCTGACTTGGCGGATTTTCATGGGCACTGTTGAAAGGGTATGTCTGCTAGTGGGTAGGGTGTTCTGCACACACCTGTCCCGTGCAGTTAGTTTGTTGTCAGAGGCTGGATTCTACACCCTACACTGCCCCGAGAACTCCTCGGCCATCAGAATGGGAAATAGGGTCCTTAGAAAGGTAATAAATTAAAGTCGTCCAAGTGGTCCCTAATCTACCCGTGGCCCCATGTCGGGGGGGGGGGGGCTTTTGACAGAGACCTGCAGAGCAAAGGTGACAGGGGAAAAGAGGCCTGTGTGAGGTCACCAGGAGGCTCCTTCAGAGCCCCCTGGAGTGCTCTGTGCCGCATCAGCTGTCTCAGCTTCATGTTTTGCTCCATCTTGAGGCTCTTGCTAAATTTCTTTCCTCCACAGAGCACTGTGCGCAAGTGTTTGTGCTGACTTTGTTGACACCTGGGTTCTGTGGTAACGCTTGTCTGTCCTCTAACCTAGCTGTGCTGGTGGACTTGCAGGGAGGCCCACACTACCATTCCATCTTTCAGAAAGCTGAGGCAGGAGGATCTCAAGTTTGAGGCCAGCCTGGGCTACATAGTGATACCCTGTTTCAAAAAAAAAAATATATTAAAAGATTCTTTTCATATGATTTTTGATATGATGAGTTTGTGTTCCGCTGCTTCGCTGATTTTCCTAACTATAATGGAATGGTTTTTTGAGCATTTCAGTTTTCTGTTTCAGTTTATTATAATTTTAACCTTATCTCTTTGTCTAGTAATTTAGTATTTTAAAGATTAAAAAATACACTTTAGGGCCAGTGAGAAGGCTCATTAGGTAAAGCCACTTGCTGATGACCTGGTCTGATCCCCCAGAACCCACATGGTGAAAGAGAACCAACTCCTGCAAGTTGTCCTCTGGCCCCCAAAAGTGCTGTGTCAGGTGTCTCCCCAAAATGTAAGAAAAAATTTACAGTGGTCTGCTTGGAGTCACTACTTTGTCACAGTGTGTTCTATTACATCTGTACTTAACTCCACCAGCAGATGGTAGAATTTTTTTTCACTTCCCTGAGCTTCCCCCTCAGGCCCCTCATTTGGCTATTCAGCCAAACACTTGAGGTTCTAGTCACAATAGCTGCCCTGCCCTGCCGCTTCTTTACTGAACCACGGTAGGGTCCACATGGCAAGAGGATAAAGGGAGAAAAGTACACAGTGCCCACCTTCTTGGAACTGTAGCTGCAAGACAATGCAGCGGTCTTTCAGCACCCCTGGGGTACCCAGGAGACGCAGCCAGTGTGGAGCACGTCCATGCAGCTCAGTGCTCCAGGGCTGCACTTTGGGCCCTGGTCTCATTCAAAGCATTGGCTGCATGGAGTATAGGCCCTGGGTGCCAAGGGCTGGTGTCGAGTGAACACTGCCAGCTAAGGGGCTGCCTCCTGCCCTAGGTCCTCAGTTGTTGCGCCACAGCTCAGTTGCAGCCACATATGTGGAGCTGGAGCCCCAGACACCTGTCCACTCTGGAATAGACCATCTCCCCAAGAGTTCAGCTTCTCTGTTCCCACTGGGCTGCAGTTTCCCAACTGGAGATGTGTGCAGCATGCCATGTTCAACACTTCTCACCACAGCTGCTGGAGGTGGGCTGTGGGTGTCTCCCCTTTTAACGTTTTTATTATATTTTTATTGTGTACATACAAGGGAGCGCACACACACACGGCAGGTGTACAACTTGTAGGAGTCGGTTCTCTCCTTCCAACATGTGGGTCTTGGGGAGCAAACTCAAGATTGGCTTGGTGGCAGGCTCCTTTATTTACTGAGCCATTCTGCCTGCCCCATGTGACCACTGCCTATCTTCTTCCGCCTTCCCAAGAGGCTCCGTGACAAGTGAGGCTCAACATTTAAAAGATTTAACGTGGAGTTTCTGTTTATTCTCTCTGGTTCAGTTTTAAATTTCTACATGCTCCTGACTTTTGTCCACTTTTGTTCTGTAGAATGTTTCAGTTTTACAGATAACTACCATTTTATTTTTAAATCAGACAAATCTAGAGTCCTTCCCAGGAAGGTGCAACTTCTCAGAGGTATATTTGCATTTGTCAAACTTGGGCTACTCTATAGGGCAAGAGGAGCTTCATGGGCTCTGAATTCCTAGTTTCAGGCTCATTCTGCGGACAATGATCAGTTTTGTTGCCTTCCATGCTAGGGTGGAAACTTGGGCCTAAAGCATGCCAGGCAACTGCTCCACACTGAGCCGCACAGCCTCCACATAACCAACTTTCCCGCCTCACTTTCCCCTAAAGGCTCTGTAGATTGCCCTGTAGACCCTGGTGCTTTCAGCAGAGGTTGGCTCCTGCTCCTTTGGCACTGCTGCTCATGCGGATAGATGCTCACTGCATCTCGCCCTCCAACATCAGCAACAGGTCACAGATAAGGCCTGGCTTCCTCAGTGCCACCTGCACCTTCTGCCCTGTCCAATGTGCTTCCCACCAGAAAGATGGGTGGCAAACCCCGCTCACTTGCTGGCCTGGACTTGGAAGAACACTTGCCCTGCTCAGTCAGTCCCCTGGATAATTTTTCTCTATTCTTTGTAGGAGGGCAGCTTTTAAATGAGATCCAGTTAACAGGCTCCTCACCCAGCTCACTTTGCTCTCTCTGGAGGCTGGCCCTGTCAAAGCCCCAAATCGTCCCTACAGCCACCATCACATATGGAGCCTTAATCGGATAAGGTAGATGACATGAGCTCCCAGGATGGCCTAGAGCTACCCTTCTGCCCTCGGGTCCTCATACTCACTAGGAGTTTGTGTTTTGGTGGCACTGGGAATTGAACCCAGGGCATGACAGGCAAGTGCTACTAACACTGAGTCCAAACCCCCAACTTCTTACTTTTTCAACCCAGGGTGTAACTAAGTTGCCTAGATCAACCCTGAACTTTTCTTTAGTCCAGGCAGGCTTTTAACTCCCTATACTCCTGCCTCAGTTCCATGAACAAGGATTACAAGTCTGTGCCACTATACCCTGCTCTGGGAGTTCCCCTGAAAATGGTACCGTTTGTGTTAGAGCCCACCCTCTCCCAGACACTGCACTAGGCTGGGCTGTGTCCATCTTCCTGTATCTGCCATTGCTCAGCACCATCATGGACAGGTGTCCCTGAAGTCAAAGGGGATCCACTCCTGAACCAGCACTTCCTCTTCAGCCTCCTGGAGACCCTGAGGCAGACATCACCAGAATCATGTTGGCCAGCAGGACCTGGGGCCCCTCCGTATAAACAGACTGGATGGCAGGTGTTATTGCCAACTGTTTATTCAGGCCCAAATAGGAAGGAGTGCACATGCAGCACACACGGTCCACTGCAGGGCACTCAACCCACGGCACAAACCAAATTATCAGAGGCCAGAGCCCACGGCTTGTCACCAGGGTACCCTCAGGACATCTAATGGTGTGGGTTTTGCTGAGTGTAAAAGGTACCCAGGCACAGGCCAGCGTGGAGCTGTGCGAGCTGCCAGCCCAAGGGAAGAGGGTAAGTGAAGAACAGGGCCTCCAGTGTCCCGTGTACTCCAAGCTGACCAAGAGGCTGACATGGGATCTCTGGTGCTGCCGACAAGGACTACCCTAGTGCTGAGCCTGATGGCTGAGTGAGCATGTTGCATGTGAGTGTGTTGGGGTCAAGATGTCCCCTCCTAAGGCATTACTGCTATGAGCTACTCTGCCCCAGTGCATCTAAGAACCACAGGGTATCATTTTTCCCAGTGGGTCCCAATGGCTCCAGTCACCAATGCCTTCAGCGCCTGTGGCTGGCAAACCAAGAGAAGAAGGGGCGTGGGCGTGGGCGTGGGGCCTGGAGGACACGAACAGTGCGTGGTGAGCGCCAGGCTTTGATGGTGGCATCATCGCTGGCTGTCAACAAGAGCTCCTGCTCCTGGGGACTAAAGGCCACCGAGTTGACCACATCCTCATGCCGCAGCTTGGCTAAGCAGATGTTGTAGTGGCGGTCCCAGATATAACCATGCCGATCTTCAGCCCCACTGTGGGATAGCATCTGGATGAGCCCACACCCACCTGCTGAAGCCCCTACCCAAGCCCTGGGGCCCACCTGAGCCCACACCTGGCCACAAAATCCCTGCTGACATCCAAGAAAATAAAGAAGCATTCGTCATTGGGCGTGTAGGCACGGTGCGCTCGCAGAGCCCGCTTCACCTCCCGCATGGTCTTGAGGTCGAACACCAGCAGGTCAATCTCCTCTGCAATGGGTGGTGGCTGCATGGGGTCAGCTACCACTGAACCAGGTGGCCATGCACGGCTATTCACATACAAGTACCTGAGCAAGGGATACATGTTACGTACAAGTGTGCTATTAGGTACAGGGCCATCTGCGGTGCCCCACCCAGCACACCAGGCCCACCTGTTATCAGGAGACAGGCCCATGCCAATGATGTGCCCATGCACATCAATGACATGGTCCAGTGCATCAAAGAAAGCATCAGAGCCCCGGCCCTCGCCCAGCACGGGTCCTGCTGTGGTCATCTGGTGTGGCAGGATCTGCTTGATGCCTGCATGGAAACCATGTTGAGGGGTAACCCAGAGCATGCAGGGACACCACAGGGCACTCCCAATCCAAGAAGAGCCTAGGAGTCCACAGACTCTGACTACACTTAGACTCAAGCATCGCTGCCCACCTGGTCACTTGCCCTCCAATCCCCTGCCTCGGTTTTCACCACTCTGTCACACAGGATCAAGTGTGCCAAGGCCAGAGATGTATCCCAATGCACAATCCACGCTCTGCCTATGGACTGTGGCCCCTTGCTGTTGGCCCTCTCGGGACCAGTCCCGCCCTGCCCACCATTACCGATCTGATGGGGTGAGTAAGTGAGGCAGCCAGTGGTGAAGATGAGGTACTTGTTCCTGGTGTCAGCAGCACTACACTCGGGGGGCTTTGTGTGGCCCTGGGCCAGCAGCTCAGCCACCTTGGTCTCCAGTGCACAGTCTGACAGCTGTGCATGTCCATCCAACACGCTATGCAACATTCGCCGCAAGCCTTCCTTGACACGGCCAGAACCAGAGGTGTGCAAACCCTCGTCAGTGGCCTCTTCTTCACTGTCCCCACCTAGGTCAAAGACTCGGCAGGGAAGCCCAGCCTGGTCACCGGCATCCAGCAGGAGGTCCGGGCTATCAAAGCGGCTGCAGTCAGCCACCATCACTGTGCGGATAGTGCTGGCATTCAGGTTCTGGATCTTAAAGAGCCGCTTTACCACATTGACATTCTCTGACTCCACATCCTGTGTGGGACACAAACCAGGGCCCAGCACAGGTGGGTGCCGGCCAGGGGGCCAGGCCTGGGGAGCAGCCTATGCCGGGCCCTGTACCTGCCCTTCCACTCCCAACCCCGCCCACATCTTCCTCTCTGTTTCCCTGCCTGTCTGCCCAGCCTGTACCTGGAAGGCATTGTTGAGCCACAGCACTGAGCAGGAGGTGATGTCTCCGATGCGGTGCAGGTTCCCCGAGATGAGGCTGGTTTCTGTGAGCCAGCAGCCAAACACATCGTAGGGCTTGTTTCGTACCCGGGACAGCAGGGCGAAGGAATCTGAGGGGAAGACCACAGCTGACCAGGCTGCTGACAGGGCCCAGGGCGACAGACAGCCCGACCCAGTGCCCACGCTCACCCAGGCTGATGACAGCTATCTCTCCTGAGGAGGAGTTGTGTGGCCCCAGGAACACTCCCGAGGCCAGCAGCAGTGAGTCATCTTGGTTGAACTGGGAGAACTGGGTGTAGCTCCAGTTGTATGGCCTCATATCCGCACTGTGCAGCAGCGAGATGGTCAGGTCGTTGTTCCAGATCTGTACAGGAGGGGTCGTTACCTGGCAGTTCACTCGGGAAGCACAGCAGGTCCTCACTCTTCTCCGCTGAGGGCGCTGAGTCCCCATGGGGCAAGAATCTCGTCCTGGGCCCTCACTTCCCACTCGTCACATACCCCACCAATGTAGAGGGCTGGCCCTCGGGAGCGAGAGGCTAGAGCTGCTCTTAGCTCTAGGTCTTGTGTGGTCCAGATCCTATCTGGCCCTCTCTGCTTTTCTCACATTGGCTTCTCTTCCCACTGATTCTGCTGCGTGGGAGAGGCACCTTACCTTCACTGTGCAGTCCTTGGAGCAGGAGGCAAACTGGTACCCCGAGTGGGAGAAGCTGAGGTGCAGGACCTGGTCAGTGTGCTCCTTCAGAGTCTGCACCTCCACACAGGGTACCATGTCATAGAGCCGTCGGAACTCCTCATACCAGGACGTGGCCGCTGTGGGCGATACAGTGTCACTCCCAAGAGCTGACAGCATGGCTTCCAGGAGCTATACTGTAGGGCCTCTGGACCCCACTGCTCACTAATTAGGTCTCAACTACAGGGTGCACCCTCTTGCTCACAGAGACTCCCTCCCCCAACACGGCTCAAGTGTAAGGTCTTTGGGCCATAAACCCCTGCCCCGAGGCCAGCAGGTTTAAGGGGGTGTGTGAAGGCTGACCTGGGTGGCGTGGCACATCTCTGGCCACCTGGTAGTAGCGGTAGAACTGTTCCCTCCATAAGAACTCGTCCCGGGATACGGCCTGCCACTGGCGGCATACCAGCCCAGCAGCCAGCACATCTGCAGGGCCCAGGCTCAGGAAGATCTGGTAGACAAGGCTGTCGGGGAGCAGGGGCATGCCCCCCTCGTCCATCGTGACATTCTGCCCAGACGGTCCTGAAACCCACCAGTGGCTGCTCTGAGCCCAGGCCTCCTCACCCCCAACCCCAGGGAGAGACTGATGGTCTGGGGCTCCAGACATGGCAGTCCTGGCTGTTCCTCCAGCCCCACCAACTGCCCAGCTGAGAATTCCACTGCACTGAGCATGTGCAGGGGGGTACCAGTAGCACTGCCCCACCACAGACCACTCAGACAGTAATGGTGCACCACCTCACATTCTCCAGCGACACCACAGGACTTGTTGGACCAGATGGCAAGCACTCAGTAGTACTACTAGGCCTTGTGCAGCCTGAACCGTGAGAGGTGGCCCGCATCTTCATACCTTTGACACTTCCCCCACGCTCCGGGACCCAGGCATCTAGCCACCAAGGCAGGCAAGCAGGTCTGGGCTGCCCAAACTGGCAGGTCCAAGTTCTAGCAGTAAGGACCAAGAGACAGGCACCCCAACACTGTCTCTGACTTTCCTGCCCCCAAACCGTCCGGCCAGGGCTGGCTTTCTTCTGAGAAGAGGCTCCTGCTGCCTTGTGGCCAGGAACCCGGCCAGGGGGTGGTCAGAGCGGACAGCAGGGACCACACACCTTGCTGCTCAGCTAGCCCGCGCGGGGCTCCTTGAGTCACCTACTGAAGGCCGGCCGACTCGGAGAGCGACGGCCTGCCAAGGCCATCGCGGGCCAGATAAAGCTACCAAAGGCCGCGCAAGGGCAGACACTGCACGCAAGGGCTGCCGACAGCGGACAAGGCCCGCGAAGGCGGCAAGAGCCAGCGAAGGTGGGACAAGGCAGGGCGAGGCCCATGACCGGGGACAAGGCCCGGGAAGATAAGCGGAGGCCGGCGCCGGTGGCAAGGGACGCCGAAGGCGGCACGAGGCTGGCGACGGCGGGGCTGGCGTAACGAGACCCGGGCCGGCGCCGAGGGGAAGGGCAGACACGGGCGAGCGCGGCCGGGCCCAAGCCGGGACTCACCGCGGCGCCTCCGCCCGCTGCGCTGCGCCCCGCTTCCGGCGCCGCGCTAGCCCCCGCCCCCGCGTCTGTGCGGAGGAGCCAGGCTCGACGCCGCGAGCCCCGAGGCATCGATAGCGGCCCCTCTCGCGCCTGCGCCTCGGGGACCGCCTCTCGGACGGCGTTTCTTCCTGCGCCTGCGCGAGTCCCGTTCCCTCCTGCTCTCTCGGGTGGCACCGTACTTGCTCCTGGAGACCCGGAAGGGTGGCGGTAACGAGCCAGGTTCTAGACTGCCCAGGGCCCGGCGTGCCTCTGCTCCTGGGCTTTGAGCAAGTGGCTTTATAAGCACGTTGTTGTTGGCTGCAGGGATAAAACCAGATAATCGGCAAAGTGCAAGGGGTTGAGCATGACCTCAAATGGAAACCGCGGTGCAGAGATCAGCTCAGACTTTGCACTCTGGGATTCGATGCCAAGCTCCTGTCAAGGCCAGGCTCTAGGATTGGACCCTGGCTTAGGGGTAGGGGTTCGGTAAACGGAAGACAGATGTGGACTTCCTGGGCTGTGCTTCCCGAGGCACTGGACAGTGACCTCTGACCTGGGACAGTGCAGCCCTCCACCTCCTAACCCTGTCCTTGACTGAACCGCCATGCTGTCCCCTGGGGCTGTGTTTTTCTTCACCCTGCTCTTAACAGCCGGTTCACTGGGCCAACGGGCTCGAAAGCCCTCTGCACCTACGTCCCCCATCAGCACCATCCGGGCCCAGGCCGATTTCAATGTTCAGCAGGTAAAAGCTGACAGTGAGTGGGGTTAGGTGAAGCAGCAGTAAGAACCTGCCTAGCTTGGCAGGATTGGCCCAGGGGGCCCCATTCCCTCCGTCCTGAGCCCTCCCAGTCCACTCCCAGTTTGCAGGAACCTGGCTTCTCGTGGCTGTGGGCTCTGCGTGCCGCTTTCTTCAGGAGCAGGGCCACCGGGCTGAGGCCACCACATTGCACGCAGCTCCCCAGGGTGCAGCCATGGCTGTCAGCACCTTCCGAAAGCTGTGAGTCCTGGTGCGGCCTCCACCTTCACCCCAGCCCCTGAGCCTATCTTACCTTGTCCTCCTGATCCTCACCCCTAGTTCTTCTGTGGTCCGGGTAGATATTCCGTATGGTCTCACCTGGGTTGGAGTTCCTAGAACTTGTTCCGTATGGTCTCACCTGGGTTGGAGTTCCTAGAACCTGGGTGTCTCCTCCTATCCCATACCTTCTTCCCCCTCCCCAGAGATGGAATCTGCTGGCAGATACGCCAACTTTTTGGAGACACAGGGGTGCCCGGCCGGTTTTTGCTCCGAGGTGAGGCAAGGGCATCAAGCAAGAGGGTGCAGGGCTGGGGGTGGATGATGGGCTGACACGCTGCTACTGTGGTTCTGCCTCAGCCCCGCGGGCCCGTGGGCCAGTGCATGTGGTTGTCTCTGAGACTGACTACCAGAGCTTTGCCATCCTGTATCTGGAGCAGGCGCGGAAGCTGACTGTGAAACTATACGGTGCGTGCTAGTCCTGCACCCACACATGACCTTGTGCTTCGCATTCTGGAAGGGGTATATCCTGATGGACTGGGTGACCCCAGATGGTGACACAGATCTTCCCCATTTCCCTTGGAACTCTGGGAGGAGCAGCTACAAGTGAGCTGGTGTAGGGATTAGATGGAGCAGGGGCAGACAGCTGACCCGGCAGTGCACCCACCGTGCTGGGTACCCTACCTGTTGAAACCTCAGGAACTCTGTCTCACAGCCCGCTCGCTGCCCGTGAGTGATTCTGTCCTGAACGTGTTTGAGCAGCGAGTCAGGGGAGCCAACCTGACAGACGACCAGATCATTTTCTTTCCCAAGTATGGTGAGTATCCCCAGCCCAGTCACCCAGGTTGCTGACTCCCTGCCTTCCCTTACCACTGCCTGGGCCCTCAGGTTTCTGCGAGACCGCGGACCAGTTCCACATCCTGAATGGTGAGTGGTCAGTGGGGCGGGGCAGTGGAAGCTGAGCCCGGGTCCTTCCTGTCCCTGCTAAGGCTTGTTATCTACTGCAGAGATACGGAGATGAGGCCATCTGGTGGAGAAGCTGGACGGTGGACTGCCCTCAGAGAGCTCTGGGCACTGGGAATCCACTCTTGAAGTCTCTCCTGTCTGTCCCCAAAAGCACCCCTTCACACAGCTCTGTTGTCCTGGGGCTTTTCAATAAACATCAGACATGGCCCTGGGTCTTTTCTGTCAAAGAGGCTGAGGTGCGAAGAGAAGGCAACTTGTTGCCACCCCACCCCATCCCTACCCCTCTCCCCCGCTATTTTATGGTTCCTCCTTAGGGAGGTGGGGCTAGAAATAGCTCTTCTGCCTAGAAGCACTGAATACCTGTTCTCTCCCTAAGCCTCAGTTTCCCCTCTGCACCAAAGGCTTACTCTGTGGCACTTCCTTCCTTTACCCTCCACCCCCCACAGCCCACTGTGCTGGCTTAGTACCCATGGGGTGTGGGAACCAGGGCCCTCCCCAGGACACCTTCCCTGGAGAGAGGCACAGACCTGCCAACAAGTCCTCTAGGCTCCTCCTGACCTTTGATCCTGGAGGCTAGAAAACTATAGGCCCAGGGGCACTTGCTAGGGAGATACTGGGTAGGTTTGAGGTAGCAGTTGGAACACATAGAGTGGAAAACTGTACCCCAGGAGCAGGGAGCAGGCACCTTCTTCATGGGGCAGTTAGTGGTAAACACAGGGCTCTAGACATGGTGACCAAACCCCTGATCAGCTGTCCCCCAGAAATCCCTACCCAGACTCTCGTCAAGGTTACCAGCCATGGAGACCAGAAAATACACTGCAATACACCCAAAAGGGAGAACTTGGGCCTTCCTCCCAGACAGGAGCAGTGTTCTCTCCAGACATGGGATAGTTTGATGGCCTTGAAGGCCAGGGCTGGAGTTCAGGGAACTGGGCATCATCTGTTCCTGCCTCAGACATGCCTTGCTGATGGCCTGACCACTTTCAGTGTTCATTGATAAGCATTTCTCAAGTCCCCAGGCTCTGGGGACACAAAGTAGCCAAGTCCTTGCTCCCGGGAGCTTAAAGTAGTCCAGGCTCAGCCATCTATTGATGTCAAGAAGGCAAAGGTGGGCTAGCCCCTTGCATCCCCAGTCCACCATCTCCTCTCCTCTAGCAGCCCCAGGACACCCCTAGTGGGTTGTAGTACTAGCAGGACTGCTGATGACCTACAGCAAAGGTGGAAGACGCTTTGTCTGCTGGCCCATCCTGGAGGAACAGGAGCTGCAGCGATAGGAGTGGGTGGCTGCTCTTGGGGCTACAGCTCTCCCAGAGGAGGCTCTGATCACCCAGGGTCTCTGGACAGCTGGACTTTGGGAGGAAAGTAAAATAGGGAAAATGGACCTCCAGGGGCCTTGGAAGGAAGAATTTCAAGAGACTATCCTATCCACAAAAAATAGAGCTCACAGGAGCACCCTGGTCTTGTGGGGCCTGGCCCCTCTGCCCTGGCCCCAGGGACACCCTCTTCTTGCTTGTCTTGTATTCAATAACAAATGATGGTCTCACTCTGGTAAGGGGTTGGGCTCCATAGCCAGGAATTTCTGCCCTGTAGCTTTGTGGGTCCAAGTGGGCTGAGCATGAACCGTGCAGCCGTTGGGTTTTGCACCAATCTGAGGACCCGGAGCTCAGGAACTGATGCACAATTTAGTTTCATAAAAGTGCAGTTAAAATTTTAGGCAAAATAATGATACACACATGTGGACAACTTGCAGGAGTGTTGTAGTCAGCCACTGTGCGGGCTCAGCGAGAGAGACAACGAGGCATTTTCATAGGCGGAAGCCCTTCCAGACCTCAGCCGAGGGAACCACCATCATGGCCAGTGCAGAGTGGAACCCTGAGCGTCTGAGCTCAGGTGTTTTATTCTTTCAGAAGTCCTCAGGTGTTCTACTGAGAGCACACGCAGATCACTAGCAATCAAACAACCCCCACAGAAGTCCAACACCTGCAGACAATAAAAAAGGCCATGGCCAATGCATCCCTTTTTTTCAACAGCACAAAAATAATTATTTCAAACATAACTAAAAATAAACTTCTACAACACGGGAGTTGGTTCTCTCCTTTCACCTTTAATAGATTCTGGGGATCAAATTCAGAATGTCACGCTTAAAGACAGGCACCTGGTGTGCTATCTCACTGGACCATGCATCTTTTTTATTTTAAGGTATTTTTATAGGAGCTGGAGAAACATCTTAGTAAGAATGCTCACTGCACAATCATGAGGGCATGAGTGTGGGTCTTCAGAATAAATGTAAAAACCCTGGCTCGGCCAGTCCCACCTATAACCCCAGCACCGACGGGTGAGGGCAGAGACAGTAGGATTATGAAGCTTCCTGCATTCCAGCCTAGCTCCAGGTTCCACGAGAACCCTGTCTCAATGGGAAAAGGCAGAAAGTGCCCGCTGGCTCTGCATGCTGCACACCCGTATACACACACACATGCATATATACAATGCTCACATACACATATTTAATACACAAGTGTTTATTATGGTCTGTACATCACCTTTGAATTCTAATAGATAATTTATAATAGCTCAGAAGAAAACAACTTCAAATATCTGTAGGGGCCAATACCTTACTGACCAACTTGCCTGAGACCACAGGGTTAGAGGACTTGACCTGGAGGTGGCTGTCCTGACTTGCCAGGACATGAGGGGCTGCGCCTCTTGAGAAGGGGCACTCCGGAGTCTTCCCAGAGGGAGGAGACAGCAGATGGAAAGGGTGGCTTGTTGTGTGACTGTCCCTGTTGGAAGGAAACATGAAGGTAGCTGAGAAGGACAGAGAAAGCAGGGAGCAGATAGAAGGAAGAGGAGCAAGAGGGAGGGGTCCTGAACAAGGAGGAGGCACCTAGCATAAGGAGCGGGGGGGGGGGGGGGGAAGGGAGGAGGGCCCTGCTTCCTGGGTGGTAAGGGTTGCAGGAATAGATGGTCTCTACCCCGAGCCGGCTGCTTCTCCAAGCTTTGTGTGGAGATCCATGTCATCATCGCCTGTCCCCAACCCCATCCTGGTCTTGTAGAAGGCCCTGGTCAGTTTCAGGACACTACATAGGACCCCAGATTCCCTTCAGTCCCAAGATGGCAGGACTGTTTAGTTGCTATGTGGCCAAAGGCTTCTGGCCAAACACCAGGAAATCCAGTGTTGCATACTGGATGTTGGTTGGAGGCTCCACCAATCATACCAATGGTGGGAGGAGCTTCCCAACACCCCAATTTGGGACACCCTTGAAGGGGATACCGAGTAAAAACGCTACAACAGCCTCCAAGACTTAGGAAAAAGCAGTCAGGAAGGACACTGCTTAGGGCCCTGTGTCGCCATGGGGCTTGTCTCTTGAGGACAAGTCCCCTTTGTGAAGCTTCAGCAGGCCTGGAGAGGCCTGGTCCACCAAGGGCCATGCTTGGATAGGGCTGCCAGGCCCCATCTGTCCTTGTCTTGCTCTCCAGACAGCATGGGGAACAGGCTGGGATGGCCTTGAACCTCCTTCAAGAAGCTCAGACAGGAACCACCCACACTGAGTTTGCACACCTTTTCTCTTGAGTCACCAGCCCGTGACCAGGGAAAGCATGGTGGCACCTACCCCTCACGGCCTCTCTCACTGGGTTCCTACCCAGGATCCTGTTCCTGTAACACCTTGCGACTATGAGACTCCGCTCCCTTAGGAGCCCATTCCCAGGGAGCTCCATTCCCTTAGGATCTTGCTGCCATGAGCCTCTTAGTCCTACAGGGTGCTGCTCTTGGAGAATGAGACTCCTAAAGGTCCCACCCACACTGTGCCCGCTCTCATTAGAGCCCCACTCCCACACTATTTTCCAGCTCCTCCCCTCCCCTCTGCATGGAGGGTCTCTTTGAAATGCCCTCCGTACTTCTTACCCAGCCCCTCCCTCCCCCTCTGACCATCTTTGTTCTGACAATGGACAGGGAGTCCTTATGCCTACACTGGTTTTATAGCACATGGGGGATCATGGAGCTGCCTGAGGGCTAGCAGGCCAGATCCATGGATAAGAAGCCACGGAGACGAGGGATAGTAATGATCCCTGCCTAGAACAAGCTGTTCTTTGGCATGAAGGACAGACAGGGCAGATCGTGGGCAGATTTCTGACTCATTTGTGCAGACGCTTAGAGCAGGTGTTTGGAGTCACAAGATGGCCCCAGCTGGACCTAACGGGCTTTCTCTTCCGTGGCTGGGACACAAGAGACCCTGGCAGGAGTTTAGGGTCTGAGGAGGGTCAGCCCTGCCTCCTTCTACACCCACCTGTTCCGCTACACTCCCCAGGGAGGACCGTGAAGAAACAGGCTTCTGAGCAACCTTCACCAATAGCCACTCCTCGGTCAGGCTTTGTCCCTCTGGAGCCTGGTGGCTGCTGGGATGGGCTTTTGGTGGACTCTGTGGCTGATACTCACCCTATCCCAAATCCTGGAGGACCAGACTACAGCCATGCCCCAAGGCTTTTCCCCGATGACAAGCTTCCAAAGTGACCAGGTATAGGGCTTTCAAAAGAGAAGAAATAGGTTGCAGTTGGGTAGGGGTCCAGCTTTTGGAGCGGGGCGGGGGGGTGTATACAGGCCTGTGGGTGCTGCTCAGGGAGGCCAGGGCAGAACCTGAATCCAGAGTCCCTGAGTGAGCCCATGACCTCCAGCAAAAAGAGCCTGGAAGTGCCTTCTGTATGTGCACTAATCGTTTTCTCCGTGAAGGGAGACAGGCTTGGGGAAGCCACCTGGCTACTGGCCAAGGCCACCTTCTGCCTGCCAGATTAAAGGCAGGGTCCTGCCAGGGTCATTGATGTAGACCTGGCCTGCGGTTGCCTCCTGAGGGGGGTCCTGGCTGGCTGTGGCTGCCCAGGGTAGGGTGGGAAGGGGCTGCCTATGCCCACCACCAGCCATGCAGTTTCAGGGGGAGTGGTTCGTCCTCAGTTTGGCGGACAGCACCTACAAGAGAGAGGACCGGGCCTCGGTGAATCCCTTCATCACATTGTTCGAGCTAAAAAACAACAGTCAATTCCAGGTGACCAACTCCATGACTCGGTGAGTGCAGTCGAGGACTCAGGGCTGTGTCCCAGGAGCCCTGTGTGGCCCAGCCGCTGTGGGGCGAGGAACCACATCTACAGACCACTTCTGACACAGCCTGCTTAATGGCCATTGCTAAAACAGAACCCAGCTGAGGGGCTGAATCCAGAGGGAAGGCATCTGGAGAGTCACTCTGGAGGAAAAGACTAATGGGTTTTAGGTACCCTCCTGTGGTCAGGGACCCCTTTCTCTGTCCCTGTCTTGGTTCTGCCTGTCCTACCTTGATCTTAGTCTTAGCACTGGTGGGCAGTCCCAATTGGAAGCCCTTTCTGGAGCTTGGGTGCCAGAGGGGGCCAGGTGCTTTTTTTTTTTTTTTTTTTTTTTTTTGACGTGGCACGTCCCTGTGGCTTTGAGGACCTGTGCTGGGTTGATCAGGGGTCACCTTTAAGACACTGGGCCAGACTCCTAGGAAGGGCCCAGAGAGCTAAAAGGACCCCAGAACTGAGACCTGGGGAGGAGTGAGGGTCTGGTCCTCTGTATTCTTCTGGGGTGCAGGCCCCTCCAAACGAAATGTCTGAATTTTTTTTTGTGATCCACCAGGGTGGGCCTGACTGGCTTCCTTAGCCCCACCCCTGCCCCCACCCATCCCTCCCACAGGGGCAAGCGCTGCAGCACCTGGTCCTATGACCTGATCCCAACAACCACGCCTGGCAAGTTCACCAAGGACAGCAAAGGTGAGCATGACATGAGTGGGAGGGACACAGCTGCCTTGGGAACCTGACCTCTGTGTTCCCCGGGATCAGGGCTTGAGGCAGACAGAGAAGACGTCCAGGTGATAGACACAGACTATACCCAGTTTGCCCTGGTGCTGTCCCTCAGACAAACAGGCAGCCAAAACATCACCAGAGTCAGCCTTCTGGGTGAGCCCCTGCTTCCCTGGGCCCTGTGCAGAACCCTGGTCAGGGTGGTCTTCCTGGGTTTGGGACAGCCTCGGGGCAAATACCTCACCACCACCACCACCACCAAGTACTGAGAGCCACACTGTGCTCTCTGGCCACAGGAAAAAACTGGAAGCTTCCTTATACGACGCTGGACAGGTTCATCTGCCTGGCCAAAACCCAAAACCTCACGAAGAATCACTTCATCTTCCCTGACATGACTGGTAAAGTGTTTGTAGTGGATGGTGGGATAGAGAGATAGGACCTGGGGACCCTGGATAACGGTGGTACCTCCCATGGCCTTCACGAGTCCCATGGTCACTCTCTAGGAGAGCCCTACATATCCTCAGGGAACATGGATGGGTTCTTGCAGTCCTTCAGCATCTGAACCCAAGTGCTTGCTCACAGACTTTAGCCTGAGTCAGGAGGGCACATGCTCAAGGCACATGCTCATATCTAAGTCCCAGAACACAGGGTTCCCCCCCGACCCTGTGTCCCTGGTACCAGGTTTCACACGGGTATTCCTGTCCTTGGACTCTCCTTTCTGCTCTGGTTCCCTGCTCACATGAGACTGGAGTTCATCCAGGGAAGTTCTTGAATTTAGACAGCCTATTTCTAGCAGGAAAGTCTCAGAGAGCTTAAGGCCAAAAGGCTTCAGGACTGAGTCCTGACTCCAACCTCACTTCTCTTGTGGCTGGATCAGGATCCCCTCCCCCCATCCCCACCTTGTTCAAGGACATTCCCCATCATGCCCCTCCAGTGTATACCTTCCCAGCTACATTTGCACACCCAAGCATCTGTCAACAAACATTCAGACAGGCACATGCTTGCACACACCTGCTCATACATGCAAACGTTCACCTAGCACCCTTGTCATTTGGAGATACGGTCTTGCTGTATAGCCCAGGCTGGTCTGGGACTCATGATCCTTTTGCTTTAGTCTCCTGGGTGCTGGTATTTTAGGCCTGTGTCACCACACTTGGGTCACATCTCCTACAACATGCACATGTGATCACATACATGTTTACACTAACTGACTCATTGTGCCATGCCACCAGCTCTGTCACGAATAGGATGCTGTGAGGGGGACAGTCAGGGCCATGCAGGGACTTCTAGAAAAGCCCAGACTGGTGACAGAAGCATACTCTGAGGGGCATGTTTCCTAGCTCCTTCCCTGGAGCCACTTCTAGTCTCCTCTCCCTGCCCAACTTCAGTCTGCCTGCCTTTTGTCCCTCCCCCTCTCTCTCCCCTGCTCCCCTTCCTTATCCACTATCCCAACACTGTCTGTCCCCACCCCATTAGACTGGCTACCGGATCCAAAACTCTGCTGAAGAATGAAATGGTTTCTCCCAATGCCAGTAGAGCCTCACCCTACCTCTACTCTCAACTCAAATAAACGCACTGCCTAGGAATGCAAAATGTGACCACTGTGATCATGAGGTGGGCGAAAGGCAAGGACATGGGGCCTCTGTCCCTGCAGGACCATGATGCTCATCCTCTGAGCAACCCCAAACTGGTTTCTCAACCCCACACCAAGACTCCACTCCTCCCTGATGCCCAGCTGAGTGAGATCACAGGCCACACACCTGGACTTGGCAGAGCTCTGAGGCTGGCATGGGGGGTGTGGTAGGCCTAGGCCATGCCCTTGGATCACTGGGTCCAAAGTGGAAGGCAGGAACAGTCAGAGCCCCAGAGGAGGAGGCCTCAGTGCTGATACCCAGGCTGGAGAAGGGACAAGGGCATGTTTTCATCCCATCGAATGTGGTACAGACATTTCTAGGCCTGACCCCTATTCTAGGGAATCCACTTAGAAATGGAGAGGCACAGAGGGTCCAAAGCAATGGGCACAGAACCTAAGCAAACCAGCTCCAAATACATAGCCGCAAAGAGGTTGTTGGTACAATGTTCACCTTTCCCAATCCACAGTAGCAGCCACTGCTTAGCCCTACCCATGCCTGAGCCCATCTCAGCCCCAAAAGACAGGCAGAGCTGGTCATGGCCCAACACCTCCCATGGAGATGACTCCATAGTCTTTGGCCTTGGTAGAGAGCGTATAGCATACAGAGATAGCCCACTGGACTTTACCTGTACCCTCCTAGAAATACTCTGCTGCTCAGGAGGGTGACGCAGAGATTGTGGGAGTGAGAGTGTTTAGGATCCCTCTGATGGTAGACCTCCCCATCCCCAGGACAGTGGTGTAGGGCCCCTCTTGCCCACTTCCTATTGAGCAGGTTGTACAGACACTAAGCACACTCTGGAACAGGGCTGAGGCATGGTAGGTACAGACCTGAAGCCTTTCCTGATGACCTCAACAGGACCAATCCCCATTCGACTCTCAAGGGATACCTTATGTAGAGCCTCAGGGCACAATTCAGCACACTGTTGTATATCTGACCCCCAATCAAACTCTGCAAGGAAGACATGGTCTCTTTTATCCTCAGTTGTATCCCAGATTCCAAGTGGCACCTCTCATGGAGAAAGTGACACCTGTCATACTGTCTGACTAGACAGACGGGGCTTGATAAGGCATGAGTAGATGGTGGGTGGCTGGATGACCGCAGATAGGCGAGCGGGTAGGCATGTAGATGGATAGATATACGAATGGATGAACCGGGACCTCAGACCACACAGAGAGGAGAAAGTGAGCTGAGCACCATCAATTCGTCACTCCGGTCTCCTTACTGTGGACCAGTGCGATCCGCTGCATCCTGCTACCGTTCTTCCCCTACAGCTGTGAGCTGAGGTGCACCTTCCCTCTCTTAAGTTACTGCTTGTCAGATATTTTGTCACGGTTATGAGAAAAGTCATAACACAGGCTCAGAACTCCAGAGCAGGCAGCCTCTATTTCTATCAACAAAACCTTCCTTGTGGGGAAGGGAATGTGACTACCATGTGACAGCAGGGACAGGTGTCATAAGAGCCACTCACGTGCCCATGACAGAGAGTTCCAACCCAGACATGATCCCCAGAGCCTGAACTAGCTGGGATGCGGCGGCAGAGGATGCTGAGTCCAGACGTAAGAGCAGCGCGGCCTCTGTTCTGGTCCTGCAGCTGCGTCCACAGGACCATGGCTGCAGAGCTCCAGGTGGCTGTGTCTCCTGACACAGGGAATGTCCCTTTGTGGCTGCACATCCTTGAAGCTGCAGTGGGGCTGCTCCTTCCCTATCAGGAACTAAGGCACCAGCGCATTCTCCGACACGTATACTAACGAAAGGTCCGAGTCCTCAAAAGACCAGACACCTTTATACCATTTCCATTGTGGTTTTCACACGCTCCCTTTTGTAGGAATCATGGGGAAAACACTCTAAAAAGAGACCTACTCCATCACAATTTAATAAGGGAAGGGGACTACTTGCAAGAATATGCCACCCACCTCAGAAATATTAAAAAAAAACAAAACTTTAAAATCCACAATGCAGAACCCCAGGGAATTCTTCACCTCTCTGCAGCAGCAACCCATTCCCGTCTTCTTGGAATGTTTGCGGGGGGGGGGGGGGAACAACCCGTGTAAACTGCTTCTAAAGAAGAGAAAGGTCTCACATAAACAGGTGGGCTAGCCCTTGGCCATAAATTGGACAAAGACCAGCAGAAGAAGTCCCAGAGAAGCCAAAGAAGGAAATAGCGAAGCTCAGACATAACGAGGACGGGAATCTGGAGAATTTCTGGAAGAGTGTTGTGGTGGGATAGATGGAGGAGAGAAGAGGAGAGAAGCCGGTGGCAGCAACAGCTGCCACGGGGGGGAGGGGGGTGTGTGCTGCATGACTCAGTCCCAAACACGCGTTTGAACAGCCGCAGACCTTTGACTTCAGAGAGAGGCAGCAATCCCCCTCACAGCTGGAGGCTCGTGCTTTGACCTGCATCCCCAGCTGATTCCACACCAGTGTCGGGGACAGCAGGGGACAGCAGGGGGCGTGCAGAAGTCACAGCAGCTGCTCAGCCTCCCGTCTCCGGAACCTCCCTCTTATATTTTTTTTTCCTCTCAAACTCATCTTCATTCAACATTTTGGGGAAATGGAGAGCTGCAGGCCAGCCTCCTCTAAATGAGCCTCATGTGTCCTCGCTCCGGCCACAGCCTCAGAGACACTTTGTTTTACTTTTAGTGACTCTGAGGCTGGAACCCGGGGACTCGGCCTCACGTGTGCTAGGCACGCGCTCAATGCTGAGCTTCCCCCTTAGCCCCTCATAATGTCGTGATTACAGAAGACCTTACTGTCACTGACCTTAAGTTTGTGTTGTCGGTGTCCTGTGACCTTCACTAGTAGGTATGGGAGTACAAAAGGGACCACAGGGACCCAAGTTACATGTGAGCACCCTCCCCTATTCTAAAACAGAGACCCCACTTCCTCCTGTCAATGAGAGACTAGCCCCTCTAGCTGAGACAATGGCCCCTCTTTCTGCTGGCCAGCTCAGTGGATGGGGTCTTCACATCCTCGTGTGCTGAGGAAAACAGAGCTGGAAGCTAGTTGACCGGAGAGCAAGAACATTCATGGGAGAGCCTTCCCACCTCGGCTGGCTCTGGACACCTGGAATCTAGCAGTGAGGAGACAGCGTTAGAATAGACAGCGCTCTTAAAACAGAGCAGCTGGGCTCTCTTTCAGGGAGCTGCCCCACACGTCTTCCAGGGTGGCCTCTGGTGAGATGGGTATGTCATGGCAGCAGCCCCCTGCACTTGGTTGTGCAGTCTTGGGAGGCTCCAGGAGCAAAGCTGTGCAGAGTGCAGGGACTTTCACAGAGGCCTCCAAGAGCATGGCGGGTGTTGGCTTGATGCCTCTGCCTGTTGCTCCTCCCCACAGGACCCACCACACCCCTCCTGGTCATAGATATGGACTAGGACACAGGAAAAGCGGATAGATGTCCACCCCCATGCCGGTATGGGGGGGGCATGTTTATGAGATAAAGAAGAAGCCCTATCTCCATCTGCTCCTCTCAGGCTTCCAGGGGTCTGTACACAGAGATGAATTTGTGCAGGGGCTAGGGTGCAGCAAACCTCGTGCAGGGGTCGGTGCAGAGCTCGGCGTGGTGGTTGAAGGTTAATGCATATAGGAAACATTTCGCATCATCTGGGATTCTCAGTCAGATGTGGGGTGGAAGTGGCACTTGGACATCATTTCCCGAAGGAGGGTGCTCTCTTCCTGGGTTCCATGTCTCGACTCTGTGTCATACAGAGCTGCCTAGCTCTGCCTGAACAACACACCCAGCTCCCAGGCCCTAACAGGTGGCCAGATAAGTCTCTTTGCTTTGGCCTACAATCAGCCCTTCCCATCACCACCTGGGCCTGCTGGGCCAGGACCAGCCTGCTGGGCTTCAGAGCTGAGCCTGCAGATTGCTGGAAGTGAAATGGGGTCAGCTGGATGAGGACCAGGCCTGTGTGCAGCCCCTCCCATCGCCACCTGGGCCTACTGGGCTCTAGAGCTGAACCTGCAGTTTCCTGGTGGTAAAGATGACAGCTAGACAGGGGATTGGGCCTGTGAAAGACCTGACTCAGGCCCCAGAGCGGCCCTCTCTCAGGAGCCTTCTACTTTATCCCTCCTCCTCTGTTCTGGGTCTTGAGACCTCCAGGCCTCCCAGGTCTTACAGTTTCCCCTTTTCCCAGGGGAACCGCTTCCCCCAGTACCACCCTGGTCCTGTTTCCCCTGCATTCCTCTGAGAGTTATCCCATGTGTCTCACACGTGGAGCTCCCTGGGGACACCCACAGGGCCAGGACACATGTACCGCTGGCATGATCTACGGGTCCCTTCGCTCTTCTTGGCCCTAACCCTAACTCTAACCCACCCTGAGGGGTGCACCCATTGGTCCTCACACTCACCCCTTGAGTTGATCCTCAGTTCCTGGATCAAGACTAGAGCCCAGCCTGCCATTTTCCAGGTGGGTAGGTGCAGACTGGCAGGTCCTGGCCCCTGGCATGCCCAGTCACTGAGTACTCCCGGGATTAGACAATGTGTTCCATTAGCTTGGCTAAGGGCTTGCCTGTGGTTAGAGTGCTGGTCAGGGAAAAATCCCTATGCTACATTTCTAGCCTAGTTCTGCTCACTGCTGTGGTCTGGAGGAACTCCATCTCAGATGACTTGAGGCTAAAGTCGATCCCTGACTACCAGGTAACGGGTGTCAGAATCAGAGCCTGGCCTGGGGAAACCAGAGGGCTCAGCTGGAGCCAAGCCTGATGGGCAGGGAGGATGGCCTCGTGGAGGGCACTGGCCTGAGATGCCCTGACTGAATAACCCCAGGTGTGTCACCTGGACTGAAGCTGCTCTACTCCAACAGCTCCTCAGAGGCACTGCCCACTGCCTGCCACTTGGGAGAGACAACTGAGTTAAGAGGCCTGGGTAGGGGAGTGAGGACAACTTGGCTTCTGGATAGAGGATACAGCGGCATTCAGGGCCTGGGTGTGGATTTCTTTCAGAGTCAGCAGGAACCTTTAGGTGAGTTAGGTGACAACCAGCTGGGGGCGCCAGAGATGCACAGGCTGCCGTGGGATCTGAGATTTCCATTGAGTGATCAGAGAAGTCTAAGAATGCCTTAGAGATCAAGGTCTTCCCACGTCCTATGAAAAGCCCAGAGGAGGCCACTTAGATCTGGGGCCAGGAGAGGCACTGTGCTCATGGTGGCCTTGGAGGTGGGTCTAGGGTTAAAGTGAGTTATCTGCTGCTCCCTGTCTCCTAGGCCAGTGGGCATCATGGCCAGCGTGGTACAGCACCCTGTGGCCATGAGATATTCTGGGCAGAAGCTGGACAGTACTGGGGTTAACCTTAGGTTGAATGGGGAGTTGACAGACAGAGTGATCCCCAGAATCCAGAGCCAGAAACTGCCAGAAGGGTCAACAGGGCACTTCCTGGCCTCCTGGGTGTAGTTCAGAATCGCAGTGTGCCAGAGTGATTCACACTCGCTGCCCCTTGGCTGGGAGGGGACTTTTCATGGGTCTTCTATGCGCCCAGTGTTCATGCCTCACTGCAGGGCTCTGAAGGAGAGCTTCGAGTTTCTGGCTTCTCCTGAGCTGGGGAGGGGAGCTCTGGGCTGTTCAGGGAGATCAGAAAGATGCAACAGTGGATGCTCTTGAGGGAGAGAGTAGAAAAGAGGAACTCTGGTGCCCCAAGGTCAGGCCACAGTGTAGAATTCAGGCTGCCTCTGCTCTGGCTTGATGACAGCCCCTGGGTGTCATCTCATGGTGCTTTATTCTTTTTGCAACTAGCCTTGGCCACCTGGACAGTGAGATAGGCCTGAGGTTCACGCCTCTCAAGAGTGGCCCAGATCGTCGATCCCTTATTGTGATGCGGACCCTCAGCACGAGCCTGGGTCGGCACCATGTGGGAGATCCACAGCTGAGACAACATTGCCCGAGTCTCTATGGTAGAGAGAATCTCCCATCTGGTCTGAATATATCATGAGCTCTTGTTCCTGTGGCTTTGAGTGGACCAGGGACATGATGGTGGCTCTCCACTTCCCCACTGGTTTTCCCAACGAGTGAGAATGTGGCCCTTCAAAGACTTGTGCTCGAATGTTCCTGGCAGCTTTATATGTGATAGCTCCAAACAGCAATAATCCCCATGTCCCATGTCCATCAGTTGATGAAAGGCGATCAACTATGGAGGGTAGCACGGTGTGACACTCCGTGGCTGTAGCTGCCATGAGCTGCCGGCCCTTCAGTTCACAGAGCTGAGTGAGAACCATGAATAGTATGGCTCCCCTGCCAGGCTGGTTTGTCGGGACAAAGCTGTGGTTTGGAGGGCAGTGGAAGAAGGTGGGAGGGAGGAATCCCCACAAGAGCTTAAGGAATCTTTTTTTTTTTTTTTCCAAAATGTATGTTATGTGTTTAGGTTGTTTTTCTTGTATGTATGTCTGTGCACTGCGTTTTGCTTGTATGTGTGTCTGTGCACTGCTTGCACGCCTGGTCGGAAGCCAGAGAGAGCATTGGATGCCCTGGGACTGGAGTCACAATGGATTGTGAGCTGCCATATGGATGGTGGGGCTCAAACAGGGGTCCTGTAGGGGCGTACCCACTGCTCTTATCTGCTGGGCCATCTCTCCAGCCACAAAGAATCTTTTAAAAAACTATGTATTTTAATCTTTTATCTAAGTGTATGGGGGTGGAGGGATGTCCGCAGGGGTCCCGTTGGATCTTCTGGAACTGTGGTTACAGGTGGTCACGTGCTGCCTGACACGTGCTGGAAGTCAAACTCGGGTCCTCTGGAAGAGCAGCAAATCCTCTTAACCACTGAGTCATCTCAACAGCCCCCAGCTCATGGAGTCTTTTCTTTTTTTTTTAAGACAGGGTCTCATTCTGTAGCCATGGCTGGCCTGGAACTCACTACCTAGACCAGACTTCCTCCCTTCAATGCACACAGATCCACCTAACCCTGTCTCCTGGTCAAGGAACCTTCGTGGAATGGCAGGCGCGCTGCTCGCTGCTATCTCCCTGCTGTGGTTTGCTGGACACACACATGTATCATAATTTATCAAAATTTTAAAAATCCTATAAAACCCAAACCCACAAACATGGAGTTACGTCACAGGGACTGTCACCAAACCAGATCAGAGGCAGTCTGAATTCTCCACCGTGGCCTGCTTTAGGCCACCTGAGTATGTCTTTCTGCTCTCTTTCCCAAGGGCAGTCACCAGTGCGTTCCCTCTGGCCGATACCGAAACAATTTAAGCAACAGAATGGATAAGGAAATACAAAGTTACACCCAAAGAACAAAATACACGCCCTGGAGTCCACAGTGATATAGATAAGCTATTGAATAAAAAAAACACTGCTCTCTAGAAGAGGCGAATGGTCCGAAGATGCTAACATCCAGTAAGGTGGAGTGCCGATCTCATTCCAAGTGCGAGCTGCACACATGGAGGTCCTCCCACAGACAGTGAGACCTGAGAGTGACCTCTGTGATGGGAAGACCCAGCACATGTTCCTTGACTAGATGTGCCACTGCCATGGCTGTTCTGGGAAAGACACTTCACCTCTGCTGAAAAAATTTTCACCATGAATTGGAGTAGAGGGGAGACAAAGCAACACCTAACCCCTAAGGTCCCAATGATAAGCCATAATTTCTGGTTTCCCAAGGGGAACCAATGAATTTATTGGGCTTACTCACAGTGCCTGAGTGAGTGTTACTGACAGGCGTGTGATTCCAAAGGAGCCAAACTGGAAAGTCTGCACCCAGAATGGATAATAGCTTCTAGCTGCACAGATGGATTTCCTTTGCCCTGGTCTTGCCCTGCCCAGAGACATAGGAGCCATGTACAGTTAGGAAAGAATTGTATAAAATTGGTTAGGAAGAGTAGCTAGATACTTAGTATGGTGGCTGTCCTTTTTTTTCATAATTCTTTTATTCACACAATATATATTGATCACATCCTCTTCCCATTCCTCCTTGGTCTACCCTAACACCTCTGTGCCTTCAAAACAAACAAACAAACAAACAAACAAACAACAAAAAAATCCCAAAAAAACAGTAACAATAAAATTGAATCCAGCCTGTGTAGCGGGAGCATGGATCACGGGCATCACCACGGTTCCTGGAGGCAGCAGGCTGCTCTGATCATGGACATTCACCTGGCCCACACCAGCACGAGATCAAGCATGACCAAGTTCAAGTTCAACCTGAAGCTGAAACATTCAGGCACCCAGACACCACTCATGGACTTGGACTTCCCGTAGGCACCCAGACATCTCACAGGCACCAGAGCATCCCACAGGCACCCAGGGTCCCACAGGCACTCAAGCAGGTACCCAGCTGTGATGGCCATTCTTGATTGTCAACTAGATATCTGGAATGAACTACAACCCAGGAATGGAAGGTACATCTATGAGAGATTTTCTCTTGGTTTAAAGTGGTGAATCCACTTCTATTCTGGATCATTGAGGTAGGAAGACACACACCTTTGACTTGATCCTGAGGCAGGAAGACACAGGCCTTTAATCCAAATCTTGAAGCAGGAAGACACCTTTAATATGGGCCACACCTTCGGTTGGAAGTCTATCTAAAAACATAGAAAAGGAAGCTTTTGCTCTTTGCCTACTTGACTTCACCTTGCTAGCACATCCATTCCTGAAGACCAGCTAAGACATCCAGCTTGTGGACTGAGCAACTACTGGATTCTTAGACTTTCTGTTCACAACCTGCCATTGTTGAATTAGCTGGACTGCAGCTAATTCAATAAATCATATATATATATACACAGACACACACACATACACACACATATGGAGAGGGGGGATACAGAGGGGGGGAAACTCATTCTATAAGTTCTGTTTCTCTAGAGAACCCTAATACACTAAGGTAAGGGTCTAATGACCCTCTCTGTCCCCTCTTCTGTGATGGAAAGTTGGCGATCAGCGAGCCTAGCTGTGATGATCTTCTGTAAGCAGGACAGCTGCAGTTTGGCTCGGAGGGTAGCCCACAACAACCTCCGAGCCCTTCCTACCAAACTCGCTACCCCAATCACAAGAAAAACATCAGACAAACCCCAATAGAGGGATTTTTGTAAAACACGTGACCAACACTGTCCAATACCATCATGGCTGAGAAAGAAGGAATAATTGAAATCTGTCCCAGCCCAGAAGAGCCCAAGGACCATGAAGCAAAACTTCTTGTGGGGCCTGGATCAGACACTGAACTGGACAAGCCCTTTAAATGGGCCAGGAAATTTTGCCTTCTTGTTTTTGTTTTGTATGGACTCCAGGGCCACATGCCAGTCAAGCACTCCACCAAGTGGGCTAAAATTTTGATTAAAACATGGACTTTAGCATCTCAGTATTCAGTATATCTTTGTGTATGGCCCCATTAACTATGACAGTGTCCCACCGTGCTGTGTGTTATATCAGGGGCACTAGTTCCACGTTTTCTCTGCATATCTAAAGCTGTCTGAAAATCAGTGTGTGTGTGCCTGTATCATGTGTTGGTACATGTGTGCAGACACATGTGTAAGTCAGAGGACAACCTAAGTGCCACCCCCCTGTTGTTGTTCTTATGGGGTTTTGTTTTTTGAGGCAGGATCTCTCACTGGCCTTGAACTTGCTGAGTGGCTAGGCTGGCCAGAGAGGGAGTCTGTCTCCACCTCCCTAACACTGGAATTGGAAACATGTGCCACTGTTCCCAGCCCAGAACTTTTCCTGCCTGAGCTATTTCTATTCACATTATAGTTATAAATATTATATGTTTACTTATAGATTATTCTGTATAGATTCATGTTTAAGGAAATATACATATATATTTAAAGACACTGTGTAACCTAGCTGACCTTGAGATTAAGATCCTCCTGCCTCAGCCTTCGGAGTACTGATATGACAGGCCTGTGCCAGGACTCCCAGCTTAGACATTCACATTTTTTTGTTTTGTTTTGTTTTGTTTTTCTAGATAGGGTTTCTCTGTTGTATCTCTGGCTGTCCTAGAACTCACTCTGTAGACCAGGCTGGCCTCGAACTCACGGAGATCCACCTGCCTCTGCCTCCTGAGTGCTGGGATCAAAGGTGTGCATCACCATCACCTGGCAAGGATGGACATTGACTTTTAAAGACCTTCTCTGGCTAGCACATGGGTTTCTATGTGCCCGTTTTTTTTCTTCAGTGATCCTGAAGGCTTCCTGGTCTCTCAGCATCCCACAATAGATTCTTCTCTCTTCATATATGCACATCTATCTCTCCTTTGAAAGTCTGCAGGAACTTTTAAAATCCATGCTGGTGTTGTTCTGTATTGGTCTCTTTGTTTTGTTCTTTCATGTGCCCAAGGTTGGGGCTGCCAGGGTTTCCTCTTGGAGCTTGCTCCTCCATGCTTTTCACAGGCCAAATGGTAGTAGGGAGGCAGCCAAATCCCTGAAACCTGCCTCCAGAGCCCATTTTGGCCTGAGAAGCAGGGATGCCTCAGGGACCTTCTTTCCAGGTTACCTGTGGATGGCCACCTCTTTATCTGGGTATCCAGTGTAGCTTCCAGGACGGCATATGGGAGCCTGTGCAGAACCTTAGCCACACGAGGAAGAGACTTGTAGGGCACATCTGGAGAAGGTGAGTCCCCACCCCATCCACCCACATCACTTGCCAAGTACCAGACCCCTACCTGGGGCAGAGCAGAACCCCCCAGCATTATCCTGTGACCCAGGCCTCCTGAAATGAACCCAAGTCCCTTGTGAAAGGCTCTGGGAGGTGAGAGACCTGGGGAATCCAGAGGCAAGGATGAGGTCTATGCTTCAAAAAGTCACTCAACCCTGGTAGAGGACAGAAAAGGGAACAGACATGGTCTCCCTTGACATTTCCTCCCTTTCCTTCCTGCAAAAGGAAAGTGACACCTAGAACCCCCAGTGTGTGTCCTGTCTCTTCTGTGAGCACCACTGAAGGGCTTTGGGACCCCCAGGGTCTGTGCCACCAAATTCACAAGATCCCAGAGTGCTGAGACTTGGACCACCAAGGTCTCTAGGAAGCATCTGAACTGGTCATCAGAATCAACAGGAGCACATTTCAGGATCAGGATGGTGGACCCATCTGCAGCCTTCTCTCCCAGCAGGGGGTGAAGAGATCAGAAGGGAAGCAGGCAAGAGGAGGCTACAATGGTCCTTAAGTAGCCACCACAGCCAGAGGCTGGTGGCATCAGGGCCAGCAGAGGGCTCCACCAAGGTCAAGGTCAGGAGGGGGCAAAACTCTACAGTGGAGGCGGTAGCTCCATGAGTGGCTGTGGCCCAGATCGGCCTTGTAGCCTGAGCAGGTGGCCCTGGGCCAGCTCTGGCACAGCACACTCTGTCCCTCTTTGCCTAGCCCAAAGAACAGCTCAGTCTGCTGCCAGGCAGGGAGTGAGAGTGGATGCAGGACCTATGCCCATCAGACCAAGACAAGTGGGGGTGGGTTCTGGGTGGCCAATCAAGCTGGGCACGCAGTGGACCCTGTCGGGTGTCTCATGTCATCCTGCCAAGACTTGAGTTGCAGGCTCTGTGACAGTTTTCATGTGCAGTGAGGAACACAGAGGGTGTAGATGGAGGCGATGAGGCAGGAAGGGCCAGGGAGGTGTCTGTGGGATGCAGCCTGCCTCCGAGTTTAAGGTAGCCCAACCGTGAGGAAGCCGACTCTCGGGTGTGGGGACTCGGACAGGGCTAGTGTAAGCTCAGTGACAGGCTGAGCCCAGCAACTGCCTCCTCCACCTGCTAGGACACTGCTACCCAGGGTCTGCTCCCCAGGACCAGCCTCCCCCACCCCAACAGAGCTCCTGTGGATAAGTCTCATCTTGCTGGAGGTGATGCAGACCCAGGCCGAAGACCCAAGAAGGCGTGGGGCGTTCCCTCGAACTCCAGGCCCCAACTTGCATTTTTCAAGATCTGTCTCCTGCCCATCCCGGGGAAGAAGAGGGTGACTGAGAACCGAGAGACCAGGCAGGCCTAGTACCTGTGGGCAGGAGCAAAGAGCGGGGAGCTCAGCCCAATGCCAACCTTGCACAGACTGCACCTTCCCCGGTGGCCCTCAGGACCCTCCAGGTGGGGACAACTTTCTCTGTGCATGTAGGGAAACTGAGTCTTTGAAAGTCATGAGGTCTCTGCCAGATCCAGCATCACTGGTGCAGAGTTGGCTTGAGGTCACATCTAGGGTGGGAAAGGGCTGGCCCTGTCTGTCACTAGTGCTACAGTTCCAGGAAAAGTGGTTCCACCTTGGCTCGGCGGGTCACACCTTCAGGAGGGAGTCCCCTTCTAGATGTGGATGACAGCTTTTGAGCTCAGGAACAATCAGTTTGTCGCTACATCTGTCCCACTCGGGAGAGACCGAGTCCCAGAGCCCCTGCCACCTGAGGGAGTCAGGCAAGTGGGAGGACCCCACAGTGGCGGGGACTGTGCCTTGATTGAGTTTGTGGATAACTTCTATCTGCATGCACCTGCTTGTCTTGAGACCTGTGGTTTGGAGGAGAAATCAGCAGGGGACCAGGGAAGGTCAAAGGACATGAAGGGTTGAACCCAGAAAGATACCCAAACCAAGAATGGGACAGAGGGCAGGACCAGGTAGCAGGATGACTTCAGCTGAGATACCAGAGCTCTGGGAAGTCCAGGATGCTGTGAGGCGTGACCTGTCTTGGAAAGCATGAAGATCAGAATCCTTCATGAAGAACCTCAAAGCCTCCCCTTCCTAACACATCCCACATTCCCCTTCAAAGTCCAAAAGACTCCCTCCTTTCTCCTCTTTCATTCTCCCAATGATTCCACCCCTGTCTCTGATGATCAGCCAAGCCAGTACCTCAGAGTCTGGAAAGGTTAAGTCCTTCCTGTCAGAAGCCCCAAGCAGCCCTGAGTCAAAGATCGTTCTGGGGCTACATCCAGAGAGTGCTGTGATCAGAATCCCCCTCCTCCATGAGCAGAATCCTCATTCTTCCCTGCTCCTCCAGAATTAGGGTCAAAAAATTGCAAAGTGGACCTGGTCGAGGACTGTGAGAGTTGCCCTGGTCCTCCACATAAGGAACAAGGGCCAGGAGAGAGTCCAGGCCATGCTGCTGGGTAAAGCCCTGAGGGGTGATTGGTGAACAGAGAGTTTGTGCTGGGTGAGACTTCATTCCCTTAGCGGGAAGAGGGGTCCTTCCCACGGCCACCCAGGGAGTGGATGGGAAACAGAGGCGTCTCTCTTGGGCTCATCTCTCATCCTGACACAGGGAGGAAGAAGGAGCTAGATTCTGATCTGAAAGGGAAGTTTATTAAGCTTGCTGAGACACTGAGTAACCCCCCAGGACCATGCCACCTTCTTGCCCAAAACTGGGATGGGGGCCTGGGATAGTAGGAGAGGGCACTGGAGTGCACAGATGGCTGGGAGTGGCCTCAAGCCCTGGGGGGCTGATGTATGGGAGTACATTGGAGCTGGGGATCCTGACAAGCTGATAGAATCACACTCGCAGCCCTGGCCCTTGAAGGCTGAGGGCAGAAGGCTGCAGAGCAGCTCCTCGGGTTGCACGTAGGGCAGATGACAGAGACTCAGGCAGAATGTCTGGGGCAGACCCTGGAGGGGTCACTCAGGTTCCTCTGGCTCCAGTTTCTCTCCTGTTTCCCTGCTTCCTTTTTTTCCTCTTCATCCTTAGACCAGAAGACCACCATCATAACTGGCTGACCACGGAAGACTTGGCCCTCACCACATTCCCAGCAAGGCTTGTCCCCTCCGCACACGTGGCCTCATCTGCCCCAACACAAATAAACAGCTGCCGAAGACAAACATTCTGGCCATCCTTGCTGTCATGGGGAGTGGGAGCTGGGTTGGTGGGGGGCTCCCAGCCCTACCACCTCTGTGTACAAGACCAGGCAGAAGCTAGAGTGTCTGATTTGGGTACTGTGACATCCTCTGGGACATGTGTTTTCATTTGCTTTTCTTTGCTGACCTACCTCCCCTCCTGAGCTGAGCAGTATCTCAGAGAGACAGAGACAAACATATACTTAAACAGCACCTGGCCTTAGCCTGGGGAACAGGGAGCGTGGTGTGACCCCAGGAACCTCCTGGGGTTCTGAAGTCCAGATCCCAGACGAGGCTGTGAAGAAGATGCCCAAGACACTGCCTCAGAGCATGGTCCCCACCCATTCCTTGCTGGGCACCTCCGAAAGCCTTGCTCACAGCTTCGGACTGTTTTCCCGGGGTCATCTCAGACCCCGGAGTGAAAGACAGGGTCTTGTTTTGGAGCACTTAGATTAAGATCCAGATACACCCTTAGATCTAGTACTTCTGAGGCAGATCTCTGTGAGTTCAAGGCCATCCTGATCTACATAGGGAGTTCCAGACCAGCCAGGAGTAAGACCCCGTCTCAAAACAAAACCAAACAAAATCTAGGTCCTGTGGCTGTTATGAATCCATAGATAGGAGCCAGGAGATGCCCAAGGCCCTGCCAGCCAGCTTGGCCAAGGAGCCCTAGAGGAGCAAGCCATTCCGCATTCTGCCTAGCCCTACAGGGACACAACAAGGCCCCTCCATGGATATTGCTGAGGATACGGTAGCTCTCCTAGGCTTGCCTTGTTCAGCCCATACACCCACTCTCTGGTCTTCAATCCACGACTGGACTGCTGGCTGATTCTGGAAACCAGAGCAGGCCTCGGAGATCTGTAGATCTCCATGTCATAGAGATCCGTATCATCACCCCATCACTGATAATCCCACTGTTGAAGAGCATGGGTATGCTAGCTGCTGAGGCCAGGCCAGAAGCTCTCTGGGCATCCCATTACAAGAGCAGAGCCGGCAGAAGTGGTTGCATCAGATTCGCTATCTTCCGGCAGCTGGCCGCCCATACCCAATTTCCTGTGCAGCATTTGGCTTGTCCATCCTGGGACCCTTCCTGGGCCTGGCTGACAATGTGCACAAGGGACTCAAATTGGGCGGCTGATCATATCCCAACCTTCCTGCTTCCTCCTTGATCCTTCAGAGGTGGGAAAAGGCAAAGGCAGCCTAGAAGTGTGGGCAGGGAGATGCAGCCATGTCCAGAATCAACAGAGGTGAACCCAACAGCTACAGAAACCAGCTGGGAGAAGAGCAGGTGGTGAGCTTGGATGGAAACTCAGAGACAGCCTGGGGAGCTGCCTGCACAGCTTGATGGAACAGGCACCGCCCTTTACACGTGGTGTCTGAGCTCCACCGTAACCTCTACACAGGCCCTGGTTCTCATGTGCACAGCAGGGTACCACACCAAGGCCAACTTTCAGAGTCCAAAATATTCCACTCAGCAGCTTCTTGGTGGCCTAGGGCAATGGCATTCTTCTACTTACAGCCCTTTTAGGAGCATTTCTGGGAAGGGCTGTGAGACCTGGCAGGCCTGAGAAGGCGGGGGTGTAATTCTCCTAAAGCCCCTCTCCACATGCTTCCAACACAGAGAGGCTATGCTCAGGCACCAGGTGGGAGTCAGGCGGCCCTGGTGAGTCCCAGGCTAAAGCTGGGGGCCTCAGGGACTCACTCCATTGCTGCTGTCACTCAGCCAGCTGGCACTAAGCCAGCTCAGGTCCAGCCAGGCCTTGAGACAGTTCTCCGCCTCTGTGGATGAGCTATCTCTGGAGCTGTCATGAAGCTGAACCCATGCCTGCCTCCCATCCAGGGAACCGACTAGCCCCCAGAGAGGATGCTGCTTCCTTAGAGGGACAAGCCGGAACTGTTTCTAGACACACAGGCCTTGGGGACCTTTCAAGGCTAACTCCAAGGGGTCCTTGGTGCTCAGAGCAGACAGACTTCACCCTGGGCCAGCAGTCTCGGCTGCAGTTCAAGTGCTGACGAGCTGGGTGCTTCCAAGGGCCCAGGGAAGGAAGAGGTGGGCCTGAGATCAGATGAGATAAGGGCCTCTAGGTGAGTCTCCCAAATTCCTCCATTTCTCAGAGTCCTCATGCAGCCCAATTTCTATGACAACCAGTCAGAATGAGAAAAGGCTGGGCCAGAGCCAGGCTGAGGGGAGGCAGAAGGTCCAAGGCCTCACCTTAGCCCAGCGGAGGTCCCTACTTCCTGCAAACAAGTCCCCATGGCCCAGTAGGCTCACATTGAACAAGAGCTCCTGCAAAGTAGGAATATCTCCACTCCTTTTGCACAGATGGGGACACTGAGGCACATAAAGGCTGAACATCGTCCTGGGGAACCTTTTCTCCACCAGACCCAGTCTGGTCTCTGTGTCTTTTTCATATCATCTACTCCTGGCTCTGAACTACCAGAGGAAGCAACATGTTCAGGCAGCAGGGGATTCTGGGTGATCCTAGGCTCTCACACTCAGTTGTCCTAAGTTCATGGGGAGTAGCTTCCCTCAACCTGATAAGAACTTAGAAGAAAAGACCTCAGTGATAGGGTTGGCCCCTGGGAGCATGTGGAGGCCATAGCTGGAGGACTCCAGACTCACTCCGCCAGTGCTGGCATGCTGTGCTTGTTTGTGTGAGCCTGCTTCCTAGGCCCTCGCAAGACACTACTGAAAACTGATGACATTACCATGGTCATCAAAACAGGATGCTGAGAGCAGGGAGGAGGGACCCAGCACATTTAGAAGCCTGCTAAGTTCGCGGAAGGCTTCCTGGAGGTGTGGCCAGGCTTTGCCTAAGAGGGGCAGGCATTGGTGCAGGCAGGACTCAGTGGTGAGGACAGAGAGTCACAGACAGGAGAGAGGGCCAGATGAAGGCTTGAAAGGGCCATGGGTGTCCCACACCTTGTGGCTTTGACCACTGAGCGGATTGGAACAGAGCACTTCAATGGAAAGAAACCAGGTAGGGGAGAGCGTTAGTAAGGTTTAGCAAGGCTATGGATGTCAGAATCTTGTGCCCTCCAGAGGCATCCCGGAGCCGGACCTGGTGCAATCTGTGTACCATAACCGGAACGCTCTCTCTTCTCCCTGACCCTCACTCCTGACTGCACCAGGATCAGCTCTGTGTCCCAGTTTCCAGTGGAGAGTCCAGCCCCGACAGCACTGTGGATGGGTGCAGAACAAGGTGGGGTCCTGGGACTGGCCTATAAAGAGGTCTTCCCAGAAGGGGCACAAAGGAGTGTTTTGGTCAGAGACAGGCCCCAGGCTGGCTTGGAAACAGGGCAGCCCCTAACCTCACCAGGCAGGCTGACCTTGAAGGTAGAACTGCCACCAAGGACATGCGCACCAGGATGTCCTTCCAAGAGGCCTGTATTAGTTACTTTGTTGTCACTAGAACCACAGTGTCTGGGCAGAAGCAACTTTAGGGAAGAAAGATTTATTTCGACTCATGGAACCAGTAATGACAGAGAAGAGAAAGCAGCAGGAGTGAGGACCAGATATCACCTTCAAAGGCCCTTCTCCAGTGACCTATTTCTACCAGTGAGAACACACCTCCTGAAGGTTCTACAGATTCCCCAAATAGCACCTGACACCAGCTGAGGAATACGTGCTTAAAACACAAGCCTGCCGGGGACGTTTCAGATTCAAACCATAATAAGGCTCCACATTTGGAGGTACTTCAAGATTACTCTGCTTGGGGGGGGGGTCTTATCCCACCTACAGGACGCCCCCACACACACACGTTGATGCATCTGGGCCTTCTTCCCACAGTCTTCTTCTTCCTGTCTCCATTCTCAGCCCCTCCGGAGAAAGTTCCCAGATCTGCTGCTGAATCAGGCTGCAGCCTGGAGACTGTGGTCCAAGACTCAGCCTCCCCCTGCTTATCCTGACAGGTCCTCTCTCCTCAGATCCAGGGCACAAGCGGACCTGAGCGGGCAATGTATGGCTGTTCTGTGCAGGGGTGAGGGGAGGTGGGATCTTGGGCTCCTCTGGGTGGTTCTGGGATCTACCCTACTTCTTCATCTGGAGTTCTCCTGGGCCACTTCCTGTAGCCCTAACATGAGTGAGAAAGCAAGAAACACTCCTAGTGTAGCCCACTCAGATATTCATGCTAAATAAACCCGTGCCCACAGCCCAAAACTCCTGGGCCACTGGGAAAGGGATGGAGGGCAATACATACTAGCCCTCTTTTCCATCCAGGGAGAAGGCCATAGAAGCCAGGAAGAAAGCCACAGACTCTAATCACCTACAGCACCATGAGCCCACTGTTCCACTCTTCCACCCACCACTGCTCCTTCCCCCAAAGGGTCACCAGCTAACCCTGGGAGAGGCTATACTGAGTACGGCTGGTTCTTGAATCCACTGCAGGGTAGATTGAGTTTCTTTACCTTGAGGGTTTCTCGTGGCCACTTGGTCTGCTGGCTTTTCAGGACCCAATGTTCAAAGCACAAATGGTGCTTTGTGTTCCCTGCTGTGGTCATGGGACTTGGAGAGGGATGGTAGGGAGGGCTTGTGAGAGGAAGGTCTTAGCCCCAGGTGGGGAGTGACTAGATTTCCCAGCTGCAGAGCAGCACTAACGTACACCTCCAGCACCATCATCCCCGTTGCCGAAGTATGTGGGATTTGCCAGTGGGACAGGCCTGGGCCTGCTCCGTCTCCGGGACTAAAGAAGGGAGGGGTAGTGTCATGCCCTTTCTTCACTGAGATGTGGGACTCAGCCAGAGCTTCTTACATAACAAGCCATGTTGCAGATGAGGCTGCAGCTGGGACATCCACCCTCCCTCATAGCAGCATCACGAGCCTCCAGTGGGCAGTCCTTGGGCCTTGGGTGGAGACCAAGCCTGGCTCATAAATAGGGTCTCCACAGTGCCCTCTGCTCTTCTGCCCACGGTCTTCCTTGCTCTGCTCACATTGTTGGCCTCAGGCTCAGACACCTGCTCTGTTCCAGGCAAATGGCTGCTCTTCGAATGCTGTGGACGGGGATGGTCCTGCTGGGGCTCTTGGGGTTCCCACAGACCCCAGCCCAGGGACATGACTCTGTGCAGCCCGACTTCCAACAAAACAAGGTGAGGGTTCCCTTCCCCCACACTCAAGATAGCAAAGCCCTCAGGTCAATGGGCACTTTCAGAGCCAGGCTTTCTCCCACAAAAGAGGGTGCTCTGTCTCTCAGTACTCCCGGAGCCTGTGCCGAGCCGAGGCCTGACCCAGCTGTGAGGGAAGGAGAACTAGCCAGTTACATAGACCTGAAGAGACGCCCTCTTAAGCCACAGCGTTCCATCCATCCTCCCCTCAGAGGACACTTGCACACATGTAGGTCACGTAGAGTTCGTGTCTTCCAAACACAATTCCCCTATAAGCCCAAGACATCTGGGACACACACACACGCACAAGTCATACATCCGGGTCCAAGGATGACTGTGCACTGGTTAGCACTTACGACCCAATGAGCCCCAGGTTGTGCTGAGCACCACCAGCCAGAGCACTGGGGAAGGCCAGACCCCACTGGCACACATCCTAGTTCTCCTGATTCCTCGGATGCGGTATGTTCTTCTCCCCACTCCACCCGTTAGCAGACTGGGATGGGACTGGGACAAAGACTAGGACCTCATGTCCTGGGGAAGAAGAGAGGGTCTTTGCGACCCCCCCGTCCTCCGTTGGGCAACGGAACAGGCCTTCTAGAAAGGGAGGGGTGTGAATGAGCATACTTCAAGGGAAGGGGCTCCACTCCGTGGGACGAGATGGAGGGGAAGAACCAGGAGCCCACCCAGGTCTGCCCATAAGGAGTGCATGGAGCATTGCCGACACAGGCATCCACCGGTTGCAGTTCCTGGGGCGCTGGTACAGCGCAGGCCTCGCCTCCAATTCAAGCTGGTTCCTAGAGAAGAAAACAGGACTGTTTATGTGCAAGACAGTAGTATTCCCCTCCACAGACGGTGGCCTCAACCTCACCTCTACCTTCCTCAGGTGAGACAATGGGGTGTGACAAGTTCTGGGACCCAGAAGGCCCCACATCATTATCTGGGGACAGCCTGGGGCTTGATCCCTTACTTCAAGGGTACTCTGCCCACAGGAAAGACCAGTGTGAAACCAAGGTCATGGTGTTGCAGCCCGTGGGGGTTCCTGGACACTACAGCTACAGCAGCCCCCGTGAGTGAGCCGCCCCTGATCTGGGCCACTTCTAAAGTCCTCGTTGGCAAACCGGACAGCCCCCTGTCCCAGAATTGTGGGGATAATGGTTACACCACCACGGTCAGTCATTCTAGGCCAGACCCGGCTGTGAATCTGCCTCAAGCATATGGGGTATAGGTATGAGGGACAGAGGGACCTCTCTCTGGGGACTATCCTCTCTGAAGCGCACCCACATTCTGCCAGGCCCCTTTCTTGCCCGAACGGAATTTCCCCAGTTCTCTGTTACCCAAGTGGGTCACACAGTCATCCCCTAAATCCTACCCATACTTCACGGTTCCTACCCGAGGGCCTCCCTCCAGCCCTCACCTGAGACGCGGCCCCTACAAGAACTCGATTCCGGTCTCCCAGCTGTATTGTAACCCAGTCTATGATTTTCTGAGCCTAAGTGTTTTCAGGACTTGTGGTTTGGAGACAGCATTCCCCAGGCTGTCCGGGCAGGAAGCCAGAAAATGGCTGGGGACCACCTAGGGAGGGACAAGGAAGGCAGTCAAAGTGGGTACGAGAGAAAGGACTGTCCTGGGCGTCAAAGGCCTGAGACCCCTCTCACAGCAGTCCCACAGAGTCCCCCCTTCCAAGCAGAGGACAGAGATGTGGGAGTCACACATCCCAACAGTGTTATCTCTCTGGTCCCAGACTGGGGCAGCGTCCACTCTGTGTCCGTGGTGGAAACCAACTATGATGAGTACGCGCTGCTGTTCAGCAGGGGCACCAAGGGCCCCGGCCAGGACTTCCTCATGGCCACCCTGTACAGTAGGTATCACACCCTCCCAGTGCCCACAAAAGGGGACCTCTTAGAAACTTGGAAGAAGACCAAGAGCTGAGCCTAGAGGAGAGTACCAAAGGGGTGGTGCCTAAGACACAGGCGTTGGGGCAGAGTGGAGGCTTTTTTACCTTCTGAGGCTGTCCTTTCTTTATCTACCAGGCCGAACGCAGACCCTGAAGGACGAGCTGAAGGAGAAATTCACCACCTTTAGCAAGGCCCAGGGCCTAACAGAAGAGGACATTGTTTTCTTGCCCCTACCGGGTGAGGGGGGGCTAAGCTGCTGGGGAGGGAATTATAGTCGGATTAGAGCTAGACAGTCCTCTGCAGCAGGGTGATGGGAAACTGAGGAGAGCTTGCCTTACCTACTAGCTCAGGGGGCCCCAAGAAATTAATAGAGGTGTTGGTCTGTCCCAACATCATTATCTCCTTCTGCAGCCCCTCCCCTTATTGGGAGCCTCCTCAATAGGAGAAGTACTAGCTCCTACCACCCAATAGGTGGGTACCTAGCACTCCTGTCTGCCAGCCCCCCAACTAAGGGTGTAGGGGTGCTACTGGAAAAGCAGATGGAGAAAGACCACCCCTTATGTTTTGAAGAACAGACTTGGCTGGGGTGGGATAGAGTCTGAAGTTTGGGGGCTGAGCCAAAGCCAGTTCTCTACAGCCTCGGGGGAGGCATCTTAGAGCCAAGGGAGAAGCACAAAGCCACAGGGAACATGGGTCTGACCCTGATACTGACCACATCCCTGGGCCTCTTTCTTGGCAGATAAGTGCATTCAAGACTAAAAACAGGTGAGAGAAGTCAGTGGGCTGCCTCTACATGGTAAGTGCTTCTTGTTCATTCACCCACTCAATACATAACCACCGAGTGGTGGGGACAGCGTAGACCACGTGTCCAAGTGTGACAGTCAGGAAGAAATTATAGCTTCAATACCAATGGCTAGAATAGGGTTGATGGCCATGGGCTCATGGGGAAAGGACATTGGTACAGGTGCCTAGTCCCAGATGGAGTGGGGAAGGACTCCCCCTGTGAAGCCCATCCTGCAGCAGGGGTCTCCGAGAAACCAAGGATGGGCAAGATCAGGGGGAATGGAAAGTCAGAGAGGTCTTCCCTAGTGCCTGAGGCTTTGGGACCACAGACTCTGGAGGAACACTCCAGAAAGACGCCCTCTGCCCGAAGTCCAGTTTGGGTCCCTTGGGGATAAGACTGTCGCCTGCATCACTGGATCCTGTTCTTCTGTCCAGGTGATCTGGCCCTTGGCACTCCTCTGATCTGCCACTCTTGAGACACCAGCCCTGGCTCCCCAGAGTGCCTTTATGCCCTCCAGCTTTGTCTTGACTGAGAAATAAAGTCCAAAGCAAATCAGATCTTGGCTCTTATCTGTCCTCCATGCCCCTGGGCTGCCCCTCACTCCTCCTGTAAATAACTCAACAGGACGACCAGAGAGGTGTCTTTTCCTGCTGAAGTCCTAAGGACAACCTAATGCATGTGCTGAATTCAGCACCCACCCTACAACCTCACCATAAGCCCCCACCCTCTAGTCATAGCCCCTGCAAGCTACCAGCCAGAGTCAGGCCCGGGCTGGACCGGTGGTGGTCAGTCATGCAATAGCTAATCCCTCAGACATATGTACTGCCCTGACAGTAACTATCAGACCAGGCAAGGCTCCTCCGATCCCATAAAGTTTTCAAGATGTGGGATTAGAACCCTTGGATTAGGCAAAAATGTTGGAGGGTCAAAAAAAGTATTTGTTTGATAGGAATAGAAGAACGTCTGCGCTTCCCGTGGACAGAGTGGTCTGACGAGATGCTAGCTGTACCTCTGCTCCTACTCCACCTGGCTTAAGGCCCAGGCACCAAAGGCACCAAAACCACAGACGGCCACCCAACCAATCCCCCTGTTCTTCCAGATTTCCACCAGGGCAGCCATTCTCAAGCACTGGTCTCTTTCCCTCCTGGTTCATAATGTGCAGATCCCAGGCCCAAGCAGATTACACCAGGATTTGAGGTTTAGTGGAGAGGGTGGCCTCTGGTATGTCTTCTTGAAGAAGGGCCTACACTCTGCCTGATCGGACGTCCCAGAACTGTGGGAGGCAGCCCTCTGGCCTAGAAGTCACCAGGACAATGGTCCTGACTGCTGAGCTTCTCATCCCTCCCACAAGAAGCATGGCTGACTGACGGGATGTGGGTGGGGAGTGTAGAAGCAACTGAACTGGGTGCCCTTTAATCAGTGGCCTATCACATTGGGTTGTGTCCAGGACAGGCCGGCCACCTCGGGGCATCTTGGGGATATAAAGACCACTCAGAGGAAGCCACCCCAGGTCTCCTGCCCTGAGGATGCTCCATAATGCTGTAGGCTCTGCTGATTAGTTCACTCCTTGCCCTGCTTGGAGTGCCCCCAGGCTGGACTCATGTCTCCATCCATAAAATCTTCGATGTTATTCGAGCATACTTTCCAGGACCAGCAGCTAGAACAAGCTGCCTCAGCCTCCCAGTGATGGGCCAGGGTTGACCTAAGTACAGAGGCTGTGAGCACTGGATGTAGGGGAGTAGGAGTATTCTAGAAAGATGAGGTGGGAACTAATATGATGCAGAGGTTTCCACCCAACTCGCCTTCCCTACCTCGAAGTTCACGGCACCTGGTACATAGTCGGGTATCAGACGACTAGGGCTTTCGGGACTCCATGGATAACGTGAAGATGCACATGGTCCTGGAGAACGCCTTGCCCTGTGACCTGGCTGTCAAGTCTGCGTATCCCACAGAAGTGAGCCTATGAACCTCACCTTCAGTTTGGCCTTACGCAAGGGAAGGGCATAGCCAAGTGAAGGCCAGAGGGAAACAGATCTGTCTCTGAGATACCAGAAGTACAGCTATAGGTTTCTGACAGTCTGGGCAATAGAGACCCACATAAGAGCCACAGAAGCCTGCTCTGCAAAGGACTCCTGGCCACACTGTGTGTGTGTGTGTGTGTGTGTGTGTGTGTGTGTGTGTGTGTGTGTGTGCGCGCGCGCGCGCGTGTACGCATACACAGGAGGCTGGGGTCTACACTCCATGGACATGTACCTTTAGCAAAGCCCCTTACCTGTGCCAACCCAACAGGTCTGCCCTGCAGGACAAAGCACTCTGCCCTCAGGATTTCTGTGAAGGCCAACAGGAGACCCTGTGACAGCTTTGCATGGGCAGTGTCCTCAGATCACTGGGGTTAGGGCTGCCTGAAAAAGCAAGGCAGATTGTGGGGCTGGGCACCATCAAGGGTCACTGCTCGGGTGTGGAGTTCTTCCTCCACAGGCCAGATGGTGGATGCTGGGAGAGAGAAACCACCTCCATCAAGGGTGTTATGGCCAGGCGGTTCAGGGAGGACCTTGGATGGCCTGGAGAGAGTCATTTGGCAGCAGGAAAAAGAAGTGGGATGGGGAGTACCCACTGTGTATGCTGCAGGATTGGCAAAGGGAGTGAGGCTTCCCGGGTGGGGTTTCTAGGGGTGGTCTCCATATTGTGCAGTTCCCTAGGTAGGCATCCTTGAGTCCTGGTCAACAACCCACTTCCTGCTCTCAGTCATGGGCCAAAGCGGCATCCATGTGCCCTTCACGGACTACCAGCACTTCACCGTGATGTGCGTCAAGGCAGAAAAGCAAGGCATTCAGAATGGCTGGCTGAAGCTGTAGAGTGGATCAGCAGAGGGGCTGGTCCTTACACAGGCCCCTCCGTTGGAGGGGTACCCCAGCCCAGAGTTGGGGTGGGGGTACTGCCAGGTGCACATCTCATCACATGCTCACTCGTGGGAGAAAAACCTTGTTTCTCTGTGTCTTCTGCAGCAGGGGGCCCGGGCCCCACTCACCCAAACCCATCTTTGTCTCTGCACATCTGTGCTCAAGAACTTCCTTGCTTGCCTTCAGTACACACCCCACAGATGTTTCCTGAAAGTGCACAGAAGATGCATCAGTTGGCAATCCAAGTAGCCCTGCACCCCAGCCAGGATGCTCTGCTGCACATGGCAGATGAGTGCTGCCTCCAAACTAGCTCAGGGCTGCAAGAGCCAGGACATTGAAGACTCAGACTGGTAACACAAGCCCAGAGTCACCCTGCAGACCAAAAACCAGGACAGACGTTCCAGAGGACACCCTTTGACTGTGTAGGCCAAGTGAGGGGGAGAATGTCCAGGTCAGTAATACAGGAGACTATCCTTAACTGGAGGAGGAGGACTTAGGGAAGGGACAAAGGTGTGCCTGAGACCTGCCTTCTCAACAGAGCAGTGTGCTGGTGTGCTGGCATAAGTAAGTGCCCTCAGAGGTCCCTTCCGAAGCCCCACACTCACCCCAACCTAGAACTGCATTGGGAGTGGTGAAGGCAGGGAGGCCTGGTCACCTTAGCTTCAAGCAGCTCCCTACCCCACAACACCCTTACCCCACTTTCAATAATGCTGGGGAACCGGCTACAACTGCCCCTTGTTTTGCAGTGATGGATCCAGCCACCCGGGGGGCGCCAATTAGGGTCTTGCTAGCTATGGGCTGAGACTTCTCCCCAAAGAGCTCCCTGTTTCTGTCCACAGCTCCCCAAGCACAATAAATGTTTTGCTGACGCTGTCGAGAGCAATGTTTCATAGGGGAAGGCAGAGAGTTGGTGGTAGGTGGCAAGGACTTCTTATCGAAGGCTCCCAACCACGTGAGCTGGGTCCCTCAGGGCAGCACTTGCAGGGCTGGCTGCAGGTGTGTGTGCCCTGGGTTCCTGGACCTTGGTTCTGCAGGAGGAAGACACAAGGATGCCTGAGGGTCCTTCTTGGATCCTGTTGTCCCCAGCACCCAACCTAAGACTATGAGGCTGCTGGCTTCGCTGCCCAGAAAGAGGCTCCTGTCCTGGAACTGCAGTTACCTGGGGCAAGCCATTCCCCACCCTGGCCCATGTGTGCCTTGGGCCCTGGGAGTCACTGTAGAGAGATTTAGCCTTTAAGTATCTCAAAATAGAAGCTGTTGAGATGTCTTGGAAGGTGAAGGTACTTGCTGCTTTGTCTGATGACCTGAGTTTGATTCCTGGAACCCAATGATGAAAGAAGGAAACCAGCTTCTGCAATTTGCCCTCAGATCTCCACATGTGCACCGTGGCACATATTACCCACACACAATAAAATAAATAAAATGCAAAATAATAATGATGAGAAGGAGGAGTTAGGAAGGTACCTAACATTGACCTTTGGTCTCTACTTGCAAGTGTATACACGTGCCTTTGCTCATACATGTGCACACATGAATATGTACAACATACACAAAAATGGAACTACACTACCGCTGTAATTATACAGGACAATATAGTCTTATTTATTTAATCTTTTTTGGTGTGCTAAGGCCCTATTGTCTATCCCAGCTGACCAGGAACCTGAGCTCCTCTGGCTTCAGCCTTTCTATCTGGGTTTACAAGTGTATCCCACCATGCCCTGCAGTACCATTGTTTTGAACTCAGGTCCTCTGTAAGGAGCAACAAGTACTCCTAACCACTAGGCCAGCTCTCCAGCCCTGAAATGTTTTACTTATTTTTATGCATATGGGTGTTTTGCCAACAAGTATGTCTGTGCAAACAGATATCCAAGGACTGAATTACAGATAGCTGTGGGTGCTGGAAATTGAATCTGGGGCCCCCGAAAGATCAGCTACTGCTCTTAACTGCCGAGCTGTATCTCCAGACCCCCAAATCATACTTAGTTGCTTAGACTGGCCTTGAACTTGTAGCCACCTTCCTGCCTCAGCACACCAAGTGCTGGGATTACAGGTGTGAGCCATGAAGCCCCGCCATTGTTTTGAAAAGACAAAATTGTCTGTTTTTGAGGGCAAAATTCAGTGTTGTCTGTAATGTAAATATTCTGCAAAATTTAATAAAATAAAAATTAATAAAAATACTGATGGCAAATTTGTCAAAATGTTGATAATTCTTCCAATTTGTCAAAATGTTGATAATTTTTCCATCTGGGGCTCATGATGCTATTATTTCTGCTTTTCAGTTGGTTTGAAATTTTTCACTAAAAAGAAAAAAAAAATTCCTGTCTTTCCTATTTTTGATTGGGACCGATTGGGCTGAGAGGTCGCAGAAAGAACACACACACACACACACACACACACACACACTCCTGCTTGTGCTTTGGTGGTCACACAGCCCCTTTAATGCCCCAGTACCCTCTGGTCTCCAGGTCTCTACCAGTGGTGAGCCTTGTCACTAATATGAGGTCTTGGGGTCTGGATAGTGAGGAAGGGCCTACCAAGCCAGAAGCCCTGCTCCCATCTGCTCCTGGGGCAGTTGCACCTGCAAACCTGGGGCAAGACACCAAGCCCTAGCATTTCCAACGCCAGAGGCATTTACTGAGAAATACTGCCTGAGCTCAGGCTGTCACTTGATTAATGTTCTATCTGTTATCATTGGCCTCACCACAGGCCAAGAGGAGAAGGTCTCACAGGCCATGTAGCAACAGGGATATAAGGCAGACCTCCTTGCAACTGGTTCAGCAAGGCAGGATGCACTTTGTAGCCTCAGAGATACCTTACCCTTCCTTTTGGGGTTGGTAGCCTGGTTCCTGGGGGTCCAGTAGTGATCATTCCCTACAGTTAGTCCCCTTGTCATATACTGCACCACCCTAATATGGCCACAAGGGGCAGCCCTTAGTCCGTTCTTCAACCAGAAACAAACATAACATATACAGTATTACAAACTATGTTAATCTTGCCCTCACTGCTCAGAATCCCTGGACCCCAATGTGTTCCACCACATCTAGAGTGGTCTAGATATGCTGCCCAAGCTGGCCTCAAATTCCTTAATCAATGAGCTAGAGAGATAGCTCAATGGTTAAGAGTAGTTGCCATTCTTCCAAAGGACCCAGGTTCAATTCCCAGCACCTACATAGTAACTTACAATTGCCTGCAATTTCAGTGTCAGGGAACCTGACACCCTCTTTTGGTCTCCATGAATACCTGCACTCACATGTACACAGGCACACACATATACACAGCATTTAAATATATATATATATATATATATATATATATATATTCCTTGGTTCAAGCAATGATCCTGCCTCAGTCCTGCCTCAGTCCCCACAGTGGTTGGGTCCACTGCTATGCACTGCTGTGCCTAGCTCACTGCCTAACACTGAAGACACAAAATTGCTTTTTTTAAAAAAAGCCGCAGCCTCACAGGAGGCTGAGACACAAATCACTGCAGACTTTAGCAGCTTAGGACAAGGAGATCCCTGGATCTTTAAGGTCTGGGACCGGCCCTCCAGTGGAAGAGGGTGCAGTGTGCTGTCCCCCAGGCCGAGGTGTGCATGGCTCTGCCTCCTAGCTCCCTCACTAGCAGAGGCAGGCCACCACACTTATATTCAAAGGTTTCCCGAGGTGGCCTTGTGTTGTGGTGAGCAATACGATAGAGATGGGAGAAGTGACACCCATCACTTCTGCCACACTCCGGTGGCTAGAAGCAAGACATTAGGCGCAGTTTCTGGGAGGGGTCATACAGACAGACGTCAGGGCCGTCCTGGAGAATCCTAAAACCAGAATGTACTTCACACAGTGACAAGCAGAGAAAATAAGTAATGGTATGGGAGAGAGAGAGATGGAGATTTGGGCAGAGTTAATATGCTCTACATAGAGCCTCAAGAGCCTCTTTCAAAAGATGCTGTTTCAGTAAAGAGCTATGGGCAGTATATAGGGCTGGGGACAGGCGACAACCCATGCAAAGGCTCTGGGGCAGGAGCCTCGGCAGACCTAAGCAAAACTAGAAAAAAAAGGTGGGAATTGATCTACGTTTGGCTAAAGGCACCCTTCAAATAATGTTAGCACAATTCACAAATCGCTAACCACTCTCACCGTGGCTCTCATAGGGTCGTGGCAGCCCTTTTCACAGCCTTCCCATCCGGGCCTCCTCCTGAACTCATTCCTTCCTGGGCTCCATCCTCTGCAGATAGCAGCTCAAACAGGACCAGCTCCTATTCTGAAGTCCCTGCTATGAATTCTGATCAGCACTTTGCCATAACTGGAGTGTCGTCCTGTTAATAATTCATCTCTCCTATTAGATCTCAAGTTCCAGAGACCTGGTGTTGGCCAAGGGGTCCTCAGGAGTAAAGCAGCGGGGCCAGCACACAGTGGTGGGGTGGGGTAGATGGTGGCTCAGACGATGGGAGGGTATTCCATAGGAGGGGATTGCCAGGCAAGGGGCGACTCCCTGTTTGCACTGTTTGCTAAACATACTGTGCTCATTCTGCATTCTGGCTTGTTACAGCTCAGCGGAAAGAGTTGCGTATCTAAAGTGACATGAACAGACGAGTGGCTAACAGTCTGGAGGCCTCCGGGACCAGCTCACGGGGGACGGCATTGAAGAGCTGCAGAAGTGAGGCCGGGATAAAACCTCCGCTAGGGTGCGAAGGCCAAAGGGCTGGAGCCCTAAGCTCCTCCCTCTAGCCCGGCCCCGCCCCGAGCCCCGCCCTCCAGGTGCCTGCAGCCCCGCCCCAAGCGCTAAACCTCCGCCCAGGGCACCAAGCCCGGTCCCCGGAAACATCGACGACGACAACCGTGGGTCCCGCCCCGCGGCCCGGTCCTTCCGTCCCCCTCGGACTCGGTGGCTTCCGCGCAGGCGCCCTCAGCCCACAGCGGACCGGGCTCCGGCGGCGACCCCGCCCTGCAGCCATGGCTGCTCCGCCGCAGTCGCCACCGCTTTGCATCCTGCCTCGGGGCTCCGGCTCGCCCGGATTCGTGTGCTACTGCGAGCCGGAGGGTCGTGGAGACGGAGACCGCGATGGCGTCAACCTCTAGTGAGTGGGGTCGGGGGTGTGGGGTGCGGGGCGCGGGGGCGCAGCCGGCGCCGCGCCTGACAGCCCCTCCCGCCCAGCGTGACGGACGCCGCGGAGCTCTGGAGCACCTGCTTCGCGCCCGACAGCCTGGCAGCGCTGGTGCGTAACAGCGCTGGGGATGGGGCGCATCCCGGAGCCTGGCACTCCCGTTCGCCCTCCCTGTGACTGTGATCCTAATAGTATTTCCGGAGTTGGGCCGTTTGAGATGTCCAGTGGGTCCAGGGTCCTGGGCAGTTAGTGACAATTCCATGTTCCCAGCAGAAAGCTCGATTTGGCCTAAGTGGGACTGAGGATATCACTTCCCGGTTCAGGTGAGTCCCAATCAGGGAGGATGTGAGGGTTGGGGATAACACACATGTTAGGGATAACACACATGCTCTCCCTCCTTAGGGCAGCCTGCCTGCAGCAAGCAGTGACTGTAAGCCTGCAAGAGGATAGAGCATCGATGACCCTTTCAGGGGACGCCTCTGCACTGACTTTTGACCTCTCCAAGGTGCCCAGCCCAGAGGCAGCTCCCAGGCTGCAGGCTTTAATTCTCAACCTGGCAGAACGCGTGTGTAACCTGGAAAGGCGGCTGGCAGGTAGGGTATGTGTGGGCACCTGTACCCTCACTAGGGGACCTGCTTTCCCAGACCCTCCTGGCATTCAGTGGGGTGCCTGTGGCTTTCTTCCAGCTGCAGAAGAGACGGCCAGTAGCCCCAGGAAGAACACCCAGCCAGCAGGTCCTCAGCTCTTTTTACCAGGTAAGGGGCCGGCCTGGCATGTGGGTTGGGGCTTTCTTTCTCTGGAACTGCCTCTCCAGGTGCCTCAAATTTCAGAAAGAAGCTGTCTATGTGGACAGAGTTCTGGCTAGGGTTCTTTTGGGTTCAAGATTTCCCTGATCTGATTTTCTTGCAGAACTTGATCATCAAAGAGGTGGCTCTGGACCAGGGGTCAGGAGACGGTGTCCAGGGGAGTCTCTCATCAATCCTGGCTTCAAAAGGTACTTGCCACCTGTCTTTCCTACCGATCCCTTCCCTTTCCTCCGTGCATTACATCCTCTTGTCTTCTAGTAAAAAACCAGCTGGTGGTGTAGACTTCGATGAAACCTGAAGATACAGCAAAACCTGTGACCTTGCCATGTGTCTGCAAGGAAAGGGGTAGATCTGAGACTCCCCACCAATCAGAGACACCCCTCGCTTTACTTCCACTACCTGGTCCTGCTATTGGACAAGAGTGCCTCTCATCCCTGTCACACCAAATAAACTGTTCCTTCAGGTAGAGATACTAGGCCAGACTTGACTGGTAAGGGTCGGCCTTGGGGAGGGGCCAGACTATACCCTTCTGGTGGGGAGTCCCAGGGTGCAAGAAGATGCACCAGGCTCTAAGCAGCCAGGAGGCTTTCCTGCCTGGGTCTAGGGCAGCAGAGCTCTCTCAGACCGATTACATTGTTTCTGAATGGCAAGCCCAGGAGCTGAGAGGGTCTCCGTCTGGTAGGGCCAGGACTCCCTAAGGCTTGGAATGCTGTCCCACACTTCTAAGCCCCACCCAGGCAGGGTGGGTCATACCTGTCCCATACAAAGATACACATAGGAGTTGTTTTGGGCAGACACATGTTTAGAAAGTCATCACCACAGAGTGTCAGAAAATGGAAGCCCCTTTTAGGAGATGGGGTTGGCCTGCAGCCTGCGGCAGGACTGAGGAATGTAGACCTGCCCCCACCCATCTGGCCGGTTGAGCTCCATGGGGCCTGGCTCTGCTCCCCACCCTCCTTGGCCATCCAGGCACCCCACCCAGCTCTGGCCTGACTGGTTTGGGAGACTAATCCAGTCCCCTAGATCCCTGGCGCCTTAGTGCCAGCACAGCTGGAGGAGGCCCCAGGCCTTTGCACTAGCACCATGGAGGAGTGTGAGCTGTGCCTTGCCCACTGGACTCTCTTGCCTTCATCATTTTGGGCTGTCATCTTGAACTATGCTTCGTAATTACCATGGGTTGGGGTGGCATAACTGTGGCACTCGGATGCTCAGGACATGCTTACTTGAGGCAGAGATGAGTTTATGGGACTGCAGGTGAGCGTGTGGAGGTAGGAGTGCTAACGGGGGTGCACAGCAGGCTGGTAAGCTGCCAGGATCTCTGCACTGTGTGGACACGTATACTTGAACTCCTTCTCCTGCAGCGCACTGTCCAGGTAGCGGCGGACACCCCACAGTTCTGCTGGGATGGGCAACTGGCGGAAGTGCGCACACACGGTCTGTGGGCGCGACAGAGTGTGATGAGGGCCTCGCTCGACGGCCCTCCTCCCCACACCTGCCAGCTGGTCCCGCACTCACATCCACAATGTGCAGCTTGGGCAGCAGGCTGCAGTCAGCCAGCGTCAACTGGTCGCCATCTAAGAAGCGGCGACGGGACTCCCGGAGCTGTGGCTCCCGTGCCAGCTCATGCTCCAGCGGTGCACGCAGGTAGCTGTCCAGCTTGGTCAGGGCCCGGAGCAGCTGCTGATACAGGGCTTGGGGGCAGTGGCACAGTGAGGACCCAGCCTTGGCCTTGGGTTGGTCCTCCTGCTCACACCCGCTGGCCTGTGACTCACCATTGTCCTGTGTAGGCGCTGGGTTCTTGATGAAGGCCGAGAACTTGTGGAAGATGTCATTGCCTGCTGTGTGGGACTCCTGGTACCTGGGTGCCAGGCTAGGGAAGCTGTAGGTGTGAGTGGTTTGAGAACTCTGTTCAGACCCTCACATACACTGTTCCTTAAAGCACCATTCCTAAGCACTCTCCCAAGGTGTCCCTCTGGGGAGGGGGGTCCCGTCTTTGCCCTCCTGCCCCATCAGGTGCTCACTCAGGTGGCCCCAGGGTCTCCTCCAGAAACTCTTCAATCTGCAATGTGTCCGTCTTGGCGTCCCCATCATAGAGCAGGATGGGCAGCTGTGAGCCTGGCGCGAAGTCCTTCAGCACATCCAATGCCCTGTGGACCACCAGGCTTAAGGGAGGTGGCTGGCCTGAGGTGGGCTGAGGCCAGGGAGGGGCCAGGGCAGTGTCTCACCTTCTTGTGTCCACTGTGGTGAGTGTGAAGGGCACACCCTTGAGGAGTAGGATCATGAAGAGCCGCTGACAGGAAGGACAGTGTCCTACACTCTCACCATCTTCACTGGCCTGGGTGGGTGGAGCAGGGTGTTGGACTGGAAGTAGACCCAGGTATCCTGACACCTGGCTGGGTGGGACCCTGCCACCCACTGCCATTGGCTCTGGAGGCAGGCTAAGGCTCTGACTTGGTTGGGCATGGCATCTACAAGTGTCTACTAAGAGCCCTTGATCTGGTCCCTGGAATGAGGAGAGCAAGTGAAGCTGGAAGCTTGGAAGCAGGTAGAGACAGGGGTCCCACCGCAACCTTTTCTTCCCGGGCCCTAGGGTTTCAGTCACAGAGACCGGCAGCAAGCTGGAGTAGGCCAGAGAGTCATCTTATAAGTGATTAACCCACACAACTGGGTATTAGGGCTATCAGCTCAGCTCAGGGAAGGAGCCAGAGAGGAGGCCAGGACCTGCCCCAACTCAAATCTGAGCACTGGATTGAGAGCTAGTGGGGCTATCTGGCAAGCCCCCTTCTGGCACATGAACTGAATCTCTAGCTAAGTGTCTGGTGCCAGCCACCAAGGGGCTTTCTCCCAGGGGCTGGGCCAGGTTCAGGAACCAAGATGCCGAGTAGGATCCAGACCATCTGATCCCCTTTATAGAAGCTCCTCCTCGAGGCTGCCCAACTCTTCTCTGCCTGTGAGAGGCAGCTTAAGCCCACCATAGGGTAAGAGACTCTGGCACTGTTAGGAAGACCCACCCCTCAGCCTGCACCAGAAAACAGAGCACACACCCCACCTCCCACCCCCAGCCCAGCCTGCCCAGAACCTTCACAAACAGCTGGAGCTTGGTGGTTTCAGCCATGGTGGGAGCTGAGGCATCCGGCGGTGGCACAGGGCACAGGGTGTGCCTTGGGAGCTCTTTAAGTCTCCCTGGGTGCCCCACCCTCCCCAGTCTGTGGGCCCGCCCCATGAAGCCACCTAGGCAGCTGACAGGTTGCCAGGGCAGAGCCAGGTGCCTGTACAAGACCAGGGTGTCTGTGCCTAACAGTGACCACAGGGAGCCTGAGTCTTGTGGCTGGCCGTGAGTGTGGGAAGCTGACTCACAGCAAAAACTGAAGTCTCGGTGTGATTGTGATGGGGAGCCAGGAAGGCAAGGAGGTCAGGAGAGCCCAGAGGCACAGGGTATAGACCTGGAAGGGACAGTTCTGGATCAGAACTGAGCTACCCTGACCTCAGCCCTGGACTTGCCTTAACCCTCTGTAGCACATTCTCCTCTGTCAAGTCCTCACCCCAGAAGCCAAGAGTGGGGCTGAGTGGGAAAGGCTGCAGTTTGCCCCTCTGCGTAATAAAGCCCTTCCGGAAGAGATGCCCCCTCCCTCCAACGAAGCCCAGTCAGGTAGAGCCCTCTGCCCTCAGGGCGGGACCACATTCCAGACATGCTCACGGCTGGCAGGCTGATAAGCCTGGATTTGGTGTTTAAACCTGCAGAGGACTGCACGCCCCCATCCTATCCACATAGGCTCAGAGCAAGTTTTTACTCCTAACCTTCAGGTGGTACCAGGAAGGGTTAGAAGCAACTACCTGCTGGCTGAGGATCTGGGGATATGGTTCCCCAGCAGGAAGGAAAATGCCAGGGTAGTGTGACCCTGCCAGACACATACCTGCCACTCAGCCTTCTCAGAACCATCGGGGTCCACAGGGGATTCCCTTCGGCGACACTGGTGTCTTTGCCTGTGTTTGGTAGCAGGCAGCCCTCCAGGAGAGTTGGAACTTCAGCACTCTTTGTGCTCACAGAGGACTGGAACTGCCCAGTGGCTAACACCAGGACCTGTTGATTGCTTTCCCCTCTCTGGTAGGTTGGTGCCATGCAGGCTGGACAGGGCAGCCAAGGTGGCTCCATACCTGCCCACTCACTTGTTCCCACGCCTGACTGTCAGCCAGTGCCTCGACTGTCCAAGGCTTCCCTCCTTAGCCCTGTCTGGCTGCTTCCCTGACCTCAGCTAGAGCGGAGGTCCTAGACAGGTAGAATGAAGTTCTGACTTCCCTGGAGCTTGGATCTGTGTCAGACTCAGTTTCTCCCCTATCTGACTCCTAGAGCTGATTTTATTTTGGCTTCTCACTGACACAGTCAGCTTTCTGCTTTGTGGGTTTCTGTTCTTTGCAGACAAATCACCACTGAAGAAAAGCTTCTGGAGTCTTTCCCAACTGCCGGTGGTCACCAGACATGCCGTGTGTGTGTGTGTGTGTGTGTGTGTGTGTGTGTGTGTGTGTGTGTGCGCGCGCGCATTATTTTTTTTATTTTATTTTATTTTTTGCAAAACTGCCCTTACAAATCCACAAGAGAGGGAGAGGTGGACAGACAACTTGAGCAGTGGCTTGGAGGAAAAGAAACAAACACATCTCAAGAAATAATCCAGAGTGATGCAGGCTCTTCACTGCTACAAGTAGAGCTGTGGACATGTCCTCTGTCAGCCTATGGGTGGTAGGCGTCAACGGTGCTCTGCTCCCATGCCCACAGCCTCCTGGAGTCAGCCCCAGGTTGCCTCCCAAAATCCAGGGTCATCACTACACCACTGTGCTGTGTCCCTCACGGTAACATCACAGGGAATGGGACAGGAGGTGGGCCCACATGTACAACAGAGACAGTCTGAAAGTCTGGTATTGTAGGGTTTTTGTGTGTTGGGATTTTAACCCCCAGGACCTGTGTGACTTTATTGGGAGATAGTGTCCTTACAGAGACAATCAAATTAAAAATGAAACCGTATCTGGAAGGCTCCAATTCTATATGACTATGTCCTTTCAAAGGGGGAAGTTTGTGGCTAGGGTATTCTTCCGTGATAGAGAGCCTGCCCAGCATGCAAGGCCCTGTGATTGACCCTCAGCATCATAAAAGGAGTAAGGGAGACTTAAACACAGAGACATGCACACAGAACATCCCTGTGACCATGATGACCCAGGGGGGCAGGATGACACATCTATAGTCTGAGGGGGCAGACTGCCCAGCAAAGTCCAGGAGATGGGGAAGGGCCTAGAACATGTCTTTCCTCAGACTTTTAGTGGAGTCTGCCTGTTCTAACCCCAGTCTCTCTTCCCCTTGTCTGACCACCAAAGCAAACCAACATAAACTGGAAAATACAGAGAACTGAAAAAAAAGCATCACTTAACATGCCATATTATGAGTTTCTGCTGGTGTGTGCTGAGCAAGAGGCATCTGTAGGTAACTCCTGACAGGAGGAACAGACACCAACATTTGAAATAACATATGCATTTCCAACCTGTGGATTTTCTAATGTGTAGGTTGTAAATATTTTAAAGGATGAAAATAGCAGCCAGGCCTGGTGATGCAGACCTGTCATCTACCTAGGAGGATCAGAAATTCAAGGCATAGGGCCTTGCCCCCAAACCTCTACCATATTCAGAGCGTCCTCTATGGGCCACTAGACGCAGGACTGGCTCATGTCTCCCTCTTTGTAGGTTTGACTCCCTCATGCAATCAAAATCATCTCTTATGGAAACCCTGTTACTGTACAAAGTTTCAACTTTTTAAAAAAGACACAGTCTCATATAGGCCAGACTGTCCTTGAACTCTTGATCCTCCTCCTTTCCTTTCTCAAGTGCCGAGATTACAGGCATATGTCACCATGTCGGACACCTGACAGCTCTGTTCTGTTAGAGGATAGGTTGGGGGTGCATTAGTGGGGATTTGCTCGGATATTTCTGAGCTCTGCCTATAGAAAGTACCTAACTGTGGTGACATTCCCATAGTAGTAGCAAGCTCAGTACCAAGATCCTCTACCATGAACTGTCATGTCTTCCCAGAATTCATGTGCTGAAACCTTCATAGCCATGATAAAGGATTAGGAGGTGGGGCTTATCAGAGCTGATTTGAGTACAAGGGTAGAGCCCTTGTGAGTAGGATCTGTTATCTTACAAAGGAGACCCATCAGGAACCTACATAGAGAACTGTGATCTGAGACTCCTAGCCTCCAGAACTATGCGGTATAAACATATCATGTGTGGGCCCCCAGCCCTCTGAGCTATCAGAAAAGCCCCAGAGGGGGCAAGAGGAAGAACTGATCTGTGGGGGGGGGGGGCTAGAAAGCAGGGGCAGCTCAGACACTGTCCAAGCAGACAAAGGGACACAGACCAGGCCAAGTCAGGCATGGTGGTTACTTCCTGTAATCCCAGCATTTAGGAAACAGGCAACTGGGGCCACACACAAAAATCCTGTCTCAAAAAAATAAACAATCGCCAGCAAGAGATGGCTTAGTGGTCAAAAGCACTTGCTGTTCAAACACAAGCCTAGCAGCCTGCCTTTGATCCTTGGAGCTGATGGCTGAAGGAGAACCAACTCCAAAATCATGGCATGTTCAGGCCCAAACACACACATTCATATTCTTTCCTCCCGCTCCCACACTCACACACAAATAATAATAAATAAAAAAAGTAAGTGCATAGGTCCACAGTGACACAATCTTTAAAGCAGAGGGGACTCTGTGAGAATGTCAACTAACACCTGCAAAAATGAAATAGTCACCAGTCCTGGGCAATGGGCTATTGCTTGCTTCCCTGCTAAAGAAGAAAGGTCCTGCAAGTGGGAAGCTAAAGCAAGCTCCAGGATAGACCCTCACCAGGACCCCTGGCCTTGGACATAGCATAGCCCGCAGTATTCTTCCCTAAAACATCCAACTGTATCTGACCCAGGAAATAATGAGACCCACTCAGATCTCAGCATTTAGTCAACCTGTCCTGGTTGAGGGGCAGGAAGAAAAAGGTGGGTGACTGTCCGAGAAGCCTGTAGCATCGGGAAACTAGCAACTCTGACTGATCCCAGAGGCAGCAAAGTTTTTCTTTTTATTTCTTTTCTGTTTTCGGACAGGGTCTTAGCACCCCAGGCTGGCCTTGAACTCCTGATCCTCCTCTTGTAGCTCCTAGGTGCTAGGGTTACAGGTGTTACCACCAAACCTAATGTGCCTGTAGCAAGTTTGTGGGACCTTTTCTTGATTAATGGTTGATATGCGGGGCATGCCCCGGCCCACTGTGGGTGGCGCCACCCTTGGGCAGGTGGTCCTAGGTTGTATACAAAAGCAAGCCGAGAAAACGATGGAAAGCAAGCCAGGAAGCAGCGGTCCTCCAATGGCCTCTGCTTCAGTTCCTGCAGGTTTCTGCCTTGGCTTCCCTCGGGGATGAAGATGAAACAAACCTTTTCTTCCCTGAGTTCTTGGCTGTGGTGTCTATCACAGCGATGGAAAGCAGACACCTCCCTTTTTTTTCTTCTTGACACCGCATTGTACAAACCTCATTCATCCACAACAGCCCTTCACTATTACCAGATCGAAAACTTAAGAAAGTGAGTCCTTCGGAGTCCCGATCGCGGATCAGGCTACTTTCTATGGCCACAGAGTTGGTGAGCGCCGAGTATCTGTTCAGTCGGATGGTTGTAGGCCCTGGTTGGTTGATGGGTAACTTGTGACAAAGTACTACAGGTGGCTCTGTAGCCCTGCAAGCTGCACACATGGTTCCCCTGACTGGCTGCCAGCCTGTAGCCTGTGGCTGCTCTTACAGCAGAAGCCTCTGTTCCTTCTAGCCTTGCTCAGCTCCTCAGCCTACTGGGAGAGGTGGGGGATGGTGGTAGCCTCATAGCTCCTGTGTTCTGGAGGTTTTTAAAAAGCTACATAGGAAATGCCTCAGATGCTGGGGTGACGACTGTGTCCTTGTCCCAAGAGAGACATCTTTGCTTCCAGGGGAGGGCAGCTGTTCGTTCTGGGCTGCTACTTACTTTCTGTCGGATTAGCACGAGAAGAGTGCTAAAGGATGCCAACAGCCATAGGTCGGGCAGAGCGGCACACGCCTTTAATCCCAGCACCCAGGAGGCAGAGGCAAGGGGATCTCTGTGAGTTTCAGGCCAGCCTGGTCTACAGATCAAGTTTCAGGACAGCCAGGGCTACACAGAGAAACCCTGTTTTGAAAAAACAAAACCAGAATGTTCCAATGGATACACTCAGTTTCTTGGAACTGTTCTGGAAGTTTCAAAAGCAAGATGCTGGTGGGGTTACACCTTAGGATTGTCACAAATTCAGAAGCTTAAAGCAACTCATCCAAAGGCCCTCAGTCTCTGGGGTAGGAATTGGTGCACTTCATGGGCCCCAGACCGCCAGGCTGTGAATTCTTTTTTGGAATTCAAGATCCTATTATGTGTGTGGAGGCAAGATAAAAACCTCAGGTGCATTTCTCAGGTGCCTGCTACGTTTGTTACTGATGGTATTGCAGATTGAACCTAGAACCTCGAGCAGTGCTAGACAGGTGCTCTACCGCTGAGCTATATTCCCAAACCCCCGTTTACTTCTGTGTGTTATTTTGAGACAGGGCCTCACTATGTAGCTGTTGGGGAAGTTTATTTTTCGTTATGTTTAAAATAATTGTTTTTGTGCACTATTGGATAAAGGGATGCATAGGCCTTGGCATTTTGCATTGTCTGCAGGTGTTGGCTTTCTGTGCGGGATGTTTAATTGCTAGTGATCTGCATGTGCTGTTGGTAGAACATCTGAGGAGTTCTGAATCAATAAAAACACCTGAGCTGAGATGCTCGGGGTTCCACTGTCCAGGATAGTGCTTGTCATGGCGGTGGTTCCCTCAGCTGAGTCTGGCAGGGATTACAGTTACAAAAGCACCTCCCTGTCTCTCTTGGCGAGTTGAAATGTGAGCACCACCATGTCCAGCTTACTTTTTGAGGCAGGGTTTTCTTAAGTTGTCCAGGATAGCCTTTACCCATTTTGTAGACTATGTAGGTCTGGTGTGTGGTATGTATGTGTGCCCTGGGAGGCCAGAAGGGAACACAGGATCCTCCAGAGCTGGAGTTACAGGTGATTGTGGCCCACCTGACATGAGTGCTGGGAACTAAACTCAGGTCCTCCGGAGTATCAGGAAGTGCTAAGCCATCTCTCCAAACTCCTAGAATTAATTTGTATTTGTGTGTGTGTACACATATCTATGTGTATCGTAAGTGTGTAGGTTCCTGTGAAAACCAGAGGGTGGCCAATCCCCTGGAGCTGTAATCACTGGCAGTTATGAACCACCCAACATGGGTGCTGGAAACTGAAACTGTGATCCTCTGTCAGACTACCCAGCGCTCTTATCCACTGAACCCCATTTCTGGTTCTTAACATGCTCGCCCACTGTCCTGCTTTGGCTCTCAGGCCAGGGAAACCAAAGCCTACTGGCCTAGGTACCAGCTCTGGGCCCAGACTCTGGGGGCTGTAGCAGGCCATGTAGCTTTCATAGCCCACAGGGCCGTGGTTCCAGAGCCCTCTATCCTCCAAAGGGTCTTCTGTGCACCTAACCCCAAGGCACTTGAAAAGTCTGAGATGGGAGCCTGAACAAGACAGAAGTGTGAGTTTGAGAACACTTTATCCTGTTGCCCTGACTCTGGCCTGGTGTACACACAGCCCTTGCTGTAGTTAACCTTACAGTCCCCTGGCCCCATTTCTCCTGAGCCCTGTTCCCCCCGATCTTGTTTCTTCTAAGCTCTCTGCCTCCTAGGGCTTTTCTGTACACTGACCCACTTTACCACCTGGCAGGGCCAGGTATGAGGTACGGGCTTCACATTACTAGACACCCACCAGCACAGACCCACCACCTCCAGGAAATTCTTCTCCTGATCCAGACTCCAGTGCCAGCTGGAGGTCTTTCCCTGGAACCCCTCTGCTCTCCAGGAAATAGACAGCCCAGCACAAACAGGTTCACTTTGGGCACTAGGCCTAGTCGGGAGGCTGAGATGGGACATGCAGCCACCCGAGAGATAGTACCAGTGCCGGGCTGTGCACTTCACAGCCCTTTCCATGAGCCCACTTAGGATGCACACAGAGCAGGGGTCTAGGCTGTGTGTGTGTGGCGGGGGGGGGGGGGGGGAGATAATGACGATCTCCCCATTTGGAGCAGCATCTCCCCCACACCTGGTACAGTGAGACTAGGTGGTTGTACCTTGCCCAATGGGTCTGCTTTTACCCCAACTCCCTCCAACACATGTACAGGCTGTTTTTGCTGATTTATTGAAAACAAACATCTGTGCGCTATATACAAGGCCCTGCTCCCAGGTGGGTGGCAGGAAGGGCCAAGCTGGATGGGAGAGCAAAGGCAGCTCGAGGGGGCAGGGAGGGAGCAGCGGCCCCTCACCTGGCCAGCAAGCCCAGCTTCTCCATTCCTGCTATTCCACCGGGGCTGACGCAGCCACATCCACAGCTTCCCATGGGTAGCCTCCCAACTTCTTCACGACAGAATGAGGGAGGCTCTTAAAGCAAGTAAGTGGGTAAGCTGCCCAGCTCCCATCTGCAGTCAGGGGTGTCAATGAAAAGACATCAATGCAAGACGCTGGGCCAGGGTAGACTTGGGGCCACTGCAGAGAAGGGTCACAGGGTGCTTGGGGCAGCCCATGTCACCCTGGGAAGGTGGATGGTGCTGGCCAGGGTAAGGGACTGGGCCGGGACCCAAGGCTTTAAGGCAAAGCAGGGTGAGGGTATGTGCAGCCCAGGGCCAGGCCAGCCTTTGGCACGATTGGGGGAGGGCGGCCAGATGACCGCAGGATGGGACGATGACAGTGGTAGTTGGGAGGAGGGCGAGAGCCCTTTGGTCCTGAACCCGCCTTTCCAGGGCCTGGCATGTGTGACTGGGGGCTACGGCCACCGCCTGACTTCTGCTCCCCACAGCTGCATCCCCGACTTGGCTCCCGGTGGTCAGCAGAGCGTGTCCGTGTTGAAGGAGAGCTGGGCCTGGTGGAGAGCAGACACACTGGGCTTGGTAAGGCACCTTCAGCACCCCCGGTGGGAGCTGAGCGTGTTCACACTGGACCTTCCCTCTGGCTGGATATTGGAGCTCCCCCAGAGACTCTCTCTCTCCCCGCTAAGCACTTTTTGGTGTCTGGTCCTCTTGCCCAGTGTGGTAGCCACAGTGTGGATCTGTATTCCCAACCTCTGATCTGGGGTCTTCAAAGCTTCCAGTGTGATCTGGGCCCTGCGTTTGGTTTCTGCCCATCCCAGTTTCCCCATAACCACCTGAGGCCTCAGCATGCGCACGTCCCTCTCTGCTCCGTGACTGGTAGAGAAAGCGGGTCTATCTACAGCTCGTCCCTCACTCAGGTACTGTAGCCTGAGTCTCTGGGCAGCCCGAGCAGCAGTGTGGTAGCTTGCGGGGGAGAGGGGGCATGTTGACCACTTACCCGCTCTTCCTCGAAGCTGATGAGGCCCTCGTCCTCTGTGTCCAGGTCCTCGGGCTCATCAGCTACCAACGCCCGGAGCTCTGTGGGCGCAGAGCGAGGCCTCAGCAGGCTGAGTAACCCAAGCGGGGACGGCAAGGTCGAGGCCTCAGGCTCTTGCTGCTCCACGTTGTCACTCTGCTTCTTGGCAAAGTTCACAAACACCTGCGGACGGGTGGGGGTGGGGTCAGTGGTGGGGCGGACCCAGGAAGACACCCCTGACGCCGTGCAGCACACTCACGTTGTCCAGGGTGGTCTGGCTCACTGAGTAGTCCTCAATGCCCAGCACGCCCACTACCTGCTCCATCTTGCTGAACACCTGAGCCAGGGAGATGTGCTCTGACTTGAGTTGGTACTGCACCTTCGTGTGATGCCGTTCCTGGGAGAGCAGGGAACCGTGGAGGTCAGGGGATGTCGGAGCAGGGCACACCCTCACCTGTACCCCATCCGACCACACCCACCTTGAGCATGGCCTCTGGGAAGTTCCGGTTGAAGAACCGCACCACATCCTTCACATTCTGGCTGCTTTTGGTCCTTACGGTGATCATGTAGCCATCCCCAAACCTGGTAGGACACAGGTGTAAGCCAGAAGCCCTGTATGGCCAGGCAGCTCACCCCTGCCTTCTGCAGCCGTGCGACTCGCCTGTTCTTGAGGTGCTGGATGCTGCCCAGGCAGCGCAGCCGTCCATTCACCATGATGGCCAGCCGTGTGCACAGAGCCTCACACTCCTCCATGCTGTGGACAGACAGCACGGGCTGGCACCAGAGGGACTGCTAGAGGCCCACGGAGGGGTTGGGGAGGGGCACACCTGTGTGATGTCAGCACCACTGAGCGTCCTGTCTTGATGAGGTCCAGAATAAGGTTCCACAGGAAGCGCCGGGCCTTAGGGTCCATGCCAGTGGTGGGCTCATCCTAGGGCAGGGGTCAGTTCAGCCAGAGACATGACCCACCCAACCTGGTTCCACCCATCTATTCCCTGACTCACCAGGAAGCAGGAGAAGGTAGAGCACCTTCCCCTCCAACTCACAGAAAGACCAAAAGGGGTACCTATATCCCCCAGAAACTTACCAGGAAGATGAAGGCAGGATACCCAATGAGTGCAATGGCTGTGGACAGCTTCCGTTTGTTGCCACCACTGTAGGTGCCAGCTGGCTTGTCTGCATACTTTGTTAGTTCTAGCTTCTCCAGGGCCCACTTTACCACCTGACAGAACCAACATGAGGTACGGGCTCCACTCTACTAGATACCCACCAGCACAGGCCCACCACCTCCACACACCTACCATGCACACACCAGCGCACCCACAGGCTACTCCCCTCTCACCCTCACCTGCGCTTCGTCCTTCCACGGGATGCCACGTAAGCGTGTGTACAGCTGCAGGTGTTCATGAGCTGTGAGCTCATCAAACAGGGCATCGAACTGCGGGCAGTAGCCAAGGCTCTGCTGCACCTGGAGCAGGTCCTTGAGCACACTGCGGACAGAGGTTGATCAGTACCCAGAAGGGATGTGCTCACCCCACCTTGCCCTCCTATACCCTGGGGAATGGTCATGACACACACACACACACACACACACACACACACACACGCACATGCATGCACACACACGCACGCACGCACCTTTGTACCTGAGGGGCGGGGTCACCACTAGCTGTGCACCTAGGGTAGCTACTCAACCTCTAACCCTGTGTACCTGGAAGCAGCCACATGTGCCTGCACGCGCGAGTGCACACACGTGCGTGCACACACACATGCAAACACATGCACACACACAAACACATGCACATGCACACGCACACACATGCACACACACACGTGCACACGTGCACGCACACACACACGCGCGCACACGCACACACATGCACAGCGCGCACACGCGCACACACACGCGTGCACACTCACATGCACAGACGCACACCCCTCTTCACAAGTGTGCCGGGGCACTCTAACCCCACCTGTGTCCGTTGACAAAGGCCTCGCCCCCGGTGGTGCTCTCATCTCCCGTCAGCATCTTGAAGGTGCTGGTCTTCCCTGCACCGTTGACGCCGAGGAGCCCGAAGCACTCTCCAGGGCGCACACCCAGGCAAAGGCGGTCCACTGCCAGGATACGGCCGATCTTCCGAGACTTGTACACCTGGAAGAGCCTTCCCGCTCAGCCAAGGATCGAGACTTCTGCCTGGCCCGGCCCCACCCCGTGGCTGGAACCCACGACCCATTTCCCAGCCACTTTTCCACAGCCCAGAGCCCACCTTGGTGAGGTTCTCGATCTTCACCATGTCGTTGTCGGCATCCCCGCGGAGCACTCTCTGCCGCTCACTGGCCACATCCACGTCGTCCTCCACGGGTTTAGTAGACACAGGCAGGCGCCTAGGGCAATGGAGTTGGCGAGGCCCGGACAGGCTGCCCGCCCCGTGAGGGTCCCCGCCGTCACCCGACACTGCCCACTCACTGTGGCTGCCGCAGGAAGTTATACTGGCACATGATGGTGAGGAAGAACCCCACGAAGCCCTCAACTGTCATGGCCACCAGTCCGCGTGTGACAATGTCCCACTCAAATGGGGACTTCATCTTGTCAAACTGGCCTGTGAAGCAGCTGCATCAGGGCCTGTACAAGAGCCTCAGGGAGCCCCAGTCACCCCAGCACCACCGAGCGTAGGGCTGGGCGGTCACCCCGACCCCGAAGGACCTCCGCCGTCCGCCCAGCGCCAGACTCACCGATCTTGGCGTAATATTCATTGACGTACTCGTTGTAGGCCATCTCCATGAGCCCGTGGCCCAGGTTGTAGTTGGGGAAGATGAGGAAGCAGTTCTTCAGGTAACTGTTGACAACCTTCAGATCCTGGGGCCCGGGCAGAGATCAGCGCTGCTGCCCCGGGCCACGCCCTGCTGCCCGGCCACCCCCACGCTTACCTTGTCATGCTCAAAGAGCTGCAGGAGGAAAGTGGCCACGGTGGCTGTGATGCCGATGAAAAGATTGATGACAATGAGGAACACGTAGGCTGAGCTGGGGACCTCGAACCAGAAGGAGGCTGGGTACATGATGGGCGTGATGGACCACCTGGGGGGCGAACCGCGGCGGTCACGGGGTGTCCGCGGCCACGCCCAAGCCTGCCCCACACCCTCCCCGGCTTACCCGTAGAGGAGGAACAGGGAGAGCACCGCTGGGAAGTTGGTGGGTGACGTGTAGGCCGGCAGGTCAAACACAAACAGGATGATGACACAGCAGGTGGCTGGGACCAGGTAATTGAGCTGCAAAGGTAGAGGTGGATGGTGAGGACCGGGCACGGGGACAGGAGGTGGGGGCAGGAAGGGACCGTGCGGGGGCACACCATGTCCCACACGTAGTTGGCTAGCCAGTAGATGACAGGGTTGCACCCGCTGACGAACTGCAGGTGCTTGGCCTTGGTAGATTTCTCGGCCACAAGGAAGACCACAAAACTGGCCGGCACGAAGGACATGGCCACGATGATAAAGATGGCAATGACCACGTCTGTGCCCTGCAGCCTAGAAGAGGAGAGCAGTCAGTTCCAGGGGGTGGCCAGGTAGGCGCCGCCCCCTCCCCAGCTCAGCCCGCCTCACTTACAGGTAATCCAGGGAGAGGCTCGCACTGGTCTTGTTCATGGGGTGGTTGGTGACAGTGATGCCTGCGCACAGGGAAGGGCAGCATTAGGGCCGGGAACCGTCAGGGCTCGGCTGCGTCACCCCCCCTCGGCCCTGACTTTCCTTACCATAGGCTGCCGGATTGCCCTTGCTCTTGGGCAGGTTTGCGCGCAGGATGGCATTGTTGAGGCTGTTGAGGTAGGTGGGCATGCTGTGGTAGCCCTTGTTATTGTAGAGCACCTGACGAGGGGCAAAAGACTCAGAGACGCTCACCAGGCTGAGAGTCACTTCGCACGGGGCCGGGTGCCAGGGAACCCAGGGCGGCAACTTACCTGGGCCACCCTTCGCACTGCGATCTTCCGCACCATAGGCGGGGCCCGGGCACCAAAGGAGGCTGGAATGGACTTCTGAACATTCCCAAAGGTGATGGCTCCGTACCTGTACAAGACAGGTGGTAGGGAGAGCAAGGCTAGGCAGCCGTCAGCCAGCTACCCCTGTTCATAGCCACTCCAGGCTGACTCACCGGTGTAGTCGGAAACGGTCAGAGGTGAAGAGCAGGTACTCAGAGACGTTGTGGCCAGTGATGTCAGTCAGGATGTCACCTGTAACCACTCTCATCTGGGGTGGATGCCCACCCACACTGCTGGGGCAAGAGAAGCCTGTGCCCTGTGCAGAGCAGGTACAGCGGACAGGTTCTCGCACTAGGCGTGGCAGAGAAGGCGCGGATGTCCACGTCTCTGTGGGCACAGTGCGGCACAGTAAGACGGGTCACTCACAGCCGTGCCCCGAGCCGTCTTCCACAAGGAAGTTACCTGGTCCGGTCGTAGGTGGCAGGGAGGTGTTCCAGGCTTGCAGTGAGTCCTCATCCAGAGACACAGGCGAGTCGGAAGGAGCAGGTGAGGGCGGGGGTGGCACGAAGTTGGACAGCGGCAGCCCCTGTGTGAAGGACTCCAGGCACATGCTGTCAAAGAACCGTGCAGCCAGCAGGCGGGACTCTCCGCTGCTCAGGTTCATCATGGGCCCCAGAGAGCCATTGGCAGGAGACTTGAGCACACAAGTGGCACCCACACCAGATGGCAGCCGGAACGTGCTCACCAGCTGCTGGGGACTGGCATCAGGCGACAGCCGTAACCTAAGGGCAGTACGGTGAGTTAGGGGCTGTACTTCTCAACTCTTGCCTTCCCCGGTGCTACAGCCCCAGCCCGTGGCCTTACCGATACTCCCGGCGTTCCTCATTGGCATAGGGGATGAAGTTGCCACGGGGCTGGGTATAGTTGTGGTACTGAGAAGGTGACAGGACCAGTGGAGGCAGGTCACCTGGTGGGTGAGCATGAGACCTGAGCAGGCTCCAACTACCCGGCGCCAGCCCCCAGATCTTCATTCCCTCTTCCCAACATAGAGAGGGCCAAGCTTGGGGGGTACGGCTCTCCAGGAGGCAGAACCCTCTCATGAGCCCCTGAATAAGGTTCAGAGTGTGGGGAGAGGGATGCAGGAGGGTTCTCCAGGAGGCTGGGGAGAAAGTAAAGCCAAGAACCCAAGGGCCAGATGGTAGCCTTGCCCCACACCACACGGGGCCAGATAGCCATACCGATCTCAGGGACAGACAATGCTACAGTCATGGCCACACAGACAAAGAAGGCAGGCAGCAGAATCTGAGAGCAGAGGGCTTTGGAGTTCCGACGAGCACAGTGGAAACGCTTCACCAGGAGCCCATGGAACTGCCGCATCTTCAGCCACCAGCCCTCCAGCTTGCGGCTGCCCTGGCCTACTTGAGCCAGGGCCTCCATTTCTGTCTCTGTGAAGAAAGGCGGGGGTGAGCAGCCAGGACCATGCCACCCTCCTGGACCCTCCCAGACCTCCCCAGCAGCTTCCACCTTGTAAGCTGACATTGTCTGGGTCCTGCAAGTTGTCAAAGAGGGGACGGTAGTCACCGTAGACATCGGCGTAGCCAGTGCCCTCATCACCGCGGGCAGACCCCACAGAGGATGCAGACTGCAATGATGTCTGTGACTGGGCCAGCTCTGAGCACCGAGCCAGGCTGCCAGCTTGCCCCTCAGATGTCAGGCCCTCTGCCCCAGGCAGAACGTCCTTCCTGGACTCCTTCACATCTGCGAAGGACAGAGGCAGTGAAGGAGGGAGGGCTTGGGCCCGTGGTACCCCGGGACAGCTCAGTACCTCAGTCCCACACACGTCACCAGGCCATGTCTTGATCCCAACTCCCATCTCATATACCTATTCGGGACCTGTGGCTACAATACCATCCACATGAGCCTATGATCCTGGGGAATCCCACGTCCAGAGACCAAGGAGGAGCAATGTTCTCAGGGGCCATTTGGGGGGTAGATCAAGCTGACCAACCAGCCTTGGGTACCCTTACCAGCCTCACTGTTCTCCAGTGACTGGTCCTCCTCAGATACCTTAAGGAACACCTCCTCCAGGGTCGTATCCATCAGCCCAAAACTGCTCAGATGCAGCGCATCCAGGCTATGTTCCAATTGCTGAAAGAAGCTGGTCGAGGTCAGTGCCGTAGACACCGAGGCACGGGTGTAGCCATCTTTTCTACGGGTCCATCATGTCCCCAACCACCATGCTCAGCCCTCACACCTGGAAGAGGCGCTCAAAGGCCCCCTTCTTGACAGCCTCACTGGGCAGGATGTAGGAGAGCTCAGTGCTAGTGTCTGAGACCAGCAGGGAGGAGGCCACATGCTTGCGAATGAACTGGGACACCTGGGGCTCCGAGCAGCTGCTCAGCAGAGCACGCCCCTGGCGGCTGGATGCCGGTCCTGACTCTGGGAAGGAAAGAAAAGTAGAAGGGGATTCAATGGGGGGAGGGGGTGTTGGGAAAGGGTGGACCCTCAGTGGGAACCAAGCAGGCAAGTCAGGATGGAGCCTAGAGGCCTCCAAGACCACCAGGTATCTGGTCCTGACAAAGTGAGGGTAAAGATACACCTCTCCCAGTTAGGGGGCCGTGGGGCAGGGAGGACCAGAGGTAGTTCAAAGCGTCTCAGCACAGACCTTGGGATGTGCCAGGCTCTGCAGGCCGCTTGACCAGTGTGAGGCGGTACCCATCACCATAGGCACCCTTGAGGAAGAGGGGAGAGCCGCAGCATTTGAGCTTCCCATGGGAGATGATGGCGATGCGATCCCCCAGCAGGTCGGCCTCATCCATGTGGTGGGTGGACAGGAGGATAGTGCGGCCTGGGGTAAGTCCAGATCCAAGGTGAGGGGAACATACAGGGGCATGCAAAGATATCCACAGCCACCACGGCCAGCCTGTCAAACCTGCTCACCCGGCTTGTACTTGAGAATGAGGTCCCAGATAGCACGGCGAGCATAGGGGTCCACGCCGGCAGTGGGCTCGTCCAAGATAATGGCTCTGGAGCCGCCCACAAAGGCAATGGCCACCGAGAGCTTGCGCTTCATGCCCCCAGACAGTGTCTGCACCAGCGAGTGCCGCTTGTTGGAGAGCTCCAGGTCCTCAATCATCCTGCGGACCCAACGGGAGGGCCGTGGATAGGAGGGTGGTGGTCGGGGAGGTAACGGACAGGTGGGAAGTAATAGATGGGAGAGCAAAACTCAGAAAGGAGGGTGATGGGCAGAAGGGTCCAGGCCAAGAGAGACCGACGGAAGGGCAACAGATGGATGGGAGGGCGATGGACGGGAGGGTGGGGATTTATGGGAGGAGACGGACAGGAGAAGGAAGAACAAGAGCAAAGTAGTCAGCAGATAGGAAGGCAGTGAACGCAAGAGTGACAGACCAAAGGTTGGCAGACAGGAACCTGGACAGGAACATCTCACCTCATCCCCACCCCTCCCCTCAGTCCACACCCGCATGCCCACAGCCCCCGCCTCTGCTCACACCCCACGTGCCATTCACACTGCGCCGCCTGCCCCTCGCTGCACCCACTTGTCCATCTCTTTGCGGATCTCCTCTTGCGCCATGCTCTTGAGCCGTGAGTAGAACCAGAGGTGCTCCTCCACGGTGAGCCGGTCGAAGAGCACATTGTGCTGCGGGCACATGCCCAGGTTCTTGCGGATCTCGTCCATCTCTGTGCGGATGTCATGCCCATAGATAGTGGCTGAGCCCGACGTGGGTGGGAACAGTCCGGTCAGGATAGACCTGGAGAGGGGCACGTGGGGTCACAACCCACACACCCGGAGGGAACCCTCTCCTCCTGTTGACTCGACTCTCCTGTCCCTGGAAACTCACATGGTAGTGGTCTTGCCAGCCCCATTGTGGCCTAGGAAAGAGACCACCTGGTTCTCATACAGATTGAGGCTCAGTTTGTTTAAGGCCAGCTTCTTGTCATCCTTATAGACCTTGGTGAGCTTGTCCACACAGACGACCAAGGGCAGGTGGGTGGGCTCCTCCTCCATGCCGCGTGTCTCCTCTGTACCAGGACTGGGTCAGCAGGACGGGGGGCGGCACTAAGGCTACCCCAGGCCCCCAAACCCAACACCCACCCCGGTCGACACTCTGACCCTGGCCTCACCGAAGTGCCGATTCTCCATGGCACAGGCCTGGTCTTCCTCCATAATACTGAGACGCGGTGTGCGTGCCCAAGGCCAGCTCCATTCCCAGGCCTCTGTCCGCCCACTGCCCAGCCAGTAGGACTTCTGCAGTGGGAAGTACCAAGGCCGGGGCAGTCCGTACATGCCTGGGGGAGGTTTGGGGGGGGAGAGGAAACTGACTGAGGGCCTGGAGGTGACTATCTACCACAAGGGCCAAATGCCAACCAGAGGAAGGCAAAAGTTCAGAGGCCTCGTCCCAACCCTGGTCCCTCCATAGATGGGCCTGTACCTGGGTGCACAGCCTCAATGTACCAGGTGAGCACACCATAGACCACTGTGTCCACTATAAGCATGGTGACAGCAAGGAGCAGGTTGAAGTCGTCCCCTTCCACTGGGGACTGGCTGAATGTGTGCCACTGGATACCCACACCTGCCACCTCATACAGAGCAAAGTACTTGGATCCCAGGCCAAAGGCTGTTGTGGACATCAGGGACTGAAGAGAGAGGGGTGTCAGTAGGTGGACTCGGAGGGGACACCCCACCCTGGCCCTGCCTGGCCACAGTCCTCACCGCAATGCACTTCTCAAAGGCAGTGATCCTATCGTGGGCCACTTCTTCACGGATTGCTACGTACATGTAAGGGACGTAGCTCAAGAAGTAGATGATGCCGCCGCAGGCTGAGGCCAACTTAGCCTTCGAGTACAGCACGGACACCAGGAAGCTGGAGTGGGAGGCCACACAGCTATCAGCCCAAGACCCTTGGCCTGCAGCCCGCCCGGGGCGCTGGGGCCCAAAGGAGATCCGAGAGAGAGTCCGCCTATCTTTGGGAGTTCCCAGGTCTCACAGGACTCACCAGAACATGATGGTGGCCACGGCATAGACAGCGAGGAAGAGCCAGATGATGAGCACGTGGCTGTGCATGAGCACCTGGCCGTACTTGAGGATGGCAGTCAAAGCCGTCACTGAGATGGACAGCTGCACAAAGCCTGTGATGAACCAGGCCACCCAGTGCACAGCGTTGTTCAGGCCCATGGTCTTCATCACCTGTGGGGTGGGGCAGCAGGCAGGGCACCTTGGGACAGGAGCCAGAGAGGAAAGGACCGCACCGCCCTCCCCACAACCTGCTGGAGCGGAGTGCCTGCAGCCCACCCAGACCCACCTCCTTCAGCCGATGCTCTTTCTCTGCCACGATGTGCTGAATGGTCATGGCCACGGAGTAGACCCAGGAGATCACCATGCACAGTGGCATCATGTGCTCAATGACAAACAGGAAGCTGAAGGGAGACAGGTGTGAGGAGGGGCTTATGCCGGAGACACCCGCGCCCCACCCTCCAAAGCCTCTGTAGGTCAGCACTCACTCATCACGGGTGTAGCAGGGGTATGGGAACATCTGCACGTAGTTGCCAGGCTCGACCACATCGTGCCCAACGAACGTGTTGATGATGGCACGCTCCATCATGTCTGTGGGTGGAGGTGGTGTCAGGCCAAGGCCAGGCCCCCTCCCATCCCACCTGGGCTCAGGCCCTCACCCTGGATCCAGACGAAGCCATAGAGGAAGTAGAAGCGGCCACCGGTGTTGGGCCCTGGGCGCCAATAAGCACGGCGGATCTCGTTGGTCTTCTCAGTGAAGCTTGAGTTCTGGCGAATCTTGTAATGTACATGTGGAGGGAGGGAGCCATCCTTCCGTGTCTGGAAGATCACACCTGCGAACGGGAGGCTGCGTGTGGCCAGAGGGCACGGGAGGGGTGGGCCATACTGTGAAGTGCGTACTCCAAGAGGGGTAATGGGGCAGATGAGGTGCCTTAGAAAAGGGTGGAACGGTGCTGAAGTGTAACAGGGGTGTGGGGCCAAAGTGAGGCAGGCTACGGAGAAAGGGAGAGACATGAGAAGACATGGAGCTGGTGAGGAAGTCTGGTCTATGGACAGGAAGACAACAGGGGACACGGTAGGGACAGGGAGGGACTAAGCCATTGGGAAAGCAGGCCCGTAGAAGACAGAGGGCCTTGTGGGAGGACAGGGAGGAACTCACTGGCAAACACCGTGACGTTATCCTGATAGGCCTGGTTGAGTGTGTAGTTGACGATGCTCTCCTCGTCAGGAAAACCCTTGAAAATATCCACACTCACCTGGAAAAGGAGCCATCTTTGGAGCTGGCCCTGAAGATGCATGGGGGAGGAGGAGTCACAGGGCTCACCCACCCACCTTGGACATGAACTGGATCCAGCCGCAGGCTGCATTATCAATTGTGTCCAGCTGCTGCAGAAGGGCTGTGCCATTGGGCAGTGAGAAGTTGTCCTGGCGCAGGGCTGGCGGCAGCTCTTCCAATGACAGGTTCATCGCCTCAGGGTGCAGCCGCAGATCAGCTACGTACTGGGGTAGAGAGTTGAGTTCAGGGTGTGGCTTGTACCTTTCAGCTCTGAACAAAAGAGCCCACCACAGGTGCCCACCCACCTTGTACCCACAGCACCTGCTGCAGCCAGTGTAGATGCTGCTGCAGCCTGCCTTGCTCCAGGAAGCTTCGGATCTCTGTAGAGATGTTCAGCCAGACCTGGGCATAGTGTGTCACGTTGCCCACGAAGGCAAAGGTCTCATTGGCCTGCAGAGAATGAACACTTGGGGCATGGAGCTCCTGGAAGGATCCAAGCCAGGCTGAGAGTCCTCCATTCCTTCACATGCCCAAGAGGCCAGCCCAACTACTACCCCCTGCTCAGCCCGCTTTTCTCCCAAAGAAACCTCCAGAGTCCAAACCCTGCCACACCCATTTCCAGACCTGGCTTAGAACAGTTCCAACAAACCCCCTCCCCAAGTTCAACAGTCCTTGGACCCTGCTCACTCGATGCCACTAATGTGTGTTGGAGGGGGCACATATCTGAACACCCTGCTCCAGTCAGCATGGTGAGGGGTCGGGGGGACTCTAGCCAGACCAGCCAGCCTTTCCAATGTATCTCTACAGGAGTTCCCAATGGAAAAGCTGCCAACTGCCTCTACACCTTCATCCCTGAAATGCCCCATGCCAGGCATACTAGTACCCAGGTTTCATGAAGTCAAGCCTAGTTCTTATCAGTCCTACAAAGAGTCCTGGGCCTGTGGAGCCCTCACCGGGGCTCTTGCTGGACTTGTGCTACGGCTGGGGAGACAGGCACAACTCATGACTCAAATGTACCAGACTCGCATACCTTGAGAATAACGCGGTCAGCTTCAGAGCCTGCTGGTGCGTACAGGATTTTGGGGTTGCTGGTCATGAGGTGCACGAGAAGACCCAGGTTCCGCTGCTCTTTGCTCGTGAAGCCCAGGGAGCTCATGTTACCCCTCCGAAGTGCTTCAGGCTCAATGGTGCTGGGCAGAGACAGCACCAGGAACAGGACAGGGATGTCAAGACCAATGAAATGGGGCACTTGGGATAGTTCAACAAGAGCCAAGGGGCGGGGCTTGGGAAAGGAACATCAGACTAAGGTGGGATGTCAGGTCAGGCATGGGGTGGACTTAATGTAGGGGCAGATACTAAGTGGGACCCCCAGAATGGAGTCTACACACAAGGGCCAGGCAATAGGGTCAATTCTCCATTTCCCCATGACCCCCCCCATCCCTCTGCTGCTCACAACAACCTACCGGTTGTTGCCACACAAGATGGGCTGCAAGCCAGCCCAGAGCTGCACAAAGGCTGAGCACTGGCCTTGCAGAGTGTCAGGAGAGGCTGGAGTGACAGGTGACTGGGTACCCTCCTCAACGGTAGCATTGGAACCTGTGCTTGCCCCTATCCCGGTGCTGTTGGCCACTCCACCCAGGCTGCTAGCTTGAGGTGCAGGTGCCCGGCCAGCACAGGCACCTTGGGGCAGCAGCAGAGCAAGGGCTGATAAGACATCCACATCCTGCAGAACCTTCTGGGCATCCAGCAGGTCCCCTAGGAGTGCCTGCAGGCTCCTTGGGGGTGGGGCCTGCTGCTGGGCGTCAGAGCTGTTGGGGGCATCCAAGCCCAGCTGAGGGAAGACCAGGCATGTAGAAAATGCAGGCTAGCAAACAGAGTAAACTTGTTTGGAGGGGACCCAGGGAGGTGACTGAAATCAGGAGTGGAACAGGAAAGAGACACTTAGGAAGATGAGGGAGGGTCTGCAGATGAGGAAGGTCAGGGCTAGACGTATAGCTTGAGGGAAGAGATGGGAAGGAAATGAGTCCTGAAATTGGGCAGAGGGTATTGAATGCTCAATTACAAGCCACACTTGCATGGCCTGGGAACAGGAGCCTCCTACCCTCAGGCTCCAAGTAGCCCCAGCACCTCTTCCAGGCTGGTCAGCAGTTTTGCTGGCCAACTGGCAAGCAGGACCTCACCTGCTGGGCAATCTTGGCCATGTCCAGCTGGTTGCGGAGCTCAGTGGCCAGCTCACTGAAGCGCTGGGCACGAGCTGTAGCCTGCCCACTGCAGACGGCATCCCGGTATTCTTGCAGGTCTACTTGATGACCCTCGGGCATGGTAAGAATCCGGCCCAGCTCCCCAGAGCCTGGAGCACATGTGAGCTTCTCCAGGACGGCAGGAGCCAATAGCAGCTCCTGGGGGGCAAGGCATAGGGGACTGGTAAAGCCTACCCTCCAACAAAGAAATGACCAAGTGCCCTGACCATCCACTGTGTTGGCTGCCTCCCTTTCCCCATGCACACCCACAGGTCTTAAGGGAGAGCTTTTTCTTCCAGCCCTCTCTCAAGGACAGGCCCCTCACCTCCATTCGGAACAAGGGATTGCTACCCAAGCTGCTCCAGGGCTCCTGCTTCCTGAGGAAACCCAACTTCCCATCCAAGGCAGGTAAAGGACGAAAGAGCAAGTGATAGACCTGCATTGTGAGGGGTCTATCTCAGCAGGGGCTCCAGAGCCCCAGTAGGAGCTCAGATGCCCTCGCAGTCCCTCCCTCACTGCCATAACCAGGCTGATGGCAAAAGCAGAGGGACATGGCTACCACTGACACATTCCCCGCCTCACCTCTGAAGGGTCCACACGGGCAGCCAGGAGAGCCTGGGCTGTGCTGTTGGGCAGTGACAGGTTCTGCATCAGGAAACGCCAAAGCTCCCTCTGGTCCCTGGCCACCGAGTCCAGAGAGAAGGAGGAAACTGGACAAGCAGGAGATTGGGACTGAGGTCCAGCTCTAGCTGGGGCTAAGGTTTCCCAGATAGGCTCCGACAAGAGCTACTAGCACTGTACCGGGCCTACCTCAAGCACAAAGGTAAGGGATAATGAGGTGTAGACACAAGGACCCAGGCCAGAGGCAGGCTATGACCCAGAGTGATGACGCAGGCAGGTTTCCAGTAACAGCAGCCCTCAGGCCCTCCCCCAAGCCATCCTTATATGGGGCACACCTGCAGGTCTGGCAGAGCGTCTCTCCCAGGTGCCAGGGCCTGAGCTGAGGGCCTCCAGATGCTGACGCAGGGCCTCAAGCTCTGAACCCAGGCTGGGTCGCACTGGGTCAAACAAGTTGCCCTCCTCTACTACACGGTTGAGGCGTTCCAGAAGTTGGGTGACCCTGCAACACCATGGGACATCAGCCATTGCTGTGGGGTAGGGGCAGCTGGTTCTCAAGGCATGGGGTAGGGGGCACTCACGTGGAATTGGCATATTGCAGGAAGCCAAACTCATCACGTTGGCCGTCAGGGCAAAGTGACTGCATGACCGGCAGGATGCCAGCAGATGTCAGAGGTGCTGCGGTGTAGAAAGCTGGTGGGATCAAGAATAGGGGAGATGGGAACCAAGAGAGATGTTTAGAAACAGTTGGTAAGGAAAAGCAGCTCAGGCAGACTAGGGTTGGGGCACAGAGCATCCGGCCCCAAGCTGTGCTAAGGCAAGTGACTCGGCAGGTCAGAGGTCAGAGAGCCACCTGCCATCCCTTCCCCTGTAACTCCCAGAGCATCACTCATCAGCCTGAATAGGGCCCAAATGCCCCAACAATCCCCCTTCCCACAGAGACCAGGGTAGCACATCATGTACCACTTTGGCAGTGACCTCTGACCTCTCAGGCCAACTGGTTAGCAGAGTGAGTGCAACAGCCCAGATGAGTTTGAAGGGAAAGTTGCAGGCCAATCCAGCCTCACCCCAGGCTAGCCCAGGCTCAACCGAAGCACCCTACCCTTAGAAAGCACGGCCAGGCGACCTCACAGATACCCTGCTAAGAAGATACTCCAATGGCGTGGCCAGGGTACCAGCTATGGCCCAGGTGGCCTGGCCCTTCACTACCCACCACCACCCACAACATGGCCCATAACCCTGAGTCATAAGCCAGCCTTTCCTGACCATAGGCAGGGGCTTCTACAGGACCCAGCTGCTAGGAGGCTGTTAATGCAAGCAGTAGGGGTGCTTAAGCTGCACCAGGAGGACCTGCCAGGCCTTCCATGGCTGCCACCTGAGCCAGCAAGGAGGAGATGGCTGCTCACTTACAGACTGCATGCAGGCCGGGCCGAGGAGGACAAGAGACCATGCAGGGTGGGGGCAGGTCAAAACAGAACAGAGGAGACTAGTGAATGCCTGAACCCTCCAGAAACAGGCACCATCATCGTTCATGGCCACAGTGGCCAGTTATGGCCTCCACAGCCTAGCTAAGACACGTGACCAGGACCACAAGGGAGCGGGCACCAGGGTCACGGCCTCAGGAGTCTTGGGGACGGGGGCACGCTCTGGCTGACACGTGCACACGGAGGACCCTTATCCCTCCCCGCCCGCCCGTGTGCCCAGGCTATGCCTGCACCTCACCTTCTTTCACAGAGATGCTGGGCTTCTTCTGCCGCAGTCCCAACAGGATGAAGAAGAGGACAAGTGGGATGAAGATCTCAAAAGCCAGGACCCACTGGAAAGGGTGGGCCACATGAGGCCATATGCACTCTGTCCACTGCCTGACCAGGGCTGGACGTGAACGTGTGCTGGCCTAGGCTCTCCGGACCTCCTTGGAGGACCAGCCTAGCCATGAGCACTTAGTGGCCATGAAGGTCAGCACAAGTTTCTCAGGTCCAGCCAAGGTTCTAGTCCCTCCCAGTGTACCAAGATGTTGGCTGCTGAGTGGTACCACTAAACTGGGCCTCTTGTCCATCCGTCCCCCGTCCCCCCCCCACCCCCGCCTAGATCATGACTGTAAGGCATGGACCAGCTAACCCTCTGAAGAGGTCTGAGGCCAGCAAGGACAAGCCGGTCAGTTTGTGGTCAGTTCCAACCCATTCATTTACCCAACTCATCTTCTCCCTGACAATCTGTTGGGCTACCTGAGTGGGATCTCGGCTGCATGTAGGCCTTCCTGCCTTGAGATCCTACATGCATCGCCCCTCCCCTCTGCCGCAGCACCCTAGTGTGAGCAAGGCCCAGCCTGTGACCAGGGCCCTAGCAAGCATGGTCCCTGAAGCAAAAACTTCTTTTTCTGCCCTAACCTCAGGGTCAGGCAGCAAGGTAGGCCAAAAGTGCCAAAAACCTGGGGCCCAGGCTCACCTCCCAGTGTCACCTGGAAGACAAGGTGCTTCCCCAATTTCTGCCCCTACTTCAGCTCAGGAGGAAGACCACGGGATATATGAGGAAGCTCTGCCTCTGGGATTATAGGAGAGGATCCCAGCACCTCCAGGAGCAGTTCTCCTCCACGGCTCTGTAATAGCATGTCTCCTTCACCCTCATCACCATCTGTATTAGACTCTGAAGCCCCTCCCAGGAGTGCTGTAGGGCCATGCCCAGCCTGTCGCTGGCTAAGCCCACTGTACTCTGACAATAGCTCTCTGTGATCCAGAACACCCTGCTATGTGTCCACACCCCACACCCGCCTCAGCCTGTGCCAGCCTCCACCCCCTCTCCCTGTCCAGGATCGAGTCCAGGGCCAGTTGAGGAAGTGATGTGTGCACCCAGGGCTGCAGGAAACATGTGTTCCACACATACAGAATTGCTGATGGCAGCTCAAGTCACAGCTCAAGAGACTGCCCTACCCACACCTACCCTGCCCTGGGCGCACCTCCGCCCTGCCCTGGGCACCTCTGCCCCAGTAACTGCGGTTACAGGCCAGGCTGTCTCCCCTATCACTATAGCAACAGCTGCGCATGAGCTGCTAGGAGGAAGAGTTTAGCTGGCAGGTGGCAGGCACCACAGGGGCCTCTGGTTACAGGCAGGCAGCACAGGTCCAGCACTACCTAGGTGTTTCACCTGGGAAACCTAAGGATTCTGTCCCTCAAGACAAGCCCAGTGCTTCCACAACTGCCCCAGTGTCTCTGTGCCCACCTTGGGCCTGAGCTGCCCTCCCCACAGCTTAGCACTTGCTGTGGGAGGCGATGGGGGAGAACAGGTGATACCCAAGTGTGATATCAGGGTCTTCTACAACAGCTACTCAATGCTGGTGATCCTCTTAAAGATACAAGGGTATACAGCCACGTCCCGTGTGCAACTCAACAACAGGGCCATTGAGGCATAGTACTTGGGAAAAGGAAGAGTAATAGCTCTCAGGTTCCCCTCCATAAGCTTTGCACAAGTGCACCCCTGACTCCAGCAAACACTGTCTTCCTGAAGGAAGAAAGTCATTGCTGGCACCTCGCTGCAGCCACAGGTTGCACAGGCTAAGGATCTCCACTGTGGTCTACCTGGTCCCCAGGAATTCTGGAAAATGGGAACCTGGGAAGGTCCTTCCAATCAACCCAACCTAGCAGGCAGGGGTCAATCCTAGGAAAGAGGGCAACGAGCACCTCCACCTAACTGTCTAATCACTGGACTCTTCTTCTGGCTTGGTATGAGGATCCCATCAGATGCAGGAACTGTGTTGGTCTCTGTGTCCAAACCCTGAAGGGGCTTTCGTGACAAGCAACTTTCAGCTAGCACAAAGGAGTGCTTACATTCTCACCCGGTGTCCCTTCCCCAGGTGACTCAAAAGCTATAGTCTCATGCTCCTTCAGACCCCACACCAGCCAGCCCAACCCAGACAACAAGGAAAGGGAATGTACCCAATCCTGGCTATCAGCCAGGGTCAGGTGCCCAGAGGAATCCTGTCAGGCCATGATGATGTCTGCTACCCACCCCGCCTACAGCCCAGTTCCTTGTTATGCACCAGAAGTACCAGAAGTACCAGAAATACCAGAGTGTGCACTGGTTAAGGTCCTGCCTTTAGGCCCCTACACTTTCTGATCACCCTGGAACATCCGAAGGGCCCTCAGATACCCTTGCCTTCCCAGGGACTACGATAAAAACCAGCAAGGCCAATGCCATCCATGCCCCCATCCTGCTCATCAGCCAGGACTCCTACCCCTAACACTCTTGCGTCTGCCCTCGACAGGTACTGAGAAGTCTGGTGATGAGCTCTGTTCAGATGGACCCAGCTCCCCACCCCACCCTACCCCCTCCCAGAGGCCTGAGGCAGGAGAAATCAGAGGCTCAGCCTCAGGGGAAACTGGCCCTAAAGGACAAAGGGGTGCTGGGATTGGACGGGTTGAGCTGGCTGGCACAACAAGGACATTCCCAGGGATGCAAAAGCAGGGAGGGTTGTGGAAGGTTAGGAAAGGGAAGAGGAGAAGATGATGGAGGATGGAGGATGGAGAAGGAAGGAGGAGGAAGAGGAGGAGGAGGACGACGACGACGGTGGTGAGGGCTGCTTGGTACCAGCTTCAGCCTAAGGTGCTTGCCCAAGGGCAGAGTAAAGGGAATGAAGAGGGGCTCCAGGGGCAGCGGGCCCAGAGCTCGGAGCCCCTAAGCTACACGGTGTGCCCTCGCCAGCTCTCGGACTCAGGAACTTGGGCCTCGCCCTTGCCGAAGTCCGGGGACCACCTGCCCCCGGGGACCCCAGCCTGCTCGAGAGTGCTGCGGAGGGCGCCCGCCCGTGACTCAGCCGAGCGCTCGGAGTGTCAGCGGACTAGGGCACGGCGAACCCGCTGCCTGAGGGCCGGGAGCCCGTGCAAGCCGCGGAGCCCAGGACGGGGTCTCCGCGGGCGCCCCGCCGGGGTCCGCGCGCGCCGGGGCCCGGCACGTGCACGCGGGGAGCGCCCCGGCGAGCCGGGCGCGCGCGGCCTGCGGGGCCCCCGGGAGGGCGGGCGCGGGTCGCTCACCGGGCTCCGGCGCTTCAGCGTCACGTTCTTCCAGAGCAGCAGCTGCAGCTGGTGCAGGAAGCCCATGGCCGGGCCGCGCTCCGCCGCCTCAGCGCCGCGGCCCGCTCTTCTGCGCGCCCCGCCGGGCCCCGCTGCCCGCCGCGCCGCTCGGCATCGCCCGCGCGGGGGCGGGGCGCTCGAGCGTCCGGGACCTGCTCCCGGCTCGCAGACTCCGCCTCGGCGGCCGCGGCTCCCTCCCGCGCCCCGCGCCCGCGCCCGCGCCCGCGCCCGCGCCCGCGCCCGCGCCCGCGCCCGCGCCCGCGCCCGCGCCCGCGCCCGCGCCCGCGCCCGCCGCCTCCGCTGAAAGGCGTCTCGGTGCCCGGGTGCCCGCTAGGGGGCGCCCAGACCCGCCGCGCCCCGGCCAGCCAGCACCTGCGCACAGCGCTAGGCCTCGCTGCTCCCGGGCCCACCCAGCTGCGATGCAGTGTTCCCAAGGCCCCTCGCAAGATCCGTGGGGAGAACTCGGGCATCTTCTGTGTCTCCCAAGGGACTCCAGATATGTGCCCCGAATCAGGAGCACAGGATGCAACAGGGGTCCCCAAGGTGCTCCATGGTCCCTCTTGGAACACTGAGGGCGGCTTGGTCCCCACCAAGACACCACGAGGTTGGCCCTCTTCTTAGAGACAGGAAGCAGGGCCTGCCGCTCATATTAAAGGATATTGCCCCACCAGGATAATCTTATCTGTGGAGGATCGGCAATGGCCTCAAGGCTCAAAGACACAGCATGCACCTCAACCAGCATCACTTGATTTAGATCTTTTAAAGAGAAGCCGTTTAAAAAGAGGAACTGCCCCGGCTATACCACCTCACAAGAGCTTCCTGTGTCCCTTATAGACGAGACACTTGCTGATGAACTGACATTTGCCTAGATTGTTAAAAACGGAGGGCAACAGCAGAACATGGGAGCCCTCACCTTTAATCCCAGCACTTAGGAGACAGAGACAGACAGATGAGCTCAAGGCCATCTGGTCTACATAGAAAGTTCCAGGCCAGCCAGGCCTACATAGAGAGAGACCTTGTCTCAATAAAATAAATAATAGAGAGCAACCACACACGTGTGTAATCCCAGCACCAGAGAGGCAGAGGTAGGAGGATCAGAAATTCTAGGTTATCCTTGACTGTATAGTGAATTCAAAGCCAACCTGGGCTACATGAGACCCTGTCTAAAACACAAACAGAAGAAGTCAGGCACCTTCGATGGTTAGGAGAGACATAGGTAGAATTGAAGATTGCGTTTTGCCTGAATGTGACACACGCATACACCCAGCAGGTAGAGATAGCTGTGGGCTAAGCTTTTGGTGGGGCCCAGGGTGTCAACCCAACAGGTGTAGTTTGAGTTGCAATTGAGTTTAGAACAAGCAAGCCGAAATTGCATGAGAGAGGTGGTCACTGCAGCCTGCCTGTGCTTCCCAGGCAGGTGAGGGGCTCAGCAGACCGTGCGGCAGGACGCGGTTACCAGGCATGAATAGCTAGACGCACCACACGAAGGGTTGAGGGTGCGTGGTTAGAAACTGCTAAGGGTGACAGAGCCTTACGTCTGGCCTGAGAAAGTTAGGTTTATATTCAAAACGGTGTTGAGACATCGTAAGTGTGAAGACTTTATTACGTTCGTTCCCTGTGGCTGCCACTCAGGCCTCAGTGCTTTCTGCAGACTGAGCTCTGAGCAGTGAGAGGACACAAAAGGACCTCAAGAGCTCCTTGCTGGCGGAGGTGCTTGGGAAAGCATGCTGTCCCTTCTACGTGTGGTTTACTTGTTACGCCCTCCCATCCCCCATGTCCCTGTAAGCCTGGCTTCTTTCTGCGCTAGGGTGTTTGGTGGGTTTATAACAGTTTGAGCGTGGGCCTGTTGATACTGTTGCAGGGACAATGTCTCCATATGGCCAGCAGGGGGCAGAAGAGGGCCACTAGTTCCAGTAGTCAGAAGTCCTGTGGATGGTGTCCCATCAGCTTGGGTTCCTACCTGTGAATGGAAGGGTGGAGGCTGTGTAGTGTCCAGCTTGGGCCACACAGGTGGCTCTTAAAGTCAATGAAAACCTTCGAGGGCTAAAGCTTCCCACCACTTCCCAGCTCTTTCCTTGAGGAGAGATCTCCCCCCCGCCCTGGGCTGACACAAAGAAAAGACACAAAACTCCACCCAGCCCCCAGCCTCTGGACACTTCCTTCTCCCCAGTTAGCCCATGGGGCTGTGTCAGGGCAGGAAGCTATGGGCAGGCCTTTCCCACAAACCACAGGGAGAGGGGGGCTTCCTGCCTGCACTGCCACCCCACCTCCCCCCCCCCCCAGGCATGGACAAACCCAAGCCCAGACCCATCCCAGGGGCTCAACCTGTCAGACACTCCTTCTCTCACTCCCAGTCCAACACAAGTGTCTCCTGCAGCAGGATCAAATCCCCTAGGGGCTACCTCCACCAGCCATCACAAGTTAGACCCTGTCACACAGGACACCCCTCTAGCCTGTAACCTATGATGTGTGTCACCTCCAGCCCCAGCTATATTTGACCTCATTTCCCAGATCTGTACCTGCCGTCGGCTTTGGAGAAGGGGAGGGAAGTGTGCCTGGTAAGGTGCCACTTAAACAAGGCTCTCAGGCAGAAACAAGAAAGGCAATGGCTGACTGAAGTGGAGGGCGGCTGGTGGCTGGGCTCTGCTGCCTTGCAGACCTGACCCGAGAGATTCATGTCAGTGTCTTTATTAGTGTTGTTTCTTTCACTCTGGGGACTGTGGTGCCAGAAGCCCAGAATCAGCCACACTGTTCTTCCTCCACAACCTCGTGGGCCTAGCATATGGTCTGCACCCAGAGTTCAAGAACATGACCCGAATCCCTGAGGCTAGCACCTGGATGTGGAGGTTTAGGGGCCCAGGGTTTGTCCCCACAAATCACAGCCTGGGATATTCCCATCCCTAGAGACGTTGCCACCCCGTTTCATCTAAGCCTTGAGCCGTGGGAATGTTCAGGGTAAGTCAGGGACCCTCAGCCACCTTTGCTGTTTGATTAGCTTGTACACTATGCTCCTTATTAATTCCTTCCATTCTGTTGTCTCTTTCCAGGGATCCCTAAAGTCCACCAGCTTCTGCATCCAGATGGTCTCTTCAGCTCAGTCTGCTCTTCTCCTATCTCAGTTCCTGTTCACTGTCCCCAGCCTCCGGTTAGTCCCATGATGATCCTAGTGCTTTGGTTTCAACATCAGTCTTCCACCCACACAGCCTCCCCCAGCAACAGGAGCTCAAGCCTGGAACCAGCCTTCAAGGTCTTCATAGATCTGGGTCCGGGGCAGGTAAGGATAGCGGGCACAGATGGTGCAGAAGCGTTCCCTCCAGTCACCCAGGAGCCGCACCCGGAGCTGGTCTCGCCAAGCAAAAAAGCGGTGATAGCGACTCTCATTCATACTGACAAGGAAGACGGCCAGCTCACGGGCTGAGCTAAAGTCATCCACATGTACAAAAGCATCTGGTGGCACAAAAGCTTCGTAGGTGGCCCGAGGAGGTCCCAGCACCACAGGCACAGCACCAGCTGCCAGCGCATTGCGCCAGAACTTCTCAGTGATGTAGTCTCGATGCTGTGAATTCTCAAAGGACAGATAGAAGCGGTACCGGGCCACAGTGGGCAGCAGACAATTAGCGCACAGGGGCCGACCAGTGGCACGTCCAAACACATCCACCCGCAGATGAGGCGCCAGCTGCCGGTACAACTTTGCACGCTGCTGCCGCTCCTGAAAATTGCTGACCACCCAGGCAGCCATCCCGCTTTTGGCCGGTAGTGGGGGTGTAGACCCAGAGTAGGGCTCCAAGCGACCATAGGGTACAAAGATATCTGAATCTCGCCGATAGCTCAGCACCCAGTTGAAGATGCCTCGGAAGTGATGGAGACCGTGGGTATTGCTGGGCGATTCCATGGAGGCCCAGACCCAGGGCTGTCCATGTGGCCTCTGGTCCAGGGGCAGGCGAGACTGCCGAGTCTCCAGCTCACGGTGGTGGAAGACCACAGCATCTGCACTGGCTAGCAGGCTCCGGTTAGCACTCAGGTGGCAGCTGCCCATGCCATAGTGGGTGCAAGTGTCACCAGGCAGCTCTGGGGGCCGGTTGGTGAAAGGCCAGTGCCAGATAAGGATGGTGACTGTGGGCTGAGGCGCTGGGGCACCCCCAGGGGCTGATCTCAGCAGCCAGAGCAGCCAGAAGACCATGAGTGCTGTGCCTCCAGCCAGGCTCCCCAAGACCTGCAGCCTCCAGGTGTGGTTGCACCCTGAAGCAGGATAAAAAAGGAGAGGCCCTGTCACCCTAGGCTCAGGGACACCCATAAAACCCCATCGTCCCCAGCTTGGGACTCCTCAAGGGCCGGGCACTCACCAGCACAATTCATCCACAGCCTTCTGGAATCAGTCACCCAGGAACCGAGGTTTTCAAATCACAGCAGCCTCCCTAATAGAGGCACCCCGAAATCACAGCTGCACCTCAATTTAGCCCCTGAAGCTTTCCTTTAATCTACCCAAGGTGAGGGAAGCCAGGGACCGCCCCACTTCTGCCCCGCCCTACCCCTTCAGTCTTTGGCATCAACCACTATCGAACTCAACACCCCCCCCCCCAGGAAGAGAAAACTGAGGTGGGGAGAAGGCCAAGCCAGGGCCCTCTGCCCAACCCTGCTGGTCCCTGGAGATGACCAGCTAGGCATATGGAGGAAAAGGAGGGGGCTGCTTACCCTCAGGAAAGGGAAAGCCCCTGTGTGAGCACTCTGAGCAGAAGCGGCCCCCTCCCCAGATGAGCACCCCCGTCCATGGCCCACCATGCAACCCCAGGACAAATGAAGAGAGCAACTGCACTTCCCCAGGAGGCCACAGAGGCCCCTCCCTGTAGTGACACCCACTTCCCCCAAACCCTAATGTTCTTGCAGACCCTCAGGCATCACCAACTGCCATTCTCGAAGGCCATCCCAAGCCACCTCTGCCACCTCTAGGAACTACCTTGTTCACAGATCATAATACTCAGAAAAAGCCCCACCACAGTCCGTTGAGACCATATCACATGCCCTAGAGGGCAGGCCCAAGGCTGTGCTGGATTTCAAGAGAGGCTGAGCAGGCACATCTTTCCCTGCCCAGAAACCTGTGGGCATAGAAACCTTGAGCTGTAGGCTGGGTGGACCGGGTGGACTGGGAAGAGCTGCAGGTCACTGGCTTCCTTCCTGCTATCCCAGGAGGGGGCTTTCCAGTCTGGAAAGGGAAGGAGTCTGTGTGTCCCTGACGTGGCCAGGCGAGCCGGTGGGCAAGGGGCTGGCATCCACTTCAGAAACAGGAAGGCTAGTCACAGCCTCAGGTCCAGGTTCATTGGCTTCCCTCCAGCTGGCCCTGGGGGCCTATCCTATAGCTTGGAGATAAGTTTCCTCCTCCCCCTCTTCCAACCCCCTAATCTGGCGATGCAGTGACCCAGTGTAGACCAGGGTGGGGTGGTCTGGCAGGGTCGCCCAGAGCTTCAGCCTACACAGGGCTTTTAGCAAAGGTGCTTAGCTTCCTCCATTCCCACCAGACCTACCACTCTGCTGCCCAGGACACTATGGGGCCCCATATGGGGAACGACAAGCCTGGCCTGAAACTGTTGGGAAGATGTGCTGCCTCAGTGTCCCCTTTAGGGACTGCCTCCTACACTTCACCCAGTCCTGCTCTATTTCACTCCAGAAGGTTCAAGGACTTCTGTCCTCCCCTAGCCACAGTCTCACGTGACAAGGCTGTTGTTGACACAGGAACCAAGTAACTGACAGCAGACCCACGGTGGGGGCAGAGCTAGTGCAGGAGAAGGTGGCCGTTTGGCACCTCAGATGTGCCCCCACACACACAAGTGCAGGATATAACCTCCAGACTGTGGTGGAGAGCTTGTGCAATGCCTAAGGGGGAAGGGAGGGTATGGGGGCCATCAGAAACCATCTAGCTGGCTTGAGCTACAACTGAAAAGTAGCAGTGGAGTAGGCAGCTGTGCCCTTGCTCTTGAAAACAGTGCTCAGAGATGACAATAGTGATATCTGCCCTTGGCTCCACCCTTTTCCATCTCTCTTTCCATCTCTCCCCACGCAAGGCGACCTCGGGAGAGCCGCACCCTGGCCTCAGACCTCACCTCATCTCACCCCACCCCGTTTCTTCTCCTTGTTACGGGAACCCAGAAGGCAGTGAGAGACCTGCAGGAAGGGGGCCATCCTGCCAGCCTGGGGCCTCAGGCTTCTGGCTGCCAGAACCTGCTGTCCTTCCTGTTTGCACAGCCAGGCTGGCTGGGGCCCTGGCCCTAGCCTCACCCACACCCGCAGCCTGTTCCTTTCCTCGTGGAGTTGAAGGAGCCTCTCCACACCTGCATTCGGACTGTTATACCCGCCCCATGCCAGTTCAGGTTGGCAGCTGTAGAGGCCCCCGGTCGTGAGACCATGCTAACCAGGCACCAGGCTCAGAAAGTTGGCACAGAAATGGGTCAGAATGAAAGAGGAAGAAAGCTGGGGGTGAGAGAGCGTGACTCAAAGGGAAAGGCAGGGAGCCTCCGTTCACCCCACCAGATCTCCCAACTTACTGGGCTGTCTAGAAAGCACACCCAACCCCAGCTCTATAGTTTAGAGAACACAGCATCAGGATCACACTCTACTAAGCCTAAGAGACCCTGTGGATCCTCCTCAGGCCAGGCCAGGGCACAGCCCTACAGACTGCCGCCCTGCTGCACACATAGCACTTGGGGCCACAGGAGGGTAAAGAACTCTGCCTCTGAAAGTGCTTGCTGGATTCCGAGACTGGCCAGGTGTGTGCCTAGAGGTCCCCCTGGTGGCCATTCTCCAAAGTCCCCGCCCAGGAGGGAGTTGACACACTTGATAATATTTTGGGACTTGGGGCTCTAGGAACTCTTGGGGCTTGCCTTTGGGGGAGCATAGAAAGGGGAACTGGAGGCTCACAGGAGGTAAAGGAGACACATAGGTGGGGGTGGCATGCTGCTGGGGGGTAACATAAAAGTGGTATCAGGAGCCAGCTGGGCTAGGCAGCAGTCCAAAAGGGCGTGGGAGAGGTATGGTCCCTCAGCAGTCCAATTCCTTCTCTCCCATTCTGTACCATCAAGCCTCTGCGGAATGAGCATGTCCTTCTCCTGCACTCGCTCTGCCCCACCGTGGGTCTGCTGTCAGTTACTTGGTTCCTGTGTCACCAACAGCCTTGTCATGTGAGACTGTGGCTAGGGGAGGACAGAAGTACTTGCCCTAGTAGCTGATGGATGAGCTATGTATCTGCCAAGTGCTGGTTCTCTAGGGACCCATGTACCACACCCCAAGTTTTGCATGGTTTTGTTTTGGTTTGGTTTGGTTTTGGTACCAGGACACACTCCTATGGGCTGCACAGTGTTGGGAGGCTGAAGCTGGGGTACCCAGAATCAGGTGTCTCCCAGGCTTGCAGAGGCTGAAGGATCAGCTAGGGGATGAAGCTGGAAGGAGGAGTGTGTGTGTGTGTGTGTGTGCGCGCGCACATGTGCGTACACATGCATGTGCCCACATGCGTGTGTAGAGGATATGTACCATCTTTTTTTTGAGACAGGGTATTTCACTGAACATGGAACTCATCAATTGGCTAGCTAATAAGCCCTTGGGATCTTCCAATCTTTGGGGTTACAGACACACACCACCATTCCCACTACGTTGTGGGGGTGGGGTTAGAGAGGTGGTTCAGTGCTAAGAGCACTGGCTGCTCTTCCAGAGGACCCAGGTTTGATTCCCAACAGCCACATGGTAGCTCACAACCGGCTTTACCACAGTCCCAAAGGATCCAATACACTCTTCTACCCTCCAAAGGCACTGCACGTATGCAATGGACTGACATACACACAGGCAAAACACTCATAAACACTGTTTCTTGTGCAGTGCTTATTTGTGTACATGTGTGTATGTGTGTGGGAGGGAGGTGCATGTATTGAGGTCAAAGGACAACTTGCAGGTATCTGTTCTCTCCTTCTGTCTTGTGGGTTCCAGGGGTTGAGCCCACATGCTTGGCAACAGGGGCCTTTACTTACTTAAGCCATCTTGCCAGTCCCATTTCTAGCCTTTTATGTGGGTGCTGTGAATCCCAGATCCTCACGCATGCACAGTAGATACTTTTTACAAAATGAGCCATCTCTTGAGTCCCTGAAGCTAGGAGACCCTGTTTCCTAGCATCATTGGCTACATATTTTGTGCCATGCATAGTATTGCCCCTCCCTGCACCAGAGTCTTGCTGGTTTGAGGGCATCTTCCAAATGGATGGGTGTTACCCCAGGTTTGTGCTGGGGTAGAGATTGTCATCCTTTGACATCTGTGCTGAGTGGCATCAAGAAGATTCTGCTAAAAAGACAAAGCAGCTGAAACACAGATGCATCCCACTGGGCTTCCTCTTATAAGCAGGTAGAGGAGCTGAGAATCTAGGGTCCAGGACTGCAGAAGGGCCTCGGTGGGCTCAGGCCTCTGGCAAGTTAGCCCAAGGGCTTCAGTGAGACTGGCTTCTTGTTGGAGCCAAACAAGGTACTCCTCAGCGGGGGCCCTGGGGCAGAGAAAGAACAGCAGAACTAGGGGAATAGGAGAATTTGGCTCTGGCAAGGCCAAGCTATGCTCCCTGCCTATGAGTTGGATCACTAAGCCTCTATAGACCCCAGATTTTCCCACCATCACTGCAGAGTAGGCAGCAAAGACCCTAGGATCATACTTGAGATACTCAAAATGTCATGAAGGTGTACCTCTAGAACAGACCATCAGGAACAGCATTGGAAACATGGTGGATCTCCCCCTCTAGGCTGAGCCTAGAACTCTGGGAAGCCCCCAGGTCTAGCTACAGCCTCACCAGTGAGACAGATATGCTGAAGACCAGGCTGCCCTTTGCCCTGGATGAAGTCTGCATCTCTCTACATCCCAGACCTCTGTGGTCATCTCCTCTAGAGGCAGATAAGAGACAGTGAGCATCTGTGTGCTATGCCTAATGCTTAGCTTCCTTTCTCTAGCTCACATCCCATACCATAGCCCAGAGGGAAACAGACTTACAACGAAGGCCAGCCCAGGGCACAGCTGAGTGAGAAAGGGGTTTCTGCTGTGGGAGACTCTGGCTCCCAAAATATACTGCTTTGGATAATCAGTAGTTTCCAATAGAGTTGACCCTATTTCTAACTAGTCTCCACCACTCTTTAGGGACCTGCTGGTGCCCAAACAATCTTCTTTGTCTTCCCTATGGCAGGGTTGTCTGCAGTCTGTGCCCCTCCACCCCAACAAATACTTCACATGCACACACACACACACACACACACACACACACACACACACACACTTTAGTCCAAGTGTGTAATGTATGTTATATTGCTAAACTGCCATGTGTTGAGTTCATCTGAGAAGCTGGCTCTGGAAATGGGGTTGCTGTCCCCTCATTTCAGATCCAAGCATATTTGTCTCAAAGTGTCCTTCAAGACCATTTGTGTAGGGATGGTATGATCCCCCCCAACTCGATGGCAGGAAAGAAAGAGGACAGCAAAAACAAAACCTAAAAGTGAAAATATTGTGTTCCCGAGAGCAGCTAGAAAGCTAAGCCATTTCCAGCAGAGGTCACTATGTTTAGCCTGTGATATAAAAGTGCCTCAGAAGTAAGGGGAAGGTGGAGGGCTGGGCATGAGAAGCTCAGTCATGGAGAGAAAGCTCCATTGGGAACTCCAGCTGACTGCCACAACTCCCCAGTGGGTTCCTTTCTTTCTTTGTTTTGTTTTGTTTTTGTTTCTTCAAGACAGGGTTTCTCTGGGTAGCCCTGGCTGTCCTGGAACTCACTCAGACATCTGCCTGCCTCTGTCTCCCAAGTGCCGGGATTAAAGGCGTGTGTTCCCACCACCTGGCTTGTGCTGGGTGTTTTGAGCACGTTTGATGATGTTCTCTAATCTATCTGTCAAACTGCCTGCTACTTGCTATTTATTCTTTTACTTTGGCTTGCTGTATACTTCATAAATTCACCCATTCAAAACAGAGAATATGGCTATCATTCTCCGGACTGCGTAGTAGGATGTAATTAGCATAGTCAGCAGGATGCCATTTGTTTTCAAGGAATGACTGATATTAAAAAGCGGAATCACAGAGGGCGGTGGTGGCACAGCCTTCAATCCCAGCGCTCAGGAGGCAGAGACAGGAGGCACGCCTTCAATCCCAGCGCCCAGGAGGCAGAGACAGGAGGCACGCCTTCAATCCCAGCACCCAGGAGGCAGAGACAGGAGGCACGCCTTCAATCCCAGCGCCCAGGAGGCAGAGACAGGAGGCACGCCTTCAATCCCAGCGCCCAGGAGGCAGAGACAGGAGGCACGCCTTCAATCCCAGCGCTCAGGAGGCAGAGACAGGTGGATCTCTGAGTTTAAGGCCAGCCTGGCCTACAGAGTGGGTTCCAAGACAGTCACAACTACAGAGAGAAACCTTGCCTTGAAAAAACAAACAAACCAACAAACAAACAAACAAACAAATAAATGAGAGGGGATTTCCAGGATGATGGCGATGAAGAGAGCGCTGATGCTCCCAGAACGCTCCACCCTACATGCGTCTGCTGCTAGAACCAGGGCAATAAACACCATCCGTGTCTAAAACTGCAACCACAGGGCGGAAGTATAAAGAGTTCTCTGCATCGTCTCTCTCCCGGCCTTTCTTTGCTCACAAAGAATGTTCACTACTCAGAGTCACTGATACTTCCACAGGCTCTCACTGGAGTGTAGAGTTTTCTTTATTCGAAAACTCCGTGAGACAGAAAACGGAAATGAAGGTGGGGGCCGAGTAACGGGGAGGTTGGCCTGAGACTTGTAACAGGGAAACACTTAACAGTTGGACACGCATGGACAGGTGATCGTCATTTACAACCCTGTGCCACATGTGTAATTTGGATTGAACTCTCGTTTCTAGAAACGAAACAAAGAGACGGCAAGTAAATGAGAGAGGTGCTGAGAAGGCTATAAATATGAGGTTATATTTTGGTAGAAAAGAAAACACTATTTCAGACAAGGATTGATCTTATATAATAAAATAAGATTTCTGTCCTGAAAATGAAAGATAAAAGGTAAGGATGATATGAAAAAATCAAGACTTGAATGCTGAGCTGCAGAAGGTCTAAGCGAGGTGCACGAGATCTGTAGATAGGATTTAAAGATAATGTACGTTTGATGATTAAAGGTTATCGAAATCCCTAGACATCATAGTAACATTTACAACAGCCGCTTAGAAAAAAAAATAATGTACGTCTAGTCTAATCAAGGTAACGACTGGGGCGGGGGAACTGCTTGGGAAAAATCAAGACTGACTTAAAACTGTTTTGTTTTTGTCTAAGCTTTATCTAACTGTTACACATAACTTAAAATTACAAAGCTTAAAAAAAGCCAGGTATGGTGATACACACCTTAATTCCAACACTTGAGCTCTTGGGAGGCAGAGGCAGGCGGATCTCTGTGAGTTCGAGACCAGCCTGGTCTACAAAGCAAGTTCCAGGACAGCCAGGGCTCTTACACAGAGAAACCTTCTCCAGAAACGAACCAGAAAAATAACAACAACCCACACAGAAAATACACTCATTCATTCATTCATTCAGAACTAAAAGTATGGCTGCTGTCTCATCTCATTCTCCAAACCTTACGAACAGAGTGGCAGGTCAAATCCCAGCTTCACACATGCTTTGAGTAAGACAGACTCCCCTCAGCATAGCTCTCCTTCTGAAATCCTTGTCTCAGGAACCTGGCTACAGTTACACTGTGCTCATCGGGTCCATCTGCCTGGCCTGTCTCCCTCCCCATCAATACGTTACGGGGGTCCAGTACCCTGTCCCCTGTAAGAATCCCGCAGGCATAGATGTTATTCTCTTAGCTTTCTGTCCTAGGTAGACAGCGAGCAGGAGTGGAAGTACTGGGTACCTACAGCCAGACGCATGCACACTGCTCCCTCTTCCAACCCTTTCCATCCCACAGAATGGGGTCTCTGGAATCTGGCCATCTTTGGGCTACACTAGCCCTACTATTCCTAAACTCTGGAGCAGAGAGTGCGTAGTAGGGGTGAGTCCCCACTGCACAGGGTGAGGGTGATTCCCCTCTAGCCTCAGGTCCCTCACAAGGTACCGCCCCTCTCTGGAGGCGTGGGAGAAGGTGTCAGGTCCCTCCTCAATGTCCATCCCCCCGAGACTACCCAGGGAGGTGGGTGACTGTGGGCTAATCATACCATCAGTGAACCCAGAAGCCACACACAGGTTTGAAAAAGACTTTAATTGGCTTTTGTCTCCAGAACTCTCTATTCATGCCTGGGCTCTAGGGTTCCTGGACTAGACCCTCTAGTATGAGGGTTCAGACCAGACAGAGAATGTGCAAGCAGATGCTAGGTCTCCCACATAAGGTAGAGAATCTCCCTGGCAAGGGAGTCCAGGGGCCGGTGCCTCCCTCCTGCCAAAAGCATGCAGAGGGTCATGGTGCTGTTCTTTCCAATGGGGAACACCAGGCCTGGCTTCTCCCCATCGGTGAGCTGTGGGCCTGTAGGCAAGTGGGCATCAGCCTAGGAGTCACTGCAGCGGAGCTGAGGAGTGGGGACCCGGCACTGGCGCCGACAGCGAGGCATGGTCAAACAGTGGGTTGCGCACCTCCATCTCCCCAGTCTGTGAATACACCGGGTCAAGTTCCAAGCAGCAAGGCCTGAGGCCGCAAGGTGAGGAGAGTCACCAGCATAGAACCCCCTCCATGCCCCCTGAGGACACTCACCGGGGCCAGGCCTGGACACTCATACACGGTGAAGTCACCATCTTCGTTCTCCTCATCAGAGGAAGCTGACTCCAGCTCCTTTGGAGGTTCCTTATGTCTGGGGGGAGGGGGGATATAGCTGGGTCTTCTGCGTACTCTCCAGGGAACAGGGGCCCAGAGGTAGGTGCTCAATGTACTGTTGCCCTGGGTGGGGACTGTGGGCTGGGGTGGAGGGTGGGAGGCCAGGAAGTAAGATGTTTCGAGCAGGTGGGGAAGGACAGCTAGATGAAGTGTGGGTGGGAGTGGGAAGGAACAGGGAAAAAGTGGCTGCCATTTCTGGCGAGGGGCGCTCACCGCTCCAGGCACAACATCTGCTGTCTCTGGTGCTGGTAGTGATACATCTCGGCGCTGTGCGCAAGCCGCTGATCCCCAGGCTGTGGAAGTGAGGGGGTTGGATGTTAAGTCTCTGGGGCACGCAGGACAGGAACACGCCTGGCGGAGGCGGGGCTACGCACCGAGATTCGTGGTGTTATAGGTGAAGTCGGCGCCTTGGCTGTGACTGCATAGTCGGCCTTCTGAGTCAGGCGGATCTCTCTCTGTACCCTGAGGGGGTTTGGGATTGAGAAGGGTTGTTACGGAGCTGCAGGTCAGCTCCCCGCCCACCCGCTAGAGTCAGAGGCTCACCTACACCAGCAGAAGGCTACCACAGCCAGGACAGCTGTGCTTGCCAAGCAGAAAGCCAGGATCAGCACTGTAGGAGACAGGGGCATTGGGAGGAGCCACCTGAGGAAGGCCCTGAATCTGCCTCCCCCACCTCCGCCCCCTTCACCTTGGTTCCTCCTCCTCCTGCCCGCCACATGCCTGTCCCTTGCTGCCAACCTGGACCTACCAAGGGTGAAGCCATTTCCATGCCCACCCCGGGGCTCCAGCGGGGACATGTGCACAGGTCCAGAAGATACAGGGGTACCCAAGGAGGCATGGGGTATGGGCTGGGAGGTTCCGTGAGTGGAGGGGAGGCGGGGCTCCAGTCCTTGACCCCACTGTGAGAATCCCAGGGTAGCTGCTGAGAGGCGAGAAAGTAAAAGTCAGCAGAACTTGACTTTTGGTCAAAGATGCAGGGTTAAGGTAGTGTGTGCAGCCGGTGGGGGAGTTTCCTTACCAGGCTCCAGGAGCTTCTGTGCAGCCTCAGGCAAGGGCTGTGCTGTAAGCCTTGAATGCCCAGCCTCCTTTTCCTTCAGTGCCAGTTCTTGGGCCAGAGCATCGATCTCCTCTTCCAGTCTGGGCTGGGACAGGCCTTCCCCTGAGAAGCATGAGGGGCCACCATACAGAGAGACCCCCAGACCCTTAGATAATGTCCCTGAGATGGAGAGACCCATCAAGGTTTCACCACTCTGGGTTTCCATGGTGACAACTGAGAGAGCTTCTTTAAGTCCCAAGGAGGGGGGGGGAGAGTGGAGGGAAGAGTGGAGAGGAAGACTAGGCGAATGCGCAGAGACCCACAAGAAGAGAAAGGAATGGAATCCCTTCTCCTAGCTAGTGATCACAGAGGGGTAGACAGAGCACTAAGGCCTTTCTTCCCTTGCCTACCTGCAGGCACCTTCTCTACCCAAGAGGAAGAAAGGAAATCCTGAAGGGATGATGGAGAGACACCAGAATATACCCAAACATCTAGGCTACTCCCAGGCAGCTAGAAAAGAGGGCGCCTGTTGTGGTGGGCAAGCAGTCAGACCCTAACTGGTTCTCACTTCGTACCTTACAGTCCAAAAAAAAAAAAAGTCCCCATGTGGGAGCCTAATCTACAGTTGGCCTCTTCTCAGTGCTCCGTCTTTACCACTTATTCCCAGGAAGCCTGGCTGGCCACATCCCCAGCACCTCGCAGGTAAAGCCCTCCTCACACCTGAAGGGACACCCAGACAGACTGAGGGACAGTAACCGCCAGCACAGGGCTGGCACTTCCAAACACGCTGTGTGGCGTGTACAGGATGAATGAGCAAAAGGCAGGAGCGGGCTGCCTGCAGAGCGCAAACGTAGATACCTGGAACAGCTCTTGGCAGACCCAGGCCCGGACTCTAACGTTCTGACCTCTCCTCTCCTCCTTGACCCTGGGATGACCCGGCTGCCATAGGCCTCAGCCTAGCTCCGGCACTGGGCCAGCATCATCAGGAAGGGACAAAAAGGCTGTCACCCCTCGAGGGACAGGAGTTCTAGTTGCCCTGCTCTTGGAACTGAGCACTCCACAAAGCTCAGGGGAATGGGTGGCCACTATCACAAGGCTGTAGGACTCTTTAGGGGTGCGGACCCCACAGAGCAGGCCGGGAAGGGCGGGAAGATGATCTCATCCATCCATTTTCTATACTCCGAATCTATACTCTGGCATACCAGAAGACTGGTGCATCTTGGGCACACAGAACCCTTGCTGGTCCTCCTGGAAGGACTGAAGGCATGGTCCACAGGCGTGTGCACCTGGTGGGCATTTTGCTCTCCTCTTCAGGGCACAATCCAGGCTTCGAGGACAGGTGGCAGCATCTAAGGAAGAAACAGAGGCGAGGCTCATCACAGCCCACTTGGCTGACCCCCAGTGCAACAGCAGCTCTGCTTAAAAAAAAAAAAAAAAAAAAAAAAAAAACCCTCCCTCTACAGGGCTGGCCAGGGCTGGCTCCAGCCATTGTTCTGGGCAGGCCCTTCCTTCCTACTACCAAGTCCTAGAATCAGGAAGCAACAGTCCCAAGTCTTATGGGAACTACCTGTCCCACCCACTCCCCGCAATCCAGGCCTCAGCCTTATCCTTAAAGGCTGGCTTTTGACCTTTGTGTGGCTCAGAGTGAGCAAGGACCTTTCATCCAGATTGCTACTGAGGTCAGAGCTCTGTTCACTCTTTGGCTCAGGAGCAGCAAAGGATGCTGGGTAGCCATTTCTCCTAAACACTGGGGCTTCTCTCTAGACCCCATCACATAATCCTATAACACGATAGTCTGGCAGGCCACAGAACAAATGCTTAGTCCGGAAGACAGTGGCTTTCCCTGCCTGACCTGTCTTCAGGACAAAGAGAAGCCACTGGGGTTTGGGAGACCCGAGATGGAGCTGGATAGATCCAATCAGGGCATCGGAAGGCCTGGGCTAATCAGTGCTGGGGATACCAGTGTTGGTCACAGTTCCCAGTCACACCTTTTGTCTCCCTCATTTGGGGCCCAGAGCATCCTAACGCAGGTAGATAGAGCAGTAACCCTCATGTCTCAGAAAGCCAGCAGAGCCAAGGGAATAGCCAGCAGGACCATCAACCCTGCCTGTGTGAGTGTCTCTGACCAACTGGATCCTTCCTCTCATTAGCCCAGCCACCACTCCTGCACTGTAAGCAATGCTAATAGGGCTCACTGGGATGTGGAGAACACGCCCTTCTTCAGACTTTGGCTAACCAGGCACCAGTCTGACATTCTACATCTCCTGGAAAGATGTTCCCACAGCCCTGATGGCAGGTGGCACACTGAATCCCCAGGCCAGGCACCTTTTGTCCTCTATAGGCTGGGTCCATAGCTTCCAGAAACAGTCACCTAGGCTTGGGACTTGGGATAGTTAAACATTAGCCTGTGACAGGAGGCTTGCATGGAGTCCACCCACCAGCCAGGCTCCAGGGAGCTAGACAGTCCCTGCTCCTGGTGCTGATAACCTAGTCATATCTACACTAGAGGTGTGTGGCACAAGGCTGGCTTTGGGCTGAAGAGCCTCCCTAGCACACCAAGCCTATTGTTTACTCCAGCCTGGGGTTGGGGCGGGATGATGAGAAGGTCCCAGGAACAATGGCAGTTGGAGAGTAACCAGTATTTGACCCATGCTGAGCTACTGGCCCCTTCTGGGCACTAGGTGTAGTAAGGGGCTGCTTAGAGAAGGGCCATGCCGGGCCTCTGCATTCAGCTAGAGGCCAATGAGCCGGGCCAGCCCCTGTCCATGTCGGCACTGCCCCTGTATTCCCTGGTCTTGCCCTCCACCCTCTTCGAGACTCTCTTCAAGTCATGCCAACCTTCAGTCCAGGCTTGCTTGCCCAGGAAGAGGCATGCTCAGCTCTTAAGGCCCCAACATCCAGAACGATCTCATTAGAATCCCAGTTGTACCACATACCAGTCACCCCTCTGTGACTCAGTTTCCTCATCTGTAAGCTGGGCTTAAAGTATCTCCTTCACAGAGCTCCAGAAGAACTCAGTGAACATATGGGGACCCTCTCCCACTTCACTCCCCTTAGGGAGATACCATTTGGATCCTGGAGCTTTAGGATCCATCTGTCAAGAATGTTCTTCCAGACTGGGCGACACACAGACCTCAGTCTAGAAGATAGGGTGGCACATGCCCTCCAGGGCAGGGGATGAGGGCAGCTTGACCCTAGTAAGTTGTAACAAGACCCTAGCAGGCCTGGAACCCTTAGACTCTGCCGTGGGAACCCCACCAAGACAAGGCTGACAGGAGCAGCAGCAAGGCCCGCAGACCACGGGAACAGCCTTGCCAACTGGAAGCCCCAGAGACACAGAAACAAAGACACACAGTATCCCCTCGGAGGGTCACCGGGAACCACATGGCTGCAGATGCCCAGAAGGACGTCCGGAGACACGCTCTGAACTGGAACTGGCTCGGGGATCCAGAGACAAAAGGCCAGAAGCGCCTGTCGACTCCAGGGACCTGAGAGAAGCTCATCCATCCTGGCCTTCAACGGGCCTAACCTGTTTACCCCATCCATGCCCAGCGCACCGGGCCTGCAGGGCCTGCGGGCCCGGGTGGGGCCCGGGTGAGGCCAGGGCGGCGGCAGGGAGGAAGAGGGCGGCGCCTCGGGGGACGGGAGTCCCTGTCCAGCGATCCGGGCCCGGAGCGCCCCGCAGCCTGCGCCCAGAGCGCTCGCTCACCCGGGCGGCTGGCGGCGGCACCGTTCAGGGCCGCTCCGAGGATGAGGCCAGAGAGCAGCAGCCGCAGCAGCCGCAGGTGCCGCGGGGACGGCGGAGGGACCGGCGTCGCCATGCTTCAGCGCCGCCACCCGGGCAGCATGGCACCCCGCGGCCCCGGGCTCGGGCTCGGTACCGGCTCCGGGAACCACGACTGGAGAAGCTGGGAAGCGGGAGGAGGCGGAGGAGGAAGAGGAAAAGAGGAGGCGGAGGCACTGACGCTGCGGCAAAGGATCCGGGATGCGATGGAGGCGCGGCGGCCGGAGAAAAGTGTCGGGAGTGCGCCTGCGCGCTCCACCTGCGGGGGCGGGACATCTCCTCTACGCTGAGCCCCCTCCCTCCCTCTGCCTCCGGCTGGGGTCCGCTTTCTCCGGGCGGCTGAGGGCCTCGAGCCCTCCAGCCTCTGCAGCAGGATTCGTCCTCGTTACCCAGCAATCTGGTTTGGGATGGACTAGGAGTGGGCATCCCAAGATGCATTCCTTCCTCTTAAAGGTCCGACTGCCAATCCCTCACCGCTCACCCCGTTAGTGCGGAGGACTTCAGATTAGGGAGAACACCAGGGGCAAGCCTCGGCTGTCCTCGGACTTGTACTGTAGAGCAGGCTGGCTGCTGCAGGTTTGCAAAGTGTATCAAACAAAGGATGAACAGGTGCACAGGGATGCACAGGTGTACTCAGAGACGCACCCGGGCTCTCAAAGCCACGAAGGAAAACAAACACAGCGGGCTCGTAACTAGATCGCTCCTGACGCCGGTCAGGCTCATTCCTGAAAGAGGCCACCAGGGGGCAAAAGTAACTTGACGTTGCAGCTGACAGTCATCTGGGAGCTGTCCAAGGTGGTCACTGTCCCAGGTAATGGTGTTCAGCCCACAACATGGAGCATCCACGGTGCTATATGCTTACCCTTCACTTACAGTCCCCCGAAAGCATACCCATGCCACCCAGAGACTACTCCTGGTTCAGTCAAGAAAGCAAGGTTGAATCTAGGCGTGATGGCGAATGCCTTTATCCCCACTGCAGAAACAGGCAGATCTCTGTGAATTTGAGGTCAACTGGTTTACATATCAACTTCCAGGACAGCCAAGGCTACATAGAAAGATCCTGCCTTTAAAAATGCAAAACAGTGCCGGGCGGTAGCGGCGGTCGCCTTTAAACCCAGCACTAGGGAGGCAGAGGCAGGCAGATCTCTGTGAGTTCCAGGCTAGCCTGAGTGAGTTCCAGGACAGCCAGAATTACAACAGAGAAACGCTGTCTTGAAAAATAAAGTAAAACAGATGAGGAAAGAACATGGTTGAGCTCCCCAGTCCTGTACTTCTTTCAGTCCCTCAGCTCGCAAAGTCAAAGCGAAGGCTGGCTGTTGGCAGGTTTGCAAAACATGTCAAAGAGTGGTGCTGTGCGTGCGTGCATGTGTGTGCATGTGTAGAACAAGGACTGCACCCCCAACCCAGCCCTCAAGGCACTGACTGGACAGAAATAGAGTCTGAGCTCATTTCCCAGTAAAAGGCAGGGGAGAAGTAGCATACCTAAGCCATGCTTTCCCGGATAGAGAGCACGGAAGCTTAGGCTGTGGGATGTAGGTGCCTCTGATGTTGCAAGGCTGCTGACACATCAGGAGCCTCTGCAGTCTTAAAAAAAAAAAAACAACTCAGGACACAGCCTCAAGTCCTACCTGTTATCAAGGGGGCCTGAGGTTTGTTAGGGTTCTGTCAGTCAAAGAAGACTCAGACTTAGGGACAACCCCAGTGTAGGGTCGTGTCTTTGTTGCCTCGGGTCTGGTGCAGAAAGGAAGGAAGCAAGAAAAGTCAGCGTCTTGGAACCAGGGGTAGACCTGAGTGGCCAACGCAGATGGAAGGGGGAACAGGAGACAGAAGGATGCACCACCCTACGCACACATCACTTCTCTAGAAAAAAAAATCTTTTATTACAAATTTTTTACAAGTTAGGCATTGGACTTGACTCCTAGCCTGTAGGCTCTGGTGCTTGCCTCTGGTGCAAGACCCAGACTACAGGCAGGAAATTCCCAGTGCCCTGAAGATCAGAACAAAGGTCCCATTCTGAGCGGATCTCACCCTGAGTCACAGACTGTGAGACATGACACCACATGAAGAGAGAGAGGAGGAGGAATAACTGAGAACCCGGAGCTGGAGAGAACTGCAGGGCACACCTAGGCTTCCAGTGAAAATAGATATCGGAATGTCAGTTCCCAGGCTGACTCAGGGTCAGAGATGGATGCCCTGGGGGAGGGAAGGATACTGGGGATTGGGAGCAGCTCCCAGTGCATCACTAGAGGACGCCTGGGGACTTGGCAGAGCACACCTGTCGCAGGAGCAGGACTAGCGCCGCCAAGAGCAGGACTGCAAAGAGCAGGAGGAGAGCGACCCAGGAGCTGAAGTGAGTGCCCTTACGAAGTCCCGGGAGGTCAGCAGGAATCATGTTGGTCAGATTCAGCATGTAGCCCAGCGCCCAGCCGACAGCCGTGTCTGCGGCCTGTGAGGGGGCATAGCGTCAGCCTCCAAGAGGCCTCACCCCGAATCCTCCGGCCCCGCCCGTCACCCACCTTCTTTTGGAAGACCACTCCGCTGAAAGAGCGCTCGTCGAAGTGGTAACCGCGGCTCAGTAACTGATGTATGAACATGGCTCCCGCGCAGTAGTCAGCCAGATGGGTCTGCTTTGGCACTCGGGCCTGAAGCTAAGAAGAGAGGGAGACACCATTAGATTCAGGACCACGAGGTGGTAAGGCCCGAGGGCACGGTGCCCTCCTAGCAGCTCAGCCCAAGAGGGGCATACGGCCAGAAATGCAAAGACCTAGTCCGAGACGCCCTTCCCAAGCAGATCCTCCTCTGGGCTAAACCACATGGCTGCTGGAAGTCCTTGAGTCCTCCCCTCCTATCAGCCAGACGGAGAGGATAGCAGGGATGGCCACTAGGAAACTGACAGCAGTAGCATCTGTTTTATCATCAAAGGAACAGAGGTCCAGGTTTGAGAGCTGCTCTCTAACCACCTGACCCCAGGTGACTAGAGATCTTCTTTGAGACCTTCGAGGGTCCCTAAAACCAGGGGCACCTATTTCTCTAGGAGATTTGAAGGCTGCTTCACACATACTCCAGCTGTCCAGAGCACTCTACTCTTCCTTACCTGGAAGTCAGTGGCCAGAGCCAGAAATCTGGTGGCATCTTCAATTCCTCCACTTACCCAAGCCCTATGGAGTCTCTCCTGAGCATCCCTTCCCCACTGGTGGGAGGGACACTCTCTCCCACACTCTGTCCTAGACACCTGCCTCTCTGTACCTGTCTGCTTCGAGCTCCCCGTTGCACCTGTCCCGCTTGTTCTTCAGACCTAGTAGGATCAGGCCCCGAGACCACTGAAATCCTAGCTTACCAAGCCCCAAGCTCCCTCCCTACATTAGCCGAGCGTTTCATGAACTTATCTATGGCAGCCAGCATTCTGAAATGCCTGGGTTTCTCTTTATATAGAGGAACTGAATGACCAAGCCTCCTGCCCAGCCATGGAAAATGTGGGGGACAGGCCTCACTTCAGCCCAGGTCTGGTTGCAGATGATCTCTGTGGCTGCCTCCAGCTGCTGCAGGGTTCCCACAGGCAGCCCCATCACCGTCCTCAGGAAGTCCACAGTATAGTAGAAAGCAGAAAAGGCCTGTGGGCGAGAGGGGTGTGCAATCATGCTATTGCCGGACCTCGGATGCTGCCTCCTGCCCCCAAAGCCCCCGCCGACAACCATCTACCCAGACTCACTATGAAGTTCCCAGTCACAGGGGGCTGGAAGACCCCATTGAAGGAGCACTGGGAAAAGGAGCAGGAGGAGAAGTTGAAGAGTCCAGAGACTAGATCGCGGCAGAGGGCGGGGCTGCCGGTCCCCGACAGGCTGACGAGGGCACTGCGGTTGAAGGTCTGGGGATGCTGACCCGAAGTGCATGGCGACTGGTAGACTTCACGGAGCAGCACTCGGGTGGAGTAGCCCTTTGGCCAGCAGGGGTGGAAGCCATGTGTCTGGGGAGTTAACAGAGTACAGATAGAACTCCCCGCTCCGGTCGCCGCCTTCCGCCCTACCCCAGAGAAGCAGCATGATGAACTGCCCACAAATCCAACTTGGGCAGCATCACTTTTTGTATTCATGAACAAACAGCAAACCCTTCGGCCAGGTATTCAAGGTTTTAGCCCAAGATGATCCCTGGCTTACTCTAGGCTCCTATTCCTGGCCCTTTATCCCATTGAGTTCTTCCCCACCTGTCTTCAAGCGGAGGAATACCCAGCTGGAGAAGCACTGGTCAGGTGCTCTGGTAGTTGAGGCCATGGGAGGGGGGCATCATCGTGGAGGCCTGACACACTGGACATTGCAGCCATGTGTACATCCGTGTAAAAGGAGGCCTCTCTTAAGGTCCCTGCTTTCCTGGCTCTGCTCTGTTGTCTTTGTTCCCTTCTCCCATCCCCCCACCTTCCTCCAGGAGGCGCCAGTGTGGCATGGTAATTGGAGGTTGGAGAGGCACCTGGAGGGCGCTGGCCAGCAGCCTCAGGAGAACCTGGTCTCTGCCATAGCAGAGGAAGCTGTGGGTGTAGACACGGTAGTGCTGGCCATAGAGCCGCAGATGAACCTCATTGGTTGGATCTTCAGATGGGCTGGTCGTCTCAAAGGTGATCTGTGTTGAGGCGCCCCCAAGGTCCATGGCCCCCACTGTTCCCTTCCTTGGCCGGATCCACCGGCCCACCCAGCCATACTGTGGAGAGTAGAGTTGGATTGAGACAGTGGGCAGGCAAGACTTGTGAGACCCCAGGTTCTTTGGGCCAGCGGCAGGGCCCACCTTGATGAAGTTCTCCAGCAGGTAGTTGGCAGTCACCCAGCCAAACACCCCTTCGTCCTGTCCCGAGAGGATGCGAGCACCACGGAAGTCAAAAGGGTACTCTGTTAGTGTCTGTGTCACTGCCTCAAGCACCCTGGCTGTGGCCTCTGGGCTGGTCAGGCTGTGGGATCGGGAGGACTCTGATAGAGCATGTCCCCGAATGCCTACTGCCAGGCATTCCTGAGAGCTTGCCCGGGGAGGCGAGTTCTACTCTGTTGAGGGGCTGTGCAGGCCCCTGGACGAAGTCAGGATATAGTACTCACTTGAGTAGGCGCATGCCTGCTGTAGCTCCCAGGTAGAGTGGTGTGCTGGCATGTCTGTCTTTAGGCACATCCCGAAGTGCCTGTTGAAGACATTCAACCAGACTCTGGCCCGCCCTGGAAGGGTCATTTGCATAGCTGGAGATGCCCCTACCTAGAGGGAGCAAGGAGTTGGGCTCAGGCTGGATAGACAGTTCCCAAGTGAGACACAGGCTGATGAGGCTGCTTAGGCATACCTTCCCAGCTTAATCCCAATTTGAAGACAAATTAAGATACCCAGTTTGGAGACAAAGGGTTCAGGTGCCACCCACAGCCTCTGAAGCTGCCGCTTGCCTGGTGGGTGTGGGCACAGGTGCCAAGAGAAAGACTTGGGCATTGTCAGCCTATCCTATCCTCCATAGAACCTGCCTGGATACACCCTTAGATCCTCAGAACCCCACCTGCTTCATCTGTAGTGTAAAGACCTGTCTTGGGCCATTAAGCCCCAAGGCTTTCACCTGCTCCCCAGGGCTCTGTTCCAGAACATGAAGTACCCACAGCCCCTCCCAGGTCCAGGGAACCCAGCCTCTCTTTTTGAAGTCCTGCCTCGAGTGAGCCCCACCTAGCACCAAGCAAAGGGGAACGACGGGGCCTGCGAAGCTAAGACTGAACAGGAACCCCAAGATCATGCTCACCTTGAACGTCACAAGAGCTGTGCTGGCCCACAATGCCTGTGTCATTCTCCTTGTCCGCTGGCCATTTGTAGACAAACATGGATGTGTGTGAAGAGCCAGCATCCAGAACGATACCATACTGTGGGTAGGGGTGGTAAGTCAGCTGAGGGATGTGGGAACTCCCTTTAGCAATACAGCTAATACAGCTCTCCACTCCCACCAGCTACATGTTGAAGCTCAGGGACAGTCAAGTACATTCACAGTGATACAGATTGAATGGAAAGAGAGTGACCAGGAGTTCCTGGGGTGACACCCCCCCTCAACTGCCTGAGGATGGTATTGCTGAGCACAAGAAAGTAGACTTCCTGGCAAAGGCAACTGAGGGGCTGTGCCAGGGACAGAGGGTCCCAAGACCACATCTGGAACTTTGCCCTGGGGACACAAGGTCCTCGGGGGAGCAAATGTAACAGCTACTCTTCCTTCCCCACTCTGCCTGTATCTGCTGAGACATGAGCCTAACCTGAGGGTGTGGAAGTAAGGCCATTGAGAAAGAATGTGGCTGAGTGTGATTCTCCAACTAATACCCCTCCTTGGGTCTAAAAGCCCAGGGAGAGGTTGGTTTTGCAGAGCTGAGGGGGTCATTGGATGGGCCTTCTTTACAGGGTAACCTGCTCCAGGGGGCTAGGCTCCAGCTGAGGGAGCCTGGCTGGACATCAGCCTGGGGAATTTGCCAGTTCTAGCCTGGGAAAGGGCTGTTCCAGTTCGCCTGCACACCAGCGAACTCCTCCAGAGCCAGGCAGATACAATGATCCAACTCCCACACCCCGCAGCCCATCCCTCATGGCTACAGAGCTTCCCCCCCCTTCCCCCGCCCCAATCCTGGGTCCCTGGGGCTGGGATGTCCACTCCCCACACAAACTCAGCACAAGACCAACAAAAGGTTAAAGGTGCCAGCTTCTAGCCCGAGGCGGCTGAGAGTTGGTGATGGAGACCCCTTTAGAACCAGCAAGCCTCCTTCGCCTTCTCTTAAACGTCACTCTTCAGACGCTGGCCTGAGAGGTGTCGGTGGTCCCTAGTGTGTGTTGCTCCCTATCTGGAGCTGAATCTAGAACCAACAACGCCCTTCAGTAACGGCACGCTCAGTGTGCTGCCCAGAAATCCCTCCGGACTAAGGGTGGGGGTTCTTGCCACAGCCAGGGGTGGTGAGAACCGAATGAAAGGAGCGGGAAGACAGCCCGGCCGCTGCGCTGGCAGCTCCCTCGCTAAACCGCAGCAGGAGAATCCTCACGAACTTGGCCTCTAGTGCCGTGGCGCCCCGGAAGCGTCGCCGTCACCCCGCCAACGCAGCGAAACCTAGAACCCGGCAAGAGGCACAGCACGGGTGGCCCCCCGCTGGCGCGGGAGCGCTGGGCGACCCGGAGTGCTCCTACATTCCCGGACAGCCCTCCACCCCCAGCCCCGGGCCAGCTGCACCCCAAACGAGGGCGGGCCGCAGAGGCCGTTTGCACCTTGAGGGCGGGCGGCTCCCGGACGTCTTGGGTAGGGACGCACAACAGCAGGAGGCCGGCTAGCCCCACCGCAGCCAGCAGCACGGGTAGCCACAGTGACACCAACTTCCCGGCCATGGGAGCATGCGGGAGAACACAGCGGGGACCCCGGATAGCGAGCAGCTGGGAGTCCGGGGCGGCCGGGGCCCCAGGGTTAGGCGCCTGGGCAGGGCTGAAGCAGGCCCCGCCCACTTTAAGGCCCACCCACCGCAGGACCTGCCCAAAGTCTGCCCTGCCGCTTCCAAACGCGCGCAGGTGAACGGAGCCGTGTGGGTGACTCAGCCGCATCACCCCACCTACAGCTGACTCTTGGCTGGGTCGCCCCACAGCTATCAGCCACGGTCCTCCTTCCTACCCATCCATCGTAGGGAGTGTCCAGCTCTGTCCTGGAGAGTCGTGAGAGCAGGATACCTGGTATTGGGGATTGGCTGGACGGGTTCTTAGGCAGCCTTGCTTGGGGAGTGCTGCGCCCTCGAGACAAATTTACCCCTGGCCTGGAAAAACCAAGCCAGACCTCTTTGAATTTTCATCTGCTGGGTCTTGGCTCCAGGCTCTGAGAGCGCTGGGGCTCGGCACCTGCTGAGGAGCAGACACAAGGAGCAGTGACGACTTTCTGATGAGCACCTCCTGGCTCCGAACCGAAAAGGGCAGGCATGACCTGCCATCACACACGCCCAAAGGGAAAGTGAGGGCAGATGGAGCCTCTGCCTCTGAATTTTTAATCTCTGGGCCTTGACCATCCCTGCTGCCCTCTTTGCCTGGGAGAGAGGCACAGAGACGTAAACTGAGGAAGCCACAGGGGAAGGGGGTGGGGGGATCCTACACACACAGGCCTCATCCTACAGGAAAAGAGTATTCCAGAGCAAGCTTGGGTGCTGGTCAGCAAGAAGTTCCTGGACACTGTCTGAGGACTGGGAAAGTGCTCTACTGATTCTGACCTAATCCTGCCCTTCCCCCTGACCCAGTAAGCTAGACTGATCAGGCACACAGGGCCTCCTGGCCGGGAGCCATGCCACTGCATGCCCTTACAAGATGGGAGTTCCAGCAACACAAAGAATTCCATCCATGGAGCACCAGGAGCCATGTGGTGAGACCACCAGGGAGCAGGGCAGCCAGAGCTCCAGTGGCCTTTGCTGCAGGCATCTGGGCAATGCCTTGGCTGGAAAACAGGCAAGGACAATAGGACTGGGACTGCTGCCCTGGCTGAGGGGCTGGTGTTTCAGGCCCAGCAAAGGCCTCTTTCTTCCAGCTCAGGACCCTAGAGGGGAGGAGCCCTGGAGATGGCTCAATCCCCTCAAAGCCCAGCTTGTGGGGCTCCATCCGGGAAATGTTTGGGTGTGGTCAGCACTGCTCCTGCTAGCTCTCCCCATCCGGTGTTTCCCCCCAAGTTCTGCTTTCTACCCCTGAAAGGCCAGAGGAGGCAGAAGCACCAGAGAGGCCAGGAAAGGAGGGGATAGTGCACGAAAAGTCTGTGGTCATGGGGAACTTCCAGGCCTGCCAGCACCCCTCTTCCAAGCCCAGTAGGGCTTCCTGATGGGCAAGTGAGGACTGAAAAGATGAGACAGAGATGGAGCAAGACCTCTGGCCCCCTGCCCTAGGGAGACACTCATGGCCAAGTGCCCTGATAAGCCAGCCAAGAAGGGCGGGAGGCAGGGCGCTGGGAACAGCCAGGACAAAGGCTGAAGCTGGCCAGAGCTCAGGGAGGGGCAGTGGCTTCAGTCCCTGGGCGGGGTGGACCCCAGATGTGCTGTGTGTGGCTTGGCTATGGCCCAAGCAGAGGCGTGTGGAGGCTTAGAGTCAGGGCTTCCTCCCCTCCGCCCCCTGCTTGGGGCTGCCTGCTGGACCCAGTGAGACCTTAGCTGCCCCTACCTCAGTTTCCTCAATGCGTTCAGAGGCTGACCTTCAGTGGAAAAGGACCTCAGCAAGGCTTCCTTCCTTCTTTTCATCCTCCTCTTCCTCCTATTCCTCCCCCTTTTAAAATTTATCTCTAGAAAGCTAGAAGTATAGATCAGGGGCTAAGGGCACATACTGCTTTTGCAGAGGATCCCAGTTCCGTTCCCAGTTTGTGAGGTGGCTCACAAACTCCTCTGACTTCCTTGGGTACCTGCATGCTTGTGCACAACCCCCCCCCACACACACACACATACTACACACAATTAAAAATAAAAAAGTAAGCTGGGCAGTGGTGACACACGCCTTTAATCGCAGCACTTGGGAGGCAGAGGCAGGTGGATCTCTGTGAGTTCAAAGCCAACCTGGTCTACAGGGTGAGTTCCAGGACAGCCAGAGTTATAACAGAGAAAATCTATCTCAACCAAAAGTATATAAGAAAGGAAGGAAGGAAGGAAAGAAGGAAGGAAGAATGTTTCCCACCACCTGTATTTTATTGTATTATTTTATGTGTCTGTGGATGCCTGATGCCCATGGAGGTCAGAGAGCATCAGGTCCCCTGGTACTGGAGTTATAGACAGTTGTGAGCTGCTGTGGGGTGCAGGAAATGAAACCTGGATCCAGATCCTCTGAGATAGCAGCCAGAGAGCTCTTAACCACTGCCCCATCTATCTCTCTTGCCCCCCAAAATAAATCATTTTTAATTTTTTAATGTGTATGAATGTTACCCTGGATATATGTGTGAGCAGCGAGATCCCCTAGAATTGGATTTAGAGACTGTTGTGAGCTACAGGTTCTCTTAACCATTGAGCCATCTTTCCCATAACCTCTCCCCATTAAAAAAAACTCTTTGGCCGGTCAGTGGTGGTGCACACCTTTAATCTCAGCAGTTGGAAGACAGAGGCAGACAGTTCTCTGAGTTTGAGGCCAACTTGGTCTACAGAGTGAGTTCCAGGACATCCAGGGCTACACAAAGAAATCCTGTCTCCAAAAAACAAACAAAAAAATTGGTGTGAATGTGTATGTATGGGTGAGGTGAGTATTTATGTGTGTGCACTGATCTAGGCTGCTTGGCCAGCAAGGCCCAGGGAGCCACTCTCTACTCCTCAGTGCTGGCAGTACAAGCATGTGCCACAGGCCTAGTTGTTTTATAGGAGCTGGAGATCAAACACAGGTCCTCGTCCTTCTGATATGCCCTGTACCGGCTGAGCTACTTCCCTAGCCCAAGGACTTCTTTTCTTTATGAATTCATTCAGTCATTCAACAAATACTTACTGGGTTCAAGTGCCAGGCCAAAGACAGGCTCTAGTATACACAGTGAGCAACGCTCTTGAACTCCAAGATGTTGGGGAGGGTGGGGATATGTCCACCTTCTACTTGTTCTGAAGAAAGTAGACTTCACAAAGGTTAAGAAGAAGAGGAAGAAGGTTGCCTTGTGAAATGTGGGCTTCGTAACACCCCCACCGTCAAGTTGATAAGAACAACAACAGTGGGAACTTGTGAGTAAGCACTTACAAATTAGACAACCCCAACCCCAGTGACCCTGTGCAGAGCAGCCCTCCCCCCACTCCGGGAACACTCTCTTGAATCAGATGTTGTTCAATTTTCTTCTTAACCATATACCAATGTTGCTTTGTCTTCCTGGTTTTCTACTATAAAGACTGAGTTGATTGTTCTTAAGTACATGTGTTGTGTGGGCATGTGCATGTGAGTGGGAGGTGCCCTTGGAAGCCAGAGACACTGGATACTCCAGGGGTTACAGGTAGTTGTGAGCAGCCTGACATGGGTGTTCTGAACTGAATTCAGGTCTTCTGCAAGGGCGGTGTGTGCTCTTAACTGCTGATCCATCTCCCAGCCCCAGGATTTCACTTTTATATTGACATTGGTCTTAGTGTTTCTATTGCTGAGATGAAACACCATGACCAAAAGCAAGTTGGGGAGGAATGAGTTTTTTGGCTTACCCTTCCACATCGTAGTCCATCACTCAAGGAAGATGAGACAGGAACTCAAAACAGGGCAGGAGCCTGGAGGCAGGAACTGATGCAGGAGCCATGGAAGAGTGCTGCTTACTGGTTTGCTTCTGCTTTCTTACAGAACTCAAGACTAACAGCTCAGGAATATCCCCAGCCACAGTGGGATGGGTCCTCCCTCCATCAATTACTAATTAAGAAAATGTCCTGCAGGCTTGCCTGCCTACAGCCAATCTTACGGAGGCATTTTCTCAGTTGGGTTCCCTCCTCTCAGACGACCCTCGCTTGTGTGTCAAATTGACATAAAACTAGGCCGCACAATATTGTTCTGAAGAGGCTTTTTTCGTCCATGTTATAGTTTTTAGAGTAAGCCCTATTGACATGGAAGGAACACTCATGTGTTCTCAGTGTTGGACTTTTCTGCTGTGTGAGTATTCAGAATGGACAGTGGCCTCTGTTGTTGTCTGCACAGTATTTTGAGAGCAGACCTGCAGGGCTGGAGAGATGGCTCAGTGGTTAAGAGCACTGGATGCTCTTCTAAAAGACAGGGATTCGATTCCCAATACCACATAGCGGCTCACAGCTGTCTGTAATTCCAGCTCCAGGAGGTCCAGTGATCCATTTGGGAGTCCAGATGTGATCTAGACATGCCTGCAGACAGCGGAAATTGCTGGCCACAGCACGGGTCTGTGTTGGACCTCACTAAATGCCAAGTTTTGCTCCAAGACAATTGCAGCCTACTGGCACTAGAGAGTATCCCTGACTGGTTTGCTCGCTCTGACTCCTAGTCCACACTCGGCTTGAGCAGTTGCTAGATTTTAAAGAGCCACTGAGGCTTTTTAAAGAGTGAGAACACCCTTTCGTGGAGCACCTACTGCAGCCTCCTATCTTCTTTTTAGGGATGGCTTGTCCTGGCCTTCCTGCGGGCTTTTGCTGTGTGGCCTGGGTACCAGGCACTTGACTGGTAAGTTATTAGAGCTCCCAAGGTATCTGCACTCTTGTTCCAGGCTTCCTTGGTTGGGCTCATATCTGAGTAAGTCACAGTGAGCTCATGGGATATTCCCTAAGGCCTGTGGTTGGCTGATAGCGAGCCTTCCATCCATCTGGACAGTGTTTGTATGTGGGATGTGTGGAAACAATCCCAGCTCATGTTTTCCTGTGTGTAGAACTGGGTGTCCCAGCATCGCTGTTATCCAGGCCTGGATGTACTGAGTGCTCTGCCCCATCCTCCGGCTCTGCCTGGGCCATCTCAAATATGAGATCTACCTTGGGATCTCCAGAACTCTGCCACCCACTTCCATGGAGTTCATCCCCACTGCCTTGAGGGAAGGAGTTCTCTCTCCCTGCTTTCCTTTGTTGTTTGTATGTTTTATGTGGTTGGTTAGTTTGGTTTGAGACAGGGCCTCACTATGAAGTCCAGACTAGCCTCAAACTCACAATTCTACTTCAGCCTACTGAGTAAGTAGAAAAAAACATGGTAAGCCCTTACCATGTTCTACTTTAAAAAAATAAATTAAAAAAAAGCCAGGTGGTAGTGGCAGTGCATACCTTTAATCCCAGCTTCGGGAGGCAGAGGCAGGCAGAACTCTGTGAGGTCAGCCTGATCTACAGAGTGACTTCCAGGACAGCCGGAGTTACAACAGAGAAACCCTGTCTTGAAAAACCAAAAAGAAAGAAAGGAAGGAAGGAAGGAAGGAAGGAAGGAAGGAAGGAAGGAAGGAAGGAAGGAAGGAAGAAGGAAAAAAGAAAGAGGAAAGACAAAAGAAAAAACAGAGTGTGTACTGCTCTTCCAGGGGATCTGAGTTCCCACCGCCCATGTTGTGGAGCTGGCTCATAACCACCTATAACTCCAACTCTGGGAACTCTGACACCCTCTTATGGCCTCTGAAGGCACTGCACTCACATGCACAAATCCATGCACAGACACATAGACACACATAAGTAAAAAATAAAAAATTAAATCCAATTTAAAAAATAACTTCTCTAAAGGCCTTATATAGGAGCTAGAGAGATGGATCGGTGGTTAAGAACACGCACTGCTCGTGCAGGGGACCCAGGTTCACTTACCAGTGTCCATATGGTGACTCACAACCACCTGTAACTCTGGTTCCAGGGGATCTGGGACCCTCTTCTGACCTCTTCAGACTCCTGCACACACAGTTCATATATGTGCACTCAGGCACACACATACATGTAAGAAAAAAAAAACTATTTAAAAGCCTTGTATTTTTCTTGGATTTACCACTGGCACATTGTATTTATTTATGTATCAGATTTTCAAGACAAGGTTTCTCTGTGCAGCCCTGGCTGTCCTGGAATGAACCAATCCAGTGTTCAGATCCTGACCAATCAGAGAGATCCCCTAGCCACCGCCTGTTTGGTTTAAAAGGCCCGTGTGGCCACATTTGGGAGTTGCCATGTTTTTTTTAATTGGTTGACCCCTGGCATGCCAGAATGTGCTCCTTGGAAATAAACTGCTTTGTATGGCCATCTATTTCTCTCAGTGACTACTTGAGCCATTTTGAGAACCCAACACCGTGTCCTCCTCACAAGCAACAAATGCTCTTAACCACGGAGCCATCTCTCCAACCCCATTTTTCGTTTTTGAGGAAGTCTCTGAGATCACTCTTGGTGCCATCAATGAGCCACCAGCGTCGCAGAGCCTGTACCCAGCGGATTTTTTAATCTAATTAATCTATCTTTTAAAGAATCTCCCTATGATGCCCAGACTACTCTCAAATTCCTGGCCTCAACTTATCCTTCAAACTCAGCTGGGGTCACATGTACTAGAGCCACAAGGCTGGGCTCACTAGTCATGATTATAATGGCCACCTTATTAGACCCTTAGTGATTCTATTTTATGTGTTGGAGTGTTTTGGCTGCATTTGTTTATGGGCACAATGTGTGTGCGGTGCCCTTGGAAGCCAGAAAATGACTTTGGAACCCTGGAACTGTGAGGACCAGCGCCCCCTTGTGGTGGGCAGTCCTGACCTCGGCTCTGCTTCTCCATGAGATCCTTGAAATTTCCACTTCCCTGCGAGATGTCAGATGTAAAGACTCAATCCAATATTCAGATCCTGACCAATTAGATACCGTAGCCACTGCCTGTTTTGTCTAAAAAGCCCATGTGGCTGCATCTCGGGATTGTCATGTTTTTTTTTAATTGGTTGACCCTGGCATGCCAGAATGTGCTCCACGGAAATAAACTGCTTTGTATGGCCACACATATATCTCAGTGTCTACTTGGGCTATTTTGGGGACCTAACAGAACTAGAGTCACAAATGGTTGTGAGCCACCACGTGGGTGGTAGAATCCTAAGGAGACTGTATAGGAAAGTGAGAGAGGGAGGAATTGAGGTGAAGGTGCAGGTGAGTTGGTACCGGGACCACACCCTGTAAGCGGCTGCGCCCCTCTTACCTGGTTGTGTTACATGGTGGACATAGCTTCTGACTGGGGACTGTCTTCTGACCTTGCACTGGAAAACAAAAAGCATGTAACTGCCCTTCACATAAAAACAACTGGACTCTGCTAAGCAGGCCCAGGGAATTCTTGTGAGCCCACAGTGCAGAGCAGAGGCCACAGGTTATACAGATTCTCCATCCACCAGCCCTCAGTGGAAGAATTGCCAGGACTTCGTGAAGAGCCTGTGGCAGCCAACAGCAATTATTGGGACTTTGCTTTGGGACTGAGTGAGACTTACTGAGTGAAGGCCATGGTAATCCTGAAATGGACCAAATTTCTTGAGGGAGCTCAGGGGGACTCTGAGGGAACACCCATGCCCAGAGTTCTATAGAAAAGGGGAATACCTGTGACATGGGATATGTAAGCCAAATAAACCTTTTTCTCCCCGGGTTACTTTTGTACATTATGTTTCGTAACAGTAATAGTAACCATAACTAAGACAGCAAATTCTTGACTTTAAATCTTTCTTTAAAAAATAAGCAAACAAGCCAGGTGTGGTGGCACACGCCTTTAATCCCAGCGCTTTGGAGGCAGAGGCAAGCAGATCTCTGTGAGTTTCAGGCTAGCTTGGTTTACACAGCAAATTCTAGCCTAGCCTACATAGCGAGATACTAAAGAAACAAAGAAAAAGGTAAAACGAAAGCTAGGCGTGGTGGTTCAGGTTCACTCCAGTAATATCAGCACCTGTGAGACTAAGACAGAAGAGGTGCCATGCGTGCGAGTCAAACCTGAGCTGCAGAAGGAGACACTGTCTCAAAAAGTAAACAAAGCAATAAGCAAACAGCTTGGTTTCCCAGCACGCTCCTATCATCCCAGCACTTGAGAGGTGGAGGTGGAAGGTTCAGGAATTCAAAGCCAGATTCAAATAAACATAGAGTTTAGGGCCAGCCTGGGATACATGAGGTCTTGTCTAAGAACATGAATTGACCTGGAAGTGGTTTTCTTTCTTTCCTAATTTTTTTGACATCTGTTCTTAGTAAGGAGCAATATTAAGAAGACACAGGGGCCAGGAGAGATGGCTCAGTGGTTAAGAGCACTTGGGGCTTTTCCAGAGGACCCAGAATCATGTCCTATCACACATCTGAAGGCTCATAACTGCCTGAACTCCAGCTCCAGGGGAGCCAATGCCCTCTTCCAGTCTCTGTGGCACACAGACTTCATTCATGCAGACACACATGTGCGCATAAATATAAAATTTAAAAAATCGTCAAATCTATACATCTGCTTAATTTTGCAAATTTGAGGTCAACTTATATTCATTTTGCCAAACGGCCAAAATATGTCATGTTTTCAAATAATTTTCAAATATGTATCATTTTAAAATTTGCACTCTAAGCACGTTCACAGCAGTGACTAGCTAAAGTATTGCAACCTCCCTTCCACACCACTAAAGGCTGTCGCCAAAGAAACAAAACAAAAAACAAGTGAACCTGGCTTGGTGACACACACCTTTAGTCCCAGCCACGGGAAGCAGAGACAGGCAGATCTCTGAGTTCCAGGCCAGCCAGTCAGCAAAGTGAGTTCCAGAACAGCCAGGGCTACACAGAGAAACCTTGTCTCAAAATACCAAACCCAACCCTCTCCAAAAAAAAAAAAAAAGGAGGAGGAGGAAGAGACACAGAAACAGCCCACATAAGGTCTTCTGTCATCAAAGGCACATCGCTACCCCTAAACGCACGTGAATGTCCCGTCACGCAGGGCTTCTTGATGTGTATTGTTTGTGCTTGCTCAGATGTGCGGTGACATGGACCCATTATTACTGTGTCTGCAGGAGAAGGGTCTCAATGCCTTAAAGATCCCCTGGGTTCCAACTTCTGACACCTTCTGAGCCCTCAGCAACCCCGACCTTCTTCCTGTTTCTATAGATTAGCCTTTTGCAGAACGGTGATGGCAGGAACCATTCAGTACAGAGCCTGCTCAGATAACTTCTTGCACCTTGGCATGTAAATTTAAATTTCCCACATATCTTTCGGATCGCTTAATAGGTCATGTATTTCTACATTTATTTATTTGCTTGCTTTTGTGCAAGTGTGCGTGCAGGCCTCTGTGTGTGTGTGTGTGTGTGTGTGTGTGTGTGTGTGTGTGTGTATGTGCGCGCGTGCCTCGGCGGAGCACGCGTGGTCTGAAACAAGGCCAGAAGACAACTTTCTGGAATTGGTTCTCTCTTCCCACCATGTGGATACCAGGCTCTGAGCTTTACTTTATGCTTTTCACGCACGTTTTCAGGCAGCGATGGATTTCCTTCTTCAATCGTCAATGTAATTATACATTATAACACACTGAAAAATACTAAAATGGCCTTGTGGGCCTCATGATTTATTGAAGTTGAATGTATTTGAATGCATTTCCACCATGCATTTCCTTCTTTGCAACGTCCTTGTTTGGTTTTGATCAAAATGAGGCTAACTTCTTTAAATTACTTTCTGAAAAAAAGCGTGCTTAGTATTTGGATTTTCTGTTGCTTAAGTTTATGGTATTCCTTGCCTATAAACACACACATAGCCCTGACACTTTCTTGGCATAAGATTTTAAACTATTATTTACTATCATTTCAGTTTCTTTGGTGGTATATGGCCAGATAAGTATCCCCTTTCTGGAGTGTTGATTTTGTGTTTTCTTAGGAATTATCCACTTGGAATGGATCATTACCTGCCTGGGCTCTGAGGAGATGAGAAGAGGGCACTCCTGGAATTGGAGGTACGAGCTGCTGTGAGCCAGCACGTGGTTCTGGAAATCAAATCTGGGTCCTTTGGAAGTTGCCAGTTTTCTTGACCACTTACACAAGCCTGTAGAGCATTTTCTTAATTAGCAGTTGATGGGAGAGGGCCCAGCCCACTATGGGTGCTACCGCCCTTGGGCTGGTGGTTCTGGGGTCTTTAAGAAAGCAGGATGAGCAAGTCATGGGAGGCAGCACCCTCCATGGCCTCTGCATCAGCTCCTGCCTCCAGGTTCCTGACTTCCTTTGATGATGAACAGTGATGTGGATGTGGAAGTGTAAGCCAAATAAATCCTGTTCTCCCCAACTTGCTTTTTGGTCATGGTATTTTGTCGCAGAGCAATGGTAGCCCTAGCTAAGACAAGTTGGCACCATGACTGGGGTATTGCTGTGACGGACCTGACCAGGTCGTTTTGGAGAGGACTGGGGAAGGACTTTGGAACTTCGTACAAAAAAGCCATTAAGTGTTCTGTGCTTGGAGAGCTGCTCTGTAGGGGCTTGGAAGATAAGAATGTTGAGGGCAGTGCAGAAGGTGGCACTTGTAAAGTTTCAGAGGGAAGTGTAAGATCCTCTTGGGGCCATTTGTTATTTTAAATTAAGATTCGATGTTTCTGGTTAGCTAGGGCTGGAGAATCAGCTGTGATTAACAAAAGCAGAACTAAGCTGGGCGGTGGTGGCGCAAGCCTTCAATCCCAGCACTTGGGAGGCAGAGGCAGGAAGATCTCCAAATTTGACAGGTGTCTGAATTTGACAGGTCTCTGAATTTGAGGCCAGCCTGGTCTACAGAATGAGTTCCAGGACAGCCAGGCTACACAGAGAAATCCTGTCTCGATCCCCGTACCCCCCAAAAGATACTAGAACTACTAAAGTAAAGCTATTGGTTTTCTGGGATACTTGATGGTGGTCAGCTGGAGCTGAGAAACTAGTGGTGATTAAGAGACCAGCATCACTGGGGTGAAATCTTCTGGCAAGTGTTTCCTGAAAGTCGGTACACAGAAACTGTGTTCCAGAGGTGGCCAGAGTTGTACCTTGCACTGGCAGCTAAACTTGATAATGTAAGAGTCAGTTGAAGATTGGCACTGAGAGAGGCCAGAAGAGGCCCTTGGTGAAGGTGCAGCCTTGGTAGCAATTGAAGGCCCGGGACTGAAGGGGTCACGCACAGAAGTTGAGGAATGGAAGTGTGAAGAGAACCTATGAGAGGCTACTGGTGAAAGTTCAGCCTAATTGCAGCAGAAGACCCCAACATTTTTGAGATGCCAGTACCATGGGATGGCCACCAAGAACAGCAGCAGCAGTGGAGTGGAGCTTGCCCAAGCTTAGAATACAAGCTATGTGTGTTGCAGAGGTCAGAGCTGGAGAAGGGACCCACAACCTTTGGAGGATCCCAGAAGATGTGAGTGGATCCCAGACATCGGACATTCCATTATTCACATGTTGGAGTTTGGTTTTGCTTTGTTCGGATTGTGACTGTGCCCTGGTTCTTTCCTCTTGATATAAGAAAGTACTTAATTTATTTTTTATTTTACAGGAGCCCACAGTTGAGAGATTTTAAGCTTTTTTTTTTTAATTAAAAAATATTGTTGGGGGTTTTACAGAGAAGTTAGATTTTAAAAGACTGGAGATATCTAGATATCTAGATATATAGATATCTATATTCCCCACTCTGTGTTTTCTGTCCTGGAACTCACTCTGTCACTCTGTAGAACAAGCTGGCCTTGAACTCAAAGGGATCTGCCTGCCTCTGTCTCCTGAGTACTGGGATTAAAGGCGTGTGCCACCAGACAGACTGGATATTTTTAAGGAGACAACTTTTAAGGTGTTTGAATCTGTAAGGCCGTAAGACCCTTAAGTTTGTAAAAATGTTTTATATTGTGATGTTTTTATTAGTGTGTGATCTTGGGGACACACAAGAAAGGCAAGGTTGTGGCTAAACAGAGACGTATTCGTGTGTCAAGCTGGCATGGAGTCACTTGTGCTGGGTGGATTTATGTCAACTTGACACAAACTACCTGACACAAACTGTCGGAGACAAGGAGACCAAGAAAATGTGTCCATAACGGTGTGGGCCAGCCTGCTGGGAGCCGTGCGGGGACAGCAGCCAGCATGGGAGCTTCAGGGTCAGCCTACTGTTTAGCAGGGCCACAGTAGGTTTTTACCTTGGCCTCCTGGGGCATTGTCTTCTGAATGCCCTTTGCCGCTGCTGGGTCTTATCATGCTTGTTGCTACCATGGCCTCCTTGTCTCTCTTGTGGTATGAGAGTTCTGAGGAGTCTCTAACCCCTCACTGGGCAGTGCTGCTGGCACACATAACAATGGTGATGATTTTCCCTCAAGCAATGCCACCTGGGCAAGGCAGTGCCACTCAGCTGAACTGGTGACTCTGCTGAAACTCCAGAGAGAATAACTAAAAACATGTGTAGTTAAAAACAGTGGGTGTTTTTCACATATAACTATATGTTAAAATTAGGATGTTTTGCCAGATGCCTTAGAATCGGTAACTTCAGAAGAAAACATATTTTTGCTAGGGACTTGTTTGGTCAGGGTTAGGAAAGCTAGAACAATGAAAGCTTAATTGCTAGGGCCCATGAGTCTCACCTATGAAAAACAGACCGATGATCAAGAAATAACAAGTGAGTTTCAGTGCCCATTGTTAGGCTTGAACTTCCTCCACCACAAATAAAATTTATTTTTTCCTGGTCTATATAATCAAAAGTTTACTGATGAGTTCGGGATGTGCCTTGGGGATATAGCACTGTGCAGCAGACTTTCCTCTTACCTAAGAAAAGCAAAAGACCCTGACTTAAAGTTTTTTTAGTTATAATAAACTTGTTTCACTGTGTTAACTAAATAAGAATTGTGTACGTTAGATACTATGACATGTTCTCATTCCCAAGCAACCCACCAGCTACAATAGAAGCTGGCTGTGAAATCAGTTGGCTTGCTAAAACTCTATTTATAATGGAAAAACTATTGCTTCTAGGATATAGATGTACTGTGGGAAAACTATATATGGAAAACTAGGTGTTCGGGTGTGTTTTAAGATAACTTGTTTTTGTTTTTTTTTTAATATGGAACTTGAAAACACTGAAATGTAAAACCTGTAATCATTATGTGAAGTTTAAGTTTATGATTAAGATGTGATTGTAATGCGATCTTTCCCCACGAGGGGCTTTGTCTAAAAATATATATAAGATACCTGGGAAAACAAACAAACAGTAAGAGTAGTAAAAGTATGAAAAGAAAAGAAGAGAAACAGAAGAAGGGGAACAGAAGAAGGGGAGTAGAAGAAGGAACAGTAGAGGAAGGAACAGAAGGATAAAGGGAGAAGTTTATCCCATCCATAAGAGGTTTGGCTTTAACCTTATTATTTCGCCAACTCTGCCTCTCCCTCCAGGGTTCACTGAACTCCTGCCAGGTCTGGACCTTGGCACAAGCCTGTAGAACATTTTCTTAATTAGTGATTGGTGGAGGGGGGCCCAGCTCACTGTGGATGGTACCACCCCTGAGTTGGTGGTCTTATGTGCTACAACAGTGGTCCTCAACCTATGGGTCATGATCCCCTTGGGGGTCAAACAATCCATTCAAAAGGGGGTCACCTAAGACCATCTGCATATCAGATATTTACATTGTGATTCATAACACTAGCAAAATTACAGTAATGAAGTAGCAACAAAAATAATGTTATGGTTGGGGGGTCACCATAACATGAGGAACTGTATTAAAGGGTTGCAGCATTAGGAAGGTTGAGAGCCAGTGTTCTATAAGAAAGCAAGCTGAGCAAGCAAGCCATGTGTAGCTAGGCAGAAAGCAGCACCCTCCATGGCCTCTGCATCAGCTCCTGTCTCTAGGTTCCTATTTGAGTCCTTGCCCTGATTTCCTTTGATGATGAACGGTGATGTGGAAGTGTAAGCCAAATAAACCCTTTCTCCCCAGCTTAATTTTTGATCACAGTGTTTCATCGCAGATATAGAAACCCTAACCCTAAGATAAAGACAAATATAAAGAAGTTTTCAGGTGGGTGTGGTGACACACGTCTTTAATTTCAGCACCAATACTTGGAAGACAAGGCAGGAGGATCTCTGTATGTTCCAGCCCAGCCTGGTCTGTAGAGTAAACTTCAGGTCAGGCAGAGGTGACTCTGTACAGTGTCACCCTGCCTCAAAACAGCAACAACAACAAGATTGAGATCGGTTTTGTCTTTTTTTTCTGTCACTCATCTTCCTCTAGGTCCATTCAACTCTTTGCCCCTTCCTGTTTAGTGTTTAGTATTTCAGGATGTGGACAGTTTTATCAGTCACCTTCAGCAAAATGTTTGGGTAGTTTTACCTTTTAAATAACCACAGCTGTTATGAATATTCATGCACGTGTTATATGTTCCTACATGGAAATGAATTCATATTTTTGGGGATAAATTCCATAGAGTGTAATCGCATAATGGATTAGTCAAATTTCTCCAGAAAAACTGGACCACTGTGTGGAGGGCACCGTTTGTCAGAGACATGAGTGGCTCATAAGGTAGAAGATACAAATCTGACCTGTGCAGAGCAAGTCTGCAGCTGGACACATAATGTTACCAGCGAGGCTTGTTCCTGTTTGGGAGGCTCATCTTTTAAGACCTTCAACTTGACAGGTGATGCTCACTCATGTGACAGAGGACAACCTGCTTCACTTGAAGCCCACTGATTTAGATATTGATACTGATATTAAAACAGTGTTTGACCAAACAACTGGATATCCTAAAATAGTCAAGTTGACATATACAGTTAACACCATCATATATAGAATATGAATTTTAGTGAGAGCTTTTTTTTAATTAAAAATATTTTTAACCAGTAATTATTTTTATTTATTATTGCATGTGAATATTATGGGGGACACTTGTGCCACAGTGCATGTGCGAAGGTCAGAGGACAGCTTTGTGGAGTTGGTTCTCCCACCTTTACTCATGTTGTGGGGATGAAACTCAAGCAGTTAGGCATGAGAAGCTGGCAGACCTCAGCACGTCGGGCCTGCACGGCAAGTACCCTTAACCACGGAGCCGGCTCTGGGCCAAATCTAGTCTCGAAAGCAATTACCAAACTGTTTGACATGATCGCAGCGGGTTCTAGCACACTAGTTTTTCTGAAAAGTTATGCGCGTCCGCATGTGAGTGAGAGAGTGCCTCAGTTCAGTGATACGGCCCGCTGCAGTCTCAGTCGGCGCTTTTGCGTGGCTCACGTGTGCATCCGCCAGCTGCACATCCTCCTCGGAGGAACAGCTGTGTTCTTTGTGTCCCCAAAGAGAGATTCCAAGCCCAAAACTGTTATCTCTCCCTAGAGAATGGTTTCTCGTATTAGGTGGTTGCTGTCTTTATCATTAGTAATACCTCTTGCTTTAAAACCTGTTTTGTTGGGGCTGGAGAGAAGGCTCAGAGGCTAAGCACACTGGCTGCTCTTCCAGAGGACCCAGGTTCAATTCCTCGCACCCACATGGCCGCTCACAGCTGTCTGTAACTCCAGTTCTGGGGGATCTGATCCCCTTACAGACATGTCCGTAGGCAAAACACCAATGCACATAAAAAAAATTTTTAAAGTTACTTTGTTGGTTGTTGGCGGAGCACGATGGTGCATACCTACAACCCAGTACGGTGGAGGCCCAGAACTCACTATTTAGCCTATATTGACTGCATGAACTTGAAGTGATCCTTCTGCTTCCCAACTGTGGGAATTGCAGTGTGCACCCATTCCCACTCTGTGTTATTTTAGGTTAAATGATTTTCCTCTTCCTCCCATCTGTGTCCTCCTTTGGAAGGTATACACCATGTAGTTATTTGAATGGAACTTGGTTTTAACGGACACACTTGAGGCATAACATTAACTGGCACACTGTCCCGCTTATGAACTTTAATACCTGAAAGTGCCTTGTGTCACTAGTCACTCCTACGTGCCAGTTCCTGCTCGCCGCTGTTGATATTACTTTAGTTTCATCTTGCACTTCTCCCACAAAATAGCACTGCTGTTATTAGTCAAGTGTTCAATTAGGTTTTCCTATTTTAATTACTTTTGGGTGCAATTATTTTAATTTTATGCATATGCATGGCTGTGTATACGTGTTATACATGTTCAGGTGTATGTTGGTGCACATGTGTACCTACGGAGGTCAGTGATTAATTTTAGGTGTCTCTCACTGACCTAGCACTAATTAGACTGGGCTGTCTGGCCAGCGAACCCCAAGGATGCTCCTGTCCCCATCTCCCCGGCACTGGGATTACAAGCCTCGCCACCACTCCCAGCCTTTCATGTGGGTGCTGTGGATTGAACTCAGGCACAGCAAGCATTCACCAACTGGGCCATCTCCCCAGCCCCTGTGTACAGGTTTCCAAACATGTCCACAGATCATTAGGTGCTTGGAATGGCTGGAGCACAGTCCCCCTGCCTCCCTGTTGAAAAGGATTAGGCTTTGGGACTCTGTTCTCATTCATGTCTGTTACCTTGGCTAAAATATCACAGAATTCCAAATCAGAACCACCCGGCTCCCAACCCAGACACTGTAAGAAGTCTTTTTCTTAGCTGGGCAGTGGTGGCGCACGCCTTTAATCCCAGCACTTAGGAGGCAGAGACAAGTGGACCTCTGTGAGTTTGAGAGCAGCCTGATCTACAAAGTGAGTTCCAGAACAGCCAGAGCTATTTCACAGAGAAAACCTGTCTTAAAAAAAAATTTTTCTTTTTCTTGAAATGGCTGTCTGGGGTTCACTTGCTGCACAACCCACTGTCTTTATCAATGACCTGAATTTTACCTTCTCCTGCTACACCTGTGGCTCCCATTACAATGGTCTTTTGGTGGTAAACTTCAGTTGTTTAAATATGCTTTGGTCTGCCTGTGTTCTGTAGAAATAACATCTCTAAGTACAGACTTTGAGGTGAATACTAAATTGTTTTGTTCTCTGATTTTTTTAAATTAATTTTAGGTTGCCATATAAAATAATGGACTTTGTTTGTTTCTTCGGGTTTTTTGTTTTTTTTTTTATAGACAGGGCCTATGTGGTTCTGACTGGCCTCGCTGACCGGCCTTCACTCGCCTCTGCCTCCCAAGTGTTGGCTGGAATTAAAGTTGTGTGCCACCACATCCGGCCATTTATTTTATTTTTATGTGTATTAGTGTCACACCTGCATGCATATCTGTGTACCACTCGGCTACAGAGGCCAGAATAGAGCATCAGATCCCTGGAACTGGAGCCACAGCTGATTGTAAGTCAGTATGCGGGTGCTGGGGACTGAACCCGTGTTCTCTGGCAGAGCGCCCAGTGCTCTCCACTGAGGCCATCTCTCTAGCCCAGATAATGGACGGATAATGGCATTTCCAAACATAGGTGTCATTATACTGTTCCCAATCATTCCCCGCCACCACTGCCCTCCTAGCGACCCCTGTCCCGTCTGGCTGGTTCCCTTGACTCCTTCAGTCTCTTCTGCTTTCTTACCAGTCTGGAATCGGTTTTTGGTAGGTGATTTATTTTGCCATTGCATTCTTTTTGTCACCTTGTAAAAGCAAGTATGAGTTTCTCCTTCTCCAAACTGACAGGGATTTCCTGGTGTTGACACCAGGAAAGACAGTCCAACCTTCTGATGTTGGAGCATGACATCATCTACAAGATGTTGTCATCCACAAGCTTCATGTTCAAGAGCACACAATAGCATTAGAAAAAAGGGAAAAACCCACCTCATCAGTTGACATTGCAATGTTCATGGAGGTATGACCATAGACGAAACAAAAGCTTATGTTTAAAGTCAGTTTACAAGTTCGTGTTCGGTAGCATTCAGAGCTACTCTCAATTGCAAGCAGCCACGGGCAGCTCATAGGGCAACAGGTTGGACCCACTGAGCAGTGTTTAAAAAAACTGTATGCCAGCCGAGCGGTGGTGGTGCATGCCTTTAATCCAGGCACTCAGGTGTTGTGGAAGTTTAATTATGTATAAAATACTTTGTGCACTGCTGGGGTGAGGGGCCGCCTAGGTCTTGCCGTTTTGTATTGTCTGAGGGTGTTGGATTTACATAGGGAATGTTTGATTGCTAATGATTTGCCATCAGTAGAACACCTGAGGAGTTCTGAATCAATAAAAACACCTGAGCTCAGCTGCTCAGGGTTCCACTGTAGAGTATGGTGCTTGCTGTGACGGTGGTTCCCTCTGCTGAGGTATAGCAGGGTCTGCACCTATGAATATGCCTCCTTGTCATCCTTAGTGAGCTGCCACAGGTAGAAGCGGCAGATCTCTGTGAGTTCAAGGCCTGCCTGGTCTACAGGGTGAGTTCTAGGACAGCCAGAATCCCGAAAAACCAAAAACTGTACGCCAGTTCTGCACATGTCCCTCCTCTTCCCCTTTTATTATCTGCCTCGGGACGCACAGCCTCAAGCCAAGGTCCTGTGCCTCCGTTCCTCCTATGTGTCCTTGCTGAGGGCTCCTCTCTGGATAGTTTCCTAACCTGTCTCGAAATTCGCAACTTTCTCCTAGCGGGGCTGAAAGTTTTCATCGATGTTTAGTTCACTGTGGAGACTTTCATTTTAGTTTCCGTGGTTTTCGTTTCTAGAAGTTTCACTTGATTCATATTGTTTGATATAATCTTGTGCTACTGAAAGGTAACGCCGTTTATATGATAAGAGTACAGACTATTTTTCTGTGTTCATATGTTCAAGAACGCCCTTGATTTCTTCAGTGTCCTTACTATTTGCTGTGACCACTCTAGTACTCCCCTTGGGTTTTTTTTTTTTCAACCTAGAGCTCATCTCCTTGGAACTTACTCCACACAAAATGCTTGTTGTACTCCATACAAACGCCTATTGTATCTGTGTTTTCTCAACCAAGGGCAAAGTTTCCTCGGATACCAGTGAAAGACGTCTGTAGATAGTTTGGGTTGTCACGACTAGGAATCTATGTGCACTATTAGCCCCAGAGGGTAGGGTCAGGACCGCAGCTCTCCTTAGACAAGACAGCTTAGACTGCAGGACACACTTTCCTACTTCACATCTTTAGGACTGGGGTTTCAGAGAAGATCTGCACTGCCTCTCAATGTCCTCCTCACCCCGCAGCCCAAAAGGACCACTTAAATTTTTCCGTGGATAGTAGTGGTCATGCCTTTAATCCCTACACTTAGGAGGCAGGGGCAGGCAGATCTCTGAGTTCAAGGCCAGCCAGCCTGGTCTACAGAGCAAACTCCAAGACAACCAGGACTACAAAAGAGAAACCTGGTCTTAGAAAAAATAAAAATAAAAGTTAAAAAAAAAAAAAGTTCTCCCTTGAGGCCTCTAGGGCCACACAGGCAGTCTGGCTCCGGGCCACAAACTTCTAAGAAACTATAAAAAATACTACAGAAACCACAAACACATGTTTTTCACCCTGCTTGGAATGTCAAGGCTACGAGGCCATGCTTGCTGAACTCCCATCGGTGTGATCTTGTTTCAGTGTGCCTCCTGGTATGCAAGAAGTCTCCTAAAGAATGTCACCCTGGAGCAGAGCCTGGGCTGTTCTGGCTCTGACCACTAATCCTGTGATGTTAGGAGTGCAGCTCTTCAACGCATGGCACGCACTTCAGGGGAAAAGCTGCCCACCTGGAGCTGTCTTAGTGTCCTTGGTGGAACACCAAGACCATGCCCCCTAACCTCTTGGTTTCCAGGCCTCCCAGCCTATCCTCAGTACAAAAATCTACTTGCTGGCTCACTCAGAAACCAGCGTGGGACAATAGGGTAGAGGGACCTCAGTCAGCGACCTCTGCTGGGCATTCTGAGAAATACAACCCGGTGTGACAAGTACTTTTTACTCAACACCAGAGATCCCAGGGAACTCTACAAGAGGGGACAGGGCAGCTGTAAACATGCCCCCTTCTCTGTCCCGGGCTGCCTGAAATCGGATAAACAAGAGGAACGGTCCTCCACCATCCACTGACAATGGAAGTAGTAGCTTCAGGCATGACAGAGCACCACTCTGATCAGTACCCCAAATCTGAAACTGTAATGTCAGGCCAGCCTGGGGCAAACCTCAGGACAGTCCAGACTGCAAAAATGGAGGCAGGAACCCCCTCAAGGTCTCTGAGGTTCGAGCCAGCTGGTGGTCTTCAGTCAAGAAGACAGGCTCGAAGCAGTGCGCAGACGTGAGGCTAAGTCTGTGTGCACGTCCTAGAGGGGTACAACCAGCTAGATGAAAGTGGAGTCCAGAGGCCCAGCATCCTGCTGGCTCAGGGCTCGGGCCTCGAACAGCTGCTTGATGAGTGCAGACTTCTCCTGCTCCAGCTGCGTGATGCGCTCGCTCTTATCAGTCACCTCCTGGGCAGGCGGACAGGCGGGCAGGTGGTCAGGGCTTGCTGGGCCTCCAGCCCCAGCCCCATCTTCCCACACCTCACCTGAGTGAGAAGCCGGTTCTGTTCTTTCAGCATGAGGATGGTCTGCTGCTGCCAGACTGATGTAGAGGGTGAGGTGGGGCCCAGGGGCCCTGAAGAAGACGAGGGCAGAGCCTGTGGAAGTGCATAATCAGGCCTCTCCTGAGCATAGCGTCTAGGAAAGGGCAAGGGGGTGCTAGGCAGGCTCCAGAGCACTCACTCTGCCGGAACAGGCTGCAGCCAACAGCTCCCCCAGGCACCGGGCTACTTCCTGTACTTTGGGCAGCAACCTCCCCAGAGGGCGGGGGCTCCCTTCAGCCCCAAAGTCCTGGAAGAAAAGCAGGGAACGCAAGGCCATGAGGAGACTCCTGTTTCTGGCACTCCTGATCCCCTAAAGCTTCAGCTCAGAGCCTAGCTGGAGCCCACCCAGGGCAACCCGGAACCTGTCGGCAGGGGTGGTCCACCACTCACAGCACCAGCTCTGCTCTGGCCCAGGCGGCGCTGACGCTCCTGCACGCGCTGCAGCTGCTGCTGGTACCATTCTCGGCCCCGCGCCATCATCTCCAGGCCCTGGAGCAGCACTTCCTGTTCCTGGTCTAACTCCTTCATCTGCTTCAGCTGCAACAAAGTGCACGTGGGAATGCACGCATGCCAGCAAGCAGATTGGCATCGTGCATAGGCACACACCTGTGTGCTCCAGGAGCCACGGGCACGGAAATTGAGACCCGTGCACGGGCAGACCATTGCGCGGGCACCAGTGCAGTCTGCAAATGTACACACGGAAACACCAGCTTATGCAGGGAAGGTCCAGACTGTAAGCCTTGGAGAACATAACCCGGTTCCTCCTCTTTTGTTGATGGTGGTTGTGGGGACTGAACTCTCTCGGCATCTCTACTAAGGCTTCCCCAGGACAGTGGAGTGACTAACCAGATTCAGCACCTCTGCTTAAAGTAATCATGCTATTTGTGCATTAAGCTGACCTGCAGAGGTGAGCCTCATGAGGTAGACAGGGCAGAGACCCAAACTCTTGTCACTAGGAATCCCTAAAGAACCTCTTCTCCTCCCTCGGCCTGACTTTGCCTGTCTTCTCTCTAGTAGATTCAAGCCCAGGAAGGGAGAGATTCAGAGCTAACCGATTCTTCTATGGGGGTTCCCCTAAGTAAGCAGGCTCATGGTTTCCAACCTTCTGGACAACACAGAGAGTCCCTCAGAATCCTGCCCTCTCACCAGGCCACAGTCCACGCCGTTGGTGATGGTATGCCTTCGACGTTCACCTCGGGCCCGTGGAGCCTGCAGGGCTTCACCTGTGCCTATGTCCAGGGTCTTGCAGGCTGATGAACCTGTAGCAGACAGTCAGGGTTACAGCTTAACTCTGGGCCTGCCTAATGGGCTCAGATTTCCATTCCAGCTCCTCAGCTCTTCAAGGACTCTCCAGCTAACTCTGATAATGCAAACTCCAGGGACCAGGCCAGTACTGGGAACCTCTGTCAGCCCTGATCCCTGAGTACGCTTTATCCGTTGACTTTGTGTCTGGCTAGGCTTTGGTCTCCTCTTGCCTGCCCTGCATCCCTCACCTACCTCAACGAAGGCTGTGAGCTCCCTGGGGGGCTGAGGGGAGAGCACGAATACAGCTCTTTTCTGCACTCCTCCTCCAATGCCTGAAACAACATAGTGGGTACCTCACAGTGGTACTCTCAGGAGTATCAAAGGCGGATGGGTGAAGGATAAGAGATAAGAGAGAGACAGGGTGTGGTAGTGAATGCCTTTGATCCCGGCACACAGGAAGCAGAAGCAGGTGAACTCTATGAGTTCAAGGCCAGCCTGGTTTACATAGTGAGTTCCAGGACAGTCAGAAATATGTAGAGAGATCCAGTCTCAAAAAACCAAAACAAGCAAAAGAAAAAGAGATGGATAGGCAGAGAACTCCTTTCTCAACTGCACGGAGTCTTGTGGGGCAGTATCTGGTATCAGGGAAACTAATGGAGACCTAATTCTTGCCCAGAAGCAATCACAGTATAAAGCAAGTTGTGAATACACATGCAGAGGCATTGCACATATTAACCAAAGACTCCTGTGAGCCTCACCTGGAGGACCTCTCCACCTGCCAAAAGAGGAAAGGAGGGCACCTTCCCTCAGCTCCCTGACATATCCCTGGCATCAGAATCAACCCCGAGGCTAAGACACGGGAATGAGTGACATGGGAACCCAATGAGTGTGATATGCGTGACAGAGACCCTGGTTCCAAGCAGGCCCCAAAGTTCAAGTCCCAGCCTGCTGTGCTGAGCAGCCTCCAATTTCAGGGTGAGGCAATGGGAGGTACACAGGATGCTACCTTCAGAAGGTGGGGCTGAGGTAGGCGCTAGCAATGAGTTCTAGGAAGTTACCCCACGGTACACGGACATGACTCGCACCAGAAAGAGGCGCAAAGCGCAGGGTTGGGAATTTGAGGCCATAGGTGTCGGGAGGACTTTCCTAGGGCACTGAAGTGGTCCTGTGGCTCCTCCAAAGCAAGCTTTGTCAAGCATACCATAATCTTGATCTGGGCCTAGAGCTAGAGCCCGGCCTTAGGTTTATAGAGCAGGTATATGTAGCCCAGTCATGGGCCCATGGCCTTCAGAGGAGTAACTGACCCAGGGCCACACAACGTAGAACAGATCATCTATGCCAGGCAAACCCTGAGCCTGTCCATTACACACCGTCCCATCCCATGACTAACTTCAAACTCACAGACGTGTGTGTGCGTGTGTGTTTATATCAATTTGCAAGGGAGATAAGGGCTGTTGTGTTGCCAAATGCCTGTTTTGAGGTAATAGAACATGGCTGAGGTAGGAGAGGTCTGGTGAGACTGGTGGAGCATTGACCAGTACCATAACGGACTGGCAGCTGCCACCAGTGAGCGGCCTGGCACCTGGCAGGGCAGTGCACAGGATGAATAGGCTGCAGGGCTGGAAGAGGGGCTTGGGCGCCTCTGAGAACCTGCCTCCCTGCTTAGCCATAATGCAGGTCCTGTTCTCAAGGCAGACAGGGGCCTATTCAACAGTCTCCTGCTCCTGCCAACAAGACCGGAAGGAGGATGAGGAGTGTGCTGGATTCCCCAGAGACTAGAGTCTGTGTCTGTGTCTGTGTCTAACACGTTGTCTGCAGCAGCATAACACAGCAGGTGCTGTTGGATACAACACCCCTACACACACGCACACAGGCACACCACCAAACCTTCTTTAGCACTTGTGCTAGGTGCTCCTGTGCCACCTCCTCTGCCTGGGTGGAGAAGTAGACCGGGTTGTCTCTGCAGGGTGTCATACTGAGAAGGACCTTTGGGACAGGTTAGGGGATGCTTGTTCTTAGAAAGCTTGTGCCCAAACTGCTACACAGAAATGAGGATGAGGGCCCAGATGTCTCCAGGTCTGGGGCAGGTATAGCAGTCAGCATGCCTTCTCTCACGGCCACAGGGGCCCTAGTGCCTGCCTCAGGCTTGACACAGAGTGGGCTTCTCCTGGGTGCTCAGAGTCACTGACCTGCCCTTGGCCCTGGTATCCGGCCTCTGTCTGAAACTCACACAGGCACAGGCCAAAACCCCTTTCCATCCAGGTGGCCCCAGGCTTGCTTTAGGCTCTAGGTCCTGCCCACAGTGGTGCCCATCTCCTCCATCTCTCGGAGACCCGGCCGGGTTCCAGTTTCCAGCACAGGACCCAAGAATTACGAGGTGGGACTGGGGGCCGCCCTAACTCACCTGCGTCGGCGCTCGTGCTGCGCTCCGGCGCGGTGCTCGGGGGCCGCTCGCACTCCGCGGGGCAGGGCGGCGCTTCTGCCGGGACACCCAGCAGCTCGGGGTTCCGGGAAGTGCCGCCGGGGCCAGCAGGCGCGGGGCGCGCGCTGGAGGGCAGAGGCTTCCTCTCCAGCAGAGTCCGCGGCTCCTCGGCCGGCGCGAACATCAGGCGCTGCTGCAGCGACGCCTGGTCCCCGGACCCAGACGGGACGTGCGCCTGATCCCGCGGGCCGCCGTCGGCGTGAAGCAGCGAGGTGCGCAAGCCGGCCACGAAGCGCTCGAAGGTCAGGTAGCCGCTGGCCGGAGCCACCCGGCGCAGGCCCTCCAGCACGCCGCGGGGCAGCTCGCGCGCGTCTGCGCCCTGCCAGCGGGACTCGATCTCGCGCAGGTGCACGTAGCCGCGCTGCCGGTCGTCCAGGATGTCAAAGAGGGTGCGCAGGCTCTGGAGGAAGGCCCGGGGCAGCCCCTCGGTGCTAGGCGCGGGCGCGGCGTGCGGTAGGCGGCCACGGTCGGCCATCGCGGCCACGGCCATGGGAGCCCGGCTCCCACCCGCGTCCGTCCCCGCAAGACCAGGAGGCGGGACCTGCACGGTGCGCGGCCCGCCACAATAGCTGCAGTTTTTGAATGGAGCTCCGCTCACCGCCGCGTCAGAGCTCATTAATATACACGGCGGCTATTGGTCGAAACTGGCCCATCTGATCCGTGATTGGCTTGGCAGCCACCAGTCCCGGTTTGATTTTTCCTGCGGTAGGGGCGGGTACCTACACCACTGCCCGAGAGTCGGTCCCTCGAGTCTGCTCCCCAAGGTCCCCCTGCCTCCAACCCCCCCCCACGTCTCCCTCCTCGGCAGAGCCTTTTCTCCATATGAGATCCGCCCTGCCAACCACGTCTCTGAAGGGCGGAGCGTGGCGCCTTTCACAGATCTTGTACCCAGGTAGCCTCAAGAGTAAGGATGGGAGGGCCCAGAACCTCCTGTTCCCTGTCCTTTTCACAGAGGGTCCCCTGGCCCCGCGCGCCGACTGACTCAGGGGCTCCTTTCTCTTCCATCAGGAAGGCCCCAAGAGGATCATAGGCTCCAGACAGTTGGGCGCTTTCCTTCACTCAGGCCTCTGTCCCTACGACTGCCAGCTCTCACTTTGGTCCTCTGGGACAGTCGGCCTGGTCCTGCCAACTATAGGACAAAGCCAAGTTGTCTTGTGTCCCCAGATGCCCATCCGGTGACCAGCTCCCTCGGTGCTCTGGTCCTGGTCCCTGCCCTGGCCCTTTCTTTTATGGACATCCCCTCTAGCCATTATCTTGTCCCTCACAGCCCAGGCCTAGATTTCCAGTGGGACCACTAGGCCCATCTGAGATTCTGCGCTTCAGCCTGCATTCTTTTCGTTTGTTTGTCATTAATACTTTTATTAATTTGAGCTTCATGCAATGTATCTCCATAACACCCTCTTCCCATTCCTTCATGTTCTGCCCTTCCACCTTTGTGCCCTCAGGAAAGGAAGGGAGGGAGGGAGGGAGGGATGGAGGGAGGAAGGAAGGGAAAGAAAGAAAGGGGGGGAGAAAGAAAGGAAGGAAGGAAGAAAGAAAGAAAATTAAGTTGAGCTTCTGTGGGAAGAGCATGGATCACTGGCATCACAATGGTCTCTAGAGGCAGAAGACTGCTCTGATTGTGGACATTTACCTGGCCCATACTGCCCTGAGAGGAAACATGGCAGAGTTCCACTTGAAGTTGAGCCTTATGGCCCAAACCAGAACACTGATTGAGCTCCCTGGTATCCTGTAAGCACTAGGGCATCCCACAGGGACGAGGGCCTCTAACAGGCAACCAGTCATCCCTCAGGCACCTGGACCTCCCACAGGCACCAGGGCCTCCTGCAGGCACCTGGACACTCCGCAGAGACCTAGAAATCCCACAAGCACGCAGACATCCCAAAGGTACCAGGACCTGCAGGCACCAGGGAATCCCAAAGACACCAAGGCATCAGGCAGCCACCCAGTCTTCCCACAGGCGCCATGGACATCTGGTTATCCTGCAGGCACCTGGACATCCTACAGGCGCTCAGATATCTCTCAGGCACACAAACATCACACAGGCACCAGTCATCCCTCAGGCACTTGGACATCCTGCAGGCACCCAGACATCTGGCAGGTACCAGGGCCTCCCGAGGTATCCAGACATCACACAGGTTCTGAGTCATCCCCACGGGTGCCAAGACATCTCACAGGCACCAGGGCATCCACAAATGCCCACATCCTGCAGGCACACTGACATCCCATGGACACCAGACCTCCCATGGATACCAGGGACACCCACAGATGCCTGGACATCACGAATAGCCTGCATCATTGACCCAGAAGCCCATCTTAGGGCTGGCCAGAAGCACCCTCTAGAGGCCAGGGAGGTCCTTAGGGTGCCTTGCCCCCTGCCAACTCATTTGCCTGTCCTCTGTCCTCCACCTGGTCACCTTCCCAAACTTAGGAATGCCACAGAAACAGAAAAATGGCCACTGAGAACAGTCCCCATGTTAACTGCTGACTCTACTTTCTAAGAGAAGATAACAGAGGAATATGGTCACGTACATTATGTGTGTACGACATTGTGAAAAAAATAAGTTAATTTCAAAATGAGAAAGAAAAGAAAGGACATATGAGCCTCTCATTGTCCAGCGCCCAGGAGCAGGGAGCCAAAGCTGGTCCTGGGTCTGTAGGCTTCCCTATGACTACTGGAGGAAGATCCTGAAGAGTAGAATCAGCACCTGGCTCTGGGTGCAGGACTGTAACTGAAAGACTGTTCTCTTGCCCCAGTGCTACTGTAAGAGATTCCTAACGTGTAACAGAGTCCCACTGTGCCTTTTTACTCTCTAACTATAAAAGAGAGGAAGAAATTAATCTTCACTGCTCTTGGAGGTGGTCTTGAAAGAGGGAAAAAGAGAAAGGAAGAACTAGTCACTGCCCTTCTTGTCTGTTCTTGACTGTCTGATGCAGTTCAGGAGCTGCTCAAAAACAGGACTAGCATCTATCGGAGCATCCCACCAGCTGCCCACTCTAACTGCCAAGAGTCTCCTTTGTGTTCTAAGCAAAGTTCCCAGAAGTCCAAGCAGCATGGAACCATAAGGAAGCGTGCACATGACAAAAGACTTCTTGGCAAAGCGTCCTTCCTGCTACACAGGATGAAGGTGTACTCCCTGTGTCTTTTCTGGCCTGAACTCTGAACACTTCCTCCTTCCATTCTACTACCCAGCCTGGCCGGACACTCTTCTGGCCCTATGGCTTTCAGTTTTGTTCCCACCCCCTAGGAACTTCCAGAATCCAAACCAGACGTGATGATGTTCTCACTGTGTCAACCATGGTTCTTGGAGCGAGGTGAGCAGCGGTACAGATACGTGTGAGGTTGGCAAGACTTAATGTCTCTTGATGTAGCCCTGAACTGGTAAAGAGAGCGGTAGAGAGGAGCCAGCTGTGCTGCCTCGCCCTCGCCTTCCCTAAGCTTCTCCGGTCTCCACTCTAGCCTTAGTCCTAGGCCCTTGACCTAGGGAAAGGAAGCCCTGCCACCAGGTGGTATAGAGGGTTGGGTCCAGCAGGACTTTGCCAACCTCACAGCTATCTGGATTCTTGCCTGCCCAGGGAGGCATAGTCTTCTGGTCTTGGAAATGCTTTCAGCTATACAAATCTGTTACAAAAGTTTATTTTTTTGTTACATTTAAAATGGTTGTTTTGTGCACTGTTGGGGGAAGGGCTGCCTAGGCCTTGGCATTTGTATTAGCTACAGGTGTTGGCTTTGTGTAAAAGATGTTTGATTGTTCATGGTCTGCACGTGCTATCAAGAGAACACCTGAGGAGCTTCTGCATCAGTAAAAACCTCTGAGATGGAGACGCTCAGGGTTCCGCTGCCTGGTATGGCGCTCGCCATGATGGTGGTTCCCTCTGCTGAGGTCTGGCAGGGTTTGCACAGTGCTTCCTGGGTGAGCAACACAAGAGCATACGGCTACACGAATCTGCGTTTCCAACCTGTGACCTTGAACCCCACCCACACCTTGAGGCAGGATTTAAGGGCCCATCCTGACTTAGAGGGCTCATAGGTCAATCCTGACCTGTCTCCCAAGAGGCTGGTGCTCTTCTTTCCCTGTGTAGCCCCAAGGGCAGTAATGGCTGCTATGGATTCTGGCCCGGGGCGTGGGGCCTATGCTGCTCACCTGACTCCTGTCTGTCTACTGCCCTCGCCTTCCACGTTTCCTCGAGTTGTCATTTTATTGCACGTAAGGCATATCAGGGCAGACGATTTGCTCATTCAGCCAGCACTCCCTGAACATTTGCTGGGACCCAGTCAGTCGTGGTGCTTGGCTTGGGATCCAACGCTCATTTGTTCAGTCAACAAACATGTCCCCATGTCTGCTACTCAAGGAAGGTGATAGAGGGAGAGCCATGAACCAAAAACTCTGCCTCTAAGAGTTGACTTGCCATGGAGAAGTGCGGCAGAAGAGAACGTACGACCGCGCTGGGACTGGGGAACGGTGTCCAGATGAGTGGAAGGCCGTTGCAAAGGCGCTGAGGCTAAGCTGTGGCTGTAGACAAAAGTCCTTTCTGGTTCAAGAGAATCTGTGGCCTCTACTCTGCCAAGCCAGAATTCCCGTCTGAGGTGTGGAGGAGGCTGTGTGCAGAAGCTACCTGTCAAAACGCATGTGCCTTAACATGGGTCAGCCTGAGAAGACCTGAGAAAGATGGCACTTTCATTTTGGATCCTACAGCACATTTGAACATTTTTCCCCTTCCGATGTATTTATCTCGCTTTACATGTATGAGTACTGTGCTTTCGTGTATGTGTGCACATCATGAACGTGCCTGCGGAGACATAAAGAGGGTGTCAGAATCTCCTGAAACCGAAGGTGAGGATGGCTGTGAGCCATCATGCGGATGCTGGAACCAAACTTGGTCCTCTGCAAGAGCAACAAGAGCTCTTTCCTTGATGAGCTAATTCTCCAGCCACATCTTCAAAAAAATTTTTTTCTGTTTGTTGACGAGTCAGGGTTTCTCTGTGTAGCCCCGGCTGTCTTGGAACTCGCTCTGTAGACCAGGTTGCCTCGAACTCAAAGATCCATCTGCCTCTGCCTTCCTAGTGCTAGGATTAAAGGCGTGCACCGCCTCGTCTGGGTTTACCTTCGAACTTTTAAAAAGCTATGTGCAGATACTTTTAAAGTTAGTTTCTAAAACAAATGAACAAATAAACAAAAAACTGTGTTCCAAAGTGGCCCAAGCTATGCTTTCGTATTTTCACAAGAGGCCTGGCGCTGGCGGTGCATGCCTTTAATCCCAGCACTTGCGAAGTAGAGGCAAGAGGATCTCTGAGTCTGAGGCCAGCCTGGAGCACGGAGCGAGTTCTAATACAGCCAGGGCGTCACGGAGAAATCTTGTCTCAAAAAACAAACAAAAACAAGGGGCTTATGAAAAAACCAAAATCAAACAGGAAAGGGCTGCAAACTGAGTCCGTAAAGGTAGGCAGGCGAGGAGAGGGTGCAGGCTAAAGCCAGCCTGAGTCTGGCCTCCTCCCACTACCCCCAGAAAGATAGCCCGCCAGAGACGCTCCTAGGTGAAGGCTCACACGGATCAAGCCACTCTCTCCGCTGAGGACAGGGAGGAGGGTGGGTTAGATCTGGTCAGCCCCAGAGAACACCCAACGGATGCAGGTATCTCAGACCCCCTCACTTCCTTTCCTCCGCAGGGCAAAGACAGAGCAACTCTGCCCACATCGGAGGAGAAAAACGCTGAGGCCTCGGGGACTGGGAGGGCAGGGCTGACCTGAGACTTGGGCAAAGCCTGGAGAGGAGTAGAACCGAGACGCCAGACCTTGGAATTTAGGTCCGGAAACCGGGCGGGAGACGGTACTAAAACGGATGGGAGAGGGGTGGAGCCAAAGAGGACCGTTCGGAGGCTACAGCGGAGAAGGGGGCGGGGTCCCCGGTGGAGGTCCTGCGCTCTGGGCCCGCCCCTCTGGGATCTCCGAGGTCTGCCGGGTCTCGTGATGTTGGTCGGAGGGTCACGAGTCGGGCTGGGCCAGCTGCGGCGGTGGCAGCATGGCCTCCGAGCGGGACGTGCGCGCACAGCTGCAGCGCGCGGGCCAGGACCACCTCCTGCGCTTCTGGGCCGACCTGGCCCCCGAGCCTCGGGCCGCGCTTCTAGCGGAGCTCGCCTCCCTGGAGCCCGACGCGCTGCGCGAGCACTGCCAGCGGGCCGCGGCTGCCCGCTCGCTGGCCCCGGGCCCCCTGCCGGACCTGGCGCCGCGCCTGCAGCCCCTGCCCCCGGAACGTGTGGGCAGTGCCGTCCGATGCGACCCAGAGACACGCCGCCGGTGGGAAGAGGAAGGTAGGCAGTGCCGTACCGGGCGGGGGTTGGGCGGGTGCGGCCAATTGCAGCCGGAAGGGTTAGTGCCTGGGCGGGGTTGCGGGGGAGGGGGTCTTGGGAAGTGCTGTGTGTTGCCTTGCAGCTCCTTCTTCCTGTGCTTAGACTAGTAGCAGGCTCACAAGTAGCTCTCTCTAAAGTGATAGAGGCCTTCTTCCCTCATGGAGCGCCTCTCCTCCAGGTTTCCGACAGATTGCTCTGAACAAGGTGGCTGTCCTGCTGCTGGCCGGTGGGCAGGGCACTCGCCTGGGCGTCACCTACCCTAAGGGCATGTATCAAGTAGGGCTGCCCAGCCAGAAGACCCTGTACCAACTGCAGGCAGAGCGGATCCGGCGTGTTGAGCAGTTGGCTGACCAGCGACTGGGGACCCACTGCACTGTGCCCTGGTATGTCCTACCTGCCAACCTCCCAGAAAGACCACCTCTGAGTGACCCAGGCCAGTCCCACACCAAGACTTGAGACCCCGTCCTAGCACAGCCCTAGACAGAGCCCAGTCCCCGCCCTTACTGAACCCCATGTAAGCTTATTCCAGCCACTTACCAGGGTAAGCCGGGATTCCCCTGGAAGCAGCTCACTGATAGGACATTTACAGGTACATCATGACCAGTGAATTTACCCTGGGACCCACAATCAAGTTCTTCAAGGAGCATGACTTCTTCCATCTAGACCCTACTAATGTGGTGCTGTTTGAGCAGCGCATGCTACCTGCTGTGAGCTTTGAGGGCAAGGCCATACTGGAACGGAAAGACAAAGTTGCCATGGCCCCAGGTATGGTGCACACCTTGGACAGGGAAGGGTTCCCCTATCTGGACCACAGAGTGCAGCTGTAGATCAGGAGACCTGACTCCCAGGTAAGATGTGCTCAGACAGGCTATGTGGTCCTGGCTCAGTCTGGACTCTCCCCCGTCACATGATACAATCACAAGGCTCTTTGTAGTTCGTGCTCATGTGGCATTTACTAGACTGAGCAGAAGATCAAGCTGCAGCCCAGGGGAAGACCCATTCCTTCCTCCTCTGCAGATGGCAACGGGGGTTTGTACTGTGCACTGGCTGACCACCAGATCCTAGAAGACATGAAGCAGCGGGGTGTGGAGTTCGTGCATGTGTACTGCGTGGACAACATCCTGGTGCGGCTGGCTGACCCAGTCTTCATTGGATTCTGTGTGCTTCGGGGAGCAGACTGTGGTGCCAAGGTGAGCACCAAGCTTTAATTTTCCTTGACACTTGGCCCTACCTCTTGCCAAACCCTGTCTCATCTCTGTCACTCCCAGCACTCTGAGTCCATATCTGGTGGCTGCAGGTGGTGGAAAAAGCATACCCCGAGGAACCAGTGGGTGTGGTATGCCAGGTGGATGGCATCCCCCAGGTGGTGGAATACAGTGAGATCAGCCCTGAGACTGCCGGGCTGCGTAGGGCTGATGGGGGCTTGCTCTACAACACAGGCAACATCTGCAACCATTTCTTCACCCGAGGCTTCCTGGAGATGGTCACCAGGTATGTGTAAAAAGTGGCATCTCAGACTAGGCTGAATCTAAGAATGCCACAGCAGCTGGAGCTGACCTAGCCTGAGCTGGGCCACTGTTGGGAATGGCAAGGGGTTGGGGGGAGAGAATCCCTGTGTTAGTATAAACAAGCTAGATCTAGCCTGAGCCATGCTCTGGACAGCCTGTGGGAGGCCCTGGTCAAAGCTGTCTTGTGTGGATTGGCGCTACTGCCCATGGATTCCACCTCTGCCCTGTCATTAGCCTGGGCAGCATTGTGGCTGGTGGTTCCTGGCTTTTAGCCCTGGGGATGCAAGGGGAAAATAACCTGTGTCCTTCCCAGAGATGTAGCTGGGCCCTAAAGCTGCCTCATCTGGCCAGGTAGACAGAAGTGAGGACTGGTCTTCCAAGGGTGCCCTGTCTGAACCATACCCTCTGCCCTCTTGCTGCCAGGGAATTTGAGCCCTTGCTGAAGCTGCATGTGGCTGTGAAGAAGGTCCCATACGTGGATGAGGAGGGAAATCTGGTAAAGCCGCTAAGACCGAATGGGATAAAGATGGAGAAGTTTGTGTTTGATGTGTTCCAGTTTGCTAAGTTAGTGGTAGAAGTCACTTATTTTTCTCTTCTTCCCTCTCTTTGTTCTGGTAGTGGGTTTAGAGGTCCAGCAGGACCGTAGGGAAGTGGAAGCTTGTGGGGGAAGGGGGGAGCTGAGGGACTATAGGTTAGTGGTTCTCAGGGAAGGCCAGAGGGTGTTCTTGCCTCTAAGAGAGAGAGCACAGGGGGCACTAGAAGTTCTGAGAGGACATGGGACCCCCACCCCCAGCATGCACATGCCAAATCCCCACTGTCCTGACCCAAGGTGGGGTTTCGGAGTTACTGGGCAAGTCTCGGTGTCCTCCACCCTATGTGGCAAGTGAGAGGCTTCCTAGAATCTCAGGAAAGCAGAGGTGCTTTCTGTGTCTGTGGGCTCCTTCCGGACCACTGTGCTCATGGGAACAGACGACCATTTAGTTTCTGGAAATCTGGCCTACCTTGCCTGTCCAGACAGGGCAGCTGGCTGGGACACAGGATGATAAACCCTTCTCTCCACCAGGAACTTTGTTGCCTTTGAAGTAGCTCGGGAGGAGGAATTCTCCCCATTGAAGAATGCTGACACAGCCAGCAGGGACAACCCCTCCACCTCCAGGAGAGCCTTGTTGGCTCAGCACTACCGCTGGGCTCTGCAGGCTGGAGCCCACTTCCTGGGTGTACATGGAGCCCAGCTTCCTGAGCAGCCTGGGTGAGGGCCCTGAGGTTAGCCTGGGCAGCAGAGTACTTCCATTTCCCAGGGCCCTGTTGGTAACTTCCGCTGTCCTAGCTGGCCTCTGACCCAACTCCACACCAAAGGCAGGTGGCTGTGTTCCCAGACAGTGATAGCCTGCTGGTGGCCACTGGCTCAGTCTCTTAGTCTCTGGTTGTGTTCAGGGAGCCAGGGTCTCTCTCAGATGTCCCCAGACGTACTCACATAACCTTTGAAGATGAGACCGAGGCCTAACCCTCAAGAGACATGAGACCATGGGAGGAAAAGGACCTTTGGTGTCTGTCTCCTCTGTTGCTGTGTTGGAGCTGCAGCTGGGGCTGGCTGCCTGAGCTCTGTGCAGGAGCCCCGTGTAGTGACTTATTTAACTAGGCCAGAGCCTGTCACTTGGCAGATGGCCTGCACAGGTTTGGTCTATAAAGAGGGAGGAGGGATTTGCTGTGGAGATATGACTGGTATGTGGCATTCGCATTGGGCTTCCCTTGCCGTTTCCTGTCCTGAGGCTGCTGGGAGGGTCCCCAGCATTCACTTGAGGCAGGTGCTAACCACTGCTCTTCCCCAGCTTGCTCCCAAATGGAGACCCTCCAGCCATCTGTGAGATATCGCCCTTGGTGTCTTACTCTGGAGAGGTGAGCAAGCAGCCCCTGCCCAGGATTCCCTGGTTTGTGTGAACCAGAAGAAGATGGGGAGAGCTGGGTGCTGGGGTAGACAGGTCACAGCCCTACCTCAGATGGCCAATGAGGATGGCCAGTGAAGACCTTTTGGAATGTGGCAGACTGAGCAGCCTGGAGGTCTCCTTTGCAAGTCTTGGGAGGGGAGGGGTATAGGAAAGATAAAGGCTGAGACGAAGACTTTGAATCCTCCTGAGGGAGAGATACTAGTCTTCTGCTGACCCTTCCTGATAGGGCAATGCTGTAATGCTGTTTCGGGGTGGCTGGAGGGAGTATGGGCGGCAAAGTGAACAGACACTTAGCCACTGGAACTCCTTGTTTATAGGGGTTGGAAGTCTACCTGCAAGGCAGAAAACTCCAGTCCCCATTCATTCTGGATGAAGACCGAGCTGGGCTGTTGCAGCTTCATGAGTGCTGACCTGCTTGCTCCCAGCCGCTCCAGTCCTGGTCCTGCAGGGTGGTGGCAGCTCTGGGCCGGCCGCTCCAGTCCGGGTCCCGCAGGGTGGTGGCAGCTCTGGGCCGGCCTCTTGGGTAGAAATGCTGGTCTGCAGGACACGAGGGGTCGTGCTAGTTTACTTCACAAGGTTGGGACCTCTTAGGTTCCCCGTGGATTCTGTGGTTGTCTCTGTGTGATTCTTACTTGTTTTTGGGTTTTGTCTCATCGCTGCCTTGGGGGCTCAGCTGAGGGGTGGAGGGCTGGAAAATGGGGGCTAGAAGAGGCTTCAGGTGTTGTCTGTGAAGGCAGCACAGGAGAGGCCCTTCTAGCATCTGCCCTGTCCCCACCCCCACCCCCACCCCACACAGCTTTGTAGCAAAACCAGTAACTGGAATAAGGCTGAGCATGTCGCCCCACATGTGTAGAAGGGACCCACAGAAGAGGCTCAAACACTAGCTTTGAGAGCTCTGAGCTGTACACCTGAGATGAAAGCAGCTCTCACTGCTATCCTAAATATTTTCCCGCAAGAACCAGAGATCACACTGGTGACCTTCTGGGGTGTCTACTGGTTTTGACCAAGTCAGCACACCTCATCCCGGTCCATTGCTTTTCCCAGAGCTTGGAAGTCAAGCTCTCAGATGGAGGTGCGGCTCCTGTGTAAGCAGTGTGTGGCTCTGCCGTCCAGCCTGTTCTGTCTCTGACAGCAGCTTCCGTTGATTCACAGCTGTTCTCATCCAGGAAAATGGTGACACCCGCTTTTCCTGGTAATATAAGAGGCAGCCTGCCCTCAGCTACCTAGCCCTAGGTGTATGGGTCCTGCTCATTCCTATTAGCTTCCTTGGAGGAGGTTCTTGGGAAGCGTGGATCCAGCCAGTGTGGAATCGGTGGGCCCAGATCCCGGAAAGACGTCAGGATCGGGCCCACAGCTGCCACAGTCGGTACCGATATCTAGAAGACAAACAGATTTTACTGAGCTCTGGTCATCTTGCTGTAGACCTCAGAAGCAAACTGTGTATCTTGGCACTCTTCTCTTACTGCTTCCACAGCAAGCTATGGCCCCTGAGGCGGGAAAGGGTCCTGGAAGAGAGAAAACGCCTCCGGCTCCCAAGTGAGCAATCAGCTGGGTGATTTTTTTTTTGAGATATTTCTCTGTTAAAACAGAGTTACAACTCTGGCTGGCCTGGAACTCACTCGGTAGACCAGGCTGGCCTGGAACTCACTCGGTAGACCAGGCTGGCCTGGAACTCACAGAGATCCGCCTGTCTTTGCCTCCTGAGTGCTGGGATTAAAGGCACACTCCACCGCAGCCCAGCAGCTGGATGAATTCTTAAAAGGAGTTAAAAAATAATAATAATAATAATAATAAATGAAGGAGATCTCCATGTCCTCTGCTCATCTCCCTGGTGATTGCATCTTAGATGAGCACAGGAGAGGTGGAGCTGTGACGCTTCAAGCCCTGGGTATATCGGTGTCCCCTCATCCAATCAAGACCATCGTTCTCACCACAGAACTCTCCTTCAGGCCGCCTCTCCATGGTCACATCACCATCATCCCTAGCCTCAGACGGTCCTGAAGAGACTACTGAGATCTGAAAGAGTGAACATTTGCAATGAACCCAGGCTGAGGAGCCAGCTTGTCTTTGTGTTTTTGGAGGCAGGATCTTCTATGGCTCAGGCTGGCCTGAGTTAGCTACATAGCCAAGGATGACCTTGCACTTATGGGGTGGTAGGAATTGAATCCAGGCCTCCATTTGCATGGTAGGTGAGCACGTTGCCATGAAAAACAGCACTGCCGACAGCTCTAACCTGGGTTGCAGTTTTTCTTGGCATACAGAGGTGGGAATGGGTAGATGTAAGGGACAGGGCTTTGGGAACAGGGGGCTTCCCAAGAAACCCTTCATGCTGCCACCCAGTTCTTCACTTGGGGTTTGGGGAAACCCAACACATAGAACACCTCACCAACATGCACTTCCCCTTTCGATACCCTGCTACTCTTTCAGTGACTATAGAGCCTGCTAGGATTGTCCGCAGGTATATGTGGGAAGATAACCAGCAGGACCTCGAGAAGGGGAAGAGACCTGAGACCAGGAGGGTTTTCAGACCCAGAGAAACCAAGAACCAAGCAAGCTTGCCGTGTGGGCAACCCTTCAGACGGCCAGGATGTACACTGTAAACTAACCTGGGCACGCTGGAGCACACTTTTAATCCCAGTACTAGGGAGGCAGAGGCAGACAGATGTGAATTTGTGGCCAACCTGGTCTACGTGGCTGGTTCCAGGCCAGCTGGGGCTACAAAGTGAGACCCTGTCTCAAAACAAAAAGAGCTCTGCAGTTGGGCCTGGGGCAAACATGACATAGGGAACCCCTTGCGCTCCATACGTGCTGCTTTGGGGGTCTGAGCATTTACTTAAAATCATATGTGCATCAAACCTAAGTAGGTTGTCTTAGATTCCCAAGTCCATGGGGCCTCGAGTAAACCTGCCCTGTCCTATCCCTTACCCACTGGGGTAGCAGGAAGGGCCTAACAGTAGCCCTAGGTGTAGAGGGCTCTGGTCTAGCCATATTCATCTTACGAGGAAGCAGGCTCGGCTTGCTCTGGGTTTCCTTGTGCAGAAGACAACAGTGTTGAGCCTTACATGGGTTCACCCCATTTTAAACAGTAGAAGCTTGCTGTATCTCCATCTGAAGCACCCATCAAATGCCACTTGTCAGTAATCCAGCCCAGAAGAAATCATCAGAGCCAAGAACCCTACTTCCATTATACACAAAGTATGTAATCTGAGAGTTGTGTTGTGGGAGCCTGTTCTCTTGCTGTACGTTGGTTCAACAGATGTCACAGGTAACTGTCAAGGGTTTAATAAAAACAAGGAGACATTTTCATATTTACAAACCTGCTAGACCTCAGTAGAGGGAACAGCACCATGACAAGAGTCATATTTGCTGATAACCACTGCCTTGTCCCCTGGAGTTTTATTATAAGCAAAGCTTCTCCTTCCTGACCCAAAGGTCTATTTGCATGATGGAAAACCTCGTAACTCCTCCCACAACCCTTCAGCAGCTGAGCTCTGTCACCTTTATGGTGGGGAAGCTCAAAGCCCAATGGGAGCGATCCACTCCCATTGTTACCTGAGGCTGGGGTGAGTGCCATGAGACTTCCTCAACAGCAACTTAAGACTGCAGCTTCGGTTACTCTGCTCACGGCCTTTGGACAGGTACAGGAAGCAGACCTATTAACAGAAAGCAGCAACCATTTATGTCTATAAAGCAGGCCCGTTCAGCTATAGGAATAACACACCCTGCCCGCACTTCACGCTTCTGGCACAATGGTTATCTTTAAAGATACAGAGGTACGCACACAACAATCAGTAGATACAATAACTGGAGATACACTCAAATATTCCCCAGCATGTTGGAATTACTAATTAAGATTGGGATGGCATAAAGGAACCCATGTTTGCCAGTGGCGACTACCAAGCAAAATCAGGAGTACCCAGTGAATAATAGCCAATGAAATCAAGGTAGCTTGTGAATTCATGAAAAGACATAACATGCCAGTCTAGCTTCTTGTTTAGCTTGTCCCTGTTAGAAAAGGTATCTAGTAAGCCAGCTGTGATGGCACATGTCTTTAACCCAACAGACAGATCTCTGAGTTTAAGTCTGCCTGGTCTACAAAGCACATTCCAGGACAGCAAGGGCTACACAGGGAAACTCTGACTTGAACACACACATCAAAAAATAAAGATAAAAGAAATCTAGTGAATAAAGAGATCCCTACCAATGTGATTTTCACCCTCCAAACAAGCCATTTGGTGACACAAAACACTACCAAACGCTCATGAACAAACCAAAGGTGCATCTCTAGGCAGGGGCTGCTCACAATTAGGTAATGCACAAATTAGGGCGGCTCCTGACTGGTGTGGGTGTGCCTCTGATCTGTGCAGATCAGGGGCCAGAGGCTTGAGTCAGGGAGGTACGTCGCATACACATGAAAGGTCTTAACTCACAAGGAATTGGCTAACTAAAGAAATACATAAAGCATCATGAGAGGAGTAAACCAGATGATAAATCCATAATCGCTCACATCTCAGGCAGACTCTAGAATTACACTGTGTTAATAAATGCGTTAGTTACTCAGGAGGCATAGGCAGGCAGATCTCTATGAGTTCAAGGCCAGCTAAGATGCACAGTGAGACCTTGTCTAAATAAACCAATAAATACGTAAAATAATAAATGATTTGCCAAGCTTGGTGGTGCTTGCCTTTAACCCCAACACTAGGGAGGCAGAGTCAGGCAGATCATCAACTGGGGACTAAACATGCAAGTACATAAGCCTATGGAGGATATTCTTGCTCAAACAACCAGAGGTGGGAAGGCAGTATCATTTGTGACTTTTCAAGGCTATTCCAACGATCTGGTAATAGCACACTCTTCCAAATGAGCGAAACAAATTATGACCCATTAGTCATATATATCAAGGAAGTCATAATGATGAGCACAATAAGAAAAACAGGAGAGAAAAGAAACCATAGAACTTAGAAGCAGGGGTGGATAATTACGAAGAAGGATAGAACCCAACATCACACACACACGTCTTCAGGAGTCACATGATCACCAGATGTAAGTATGGTAACAAGAGTCAAACATTTGTGGCAACAGCGATACCTGTGTCCACGTAAGAAGTGCAGAGGCTGCTGGGACTATTTGGAAACACGACAGCACAGGCTGTGACTAAACACTGGACTATGTATAAACCACACATAAGTCACAGGACTTCACAGTGGAGCAGAGTGAGAACAAGCAGGACTATTAAAAGACCCTGTCTACACCTTCAGGAAATTCTGTTACTTACCAGTGAATGCACAGACAAGGCAAGAAATCGTGGCAAACTGCATGCAGCGGTGCATGCCTGTAATTCCAGCACTTAGAAGAGGCGTAAGGACCATGAGTCTAAAGCCAGCCTGGGCTAGTAGAAAGATCCTGTCTTAAATGAACAAAAATTTAGTAACAGTGCAGATGTATGGCACCAGATGATCATGGAGCAAGAAGTCTGCACAACTTTGTTTCAGTCAGGGTCTATACAACTGAGTTTTCAAATGAATCTAGTCAATAAGCACTTTTAGATATATTTATATATTTATTTATTTTGTTGTTGTTTGAGACAGGGTCTATGTAAGCCCTGGCTGTCCTGGAATTCACTGTCTAGACCACGCTGGCCTCCAACTCCCAGTCACCTGCCTCACCTACTGAGTGCTGGGATTAAAGGGTACACCAGCACACATGGCTTTTTACATTTATTTGAGAAATGCCTTTGACCAATTTATAAGGCATTAAAAGATACAGACCTTCTGACTGGCAAGAACCGAGTACAGTCAGCTATGTGATACCTTTGCTCCCCTGGATAAGCTAAGTCCCAGTGAAGGGCAGGAATCCAAGTGATCAAAAACTTGTCACCTTGAAAGGATACACACAAAGCAGTGACACTGGCTTCAAGGGCCAAGCAGGGACCCTTACAGAAGACTTCACAAAATGGAGACAGACTTTCCAGGATGAATTCTGAGGGCACAATCCATCCATGTCAAAAAGTGGTCCAATGTTTCCATAACACTTGCTTTGCATATGGATCAGCCCAGTGAAGAACATCAGCCTTGAGGCTCTGGGACAGTATAGCTTTCACTGAGCAAGGTGCTCACTCTGCAAAAGACGCGAAACTCACAGTTTAAGTCATCACAGTCAGAAAATCCATGACTGAAAAACACTTGTATCCTCATGGACTCATGAGCAGTTACAAACAGAATAACCCCATGGTCACACAAATGGGCACAAAATAATTATAAAATAAACGGCAAAGACCTGAGGTCACATCAATATTGGAAACAATTACAAGACCTCCCCTCCCCCCAAAAAAATTAGCACCAAGGTCACAGACATCCGCACAGCCAAACGATAATTTAGAAACAACTAAATACAACAACCAGCTCAGTAGTAGAGTGCCTGCCTAAGCTCAAGCCTCCTCAAGGCAAAACAAAACAGAAACAAATCCTTCATCAGTGTGGTAGTGCATGCACGTAATTCCAGCACTTGAGATCATGGTGGGCAGATGTATGTACACACATAAAAATACATACATAAAACTTCAAACATTTTTTAAACTTAAAAGCATCTAGTAGATGTGCATAGTAAAAAGTATGAAGGTAGAGGGCAAAATGCCCAACTCAAAATTAAGTACACTGATAACTGGATACACTTTTCCACCTTAGAACTCAGACAGGGAGAAGATGGGGGATGGAGAGTTGGCTCAGTGGTTAAAAGCACTTGTTGCTCTTGCAGAGGACCCTGGTTTGATTCTCAGTACGCACGTGGTGGTTAACAACCATCTGTAACCCTAGTTCCAGGGCTTTCAATGCCCTCTTCTGGACTCCAAAGGAAACCAGACATGCATGTGATAAAAAAATAAATGTAGGCAAAACACATAAGACAAATAAATCTAATTTTTAAATTAAAAAAGATGGGGAGTGGTGGTGCATACCTTTAATCCCAGCACACAGAGGCAGAGGCAAGCAGAGCTCTGTGAGTTCATGGCCAGTCCGGTCTACAAAGACAGTTCCAGGACAGCGAAGGCTACACAGAGAAATCTATCTTGAAAAACCTATAATAATCATAACGATTATGATGATAGAAATGAAATTTAAAACGGAAGATGACATGGAAAATCTCCAAGATGCCAAACCCTGAAACAAAAAAGAAAAAAACACATGATTAAAAAAAAAAAAACTCATGTGTTATACCACAGGAGACGCTGTCTCTGCGTTCAAAGGACATACAGGAGTGGGCTGCATAGACAGACCACAGGCAGGAACCAAGGAGTAACATGACAAGAAATTCAAAGGGAGATGCAAGGGCTTGAAGAATGTTACAAACTCATTGACAGCGTTGAAATACAGAATGCCAGTAGATATATAGCCACGTATAGTTAATGTCATTCTGGAGGTAGGATTTATGGGGCAATGCAACACTACTACCCCCAGAAATGCACAATAACAAAGGTAGGCTTCGACCCAGGATCAGGGGTTCCCTAGTCTGTGGCACAGCATTCCACAGCTCTAGGTTGTGTGTCCCAATAGACTGTGGCCATGCTGGACGGACATGTTCTACTCATGGCTGAGTCAGTCCAAGTCATCGACCTCTGTGGGTGTCTCCTCTCTTCCAGACCTCCAGACTGGGTGTCAGATAGAAAACTGGGTCTTCTTTCCACTGCACACGCCCTGCCACTAAAGTGGAGGGCAGCTTCCAGCAGAAGCTCTGTCCTTCTGTCTTCTCCATTGCGTTTGGGCTGTGGGCACAGTGCCAACAGCCAGAACAGAGCAGCCATACAGTCAAAGCTCAGAGATCTCTGATATCACTCAGGTAGGCCCAGTGTCCTCTCTCAGAGGCACTGTCCCTCTGCAGCAACCCCCAATACCCCTACCTTCCTGAGGCCACTCTCTCAGGACAGATAAAACTGTCCCAAATTTCCTTGGCCATGTGATCATGGGTCTGTCAGTGAAGCAAGAGTGCTGACTGGAACTGAGGGCTGGGGGCCGGGTGACCACTTTGGCTGAGCATAGCTGGTGATGCCCTAGCTCAGCTTTCAGTGCCCAGACAGGCTGAAAGAGTAGGTGGCTGTAGCAGACAGTGGTAGATGTGGGACCTGAAGTCCCTGGGGACTTCAACACCCTGCAGTATTCCTGTGTAGGCGGACCCTGCCATAACTCCGTGGTACTCAGCACCTGGACACTTGGGACCACACAGTCCTGAGAGGCCCTAGTCCTCCATCTGCTCTCTGGGTCTCCACGGTGATCATCTCCATGGGAGCACAGAAGGAACCCAGGGAACCCTTAAGATTTAGATCAAAGAACCCGGAAGCTGATGCAAGAGGGAGGAGTAGGCAGATCCTCCAGCTAGAATCCAGCTACACTAGGACAGCCCAGCCAGGCTGTCATGTGATATTGCCCCGCCTGCCACATCTGTCATGTGACCTTGCTCACATGACTGCCAGTACCTCTCTCAGAATCAGGCATGAGCTTCCAGCCTTGTGTCCCTGTGGGCCATGGGGTCCCCTCCTGGATCTGTGTCCTGTTGCTGGCACTGGGGCTGTGCAACTTCCAGGCCAGAGGTGAGTGTAGACTGGCAGCCCTCCCCACTCTCCCTGGTGGATCCTGATGATCCCTGCTAACCCCTGAGCCCCTGCACCTGCCTCCAGGTTATGCTGTTCTAGACCCTGGCTATCGGGAGAACTATTTCAAGCAATACATGGACCATTTCAACTTTGAGAATTTCGGCAACAAAACCTTTGGCCAACGGTTCCTGCTGTCAGGTGTGTGCTGTCCCCACAGCGTGTTTCCTGCCTGCTTATTCCTGGCCTCATGGAAACTCACTCACCTCCCCCCATAGATAAGTTCTGGAAGAAGGGCAAGGGGCCCATTTTCTTCTACACGGGAAATGAGGGGGACATCTGGTCCTTTGCTAACAACTCTGGCTTCATTGTGGAACTGGCATTCCAGCAGGAGGCCCTGCTTGTCTTTGCTGAACACGTGGGTACCTGGACAGTCCCCGGCAGTCCCTGAGCTGAGGAGGGTGGGTGGTGCAGAGAGCAGTGGTTTAACTATCCCTTCCTGTTTCCTGTAGCGGTACTACGGGAAATCACTTCCATTCGGTGTGCAGTCCACACAGCGGGGATACACACAGCTCCTGACTGTGGAACAGGCACTGGCAGACTTTGCTGTGCTGCTCCAGGCCCTGCGGCAGGATCTTGGGGTCCCGGATGCCCCCACCATAGCCTTCGGAGGGAGGTGGGTCCTTGATTTCCTTCAGGACAGAGGCATGTTTTTCCGGATCTGATCCCTCACCAGATCTGAAGGAGACCCACTTTTACCCTCCCGGGTGCCTACCCTGTTGTACCAGGTGATACCCTATACAAGAAGGGCCAAAGAGATGTCTCTTACGTTCTCCACATCCTCTACCCAGCTCCGGTGTGCTCAGTCCTTAACTCTACGTGGTAGGACTGGGTCCAGCTTTCCTTTCTCCCAGAAGCCCTCCTTGAGTGGACCTCATAGGCTATGTTTGCTGGGTTGTTCCTAACTTTGTCTCATTGGTGTCTTCATGCTAGGACAGGGCAGGGCACCCACAATTGCCTTTCCCCCCAGTGAAAGCTGTATCTGCATTGGCCCTGGGGTCAGAATGTGTGGGCCTGAAAGTTTCAGCTTCTTCTTTCCTTTGGGGCTTCTGAGCAGGGAAAGAGTAAGAGGAGGAGACAGGCTCAGCCCAGGAACCTCAGCCTGAAGGCTAGGGTGAGGCTACTGGCCTGCGCATGCAGGCAGCTTCCCACATCCTGTGCCCCACCCCCCAGTTACGGCGGGATGCTGAGCGCCTACATGAGGATGAAGTATCCCCACTTGGTGGCTGGGGCACTGGCAGCCAGCGCTCCTGTCTTAGCTGTTGCAGGCCTTGGTGACTCTAACCAATTCTTTCGAGACGTCACAGCGGTGAGTGAGGGTATTTGGGCACCCCAGGCAAGTGCAGGTACAACAGCAGCAGCAACCAAGGTCTCTTCTTCAGGACTTCTATGGCCAGAATCCCAAGTGCACCCAGGCTGTGCGGGATGCCTTCCAGCAAATCAAGGACTTGTTCTTCCAGGGAGGTGAGGAGGTTCTTCCTCATCTGCTGCCCACTTTGGGCACTCATTCTTGCCCTTCATGCTTGCGAGCAGCTTCCTCAGTCTCTTCTCCTGGCCTCTCTCTTTGCAGCCTATGACATGATCAGCCAGGATTTTGGTACCTGCCAGCCACTTTCCAGCCCAAAGGACCTGACTCAGCTCTTTGCGTTTGCCCGGAATGCATTTACCATGCTTGCCATGTTGGACTACCCATACCCTACTAACTTCCTAGGATACCTTCCTGCCAACCCTGTCAAGGTGAGGTAGCTCCCTGGGTGCAGGGCTCAGTGCAGGTCTCGTCCAAGAGCCATGCAGCTGCCTGCTTTGGTGCCATCAGCTGCTATTCTGATGCTGTATCCAATGTAGGCTAGCAGCCCTGCCCACATTCTGGGACCAGGAGAGGTCAAGCTGAGCAAGCGGCCTCCACTGAGATAGTCTGCTGCCCTCTTCTAGGTGGGCTGTGAACAGCTGCTGAGTGAGAGCCAGAAGATCAGGGGTCTACGAGCATTGGCAGGTGGGTCTGCTCCTTGACCTTCACAGGGCAAGGGCGGAGACCCTGACAATGGCACAGGGTTGAGTAGGGAAAGGACCAGTAGCCCTGACCTGGGGCTTGACCTTGTAGGCTATTTGAAATGTATCAGGGAACACAGTGCATCTTTTGAAAACTGGACCTGTGTTTTGGGAGCTGGGCAGAGGCTGAAGTGGGTAGTTTGACTTTTCAGCAGGCCTAGGGACAGGCACAACCACCCCCGAGGAGCACACTCCAGTCATCTCAGGCTTTTGGAGTCCCCAGCCACAAAACTCCACATGCCCATCCTGCTCCATTGTGGGGCAAGGTGGGTGGGGTAGGTTATCACTGGGCTGCCACAGAAGCCAGGCCAGAGCTAGTGGCACAGATTCCACAGGCCCCAAGGGCTTTCCTCTGAGCTTTTCTTCCTCCAAGGTGGGTGGGTAGTGGCCTGAGGTGCAGAGTGTGACTGGCTGCTGGTCCCAGCATTCCTCCTCTCCAGGGCTGGTCTACAACTCTACTGGCATGAAGCCCTGTTATGACATCTACCAGTTGTACCAAAGCTGTTCTGATCCCACTGGCTGTGGCATTGGCCCTAATGCCAAGGCTTGGGACTACCAGGTTTGTAGATAAAGGGGAGCTAAACTGCCAAAGGTAGGGGTGGGATGTGTGGCTTGCCCATCTTACTTCACCATGGGGCACCTGCAGGCCTGTACGGAGATCAAGCTGACCTTTGACAGCAACAATGTGACGGATATGTTCCCTGACATCCCGTTCTCTGATGAACAGCGCCAGCAATACTGCCTGAATACATGGGGCGTGTGGCCCCGACCAAACTGGCTGCAGACCAACTTCTGGGGAGGCGGTAAACAGTTGGGGCGTGGGAGCTGGGAATGAGCCTACCTTCTATCCTGAGCTGGTTCTGCAGCCCCCAGATACAGCTCACAGCTATAAAGGCCATACTGGACACCTTGCCACCACTTGCTATGTTCCTTCCAGACCTTAAAACTGCCAGCAACATCATCTTCTCCAATGGTGACCTAGACCCCTGGGCAGGAGGAGGGGTAAGTCCCAGCCTGGCAGCTGCTGGCCCCACAGAAGTGTTCTTGGCAATGCTTGGACTGTGTTGCTGTTCCCCACTTTGTCAGACTCCTCAAAGAACCTTTGCCTCTGCAGGTTCACACGCAGGTTCACTTGGCCATTGTTGCTCCAGTCTTCATCATTTCCTCTCCTTTTGCGTGCCTTTCCCTGGTCACTCAATGTAGTCTAACATCTGCCCCATCAGGTTTCATCTTTTCTCACTATCGCTTCAGTTGCATCCCACAGACTATGCTGGCATCTATGTCAGAGGGCCATGGTGGGAGGGGTTGCCCGCCTGTGGCCGACAGCAAGGCCACAGCCTCACTCCTCCCACAGATCCACAGCAACCTGAGTGCATCAGTCATTGCTGTCACCATCCACGGGGGAGCACATCACCTAGACCTCAGGTGCAGTGAGGTGCAGCCCAGCTAGTTCCCTTTCTTGATGAGTCTGGGCCAATGGTGGGGTGTGGGCTGGATGGGCATGAAGTTCACCCTGTATGCTTGCCACTTGAGCACCCCCTCATGTGTCTGCTCCTTAGAGCGTCTAACCCAGAAGACCCTCCATCTGTCGTGGAGGCGCGTAAACTGGAGGCTACCCTCATTCGTGAGTGGGTAGAGGCAGCCAGACCAAAGTAACCAGCAATGCCCTGGTGGCCTGGGCCTGAGAAGCAGCACTCTTCCAGCTAAGACCCAGCAGGACCCAGAGATCCTTGTCTCACGTGAGCAATTGTGGCATGACAGCTCGCCTCACATCTGAAGGACTGTCCAGCTCCATGGCGTCCTGCCTATGGCAGGCTTCAAGCAAGGGGCTGGTGGTAGATGGAAGTAACTAAATAAACAGGTGGTTGTTGGGCCAGACATGTCCTTCTTCTCTGATAGGGTCCATATGTGGAAGGATGAGATGCTTGGGGATGTGCTCCAGACAAGACAACAAGGTGCACACAGCCTGCTGAGACCAGTTAGACATTTAATTAAGCACAGACTCCGGCTTTCAGGTTTCGTGCTTCAGGGTGAGAAGGAGGGAAATCTGCCTTTCCTGGGGACCACCTCCCCTCCAAGGACTGTTCTCATGTTGTCTGCTTCAAGGTGGCTACCAAGTTCCCAGCTTTGTGGACATCTTCTACCCAGTTATTCTGACTCACAGCAACTCTTTAGAGAGCCACAGGGCAGTTGCTGTCCCCTTGGCACTGGCCACAGCATCCAGAGTACATCTGGGAGATCAAGACAAGAGATGGGAGAATACATTCTTCTCAACTGCTTAGGCTTTACCCACAGCCTGAACCTGCCCATTCACAAGTTTACAGGGCTCCTGGCCCAGAAGGAAGCACGGGGAAAATTTAACATCGATGGAAAGAGAAACAACCTGATGTGGGAGGCAGCCTCTACACAAGAGTATGAGGCCTAAGGGCATGTCACCAGGCAGGTCCTTCTTTGTAGACACCTTTGGGGTTAGAGCTGGCTTGGGGATAAGTATTTGACAGAAGTCCCTCAGAGGCACAGGGTGACTGCCACTGAGGTGGTAAGCTTGCACACAGGGAGTTGAGTATGGCCTGCCCAACCTCAAGATCTTGGGGTGCACAGGGACACAGGCCCGGAGTCTGGAGGTGCCTTAGGTTTGTCCAGTTTACCCTACAATGGGCTACATGGAATTACTCTGGTCTTGGATGGGGGAATCTCAGCCAAGGCACAGGACAGCCCACTAACAACAAAGATACTCTACCCTCATGTCCATGGGTTCAGACAGCAAGGCACAAACCTCTCACTATAGGAAAGGTACATGATACTGCTGGTGTCCCTCCATTCATACATGAATTCCTACCAGTCAGCAGGTGACCGTCACAGGATCATTCTGAGACAGCACAAACCGAGCATTCTGGCCTGTTTGCAGACTACCCCCAAAGTCTGCCCTTAGCAAGTGGACAGCAGTTCTGACTTTAGGGGACAGTTACTAAGATGTTACCCGGAGAACTTGCTGTCCCTTAAAATCAGTCCAAACTTTCCAGTCCACAGACAACACCACCTCCTTACACAGGACCCATTCCAGTGGGACCAAGTCCACTTTCATCTCAGCTGAGAAATCACATTATACCAGGGTGTCCTGGGAATAAGACAAATTTGCTGTTCTAACCCCTGCCAGCCCAGTAGGGTAGCCAGGAGGATCCCTGAGTCCAACCCGTAAACACCAGTCACTAGGCCCCTCAAGGTCACAGTGGCCCACCAGACCTGTGAGTCAGGACTTACACAGGCTGTCAGGCCAAACCCAGCACCTTATTGACTTGGGCTATCACCACTCTGAACTCAACACAGGCACTGGGGTCCTGAGTGGTCCCAGGAGGTAATAAGAAGTCTTGGGACTACCATGGGGCTGCCTGCAGCCAGTCAACAGGGTCATTCAGGCAAAGGGATCAGGAGTCATGATGTGAGTTTTCAAAGAAGTCAAAAGCTTCTGGTAGACTAGGTCGATCTCAATCCCAGAATCCCATACCTGTTGACTTGACTCTTGTTCCTCCCACTATCTTCATGAAAAGCTGAGACAGCAGGGGCCTAGAACTGGGCAAGAGCCTCACATTTGATGGCTGCCCATAACTATGTGGGCCCTATGAAGGTCACAGACCCAATAGGACCACCTTGGCCCTCCATCAGTCCCTAGGCCAGGTGCTATCCTCCTAGGCAGGGGTCCAGATGGGTAGGGGATGGGCTTCTGTGTTGAACACACAGGTATCCAGGCTGAGCAGCTCCAGATCATCAGAAAACAGCAGGTAGAAGTACTTCAGGGTTTCTCCCAAAAAGAAGCTCTCCATTTTGTCCCTGGGCTGAGGCTTGTTGGAATTCTGGACATTGTTGATAGAAGAATAGCCACCTGAGGGGATCTGCATGAGAGCCAAAGCCTCGATGACGCAGGTTATGCATACCTCCAGCCCAATATGAAGAGCCAAGCCTTGGGAAGAGCCACTAGCTAGAGGTCACCCAGGGTACCCGCTCAACCCCAGCATGTATGGCCCCAGGGTATGCTCAGGGTTAGTGGCCACCTAAGTAATATCAAGTAATAATGTTACTATCCAAGTAATATCCAGCAATTCCACAAAGGACCCTATAAACTGGCAACAACCCCCAAGGGTCCAGAAACTGCCTCAGCAAGGTTGGTGCCACAAAACATGTCTAGGATCTAGCTTGTTATACATAACCCAGGGCAGGCACAGGCAAGAAGCTGAAGCTGTTGAGGCCTGGGGCAAAGAGCTAGGTATTACACCTAGACCACATTTAGCCCCACAGCCTTCCCTGAGAGGGCAAAGCAAGCCATGAACCCCTGCTGGGGAGGGGGAAGGTGAGGGCAGTACTCTGGGTCACTGAGCACATTTCATAAACCATGGGTATCATAGAGCAAGAGAAAGAGTCCATCTCAGAAAAGCTTGGTCTTGAGAGTGAGCCCAGAGACACTGGACATCTCTAGATCACTAAAGACAACAGGGCTCTGATGCCACCAAGCTCAGGAGGGTGACTACACTATTAAGGTCATACACAACTAAGGAGCAGCCAACTACAGGCCCCCAAAAGCAGGCTTCTCCCAACCTGTGCCATAGAAGTCTCAAGGGTGGGTTCAGCCAGAGCTTTGTACCAGCTGAGACCGTAGAGAGGTACCTAACAGCTCACCCGTGTGTACTTATTGAAGCTCTGCAGGATTTCCCAGCCCCAGTCCTGGTATTTGCGGTCCCTTGTGACACGGTACAGATAGAACAGGCTTTCCACAGTCTCCGGCCGCAGCAGGTTGTGCCTGTCAGCTGGCTAGGGGTAGAGCAAGAGGCTCAGGGAGTATCCACTCCTGCTGGTATACCCCTACCTAAGTGCAGCCCATGCCCAGGCTCACCTTGACCTCCACATCCTTCTGATCTGACCGAGGGTACAGGTTGAAATGTGCAATCTCAGGGCTCAGACCTGTCTCCATCTGTCGGTTCATCTGGTAGCAGGTCTTCATGAGTTCCTGAGCCAGATCCATATGGTCAGCTGGCAGGCCATGGTGGACGCCCAAAGCCAGCGTCCCTGGCAGGAAGCACACCAAGTGGTCCTAGAATCAGAGCATCTCCTCACAGCTGGACCGAGGCCCATGCTGCTTGGCCAGTGTCAAGTGTACTCAACCTAAATGGAGGGAAAAGGCCCAGGGGCAGTGAGGCTAAGAGCAACACTTGTGCAGACACGTGGTCCATGGCAAAGCCCTGTGTCTACAATCCAGGGGAAAGACTGCAGTGCAGGCACTAAGGGATCATATAGCCCCAGGCCCTCTGGACCACTTCAACTGTCCACAAATACCTTCAGAAACCTGCTACCCTTCAGGAACCAGAGCGAAGACCACAAGGAAGACAGGTGGCCCTGAGCGAGCTCATGTCTGCTACTGCAAGGCATGTGGGGCCTCTGCTTGTGGACTGTGATGAGAATAGGTCAGGCCAGGCAGCAGAATCAACGTGTGGCTATAGTACATACTCGTTGACCGGATTTCCTTGTTACTTCTGGCAAACAAATGCTAAAGCCTTGGAAGCCACAAAGAAAGAAATAGCTTTCTGCCAGCCCACATGACTTACCATCTTGGCACTGAAGCGGCCATGGGCAAGTTCTCCCACGAAGGTGAGCTTTCCAGGCTGAGAATGCCGTATCAGGTGTGTTTTTATCCCCTCAATGGCTTTAATATAGTCTTCCAGCAACCTGTGAACACCACAAGTCAGCTTACTTTGGGCATGGTCATGGCTAACCTTGACCCAGAGACCTACAGACCTGGCCCTGCCAGGGGAGCAAATATTGCACGCACAGCCCAAGTCAAAGCTCAGGCCCTTGAGCACCTGCCAACGTGGGCACTGATGCAAGGTGGGCCTTGCTAAATGGCCAACGCCATCTGGGAAGTAAGTTCATGTAGAGGAGCCAAACCACCTGCACCACTGCTGGCTACTAGCAAAGGATGGGGACAGAGCTTGGGGCCCTGCATCAAGGCAGTGGATCAGGCCTCACTGTGTCTCCTTCTTGCCACCCTGGATCCACTGCTTCAGCAGGTATTCGTAGTAGCTGTCAGCCCTGGCACCCAAGGTGAACACTCCTGGGTGGGTGAAGAGGCCGCTGTGCGTGTTGATGAACATGGGCACCAGCCCGTCTTTCTTCCCAGACAGGGAGTGGATGTGCCTTGTCACTTCTTCCACGGCCTCCTGTGGCAGACAAGGGGAGAGTGGGCTTACACCAAGCAATTCTTCTTATACTTCAGGAAATGGAAGGGGAACACTTTCTGACCTGTCCCGTGAAGCCATCAACATCCTAGCACCAAAGCCACACAAAGCACCATCAGGAAGAAAGGTAAACCAATTTCTTTACCAACATGGATGCAGAGACCCTCCTCAGCATGCTAGTAGGGCAATTCAGCAACATAACCTGTCATGCCTCATGATTCAAAATGCAAGGATAGCTCAGCACATGAAAATCACTGATGTCACAAATATCAACAGAATGACCATCTCAATTGATTAAACAGTATCAGACCAATCAAGACATGATAGCTCAGACCTGTAACTAAGAAGAATTGCATCAAGTTCAAGACCTGCCTCAAACAAACATACAAATGAACAAACAAACAAAAACCCCAAAACCATTAGAAGAAAACCAATTCTTCCCTTTCCTGATAAAAATATTCAGCTGGGCAATGGTGGTGCATGTCTTTAATCCCAGCACTGGGAGGCAGAGGCAGGCAGATCCCTGTGAGTTTGAGGCCAGCCTGGTTTACAGAATAAGTTTCAGGACAGCCAGAGTTACAAAAGAGAAACCCTGCCTTGGGAGAAAAAAAAAAAAAAGACAAGAAAAATTCAACAATAACAACAACTCAACCAGTGAAGAATAGAAGGAACTACCTTTGGTGTGGTTTGGTGGTATCTAGCATGGAGTCTTACATTTGACAATCCTTACCACCACAAAAAGACCAAATAAACCAAAAAAAAAAGGGCCATCCCAACCTAACAAAAGCTGTGTATAAGAAAAATCACAAATATAAGAAATAAAATGGAATACTTAGAAATTAATCAGAGATGGAAGACTCCAGTAATAACTTACACAACACTGCAGACAGCACTAGGTAAGGTGGCACACACTGTTAATCTCAATCCCAGCACTAAGGGGAAAATGCAGAGACAGGCAGATCTCTGTGAGTTCACGGCCTGCCTGGTCTACAGAGTGTGTTCTAGGCCAGTTAGGACTACAGAGTGAGACCCTGGTCTCAAAGCAAAACAGTGCTGAAGAAAGACATTAAAACTGATATAAATAAAAGCTCTTATGTTCACAGATTAGAAGACTGTTGAGGTGCCTAGGCTCCCCAAAATTATCTACAAAGTCAATGCAATCTCTCTTACAGCCCCAATATCTTTTTGCAATATAGAAAAGCCCATCCCAAAACCTACATACTATTTTCAAGAAACTTCAAATCACCAAGTCTTTAAGAGAATGAATAAGCAAGATGCATTGGCACACATCTCCAATCCCAGAACTCGGGAGACAGAGGCAGGAGGATCTCTGTGAGTTCAAGGCCAGCCTGGTCTACAGAGTGAGTTCTAGGACAGCCAGAGTTACAACAGAGAAACCCTGTCTCAAAAAAAAAAAAAGAGAGGGAGGAAGAGAATGAATAAAACTGGAAGACTCACACCCCAGTGCAGAGCAGAACAAAAACCCTAACCCATTTAGAAAATGGGCTGAGAGGCAATGCAGGGTGCAACTCAACATTGGGAGCCTTTGGCAAGGGTGTATAAGGTCCTGAGTATAATCCCTAACTAATGTCAAAAGAACGCAATGGACATTTCTCCAGAGCAATTACTTAAGGCCATGAAAAGACGCTCAGCAGCAGCAGCCCGAGGGAAGCAGAGGTCACGTCACAACGAGACGGTGCCTCGCACCAGTCAGGCTGGCCGTTCACAGGAAGAACAGAAAATGTGTTGGGGGAATGGAGAAACGGAGCCCTGTTATTACTGGAGGGAAAGTAAAACGGTGCAGTCACAGTGGAACGCACTATGCTGGCTCCCTGGAACAGTAACACCGAGTTGTCATGTGACCCAGAAATTCCAGTTCAAGTGATAAAGCCCAAGGAACTGGAAACATCTCAAATGGCTATCTGTACGCCACATCGCTCAGAGTTAGGACCTAGATGCAACCCAAATGTGTGCATCGGCAGCAGAGCGGCAAGACCACAGTGACGCCATCCATATGTGGGATGGCTACAGCAGGGAGAGAAAGAAACCCCAACTGCAGCCACACAGAGGAGGAAGCTGAGTTGAAAAGGCCATCAGGAGACGGCAGAGTGTGGCTTCTACCCACACGAGACCCTTGTACACCCCACCCCCCCCACAGAGACAGCGTTCGACTGGAGCTGTCAGGGCTGGGGAATGGAAGTACAGAGCTTTTAACTAACACAAGTTTCCATTTCACAAGATGAGGAGAGCTATAAACAGGTAGTTTTATAAAACAGGCATACTGAAAATCAATGAGGACCAATCAATCAGATGGGCCAGCAAACTGGAGATCTGAGCTTGCTCCTGGGAGCCCAGGTGTATGTATGTAAAGGTGGAAAGACAGATCAGAGTCCACCCAGGCTGCCCCCTGACCTCCAGGCATGCACCATAGCAAGAATACACAAAAATGAAATTCACACACACAGTAGTGCCACTTGTAGGGAGCACTCAGCTCCAGGGAAAGCGTCCTAGCTGAGACTTGCCCATCCTACCTGAAATTGAGTTTTGTTGCTTTTTCTTTTTGCTCCTCTTACATTTTCTTTTCATTTTATGTGTGAGTGTTTTGCCTGCATGCATGTATACTACATGCATGCCTGGTGCACATGGAGGCAAGAGGTATCCAGTCCCCCCGGAATTGGAGTTATAGAGGCTGTAAGAGAGCCAGGAATGGTGACTCACACTGTTAATTCCAATATTCTGGAAGCATTCTATGAGCTCTAGACTAGCCTGGTCTATACAATGAGTTCTAGGTGAGCCAGGGTGACATGGTGAAACCTTGCCTCAAATCAAACAAACAAACAAACAACAAAAAAGCTTAAGACAGAGGGCTGTAAGCTACCACATAGTTTCTGGGTACTAAACTCAGGTCCTCTTGTAAAAACAGCATTTCCCTTAACCACTGAGCCATCCCTCCAGCCCCCTACCTGGAATTTCTTATTTCCGGTAAGACGAGAGAGCTCCCGGAACTCCAGCTGAATGCTTGTCACTTCTGCCACGGTGCTGTCTGACGTCCACTGGGGTGAGTGGGCAAATCCAGTGCCAATGTTCACGTCGGAGTACGGAATCTTGGAGGGCGTGGTGAAAGCAGGCATTAGCCGGTTTCCAAAGTCTTCCTAGCATAAAAGCACAACCAATACTCAGGTTAGCAAGTTTTGTGCACACATCCCCATCTGCACCCAAGCAGGTGAAGAGCAGACAGCAGAACCAGGCGATGGCAGGATCAAGGGACCTTTTACACAACAGCAGCAAAGACAGGGTTGTGGCAGCTCGTACACACCAGTACAGAGGAAACTCAAATGTACTAGAAGAAGAAACTGGAAATAACTCCTCCAAACCCCACACATCACGTCCCAGGAAACCTCAGCCAGGAGCACTCACAGCCTTTCTGAGGAAGAGGCTGTCCCCCGACAGGTGGTAGGTGCTCAACAGGCCTCCTAGAATGCGGATGGTACTCTCAAACAGGTTGACATCGACGTTTTTCTTGAAGTTTAGCTTCTCCGACACCCATTTCCTGGCCTCCTTAAACTCTGTAATGGAGGAGAAAGGAGCAGATTTATACGTCCGCAGCTCTGTGACGAGGCAAAGTGTAGTGGCACACACCTGTAACCTAGCATCATGCATGTGCAATGCCTGCAGATGCAAGAAGACATCAAGATTCTCCCTGCAAATGGGAGTACAGTGGTGAGTTACTATGTGGGTGCTGGGAACCAAACCTGGGACCTCTGGAAGAGCAGCCAGTGCTTTAACCATTGAGTCATGTCTTTAGCCCCCCAAGATGCTGTTTTAAAACATATTTTGAGATTTTATTTTATGTGTATTGATGATTTGCCTGTATGAGTATCTGTACCATGTGTGGGCATCAGATCCTTGCAAGTGAAGTTACAGACAGTTGTGGGCGCTAGAAACAGAACCTACATCCTTTGGAAGAACAGCTGGTGCTCTTAACCACTGAGCCACTCTCTATCCCCTAAGACATTGCTTTTAAAAACCAAAACCAAAACCAAGAACACAAAAGCAAAAGACCAGCCAGGCATGGTGTATCATACCTCGGAGGGAAGTTTCTTCAGCTATACTGCAAATTCAAGGTCAGCCTAGGCTACATGAGACCTGTCTTTAAGAAACAAACAGGGTGGGTAGGTGCGATGTCAGTGGGAAAAGGTGCCTACCACCAAGTCTGACAGCCTGGGTCCAATCCCTGGGACACGCATGGTGGAAGGAGAGAACCAACTTCCACAAGTCGGCCTCTGACCTCTACATGTGTGCCGTAACACACACACAAGAAATAAATGTAACAAACCCCCAAACAAAATGCCTTCTACAGCGAAAGGTTCCCCCACAGAGCAGCCAAACAAGCAGTTCCTGCCAGACACTACGACACAAAGAGCACGGGAGGCACTCATTGGTGGCCATCAGGCGACTCAAGCAACCAAGCAAATGTTTAAACTTTCATCAATTTGGGGCCGAGTGACAGCTTGGCAGTTAAGAGTACTTGTGGCTCTTTAAAGTGATGCTTTGCCAAAGAAAGCCCCTCTCCCTTGTAGTACGTGCCGCTTGGGCTTCTGGGAACGGCATGGAGGGAGGAATCTAAGAGAGACTGACAGCTGCTGCAGGAAGAGAGAGCGAGCACAGAAGCTAAGGATGGGTAAGTAGGCAGAAATAAGGCTGACAGGGAAGCAGGCAGAGGCTCAGATAAAGTGGACTAACTGGGGTTTTAGAAAAGTTACAATTTAGATCTTTCTCAGTACCTGCAGTGCTGGGAGAAGCTGAACCAGAGTGGGCTGGAGTTAGTTCAGTTCCCCAGACATAGATAGATAAAGACAGCCAGAAAAGGGCTGTAAAGGTTTCTCTTTCCTTTCCTTTCTAACCCTATGAGCAAACTGAGGCTTAAAAACTTTATGTTAGAAATCTAGCAGCCAGGAACAGAGGGACGGAGTCAAGTTGCTACTGTGAGAGAGTAAGCCTCTGAGAGCCCAGACTCAAAAGGCAAAAAAAGCTACCCACATCCCCCTTTAGAAGAAAAGCTGTTATATTTTAAGTACTTTATACTGCTTTCAGGTTGGCTCTCAGCACCGTAAGGAAACCATAACTGTGTGTAACGACAGCTCTAGAGGACCTGACATCTCTGGCTTCGCAAGGGCACCTGCGCTCATGTGCAAATCCCTACATTCAGGCATACATACCTATACAAATAAAAGTAATAAAAATAAATCTCTTAAAATAAATATTAAAATAAAAAATTATCAATTCAGAAATTATTAAAGACCCACATTATCAATTAAATGGAAACTGCATAACCTAAGGAAGACATCTTAGAGATACAGAGCCAAGGCAAGTCAGCCCCCTTACTGCATCAGAGCAGATCGGATGAGGCTCCAAGGCCACCCTCAGTTCTTCAGGAGGTAAGACACAGCTGCTCTGAGTGGCTGGATGAAAAACAGGCCCTGACCACACCCAGCACACTTTCCCAAGAAAAGAGAAAACCAAAGTCTAACAGCCTAACATACTGCTTTGGTTTATGATCACACACGGAAACTCGGTGCTATCCAAAGAGGAGTCATTACCTTGCTTCAGACCCAAAATCCACATGGTATCCAAGGCATCGATCAGGGTGAGGCCTAGGCCAAACCACTCACTGAAGGTTTTGGACACAGGCTTCAGTTCATCATGGCCCCAAGCGAACTTGCGGTACCCCTTCCAAGCATGAAGAAAGGCCTCAATCACCCCCTTCTGGCGCTCATTTGGGGGGGCTAGAGAGAAGAAAGCACAAGTGGTGAGAGACAGTTCCACTCTTGGGGAAGGCAGGGCTTCCAAAGACCAACTGTGACCCTCAGTTAATGCAGTAAGATGGACACTGGCCAGAATCATGAGTAGAAAAGGACAGAGTGGATTACAATGAAGCCGTGAAGGCAGAACGCCGAAGCACAAGTCAGACCCTCAGTGAGATACAGTGACCAGTGAGCATGTCCTCTGGAGCCACACTCAATAGCACTCAGGTCCTCTCTCTTCAAAGGGAAGAGGGCAGCATTCCTGTGGTCCACCGCAACACTGCAGATGGTGAATGCAGAGCCTGGCTACCAGAGTGTGTAATGTAAATTTAGGAGTAAGCAGGAACCAGTGATTGGGCAGACTGTGGCATGTATACCCTAGGTGCACATAAATCATCTAACCAAATGAGCTCCCAGAGTCCTGTGGGGATGGGGCAGGTACAGACTCACCAGCACCTATGCTGCCTCCTTGAGGGTGCCTCATCTCCACAGGGAGGTTTCTTCTTCCAAACTAGGGAGCACATAGCAGTCTGTGGGGTACCACGCCACATGCCTTTCCCCGCTAGGTTCTAAGGTTCCTGCTGATGGACATAGCTTGATCCTACACTCCTAATAGTGGTCTCTATGTGCCCCAGCAAGCTGGTGCTGGGACTCAGAGGTTCAGCTTCCTGTAAGTGGGCCCTCACAGGACTAGCCAGAGTTTCAGTTCCTGTAGATACAATGGAGCTATGCAGACATCTCTTACCACAAAGAACACGCTAATGCCAGAAACAGGCCAAGCACACTATGAGAAGGAAGATGGGCTGATACACACAGAGCCCTTTAGCACAAGGCTAGGACCAAGCAGACCTCAATGAATGATGCTATGATCCCACTGACGCATAGATTGGGCCAAAGACCTGTTAGGTCTAGAAACAAGGCGATATACCAAGGGATACTTGTGTCTCTTTTCTTTCTCTAACAAGGCATTTGCTTTATTTTATTGATGTGTGGTGGCCCAAGCCTTTAATCCCAACACGAGGGAGGCATAGGCAGGCAGATTTCTGAGTTTGAGGCCAGCCTGCCTTGAAAAACCAAAACGAAAAAAAGTATGACTTGACTCTTGTATATCTTCTTATCGTAAGGCACAACCCAGCCAGGAGCAGAACTGCAAAAATCAAACTTCTCAAACACAGCATCCTCTGTAGCTGCTTGGTGCTCATGCAAAAAACAAGAAACAAAACAGGGCAACTAAGGAACCACAAACAGTCACAGAGGCTGTGAGAAATATGCGGACAGAGCACGGGTGTTGAAGGGTGAGCTACACAGGGGTCAGGAAACTCACCTGGCTCTTTCCACATCCTGGATGCCAGAAAAGGAGGGTTGGTGGAGGCTTCAGCTCTTTTTGAAGGTAGTTCAGTGGCCTGTTCAGGCTCAATCACTGCTCCCCGCCAGCTTGGGATAAGGGGGAGGGAAAGCAGTCAGCTAGATCAACTGGTTAATGTTTACACCTTCCACACCTCACATTAATCCCAGGACAAGGCTTGCTCCCAGAGGAACCTATCTCTGTTGCAACCTCAACTACAGAGTGACAGGAAAACAACCAACCAATCCTGACACACATCAGACCATCTGGAACATGGTAGGTACTCTTTCTGGGTACAGCCACAACGGATATGGAGACAATCGCAGGGCTGCCAGGATCTAAGATAGCCCGTATCAGAGACCCAAGCAAGAGGAGTTCCTGAGACTTGTATGGAATCTCAAGGAGCAACCCCGTGAGGGATGCAAGCCAGAGGCTGAGGCTTATAAGACAGTGGCTGTAATTTACTGAGTAAGCCCAAAGTGAAGTTTGTGGGCGCAGGAGCGGGGCAGCTGCCTAAACTGGCGCTGTGTCTACCACAGATATACCTGGGAGCCCATCTAGGGTTCTGTTTGATGACGAGCATGCCAAGAATGGGCAGAGGTTTGCTACGTGACGCTTGGTTGAATGTGGACCCAAAGGGTCTGTTTGTTGCTGCTACAGTGTACTTCTTTTTCTTTTTTAGTTTTTGCTTTATGTATTTTGAGTGTTTGCCTCCATGGATGTATTTGTAGCGTATGTGTGCCTGGCGCCCTCAGAGGTCCGAGGAAGAAGTCGGATCCCCTGTAGTTGGACTGTTGGAGTCCTGTGTGGATGCTGGCAATGGAACCTGGGCTCTTTGCAAAAGTAAGCTTTCTTAACCTCTAAGCCATCTCTCTGTCTCCCTCTCCGTGTGTGTGTGTGTGTGTGTGTGTGCGCGCGCGCGCGTGTGTGTGTATGTGTGTGTGTGTGTGCGTGTGTGTGTATGTATGTGTGCGTGTGTGTGTGCATGTGTGTGCATGTGTGTGTGTGTATGTGTGTGCATGTGTGGTGTGTGTGTGCATGTGTGGTGTGTGTGTATGTGTGTGCGTGCGTGCGCGTGTGCGTGCGTGTGTGTATGTGCATGTGTGTGTGTGTGCATGTGGTGTGTGTGGTGTGTGTGTGTGTGTGCGTGTGTGTGCGTGTGTGTGTGTGCGCGCGCGCACAGCATAGCCTTGGCTGACCTAGAGTTTGCTACGTAGACCAAGCTGGCCTTGAACTCACAGATATCCACCAGCCTCTATCTCCTAAGTGTTGGGATTAAAGGTGTGTGCTATCACGCCCAGCTTTTTTCTTTCTTTTTTATAATATAGAATGCTTCACAGATTTGCATGTCATCTTTGCACAGGGCCAGGCTAGTCTTCTCTGCCATTTCAACTTTAGCATATACTGCTGAAGCAAGAACACAAAAGATCTCTTCAACAATCTGAGCAGAAATGGGCCCAGGCTTAGCTACTGTCCCTCCATCCTGAGAGCTTCTGTCTTAAAAGCACATAAGTAATACCAAGCCGAATCAGACGCTGGCTTTGGAAGCAAACCTTTTCCTTCTGCAAGCATGATCATGAGCTTCTCCAGGCCACTATTCTCCCTGGGACTCTTCTATATTGCTACTTCCACGCTGTGTCCTCATGTGTTCATGAATCTAAGACCTCAGGTTTCACATCCTCAGAATAGCTCTGCAGGCTCAGAGCTTAGGCCACTCCTCCTAGTAGAGCTGCACCTAATAATGTTTTCAAGTGTGACATTGAGTAGGAAATGAAGCTGAAAGCTGTCTAGGACTTCTGTGAGTACTGAGGCATCTGTGGGTACTGCAAGCAAGGAACTTATTGGGCCTGCCAAGTGTCAGCTCAGCCCAGGAGACCAGGCCACACTCTCTCATTCTGCCCACTGCCAAACCAGAAGTGGCTAGAAAAGTAAGTGCCTGTCACCAGCTGTCACCCCAAAGCTGCCTGCTACAGAAAAGGGCTGAGCCTCACTTTCCTCCTTACCTCTATTTCCTCTTGACCCTCTACCCTCTCACTCCTTAAAACAGCCTCGCTCTGAGATAGGCCTGCACACCATGAGAACAGGCCATGGACCAAATGTGGCTCTCAAGTTTTACTGTGTAATAAAACTTACTGAAGCCATCTTTAGAATACTGTCTGTTGGCGCTGGAGAGATGGCTCAGTGGTTAAGAGCACTGGCTGCTCTTCCAGAGGACATGGGTTCAATTCCCAGCACCCACATGGCAGTTCACAACTGTCTCTAATTCCTGTTATAGGGGATCTGACACCCTCACACAGACATACAGGCAGGCAAAACAGCAATGTACATAAAATAAAAATAAAGATATTAAAGAAACTGTTTCAAATGGGAAATATGGCATGGACAAAATGAGTTTTCATTAAAACAAACCAGACAGGTTGGCATCAGATACTGCACAATCAGACCCATCTCTTGCTCTTGGTACCTGATGATGGTTCTCTGTGTGTTTTCTTCCTGCTGAGCATTCTGCAGGGCTGTTTCCTTCTCCTTAACGTCATCCTGCACCCCATCCTTGGAGACTGTGTTGGGGGGTCTGATCTGCAAGTGGGGAGGGCCCCGCCGGAAATGCCTTTGACGCTTCTAAACCAAAATCAGAGACACATGTAAAAACACATCACTTGTCACAGCCTGGGCTTCTCTATACACCTAAGATCCTGCCCCTCAAATGTGCACCCACACCCAGAGGTGGAGGTGGACGGTGTGCTCTACCGAGCCTTGGGAAATTGGTTTCACTTTAGCAGTCTGCAGGTTTGAGAGATGAGCTGCTTAGAAGCTTGGAGAAATACCAAATAGCTGACAGGTCTGGATGAAGAACTGGGAGCCCTGGCTGGGATAGTTTAAAAACTGAAACAGTCCTAGAGAGATAAGAATGGCAAAGACAAAGGATGCTGTGGACAGCAGCCAGGGCTGCTTACTCTCCGTCTGAGACAGGGTAGGAAGCCCTAGGCTCTCACAGACCACAGGGTGCACACGACACAGCTGGTTCCCGCCGCCACCCTTGCACTTGCGACGGTCCTGTCAATAGCATGGTGAGCTTCCCAGACCCATTCTTGCTCCCACGGCAGCAAGCACAGAAATTTAGCCCTGATCCCAGCACTTGGGAGACAGAGGCAGGCAGATCACTGTGAGTTCAAGGCCAGCCTGACCTACAGAGTGAGTTCCAGGACAGCCTGGAAAAACTTGAAAAACTAACTAGCGAGCTAGCTAGATCCATATGATAGCTAATCCCACTTGTGTCCACACATGTCTATCTAATTCAATCTACTGAAGTACACCGAAGATTTCAAGAGTTGCCCGAGTACACTGACAACAGACGCCTTCACGTTACACCTGTCCTAGCATTCCAGTTTCCCTTCTTAAACACCTGCGAAATTCGTAAAAGCAGCAGTTCTCAACCTGTGGGTCAAGACCCACTTAGGGATAGAAAGACCCTTTCATAGGGGTCACCCAAAACCATTTGCATACCAGATATTTACATTATTAATTCATAACAGTAGCAAAAAATTACAGTTATGAAGAAGCAACGAAAAGAACTTCATGGTTGGGGGGTCACCACAACATGAGGAACTGTATGAAAGGGTTGCAGCATTATGAAGGTTGAGAACCACTGCCCTACAGGGATAGGAAACCTCCACCTGTTCTCAAGACTCCACCCACAGGTGAAACTGAAGTCTTGCAACACCTGCTAGGTATACTCTATGTGGAAAAAATAATTGATAGCCAAAGGCCTTCTCTATCCCAAGTCACTTCCCAGCAGCTCTTTTGTGGCCTCTGACCTAGCTCTAGGCTCTATCAGAACCATTCCCCACAACTCTAAGCATCTCAGAGTACAGATCCTAGGATAACGCCTGGCTGTTCCTACAACCCTTCCCAGACAAACTACACTACCTCTAGCCAGGACTTCCCAGACATGCCTCGCCTGACAGGCGATCCTAATACCACCCACCCACAATGGCTCCATGCTGCCTCCTAGGTACAACACAGCAGTCAGAAGGAACACCTCAGTGTTTTTTAAAGCTGGCTCCTGCTCAATTCTCACAAGACCCTCTGCATGAGGGCCCTCATTCTTTCCCACACCGTGACCTAATTGTGCATCACCGTCCTCCATTATGAAGCATCTCCACCTGAGCACAGCTCTACTCTGCCCCCTTGGATCTTCCTGAGTATACTATCCACACCCCTTAGGCAACACTAGAACCACACTGGACAGATCCCAGTCCCTACTCCCCAAGCCGGTTTCATCAGAAGGTCCTTCGACTTTGTTCTGCCCACCGTGACAGAAACAAGGACTTCTGGAACACTTCCTCCCGTGGCTCCAGCTCTCAGCACTGGTCTGGACTCTGCCATGTGCCAATTCCCTGATCCTATCTGTGGCTGGCCTCTTATCCGCCCTTCCTACCAGCTTCTGTGGTTTCTCCAAAGAGAAAAGTCTCTTTCCTCTTAAGTGGGCAGCCAGCACCTGAGGTGTTCAAACAGAATGAAGCAAGTGCCTGCTTCTTCTTTCTCCAATTTTATACAGACAGTCTCAACTGAGCCAGCGTGAGGTTGAATGATGCGGGGGTGGGGGGGTGTCTATAGCCTCTTTGAGGTAGTATCTACCAACTTGTAATGCTCCAGAATAGGCCCCAGGGACAACTCCACAGAGTGTTTGCTGGAAATACCTGAGGGAATATGTCTGGAATCTCTTCTGGTTTAGCACTTTCCTTCTGAGGTGCTGGTAAGACGGGTGGGACTTCTAGCTTCATCTTCTGTTCTTCTGCAGGTCTGTCATTCAGGGCTGTGGAAGAAAATCTTTCACCTTTAGGGCCAGATACGATCAATAAGAGATGTATAAATGAGTGCTGGGACTACAGCCTATGCCAGGCCAAAATTAATTCCCTTCCAAGCATTTGGCAGTGTGTGTCCTTAAGCACAACGGGCAAACCCCCAAAACATATAGATTTCATAGTGTGTATACTGGAAAGGACGACATGGTGGTAAAGAGGCAGCACGGTCTGAGCAATTTGCAGCACTGTCTGGGCCTCCAAGAGCATCAGAAGGGATTCTTGGCATCCTCTCATGAAATCTGCTGGTCTTTGAAAAACACATAGTAACAAATGGTAGGGACACTTCTGTGATTAGCGCTGATGCTCTTGACTGATGTTCTCTGACAGAGAGAGGCAGCACAGTTGGCACCAAACACCTAAAAAGCAGCCTGCAGGGTCAGCCGCACAACCAGGTGGTCATACACGGCTCCATCCCGCCCCCTCCTCTGCATTTCTTGTCATTCTATCACTACAGACAACTTTCTGATACTGTTTCAGCTGGATTGCAAGAATGTATCTGACCTCTCAGCCTGCATCCCCTCTGCCTCTCCGTCCCAGCACCGACGGTTATTTTTGATACCTTTCCAGTGGTCAGCCACCTGGAGATACGACAGGAATCCGCAGAGAATCAGAAAGCCCAGGAGGAAGAGAATCACATTTCGCTGTAACCTCGAAAGTTGCTTCCATTTCTAAGGAAGAGCCAGAAAAATGACACTTGTCACAGATTCGGTAAGCAGAGCAATTCAGAAAGACCCTGCGGTGCGTCCTTACTTGAGGGCAGACAAGCTGACAGTTCCCTGCCAGCAAAGTTACACTGCTGGAGCAGCACTAGAGGTGACAAAGCACACCTGCTCATACGTGGCAGGAGTACTGTACACCATCTGTCCAGCCGCACGTACACCGGAGGAAAAACTCCTGAGATCCTCGTGCCCTGGCTCAGGCGTCGACCTGCCATCTGCCATGCAAGCTGTGCCCGTGCCCCTCAGCCAAGGACCACCAGGACAACAGGAGGCAGGTGAGACCACAACACCGGGACCCAACTTCTGGAGCTGAAGAGAGCCGGACGCCTGGCTCCAGGCTCCCGCTGGGCACTCCTCTGGGCAGGACGGCCCCGGCCCGGACCCCGCCTCACCCTCCAGCACGAGCGCCGCCGCCGGCTCTTGCTGTTGTCGTAGCTCTCGCCCAGGCTCAGCGTCACCGAGATGAAGTCCCGATGGGGCGCCGGCGGCGGCGGTGGGTACATGGCCGCGAAGTCGGGCCCAGAGACCTTGCTGGCTGGAGGCGTCAGAAAGCCCGAGACTGAGAAAGACCGTGGGCTGCCATCGCAGACGCATCCACACAACCCCGCCCATCGCCCTCGACACCAGTGCGACGGCGCCGCGTCTCGTGGGTCATCGCGCACGCGCACAACCCTGGTCTAATCCCCGCGCAGGCGTACAGCCCCGGGCCGGCACGTCCTGGGAAGGCGTTGCGTCAGGATGCCCGCCCCTGCACCGTGTGACGCCATCGAGCGCGCCCTTACGTCATTGCATCGCGTCCGCCCGCTCGCGCGCGGGCGGCCTGCGCACGGCCTGATGGGGGCGGGCCGGCTGCGGCGCGGGGCTTCGGTCCTCGTCACGGGTTTGCCGGGCTTGTGTCGTGCGTCACCCGCCCGGCGGGTGCCCTGCGCTCGGCCGCGGGCAGCGAGGCGGGGCGGCATCCTGAAGGCGAAGCGCAGAGCTCTCGGCCGAGGGAAGGCGCAGCCTGGCCGAGCCCTGCCCAGCCTCCGCGCCCCGACACCGCCGTCCATCCTTGCTCGTCGCTGCGGCCCGAAGGCGACCCTTTTTCCGGCCATGCCACCCCGAGTCCCATGGACTTGGCGACGTGGGTGAAACGACTGCACTTCGCCGTGCGCGTGCTCCCCTCGAGGAAAAACATCGCAAACGGCAAACCTTCCCACTGTCCTGTGGGTGAAACTGCGGCTTCCAACAGCTGCGGCGTCTCTGGGCGTGTGGAGGATGCCTACCCAGGGAGCATTCGGTGTGCCTGAATCTCCTAGAGAGGACCCCCTTCCTCTACATTAGGCCCTTGCGGCTCTCGGTCTGGCAGTTGCAACAATGTCCTCAAATGTAGGCTTTTTTTGGTTTGGTTTGGTTTCGTGTATTTGTTTTGGGTTTGTTTATTTATTTGAGACAAGGTTTCTCTGTTGTAGCTCTGGCTGTTCTGGAACTCACTCTGTACACCAGTCTGTCCTGGAACTCACAGAGATCCGCCTGCCTCTGCCTCCCTAGTGCTAGGATTAAAGGTGTGCCCCACCATAGCCTGGCTCGAATGTAGGTTTTTAAAACCATGGTGAACGGTGCCATGACTTGGAAGTATCTCCTTAAAATGGAGGTAGCGTTCTGGAGCCAGGTCCACATACTCTGAAGTGCTGCTGCTGCTCATGACCATGAGACAGCATTGGAAATCCCTCCCAAAGGGCTAGTTAGAGCTCGAAGTTAAAGAATAAACCTTGAGAGCCAACATAGGAAGGAGGAGTTGGTTAGAACATAAATCTGTAGCTGACAATCTCCCAGTTGAAGCCAGGCAACAGTGGATGATAATCCACTGGGGGACAAAGCTTTGTCAAGGTTCAGAATCTAGCGTCAATTAGGATCTGGAGGGAGTTGAGAGAGGAAAGCCACGTCAGACACAGAAAGCAATGGTGAGGTGATTTTGGCTTTCTCATCCGTACCCTGATGCTAGGAACAAAGCAGCTTCCTTGTCTGTGCCCACATACGGAATCTTAACACTCCACAGAGTGAGAAAGGCTAGCCAGGGGTTACACACTGAGTTCCAAATGTTAATCCCACAGGTCAAGAATAAGACTATCACCACAATTTTGAGTCAAATTTGAAGCAAACTTTAATTAATTAAATACTGGCCAGGAATGATGGACTTTTTTGTCGATGGACAGTCCATTCGGAGGTTCCCACAGCGTGGTCCTGCATACTCCGGTGTTACCACAAATGGTGCCAAGTCACTTGGAACAGATGTTTATAAAGGCAGAACCCATAAGGCTAAGTACTTCCCACCGGGTAAAATCGGGTAAGCATATATCCTGACGTACTTCCTGTCTGGGTATCTCTTGCCTACAAGTAACTAGACAAATCCAGTGCGGCTGGAGCATATCTGGTGCAGTTGGATTAACCAAACTTGCTTAGGGGAGCTACACGTGTGGCCTGTGATCTCACCTGAACAGTCCCTACTCAGCATTCCAGGAAGTTATCTGTCCCTGGGCAAGTGGGGATTATTGTCTTTCTGTATCTCACATGAACAACTCCCACTGAGCATTCCAGGAAGTTATCTGTCCTTGTATTATATATCTTTTAGGCACAACCTAATTAAGATTTAAAATACAACTTTAGCTCTTAAGCAAGTCAGGGCCACAGAGTGAGACCTTTGTCTTTAAAAGAAGGCTGGGCATGGTGTGGCTTTGACTTTGACCTCAGTAGTCAGAAAGCATAGGCAGGTAAATCTGAGTTTCAGAACAGCTAGGGCTACCTACATAGACCCCGTCTCAAAAATAAATCAGGCAAACAAGCAAACCCATACACATCAAAAGAACCACAAGATAAAAACCTTACAGGACTTAAATGATAAACCAACACATCAAAACCAGTATTAAGAACCAGATTTGGTGGTGCTCGGTGCCTGTAACACTGACACTTGGCACTTGGGAGGCAGAAGAAGAGGATTGGGATTCAAGCTCTGTTGAGGAAGAAAACACGCGCACACACACACACACACACACACACATGCACACACACAGCAGTTTGTCAGAGCACTCTGGCTGAGAAGACAGACATGGCAGAGAGAAAAGGGGAAGCACTGGGTGGGAGGAAGGTATAGAGATGGATAGATTTAAATCACACAACATATATTTAGCAACAGTGGAACTAAAAAAAAAATCGAGAAGTCAGTATTTGAGAAGTTTAAATAAACACCATTCTAAATAAATCAGAGATAACCAAAATCACAAAATAAATTAGAAAATAATTTTTCATCAAATGAAAAAAGTTGGGTGGGTACTGGAGAGATAGCTCATCCTTTGAAAGAATACACTACTCATGTAGAGGACCAGGGTTTGGTTGCCACATCATGCACCTGTAACTCTAGACCTGGATTATCAGATGTCTCCTCTGTGAGCACCTTCACTCACATGAATGTATCCCCCACACAGACACATATAATTAAATATGTTTTTTTTTAAATTATAGATTCACTGGGCAGTGGTGGCACACATTTTTAATCCCAGCACTCTCGGGAGGCAAAGGCAGGTGGGTGGATCTCTGTGATCCTGGTCTACAGAGCACGTTCCAGGACATCCAGAATTATAACGAAACCCTGTGGAGGGAGGGGTGTGTGTGTGGCGGCTGGGATTCAGGACTTTTTAGAGAGGGAAATTTGACTACACACTTTCACAATAGAAGCGATAACAAAGTCTTAAATGTTTCTCATTAACGAACCAGTGTGGATGTGTTGTAATAAAAATAGGAACACACTCTCCACCTGGGGCCTTCTAGTCCCGAGAGGCAGCAGCTGTAGCGGTGTTGGACCCCAAAGGCCCAAACCAGAACGCCACACCCCCACAGAGACTCAGACGGGATATCGATGCAAACAGCAAGAGGATTTATTCCAGTATACTGGGACCATTCTAACACACAGGATAGAAGCGGGCCCCGAGGAGCAAAAAGCAAGCCTTTTTATACAGTTGTTGGGCACAAACCAAGTTGGGACAAGTCGATTGGTCCCCAAATTGTTTTCCCACTTTGATAGGTAGGGGCCAGTTAACCTTTAAGCTGATTGGTGCTGGCATATAGCAAGGTTGCAGGCTCCTAGAAAATGTAAACTTTTAGGGTCTCAGTCAATGTGGGTGGGGGGAAGACCCTTAGCCTGAGGCCATGGGCTGTCTACGTGGGGAAACTCTTTTAGCCCAAGGCCGTCTTATTTGTCTTAGAAAGTGTTTTTCTTATGGAAATTGTTTTTCTTTAACTCTGGAAACTGTTTTGGGTCACAGTGCTCCTAGCTTGGGCCTACACAATTTTGGTGCTCTTAGAAGCCTGACTAAAGTTTGGCTGCTTAGCTGCTTTTTTTTTTATCTTTTTATTTACTAGGGACCCCCCACAGCAGCATGGCTCTTACTACAGAGACCTGTGAGGCCAAGAAAGTGGACAGGCTTCTTGGGAGAGTATTGTCAGTGGAACATCTCAGTTTATTAAAGCAAGGGTGGTTACATTTATAGGGTGCAGGCAGGGGAGGGTCTTTGGTATCCAGGGATGGGAGCCTTTGGTTAAGACAAGGGTACTGGAGTAGCCTATTTGCATGTAGAGCTCAAGTCTAAGGGTCAAATTCCTGCAAGGGCACCTCCTGCATAAGGTGTAGTCCCACAAGGAAACGAGGAAGGCACCTTATCAGTAAATGGGCTCAGCCCTAGGCTTCCAGCTACAATGCAGATAAGCACCAACCAAGCAACATTCCTTTGCTGATGACCTTCCATGAAGCAGGCAGTATTTAGTATTTAGCTGGGTTCTGGACAGGGCTAAGAAAAGCTGGGAGCACCCGAACTCCTGCTCTCAAGGTGAGAAAATCCAAGGTTCAAGGCATGCTTCCACTCACTCTTAGCTCTAGGACAGCTCCACATTGTGGGGGTGGGAGGGGGCTAGTTGTAGCACACACTTATAATTTCAGTGTTCAGGAGGCTGACACAGGAAGATTTCAAGTTCAAAGTCAGAACAGAATGAAACCCTGTTGAGGAGGATGGAAAAGAGAGAGGGAGTTGGGAAAGTAAAAGAGGAAGAAAGGGGGAAGGAGGGAGGGAAAGACAGAAACTAGAACAAAGTACACTCATACAAGAAACTTAGGTGAACTAGAGAAATCCCTAAAAAGATACTACTTAGCAAGATCAACCCAAGAAGAAGTGGAAAATCTAGAAGTACCTATAAAGAATAACGTAAAATCTGGCAGGAAATAATGGTACACCCCTAAAATCCTGGCACTATGGAGGCTAAGGTAGGGGAAACTTGAGTTCAAGTCTAGCCTCAATGGTTGAGACAGGAGAATCACTGTGAGCTTGAGGCTGGTCTAAACTACACAGTGAACTCAAGGCCAGCCCAGGATATACAGTAAAGCCCAGCCTCAAAAACAACCACCAACTACAAGAAGAGCCTCATCCTATCCATCCCCATTCTCATAATGTAGCCAGCACTCTTTTAGCTACTTGGAGCTATAAACTGTCCTTTAGGAAATCTCCTGCCACTCCTGTTCCCTGTGCCGCCCATGGTAAACAACAGTGAACTTTGGAGCTAGCTATTCTTGGGTCCTTGTAGAAGTTTATTTTTAGTTATATATAAAATAATCGTTTGTGCACTGTCGGGCGAGGGGCTGCCCAGGCCTTGGCATTTTGTATCGTCTGCAGGTGTCGGGTTTATGTGGAGGATGTCTGGTTGCCTGTGATCTGTGTGTGCTATCCATAGAACTACCTGAGGACTTATGTGCAGTAGTAACAGCTGCTGTGTCTGGCAGCTAGAGCCGCTGCCAGAAAGTCACCTTCCTTAGCCATTGGAGCCAGCTTTCTGTGTGTGGATGGCTGCTGCCTTCTGCAATGCAAGAAGCATACTAGCTTGGAGCACCAGACTTTGTCTACCCAACGGCCAGCCCACAGATGGAGCCACTGTTGTTCAGATTTGACTTTGCCCACCAAGATCTTTGTTTTGAAAGTGCCCAGTTGTATTCATGCTAATGGAAGAACTTTATGGTCTCCTCCCTCAGCCTAAGCACCAGTCAAGGAATACCTTGCCAAGGGTCTTGACTGGCCTATAAACGGGCATCGGGTCAGCCAACTGAAGTTGGGGGTTGGTGTACTGTGGAAGTTCTATTCATTAAGCAATAAAGGCTTTGTTTCTGCAGGCAGTGCTTTTCCTCAATAAATTACCTAGATGCCACATGCTCTGGGTCAGCCCATGAGAGAGGCTGGACCCTCTGAGATGGCACAGGCTTACACAACACGGTTGTCTCCTGTTCCCTGAATGAACCTGTCTGAGATACTAATATTTCCATCTACACCTGTAGTCTAAGCTTGGTCCTTACTGAACATTAGAGGGAAACTCCTAGAAATACAAAATATGGCCAGTCCTCTAATATTCGCTCAAACCTTAGTAAACGCCAAAGAATTCATATGTGATGAAAATTCTACACTTGGAAAGCATGCGGCAAATCCATTGTGAAGTTCAGTTACTGGAGACCAGATAATCCATGCCAGAAAATCTACAGATGTGGTGGTTTGAATGAGAAATGTCTCAAGTATTTTAACAATTGGTCTCCAGTTGGTGGTGCTATTTGGGGACGTTGTGGAGACTTGAGGAGGTAGATCCTTGCTGGGGTGGACTTTGTTCTCTGCTTCCTGTGTATGGATGGAGATGTGCTCTCTCGGCTTCCTGCTCTGGCTGCCTGCCAGCATCCTGCCTCTTCTACCATTGTGGACCGTCCTTCTGGAACTATAAGCCAAAATAAACTTATAAGTTGCTTTTAGTCATGATGTTTTATCTCTTTTGGGGGAGGGCAGGGGATGTAACTGGATTCCAAAATGTAGCTTTTTTTTTTTTTTTTTTTTTTTCAGACACTGTAGCTGAGCTCTTATGCCTTCTTTGTTTGGGGACCTTTTGTAACTGTTACTTTTTCACACTCCTAATGGAATCCGTTCACTTCCCCCCCCCCTTTGCTTCCTCTTTCCTGACTGCTATTGAGACAAATTCCTAATTTGTAACTTTAAAAAAAACCCTTTAGCTCTAAAAGGTTAGAAAGGAAAAGGAAGAAAGGAAGAATTCTTTACAGCCCTTTCTGGCTGTCTTAACCTGCCTGACCTGAAGAACTGGACTGACTTCTAACATCCTCTAGCCCATTAACTGTCCCTGAGATGCTTTTCCATCTACATCTGCCACCAACTGTCTTTATCTGAGCCTAGTTCTTGCCTGCCTGCTTTCCCATCTTCATCTTCTGGAGCTATCCACTCTAACTCCTCTGTCCCTTGCCACTAACTCTGACTTTTCCAACTGACACAGTCTCTTAAATAGCCCTCCCAAGCTGTTCCCAGAAGTCCAGGCAGCATGTAACCATAAGGAAGGCTGCAAAGCACACACACACACACACACACACACACACACACACACACAACTGTACCCCTACAGGGTAGGGAGGAGAATAGGGATTTCCTGTGTAGCACTGACTGTAACCTTCCTTGTAGACCACGCTGGCCTCAAAGTAACAGATCTGCCTGCCTCTGCCTCTGGAGTGCTGTGTGCATTTGCTACCACCTCCCAGCCATGGTGTTTTGTCTAAGGAACAAAAAGTAACTAACATAGAAGCCGTGGCCTTTAAAAGTTATTTACACTGGGTAAAACCTTATGACTATAAAGAACATGGCAAGGCCTTTAAAGCTCAATCCTTATTCAGGATAAGTGAATTCATATTTGATAGGAATTTACATGTGTAATTACTCTGGAAAAGTAAGATATTTATTTTTAGTTATATATAAAATGTTTTATGCACTATTGTGTGAGGGCCTGCCTAGATCTTGGTGTTCTGTATTGTCTGCAGGTGTTGGATTTCTGTGGGGGACGTTTGATTGCTTATGATCTGCACCTGAAGAGTTCTGAATCAATAAAACACCTGAGCTCAGATGCTCAGGGTTCCACTGTGAGTCTGGCACTGGTTATGACAGTAGTTCCCTCTGCTGAGGTCTGGCAGGGTTTGCAATTATGAAATATGCTTCCTTGTCTTCCTTGCTGAGAGCTGCCACAGTAGTGTACCACTACATATTTCTTAATGAAACATTTTACAAATGTAAAGAAGGTAGCAAAACTTTTGCTCAGACCCTCAATCTTGCTCTCTCTCTCTCTCTCTTTCTCCCTCTCTCTCCCTGCTCTTTTTGTTCTCTCTCTAAAGATATGCTCATTGACATTTACACTTGTGGATGCCAGAGGTCAATGAGGGTCTTCTTCAATTGTTTCTCCATATTATTTCTTGAAACAGGGTCTCTTGCTGAACCTGCAGCTGTTGAACCTGCAGACTGAACCTGTAGTCTGGTTGGTCAATAAGCTCCTAAGACCCTCCCGTCTCCAACTCAGCTCTGTAATTAGACATGTGCTGACATGCCTGGGTTTTTATGTAGGTCCTGACCCCTGGGAAAAGATCATCGACTCAATCCAATTATAATGAAAAGATTTATTGATTACTGCTAGCAGGACAATAATCTCTGAGCCAAACTGAGACTGCCATGAGAAGGGGTTAGGGAAGGATTTGGGCGGGGGGCGGGGGGTGTTGATTGTTTTTCAAGATAGGGTTTCTCTGTTATAACTCTTACTGTCCTGGAACTCACTCTGTAGACCAGGCTGGCGTTGAACTCACAGTGATCCGCCTGCCTCTCCCTACTGAGAGTTGGGATTAAAGGCATGCACCACCACCTCCCAGCTGAGGGAAGGATTTTTAAGTGTGAAAACTACAAAAAGACCTTGAGTATTCTGTATAAACAAACCCAAGAGCTGTTTTGCTCTGTCAAGATTAGGTAGTCAGGGCACCTGGATGTTTGCATAAGCAGGTTACAGAAACCAAAAATCAGTTGGTCATAACATAACAAACAGATGGTCACAGCTGTATATTTGGGTGTGTGGGGGGAGGGGTCTAGGTTCCCCGGTGTTCCGGCCTCTCTCTCCCAGCTGCCGCCTGTTTTCCATGCTGGCTGGACGTGGAGATTGTAGACAGGAGCGTGGGAGGAGAGGTGGGGGAAATGGGAGGGACGTGGGCCCAGACTAGCGCAAATCCAATTGCTGCACATAGAATCATCGTATAGAGTACAAGAAAAACCCCAAGACTCGCTCATGGTGGAAGCCAAAGTCGCTTTAATGCAGTGTATAGGGTACATATATAGGGCCACAAGCAGGGGAGGGTCTTTGGTACCCAGGGTTGGGATCCATTGGCTCAGACAAGGATACTGGAGTAGCCTTATTTGCTTGCATGTGGGGCTCAAGTCTAAGTGTCAAGGTCTTGCAAAGGCACCTTCTGCAGAAGGTGTGGTCTCACAGGGAAAAGAGGAAGGCACCTTATCAGTAGATGAACTCATCCCTAGGCTTCCAGCTACAGGGCAGACAAGCACCAACAAAGCCACATTCCTTTGCTTCTGGGAATCAGGCAATATTTAATATTTAGCTGGGTTCTGGCCAGGGCTAAAGTAAGGAGCAGCTGAACGCCTACCTCTCTCATCTCCTGAGATGATGCGGGGTTCCAAGGCAGCTTTGATCCACTCTTAGCTCTATGATGGGGGCGGGGGGTGGGGTGGGGGGGTGGTTATTGAGTCAGAGTTACTGGAAATTTATCTTCCCAGGACTATAGTCAGAGACAAATGACTAGTGAGTACCAAAATAGATGCTGAGCATAAAATATGTTTTCAGCCATCACATTTGGAGCCTCCCCCCCCACCAGATCTACAGTGCTTGCTCTTTACCCACTGAACCATCATCTCCTCAGCCCTTCAGACCACAATCATAATATACCAAAGGAATTTTGTTGTTGTTGAGACAGGGTCTTGTTGCATGAATCTCTTGCTTTCTGTCTCCTTGAAGGGAAAAATTCAGCTGAAGCTGTGTATGGTGGTACACACCATTAATCCCAGCACTTGGGAAGCAGAGGCAGGTGGATCTTTGAGTTCGAGGCCAGAGCTACAAAGTAAGACCCTGTATGAAAAAAAAGAAAATTTAGTTGGAAGACACAGACAAATTTTAAAGACACAGACACATTTCAAATTTTATTTAAAAAATCAAATGAATGCAGGAAATCCTAAGAGAGATTAGAAAGGGTAGTAACAGAGTGAGCCCTGTTTGGTGGATTTTTTAAAAGGTTTTATTAATATAAGGTAAGTAGCAATAGCATATTTGTGAGTTAAGATGACTCTTTTCTCTTGCAAGTCATGGTAGGCCACTTAGATCTCCCTTTTGGGGTCTGTCTTCCTATGGTCCTCTAGAAAAGACTATACTCAGGGTAGTAAAGAACTTTTCTAGTGCACATGTGTGGGACAATATCCTGGTGCTTTAGTTTATGATACAGCAGGAGCTATATGCAACTTCAGGGCCAGACGACCACAAGGGGGCCTTCTGACCCTCAGGAGACACAGACACAAAGATGCAGCTAGTTTTCTTAGTTGTTTCCTATGTAACTCCCCTGTGAGGCTGCTTGAGGTTCCACCTTGGATTTCATGGCTGTCTGTCAGTAAAGCAACTTGATGCTTTATCATGAAAGCTGGGGCCAGTATTTTTCAGTAGCTCATCAGGAATGGGACTTTGGCAGTCTTTTAGGAACCTCAACTTCTCCTAACTCCATTAATGTCTGTCTTCTAATTAATTGTTTCATGTAGCCAAGGATAGCCTCAATCAAACTCCTGATCTTCCTGCCCCTACTGCCTAAATGCTAAGATTATAGATGCGATTGCAAGAATTCCTTCCCCAGAGAGATGTTATTTACTCTTCCTTATTAAGTCCCAATGGCAAACCAAAGTTCAATTCCACAAAAGTTTACCCTAGGGAACCCATGTGTTTAGTAAGCTTACAGAGCGTGGTTGAGGGGTTACTGTTAATAGGAGTGTGAGTAACCCCAAAGCAGCCACACTGAGAAGTCTCTATCCTGCATGAATGACGGTCTCCTCACAGAGCTCCCTTCCACTAGCCTTACTCAGTCTGTATACTCTAGTCCATCCTTAATGTTCCCAAGCCATTTACAATTAGGGCTGAACTGAATATAAATGGCTGGGAGGAGTAGCTGGATACTCGGGCTAGGGTCCGGTGATCCTCTCCATTCCCACTTTTGTGAGGGACTGTCACTTCATGAGCTCATCTGTGCCTACTGAAAGAAGCCGTGGTATGTGAAGACAGCAGCTGCTTGGCATGGAAGACGGTGCTGTGCCGCCACACCTGGCCATAGAGGGATCGTGGCAAAGAAAACCCACAAACACATGCCATGTGATGACAACATAAACCGTTGCCCACAGTGCCCTGGGCAGCTTTGGTGGGTGTGGTTGGGAGGGAGGAACGAACATCATAGGCACCAGAGCGGTGCAGATAACTCTCTGGTAGGACAACTTTCTTATAAATTAAATGTATTATCGACTCCCTTGAAAACTATGTGAAGTGCAATTCTTATATCACTCTCTAAGAAAAAGACTGCTTCCTGAGAGTTTTTAGCCTGTATTTTTTTTTCCTAGACCCTAAAGTTCATTAAAAAATCAAAATGTCAATCGACTCTGAAAAGCACGAAGATGCTCTACATACTGCCGTATCCAATATTCAACTAAGGCTTAATTCCTTTTAAAAATACTGGGTGTAGTGGTGCATGACTTTAATCCCAGCATTCCAGAGGCAGAGGCAGGTAACTCTCTGAGTTCAAGGCCAGCCCGGTCTACAGAGAAGGTTCCAGGACAGCCGGGGCTACACAGAGGAAACCCTGTCTTAAAAAACCAAAAGTAAAGTAAAAATACTGTAGTTTACATAAATTTTCTAATTATTTTTGTAAATCAAATTGAATGGCTCTAAGAAAAATAAAAACTAGGGGCTAGAGAAATGGCTCAGTGGTTAAGACGACGTGCTTTTCCAAAGAGCCTGGGTGGGATTTCCCAGCACCTACGTGGTGGCTCACAACCATCTGTAACTCCATTTCTAAGGGATTCAAACATTCTCTTCTGGCCTCTGTGGGCATCATACACTCATATAGTGCACAGACATATTGTAACAGGGTCCCACAGCTTGGTAGACCTCCCCGCCCCCAGGTCTTAGCACAACTGACTGCTCTGTGATGGAAGTACCTTTCAGGCCATAAAACTCAGCATGCAGACAGAACCACCTGCCAAAATGAAAACAAAGACTCAATCCATCGAAGTCTATAGCTACGGTGAGACACCTTTCTGAGAAGTTTTTTGTAATGTGCAGCCTTCCTTATGGATACATGCCACTTGGACTTCTGGGAACAGCTTGGCGGGGAGCAACTTAAGAAAGTGAGTTGGAAAAAGCAGTTGGTTGGTGACAGGGGAGACAGTGAGCTGACAGTGGGGTCCAGAAGCTGATGATAGGGAAGGCAGAAGACAGGCAGAAACAAGGCTCAAGAAATAAAGACAGTTAGTTCCAGAGAATAAGAAAGAAGGCAGACAGTTGCTGGGAAGCCTCAGACAGAGGGGAGTTACTGAGATAACTGGGGAAAATGTTAATGGGATAAAGGATTTTAGAAGTTAGCCCGGTTCTCCAGGTTTAAACAGATCAAGACAGGCAGAAAGGGCTGTAAAGAATTTTTCCTTCCTCTGTTTTCCTTCCTAACTTTTTAGAGCTAAAGCGGTTTTTTTTTAAAGTGAGAAGTTAAACCAGGCAGTGGCAGTGTATGCCTTTAATCCCAGCACTCAGGAGGCAGAGGCAGGCAGATGGGATCTCTGTGAGTTCCAGGCCAACCTGGTCTACAGCGTGAGTTCCAGCACAGCCAGAGTCACAACAGAGAAACCGTGTCTTAAGAAACCAAGACAAACAAACAACAGCATGTGATCTTTGTTCTTTATGTGGCGTCACACCAGGTAACACCCTTTGGCTCGGATTTAACATTATAGATTTAAGGACTTTTACTGTACATACCAAGCTTTCTTTCCTTACGGGAACATAATAGTTTAATTCTGTAAAACAAATACGTTGTTGTTTTACTAGCATTATTCCTAAACTTGTATCAAATTATCATGTCTTTTGATTGTTTCCTGTAAAAAATGTTCTATTTTTTAAAGTTCCATTTGAATTTCTTTTCTTTGTCTTTTCTTTTTTGAGACAGCATTCTCTGTTATAACTCTGGCTGGCCTGGAACTCAGAGATCCGCCTGCCTCTGCTTCCCAAATGCTGGGATGAATGGTGTGTGTCACCATGCTTGGACTTTCATTTCAATTTCCGACGTGATTTTCAAAACAGTTGCTACGTGCGTTTTGGCTTGGAGTTGGGACTGAATTTCCAGCAATTTCTAAAGTGGCCCTAAACATACTTCTGCCGTTTTATATTACTTGTTTGTGTTAAACAATATTCTCAGCACTGATGGTTGCGATATCAAAATGTCAATCAACTCTGAAAAGCATTAGAGATGTTCTACACACTTCAGAATCCAATATGCAATCAAGACTTAATTCTTTTTAAAAAGACTTTAGGACTACATTACTTGTTTACAGAGAGCGGTGCCATGAACACATGGCTCCTGCCATGCACACGTGTGGAGGCGATTGGACAACCCACCATATGGGTCTCAGGGGTCATACTCAGCAGCAAGCTCTCTTGCCTGCTGGACCGTCTCACTGACCCAAGGTTTAATTCTTTATGTGAAAATAGCATTGTACTTATAGTGGCACCCACCTTTAATCTGGGGCAGATTAACTCTTTAACTCAGGAGTCAGAGTGTAGGTAGATCCTCTGTGAGTTCGAGGCCAGCCAGGGCCACATAGAAAGACCCTGTCATCCCTCTTCAAAATTATTTTATCTGCATGAGAGTTTTGCTTGCATGTATGTACATGTACCATATGCTTGTCTGGTGCCTGGGAAGACCAGAAGAGGATTTAGGATTCCCGTGGGACTAGAGTTACAGATTGGTTATGAATCACCATGTGGATGTTGGAAACTGAATCAGGGTCTTCTGAAAAAGCAACAAGTGTTCTTAAGCACTGTCTTAGTTTGGGTTTCCATTCCTGCAATGAAACACCATGACCAAAAAACAAGTTAGGGAAGAAAGAGTTTACTTGGCTTATACTTTCATCGTTGAAGGACATCAGGACAGGAACTCAAACGGGGCAGGAACCTGGAGGCAGGAGCTGATGCAGAGGCCATGGAGAGGTGCTTCTTGCTGGCTTGCTCCCCATGGCTTGATTAGCCTTCTTTCTTATAGAACCCAGGGCCACCAGCCCAGGGATGGCACCACTCACAATGGGCAGGGCCCTCCCCCATCAATTACTAATTAAGAAATGCTTTACAGGCTTGCCTACAACCTAAACTTATGGAGGCATTTTCTTAATTGAGGTTCTCTCCTATCAGATGACTCCAGCTTGTGTCAAGTATAAAACTATCCAGCACAACTATTAAGCCAGCTTTCCAGCCCTAACATAAGAGAGAGCCCTTGGCAAACCCCAGGAAATGTGAGGCTGGGGTATTATTTAAATGGGTGGCTTTGTAGAAGGAGCAAAAGGACTTTAGGGGTTTTTGTACTTCAGGGATACAATACAATACAATAGCATTTGGTCATAATGAGAAATGTAATTAGTTTTCCTGGGGAGTCATAGAAATTTCTTCTAAAGTTGGTGCTGAGCACCACTAATAAGTAAACTCAGTACCCAGTTGTGCAATATAGAACTGAGGCTTCCAGGCAGCACTCTCAGGGCCCTCATCCCCTCCTGATTCCAGATTGCCAGAAAAGGAGAAAATGGGATGAATTACAAAGAGAAAGGGATTGTCGGAAATTTTTTCCTTAAACACTGGATGCTAGGACACTAAAGTACAAACATCCCTTTCTGTAGTTCCCAACAAAAGTGAATACGTCAGTGTTTCTGACCTGCTTATCAGAACTGCTAGAGGCTACGGGTAGAGCACAGCCAGCAAAGGTGCTTATGTGCAAGCAGGAGGACCTGAGTTTGGAGTTCCCGAACCCACATAAAAAAATAGGTCATAAGGATTATAGGAAACAGAAGGGTCAAGGTCGCCAGGAGAACGGCCCACAGAATCAGTTAAACAGGGCTCATAGGGGCTCACAGAGACTGAGGCAGCAATCCTGCAGCCTGCGTGGGTCTGTACTAGGTCTCCTGCATGTACGTTATGGTTGTTAGCGTGGTGTTTTTCTGAGACTTCTAATAGTGGCAGTGGCAGTCAGTGTGCCTCTGACCCTTTGGCTGTTCTTGGGCCCCTTCTCTCTCTACTGAGTTGTCGTGCCCAGCCTTGATGAGGGTTCGTGCCTAGTCTTACTGTATCTTGTGCAATGTTTGTTCATTATCTCTGGGAGGCGTGCTCTTTTCTAAAGGGGAGATGGAGGGGAATAGAACTCGGGGAGAAGGGAAGAGGGGGAAGGGTGGACTAGGGGGAATGGAGGAAGGGGAGATGGGTGGGGATGTGTTGTACAAGAGAAGAAAAAATAAGTAACTTTAAGAGCAGGTCATGTTGGCACGTGCCTGAAATCCCAGGGCAGAGGATCCCAGAGACTTGTTGGTCGGCTGGTCTAGTCTAGTTGAGAGACCCCGTCTCAAGAGGAAGCTGACAGGAAAGGCGGCTCAGTGGGTGAGGTCGCCAAGCCAAGCCTGACAACCTGGGTTCTATTGCTGAGGCCCACGCAATGGAAGGATAGGATCCGTTCACACAAGTTGTCCTCTGGTCCCGCGTGCTTGCATACATAGGCGTACATATTAAAAAATAACGTGTACAGAGATCGAGGAAGACACCACGTGTTGACCTCCGATCTGCACACATGCACACGCACGCACGCACGCACATACAAGCCTGTACCCGTGCACATGAATACATACACAGCACAGTATGCATATGTGTACTCCCGCACATAGATTCATAGCGCACACACACGAACTGGGAAAGTGACCTTGATAGCTTTGTCTTTTGTTTGGAAGCCTCAACCAGAGAGGAGAGAGGCTCCACTCAACCCTTAATAGGACGCTCTTGTCCCGCTCGCTGATTTGACATGAGACATGAGATGGCAGCCCAAACCACCAAGTCTGCAGTAGCGGAGATCCTCAAATGAGGCCTAAGGATTGACTCCTTTCTTCTGTGCCTATTTCAGTGTGTGGTAACCACAGCTTGATGCTTGGAGTTACTCAAAGTTCTGGGACGTTCTTCTCTACATCAGAGAGGACTGGCACAGGGAGGAAGGGTCGTGGAGGCAGGCAATGGAACCATGTGGATAATGGCGTGGATCAAGAGATGATATAGGCTGGCTAGGAATTCTTGCTGGTGAGTAGCTGTTCCCTGTGAGGCCCTTGGCTACCCCAGGTCAAGCATAGAAGCCTTCATCCAGCCACTTTACCTGGTGGCCAGACCTACGGCTGGCCAGCCCCCATTCCCCAGTCCAAGCAGAAGTTAAGGCCTATTCTCTGCCCTCTGGGCCAGTATGAGTAGAGATGTCTACACATGGCTCCTTCTTCTTTGGGGGCTGTTAGCTTCCTCCTTTCAAGCTGGCTCCCACTTGGTGAGAATGAATCCTGAGCCTGGGTTGCAGGGATTCACCTCTAGAGAGGATGCAGAGCCCAGTTTCTTTTTTAAAACAATACTTTTATTACTAACTTGGTATTAATTAATTAATTTTAATTAATTAAATTAATTAATAACTTGATATTCAGTAACTTATTGAAATAAGTTATTAATAATTTGAGTTTCATACAGTGTATCTCAGTAACGCTCCCTTCCCATTCCTCTCTGTTACACCCTCTCACTCCTGTGCCCTCAAAAAAAAAGAAAGAAAAGAAAGAAGGAAGGAAGGAAGGAAAGAAAGAGAAAGAAAAGAAGAAAAGAAAAAACAAAGAAAAAAAAGAAAATTAAGTCCTGCTTGCGTGGCAGAGCGTGGATCATGGGCTTCACCGTGGTTTTTGGAGGCAGCAGGCTGTCCTAACCATGGACATCCACTTTGCCTACACTAGCCTGAGGCCAAGCATGATGAAGTTCGAACCAAAGTTGGGCTTCACTGCCCAAACCCACAGGCACCTAGGCATCACTCAGGCACTAGGACCTCTCACAGTCACCCAGTCATCACTCAGGAACCCAGACACCAGAGACTGAGCAGGCACCCAGATATCCCGCAGGCACAGGGCCTCCTGCAGGGCCTCCTGCAGGTGCCAGGGTATCCCTCAGGCACTTGGCCATCTTGCAGACACCTGGACATCCCACAGGCACCAGGACATCCTGCAGGGCAGAGTCCAGTTCTTATTCCCAACTTCTGATCTTAGATATAATGGAAGAAGCCATCCTGGGTTCTTTGATTATTGGTTAATAATTCATATTTGTCTATGAGCTAAGGTCGATGGGTCCTGTGTCTGATTGACTAAAACTAGGAGTTTGAGAGGGCAGACCCCTTCATGATAGAGCTGCAATTGCCAGAGCAGTGGAGGGACAAGGATAGAATCATGAGCATCCACAGATGCCCTCCTAGGTGCTCTTTGCAGAGCAGGACTGCCCACAGTGGCCTTGGGGCAGTACTGGGCCTCAAGCCCGACCTGGGGATCCACCATAGGGCAGTCCCAAGAATTGCTGGTCATGGTCACAGCCTTTGTCTCTCTGGGACCTAGAGAAGTCCCAACTCAAGCTAGTTTGTCAGTCAGTTTATTATCGCATCAGGGGGAAACAAGATTGGTAGCTTCTATGACTGCAACCAACCATGATAGGGGTATGGAAGAAGCCTCCAAAGAATAATAGTGAACAGAGTCAAAAGAGATGATGGATGGGGTATTATTGGGACCTTCCCACAGTCTGAGAGGGGCAGTTGTATGCTGGAATGCTGGAAAATGGGCTCTCAGGAAGGGGGGAGGGAGCACTGCTGCTTGGCCAAATCTTCCCTTGTATAAATAAATAACTCTACCATGGTCAACTTCAGATTCCTAGCTGGAAACAACTGGTTACCGATCTCTGAGTATTCAGCAGTAATCTCCATAGTGCCAGTAGGAGCAGTCTCCAGCACCTCCCTGGGTGGGGGTTGCAGTGGACTGGTGGTTCCTGCCCTGTCATGGAGGAATGGAGCCCAGGCCAACACCTACACAGCCTCCAGGCCCTGACTTACCAGAAACCATAGACGTCTGAGGCTTCCCCAAACCATCTACAGATGGTATCAGCTCTGGGTCCCCTGAAAGCTGCTGGAGAATCAGGGCCGTGAGGTTGGATCTCTTTCCCCTGTGTTCCTCAATGTCAGAATAGAGAGTGTGCGAGCATGCAATCCCCAGACTGCCCCCCCCCAGGGGTAGAGGGAAGAAAGGGGCCAAAACAGAGTGCTTAGACAGTGCCACAGGCCTGCCTGTCCCCGACTCCAGGAAGACAGTTTTGGCAAGAGGAACCAGGAGTGTGAACTGAGGATTCAGGATTCCTCCCTGCACTGCTGACCACTTAGGTGTGGAGACCACCTGCTTTATCCCCTAGGAAGCATTTACAGCAGAGCTTGCAGAATCCTTGGTTGCTATTGGAAATAGTGATGTCACTGGCAGGGGCGGAGCTTCAGCTGTTCTTTGAATTTGGGAAGGGCTGTACTCTATAGGGCTGAAGGCAGACAAAGAATTAGGATCACCAGACCCAGAGGAACCAGAGGAGCTCTAAGAAATGACAGCTGTGAGCAGGCAACACATTAGAGAGAAGTCAAAGAGAGGAAGCAGAAAATACAAAATATCTAACTCAACATGCCTGGCAAGGAGCCTGATGTGCTGCCTGATGTCTAACCTTGTTTTAGCTGCCGCAAACAGCCCCCTCTGTCCTTGGTCTCCCTCAGTTTCCTAAAAGGTGCCATTCTATAATAGGAGAGCCAATGTCACACCTATTCTTAATCTCCAGAGGGGAGTCCAAATCACAGATCCAAGAAGATATGGCTGCCCTCTCCCCTGGTGCTATTTATTTATAAACAGATTCTGCTATGTATCACTGGCTGGCCCGCTACTTACTGTGTAGCCCAGACAGGCCTTGAACTCTAGGAAATCCTATCTCACTGTCTAGAGTGCTGGAATCACAGGTGTGCCCAACTCTCTTCTATATTACTGAGCCCTGTCGGGAGGGGAGCACCAATGTCCTTCTCTTAGAGGTATACAGGGGTAGGGCCTCTCCCTATCCTTGGAAGAATCAACTTAAGTCCCAGAATATCACAAACTATGGGTAAAGACATACGCGTGCGCGCGCGCGCACAAGCGCGCACAGCACACGTTTCCTCACGTTGAAATACACACAAGGGCGCGCGGGCGCGTGGTGATAAGAAACCCCTCTCGCCTTCCCAGCTCAGTTATTGCAGATCTGTGACCACGCCACGACCGGATCGCTGTACCCCCCACCGCGCGTGCACACACCCACGTGGGCGCTCCTCGATCGCGCGCACTCAAAAGCACTCTCGCCAGCGCGGGCGCGCGCTCGACTCGGCGGCGTCAGGAAGCGGGGGCGGTGGGAGGGGTAGGACGCGTAGGTCCCGCTCATGACTCCGCAGCCGCTGCAGTCGCCGCAGCGTCGGGACCAGTCGCGCAGCGGGCCCCGCTGTCCTCTCCGCCTTTCCGCGCGGGGGTTCGAGCGGCGCCACACACGCTTCAGCACCTCGGACAGCGCTCGCCGCGCTCGCCGCGCTCGCCCCGGGCTCCCGGAGGAAGGACCCGCGGGTGCTTGACCGCCCGGGCGGCCGGCGGGTCGTACATCGGGGTCGTCGCACTCGCGCGACCCAGAGCCAGGCCCGCTGCGCCCGGAGCTCATGAGCACCATGCACCTGCTGACATTCGCCCTGCTTTTCTCCTGCTCCTTCGCCCGCGCCGCCTGCGACCCCAAGATCGTCAACATCGGCGCGGTGCTGAGCACGCGCAAGCATGAGCAGATGTTCCGCGAGGCCGTGAACCAGGCCAATAAGCGACACGGCTCTTGGAAGATACAGCTCAACGCCACCTCTGTCACCCACAAGCCCAACGCCATACAGATGGCCCTGTCAGTGTGCGAGGATCTCATCTCCAGCCAGGTGACTTACTTTCCCTTTCTCGTGCTCCTCCACCATCCATCCTACTGTTCAGTTTCGTTCGATCCTTCCCTGGTCCTTCTCCGTCTCCTTACCAAGCCAACTGGTACCTAGGGAGACCTGGAACAAACATGAGTGTCTGCCGGTTCCCCCAGATGGTCACTTGCCACCTGGACTGGTCCTCAGAAGAACCATGTGTGCTGTCATGTGACTATCATTAGTGGTTTGTTCCATCCAGGCAATGTCGGTCCAGACGTTCTGGGCAGAGTATGAAGGAACACTCCAGGACACTGACTGGATGAGGCCTGGGGCCATCTTTGTTTCTTTCCTTACCTCTTATCCCTTCCCCCATTCATTGAACTGCAATGGATGGCCCAGGTGCCAGAGCAAGCAGGCTCTGCAGGGGTGGGAGTGAGGATTGAGCATGCATGCCAGAGACACCAAGGCACAGTGTGGGAACCGGCTGCAGTGTTCTGCAGGGGAGGACACGTTGTTATGAAGCTGTCCGCCCCTGGCTGAGCTGGCTGCTAAATTCCAATGGAGCCATGAGGGTCACTGCAATGCACCGATTTATGTAAGAGGAGGGCAGGAACTGAGCTGAGGCTGTTCATACATGCTCTTCAAAGGATGTGCCACATCCGTGAGCATGTCTGCTCACACGCATGTACGTGAACATGGCACTAGCACATACTGCGTCTCAATGTGACACAGTGAACTGCACGTTCACTCACACACATTTGCACATCGTGGACACTGCTTTGTATGCTCAGTGCACATAGCAACCCTGATTCCTGATAGACAACTTTGACAGACATATATAAACATAAACAGTCGATGCATACAATGCATACATGTTCCAGCACTTGCTCATGAGCACCTACATAGTCACATACATGCCTACATGCACTGATGTGATCTAAAGGGTGCCGGCTGGATGTCTTGGTCAAGAACCAATTCTCACATTCCAGAATGTAGAGACCATGTTGGAGTTTTGCTCAGAAACTTGCCCCCCCCCCCCACTTTACAAAGGTGAGCCCTGGTCAGAAGAGAGAACTGTCTGAGCGAGGATCTGCCAACTCCGTGTCAAATGTGTGTGTGTGTGTGTGTGTGTGAGGTCTCCAGAGCATTGTGGTTTGACTCATTCTCCTGTTTCTTGGATATATGGGACCATGTGCACAAATGACACCACCTGGACCCCTGGCCTGCTGGTCCAGCTCTTGCTACTTCTGGATCTCAAACCCTAAGTACAATGACTATTCTACTGCACAGAGCTGACTCTGTCTCCTGTATCCACAGGTCTACGCTATCCTAGTTAGTCACCCACCTACCCCCAACGACCACTTCACTCCCACCCCCGTCTCCTATACAGCTGGCTTCTACAGAATCCCTGTTCTGGGACTGACCACCCGAATGTCCATCTACTCTGACAAGGTAAGCCTGGCCACCAGACTCAAACCCAATTATCTTTTTATCCCATGGTCAGCTCCAGGTAGCTGCCTGGCCACATGCAGCTGAGCCAGGTGGGTTAGCCCTGAGCTTTGGATCCAGATGGGCTGGGATGCTTCGATGATGGATTGCCCTTGAGGGACCTGAATCTGATATTAGTACACAAGTTACCCATAGTCAATCGAACTGGCATGCATGCCTCTGACAGCTCCATCGCATACATGTTCACATGTGTTTATACTCATCACATGTCAACATGGACACTCGGGTCCTGTGTTCTCATGCTGCCGTGCTCTCTCAGTCTCACACACCCTCCCATGCAACACTGGCACCCTCACCCTCCTGCCACGCGAGAGCTCATGGCACCCGTACGGCCACAGTACGCAGGCTGATTCCTAATGACAGGTGAAGAGACCAAAAACATCGCTCTGGGAAGAAGAGGGCTCCGTGAGCTAGGAAAAGGGTAAACAGGGAGCTTCCCAGACAGTGGGCTTTGGAGGCAGTAGTGGAAGAGTTAGAAAGAGGTTGCCAGGAGAAGCAGAATCCTGGATGGTACTCAAGGTCCACAGGGATGTTGCAGACCAAGTCTTGCCAACTGAAGTGCACATAGGAGGCGGTAGGCAAAGTGGACAGAATAGGCAGCTTGTGGCAGGAAGCCCCATCCATGTCTCAGGGCCTGAAGGCTCTCTGCTCAGCGTTCTGGAGCTCTTGTGGTTGGCTAAAGCTTGGGATTGCCTCCATTTGATTGGGCCTAAAAGCTGAAGAGTAGCTACTGAGTTGTAGGAAACCATAGCACAGAGACACAAGAAACTTGTTCTAGGCCATATGATCTTTAATTTTTCATAATTTTTTTGTGAGGACTTACCAACTGGGATGCAATCCAGCCACTGAGTGGCCTGACAGGTGCCACAGCCTGCTCCCTATATCCTGTAGACTCAAAACCCTGTAGACATCCAGGAGCCACTTGGGGACAATCTGCTGGTGCCTGGGCTCAGCCAGAAGGCTAGTGGGCTGGGCAGTGGGCTGGGCAGTGGGACTCCAGGTTTTCCCATGCCCTCCAGAATCTTCCTGCTCAAAGCCCACAGTCCATGAAAAAGCTGTCTTCATGCAGGGAGATGGGTCTTCCAGGCCCAGGAATAGGCTCTCCTCCTATACCTTCTGGCCACAGCCTATTTTCCCTCTGGTACCTTTTACCCTCAAGTATAAAAGGGGAAGGAACATAAGAAGCAAGGAAGCCAGGTACAAACAAGAAGCTGGGGAGCCCCACACCTCTGGACCTAGGGACTGACCACAGACCAACTCACTGGGCCTGTGTGGGGTAAACAGTGGGCTAAGTATCACAGCCACACTCTGGTCCCTTGATGGACCCGACTCAATCAGCTCTCCATCCAGCACGCAGGCCAGCGAGACCGCTCAGAGTCAGTCTGTGACACCAGCAGTAACATGACCTGTCTGTCTGCAGCCAGTTACAGAGGCAGGGAACATTCTTTCTCTCCACAGCACCTCCCCCTGGCCACCAAGAGGGAACTGGTAAAAAATAAAAAAATTAAAAAAATAAAAATAAATAAATAAACTAACCCAGAAGCCTGAGACGACCAAGAGCAATGTAGGTTTCAGGGATACAGAAGGAGCCGTGCTCACCTGGGTACACATAGACGATCTCTGGCAGCTAGAGTATTTTGAGCAGCAAGGCAATTATTACGTCATAGCCTATGGGTTCTGAGGAAGAAAGGCAATGTTTGACCCCCAGACAAAAGACTTATAGTAAATGCAGCTGCTGCCATTTTTCTCGGGTAGATAGAGAGATAGAGAGTCTTGTTTGTATTAAGCAAATGCTCTACCACCGAGCTATTATACCCCAGCCCAAATACAGTTATTGAAATTGGGGAGAGCACCACGCGAGGCCCATTGAGATCTTGGAGAAGCTTCTATAACTAACCTTTCTAGGGAAGTGCCGGTGAGAAGGTGGCAGTCACCCTAAGGACAGAAGCTCTTCGTCCGTGTCGGGGTGCTGCCGGGGTGGGGGTGGGGGAGCCAAGCCTCTGCTCTCACAGTAGATGCTACAGGAGAAGAGAAAGGGCAAGTGGGAGAAAATAACCTCATCAACCAGCGAGGGGAAAGCCTACTTAGCCTAGCCCCGCCTCAGCTTCCGGGTCCCACCCACAGAGCATCCACCTGAGCTTCCTAAGAACGGTGCCGCCCTACTCCCACCAATCCAGCGTCTGGTTTGAGATGATGCGCGTCTACAACTGGAACCATATCATCCTGCTGGTCAGCGATGACCACGAGGGCCGGGCAGCGCAGAAGCGCCTGGAGACACTGCTGGAGGAGCGTGAGTCCAAGGTGAGGCCCTGGCCCGGGAGAGGTCCTTGTCCGTCGAGCAGGAGCAGGCGGGCCATGCCATGTCTGTAGCTCCTTGTGAACACTCTCTCTCCATCCTGCATGCTCAGCACCACTGCGTCTGGCGGCGCCCGCCCCGGCCTGTCCTCGGCTCATTTCACTTGCTTTTGCCATTAGTCGAAATCTCCTTCGTGTCAGTCCCTGCTGCGCGAGGGCTGGACCACCTGGAGCTCCGCAAACACCCCTGTCCCGCCCCCCACACCAGCCTCAGGCCTCCCTAACCCCTGCTGAAGCCCCAGTCAGATTCATAACTTAGGAACTGCTCAGCCCTCTCTGCAAGATACTAAATTCCATCCACCTCTCAGGAACACCCTCTACAGAGTGTGAGCCACCCCAACATGTGTCCTCCCCAGAGCACCAGGATCCCCTCCCTCCTGGGGTACAATCTATGTCTTCACAGAGTCTTCATCCTTCTGAAAGCGTGCTGCCTCCTGGCTGCACACGGCCCTAACTGAAGCCCCATTCATCTGCAGCCCTTGCCCACCCTATGCTATCCCTTCAGGCTTACACTGTGCCCCTGCCCTCCCCACCTCCCTCCTACCTCAGGGCTGAGCTCTGCATCCCTCATGGGACTATGTAGACACTGATCCCAGGACACACATACAATCCCATCTCCTGACCCCCAATCTGTGGAGCTGCCAGAGACCAGAGCCAGGATTTGGGGTGTGGGGGGGTCAAAGTGACCCCTATGCCTTTTCTTGCTAATACCCATGGTCAGCCTAATAAAGATCTGGTCCCTGATCCCTCATCAATTACAGGGCCCAGAGCACCAAGAACCAGGTGGTGCTTTTCAGGTAGTAGAAAAGGAGGAGGCCCAGGCTGGGGAGGGGCCCCAAAAGGCAGATGGGGGAGGGGGGTGGGTGGGAGCATGTTCTGCCTGCAAAATCATAGCTGGCCTCATCATACTTAGCACCAACCATTGTCCCCTACATCCAATAGGCCTCTGGAGAGAGTAGAGGGCATGGGTTGGGGTGGGGGTTGGGGATAGAGGCAGGCCCAGAGTGAATCCTTTATGGGGGTCCATTAAATTTGGGAAGGCGGGCTGATTATTAGCACCAAGGGCTCCATCTCTCTGAAGATGAGGTTGCACTCTTAGCATCTGGCAGATCTCTTCATACTTCTGCTGTGTCCACCACAGCCACACAGACAACTACCAACATGCTTATATGTTCATCAGCCTGACCCCTGCACACCCAACCACCTGCTTACACACTCACAAATGCATATACACTGTCATTCAGTTCTTGGAGATTTTAGTGGCATGCCACATCTTTTGGAAAGACAAACCTCACTCATCTCCAGATACCTCTGCACTGCCCAAGAGGATCACATACAAGAGCTTCCTCTGAGTTCCTGTCCATCCTCATATGTAACCACAAGCTTACACACACACACACACATCCATGCACATATATGCTTAGACTACACTGCCCTTCCATCACAGACTGTCACAGATTTTCCTTCTGTAAAGGTGACAGGGGCATATCGCCCCTGCAGGCATCAAGCATATATACACATATATTCAGCCAATCACACCCAGTCTCAGACACAAATGTGGGCATTTGGGTGTGAGCTTACCAGCTAGTCAGAAGAGAACACCCTGGTCTCCAGAGACCAGGAGGAAGGACAAGGGGGAGGAGTGGGAGGTTTATGGGGACAGGGTCCTGCAAGCTGCTCTTCTTTCACTCAGAACTGATGTGGGTGGGGGTGGGTACTGCTGGGGCCACACAGCAGGTGCATGATAGGGGTGGGGGTGGCAGGTGGGACCCCCAAGGGTGGTGTGGACAGGGCTGCCCTCTCTCCTAAAAGCGACTGTTCCCAAGAGTATAGCTCCACGGCAGGGAGCCTCTGCGGTCCCTGCCCCCCCCCCGTATCCTTTCCACCCTCAGCTCCACCCCAGCCCTCAGCCCCAACCCGGGTCTCGGTGTTTGCGAGCTCCAGGTACGTGCCCGTCTGCAGACGTGCCGAGGAGGTGGTGTGATTGCTTTAGCGCCGTCATTTTCAACCGTTTATAATCTTCTTCTGTGTCTGCATATTTTCTCTGTGCACATTATTCATCAGAGTAAAAAAAGGAACTATGAAAGCCTCGACCAACTTTCCTATGACAACAAGCGCGGACCCAAGGTATATATGCATGGACGTGCACGCCACCCACGCCTAGCGAGTCCCGGCCTGCGGCGCCTCAGCCGCTGGGTGCTCTCCGGCCCCGCCGCCGAGCCGAGCCGCAGGCCTAAGTAGTGAGCAGAGACAGGTGGTGAGGCAGGCAGCAGGCAGGCAGGCGAGGGCAGGGGTGGGCGGTGTGGGTGCCCGTGGCCCACCCGCCGTGACCCTGGCCCACGGTCTCAAGACAAGCACAGCCAAAGGAGGCGCTGCTCTGGGAAGTGCATGCGAATCTCCAGGTCCGCCAGGGTTTCCTAATGGAACCCCGGGAGGGAGCCTGCCCACCTGGTCACTTCAGAGTCTGGGCTGCTCCTGTAGGAGCAACAGGAATCAGGTCTGAGATGAGATCTCCCAAGGTTTTGGAAAAGTCAGCCCCATCTCTGTTCCCAGTTGCATTCCAAAACTTTTCTATTTCCTGTCCGCTGCACGTCTCTTTCTGAGTCTCCGTCCACTTCAGCTTGCATGCTCAGTGCAAAAATGAGGACAGGAGTGAGATGGAAAGAGAGACCTGGAGGAAGCATAAAGAGAGCAGAGCAGAGTGTGAGTCCAGGACATCGAGCAGGCTGAAGAAAGGACAGGCAGCCAGGACAGGCCACCGAGGAGTGAGGAGGCAGGTGCACAGTGCAGGTGGCAAGGACAGGCCACAGCAGCTCTAGCTAAGCTGCCTTGGGGCTCCTAGCAGCTTTGGCCCCACTCTCGCCACTGGGGCACAATGTTCCCTTCCCCAGCTACCTGCTAATGCTCCTGCTCACACCACAGGCGGAGAAGGTGCTGCAGTTTGACCCGGGAACCAAGAATGTGACAGCGCTGCTGATGGAGGCGCGGGAACTGGAGGCCCGGGTCATCATCCTTTCTGCAAGGTGAGTAGGCTGGGTCCCTCTTCAGATCATTGTGAGTCTGCCTGGGGCACAAGTGTACCATTTGAGCTAGGTTTGGGGTACCATTGAGCAAAATGAGCTTCAATTTGGGGGATGGGGGAGATCTTCTCTGTTCAGCCCTCCCCGGGACCTCTCCCTTTCGTAGTCACACAGGAACATTTGCCCTAAGCTCAGCTTTGGGGGTTGGGGATACAGTGCTAGGAAGCCCTGAGACTGGAGGCCATAGCTACGTAGTGTCCTGAGGGCCCAGGACAGAGAAGAAGCACGGCAAGATGATATACAGGTGTGCGGGATAGCCTGAGGTCCAAAACCGCTGATGGGGACTCATGAAAATCAGGCCAGTCCTGGACAGGGCCTCCTACCTCCCAGTCCATTCCAATCTTGTGAAAGAGCACACAGTAAAATCTCCCTGTTTGCAACTAGGTTTTCCTGTAAAGGGAAAGACTAGAGCCTAACACACATGGAAAGCGTAGGATGGCAGCCCCACTGACAACAGAGAGGCACAGGTGGACCAGTCTATAGCCTTCCCAACAGAGTGCAGAAGAAAAACACCATGTCATATATCTTGGAGAAAAATACCCCGAATCCCAATGTCCTGCTAACAAGAAAGGGACAATCATGTTCAGGCACGGGACAGGTGTATATTTGCAGATTCAGCCAACAAACTCTGTACACAGCCCAATGTCCACAGATTGCAGGGTGGGGCAAACAGGACTCAGCTTGCAAAGTAGACCATTTCTTCACTCTGAGGGCAGGGCTGGGACTAGCTTCCAGACTCTGAGGGTAATAGTGGTAAGATGTTGGTGTTGAATGATATCCTCAGTTTCACCAACTCCTCCAGGAGCATCAGCAAGCAGGTGCCAATTGCCCCACTACCACTACACACACACACACACACACACACACACACACACACACACTGTGGTAAGCACTTAATAGAGCAAAACCACCATAGAGTCATGGACCCTTTACTATATCTAACTGCATACTTTGGGGTGAGAGATGGTCCAGGGCTTCTAGAGAATGGATTCAAAATCCATCCGTTTGGGGCTAGGGATGTTGCTCAGTTGATAGAACACTTACCTAGCATGAATGATGCCCTGGATCCAATCTTCAGCACCATATTAAACCAGGTATGATGGTGCATACTCATAATCCCAGCACCCAGGAGGCAGGAGGATCAATAGTTCAAGATCATTCTCAACTACTTAGCAAGTTCAAGGCCAGCTTTGGCTACATGAGACCCTATCGAAGGACCAGTGGGCAGGGGTGGGGGAGAGGAAAGGAGGAAGGAAGGAAGGGAGGGAAAGAGAGAAAGAAATGTGTCCAGAAAAGGGAACAAAGCAGTAAAAGCCTCTTGGAAGGCAAGCCCAGCCCAGGATGCTTGGGAAAAGCCCTGCCACACTCTCCTATTTTCTGACTGTTTATACCTCTCATCATAAGGCTTGAGGGAGATTTGTTCAATTTGGATAAGAAGAATGTTCAAGATGGTGGACAAATGAATATACTCAGCAGTCAAACAAAAAGACTTTATCTTTTTTTTTTTTTAAGATTTGTGTATTTTATATATGAGAGCACTGTCTGCATGTACACCTGCACACCAGAAGAGGGCATTAACCCTACTATAGATGGTTGTGAGCCACCATGTGGTTGCTGAGAATTGAACTCAGGACCTCTGGAAGAGCAGTCAGTGTTCCTAACCACTGAGCCATCTCTTTAGCCCCCAGGAAGACTTTCTTAAGGTCAAGCTACTTAAAGAAGCCCAGTCTCTCAAAACATACCTATTCAACTGCTAGGCTCTTTTGTAATGAACAAAATGAACAAAGTCACACCAAGTAGACCTGCTTGACTTATGCATTATAATGAGGGTGAACAGGACACAAGGCAAGAACAACCACACATAGAATCCCTCCACACCCAGGCCCCAGAAGAAGAGTGGACACTTGTCACCTCCTGGTCAATGATTTCCAGGACTACCCACTGCCGCTGAAGGGAATCTCCCTCCTCTTGGGACACAGGGTGAGAAAGGCCTCTCTGTGTTGATAACCCAAGGGTTAAAGACAGGCTTGCCAGACACAGCTCTATCAAAGAAGTAAGCCAAAGAAGGGAACATGGTCGTGGTAGACGTACTAACGTGCATATGAGCTGTGTGAACCCCACCCACTGCTGCACCGAACACACAGCATGGATGCACACAGCATTCACATACAAATGCGCACACACTGACAGGCACCATGTATCCTTACGCCTCATATAAATATTCTGCGTGTCACACATATACTGAGTTATACCCGCAATCCACACTGTGTTTTTAAGCCCTGAGTCACCTGTGGAAACTCACACTCATGCACGTGAGTGGGTGAGGCTCCCCCACTGGGCAGCAACCCGCTTCTCATCACGTTTTGGCTCCCTCTTCACGACAGAAGTTAAGTTGTTTTGCAGACTTCATTAAATTGGCCGTATGGTTTGGTCAATTGTGTATAGAAGACACACAGTTCGTTTCCAAAACTCTTCATCTTTATTTTCCTCCCATTGTCTTCATTGGCTTCACTTTCTGTAAAATGGTCTGATGAGGTTTGATGGATTGGTCAGACATTTCATCACCATTTCGTTGATCGCAGTCATCCCACCAAGTGACATTGTGTAGATCTGAGTTGTACTGGGAAGATGGGGTTCTCTGTCAGGTATGGTGGGTGTAGCTGACATCGGACATGCTCCTTGACATGTGTGATGCTGGGTGATCTCTTCCGTGTTCAGTGCTCTGCACGCCTGTCATGTATTCGCTTGTTTGTCTTGAGACAGGTCTCTCTATGTCCTTGAACTTGCTGTGTATACAGGCTGGCCTTGAACTTGCCAAGACCTGCTTGCCTCTACCTCCTAAGTGATGAGGTTAGAAACACGAGCCACTATATCTGGCTCTAGCACATCTTCTTGCGGAGGCACTGGCTAGGTGTCTTTCCAGTGTTGCTTACATCCGCCCACAGCATCCTCATTCGGAACATCTCTTTTGGTTAAACAGTCCTTGAGAAAGTTGGAAGCAGGTTTCTCAGGGAACTGTGGGCTATCTTGGTTACGTACGAATCAGCCAGTATAAAAATAACCCGGTCAGGGCCAGAGAGGTGATCCAGTGGTTAAGAGCACTTGTGGGCGGTGTGGTGGTGTATGTCTTTAATCCCAGCACTCAGAAGCCGGAGAGGCAGGTAGATCTCTGAGTTCAAGGCCAGCCTGGTCTACATAGTTAGTTCTGGGTTAGCCAGAACTACCCAGTGAAACCCTGTCTCAAAAAAAGAATGAATGAATGAATGAATGAATGAAAAAGAAAAGGAAAAAAGACCACGTGTGCTTGCAGCTTGCAGAGGGCCTGGGTTCAGTTCTCAGCACCCACAGTGACCTGCAACCATTCATAACTCCCGTTCTAGGGTACCTGGCACCATCTGCTGACTGCCACAGGCACGAGGCGCTTGTTTGGTACACGTGTATACATGGGGGCAGCAGTAACACACAGAAAATAAATTTACAGTAATTTTTTACATAAAAACAGCCCACTATCAGGTAATCCTCTTAGCTTCACTGAACCTGTTACACATGCATTGGAGAAGCAAAGAGCCGGTCCTGGTTGGGCCTGGAATGGAAGAGTCTGACAGGCGCAAGATGAGAAGACAGACCCTCAGTGGCTATTGCGGTCTGGAAGACACCAAGGTCATTGTTACGAGCAGGAGACCCAGTCTCAGGGAACTAGATCCCCTGGTTCACTGTCCTCAGGGATTGCTTATTCGGACACATCAAGTACTTAGGACCACCCGTCCCTACAAAGTGAGGCTTGCCTGTGCCCTGTCCTGGTGGCCCTGGCCTTGGGTCTTACGGGGCATACCTACTGTGAGCAGTCTCTCTTTTGCCTAGTAGTATCTTCGGGGTGCTCAGCTCAGCACTAGGGCAGTGGCTTCTACTGGCATCTCCTCAGCCCAGAGCCCTCACATCGTCATTTCAGGCCTTTGAACATGGAGTCCACACGGCCTGTGGCTTGCTCACCGGGTCATAGGTGCTGCAGTGGACTGCCCAGACACAAACTCTTACTTTGCCACCTACGGCGATTGTGTCTTGGTTTCCACCCTGACCCAAATGCCTTCCCCATAAGGATGCTAGCATGGTTCTGGCAAAGCATTTGGAGCACAGAGCAAGTACCCAATAGTGCATCCTTATCTGGGTTCAGAAAGTCGTTTCCTAGCCCACTCCTGCCTCCTAAAGGCCCTGAGTTCCAGCCTCATCTCCTGTGTAGACCTCTGGGCCTGGCTGCACTGGAAGGGATGTGGGCGTAGGCACACTCCCCCGGAGAGGCTGTGGCGGGGGGGGGGTAGGGAGAGCTGGAGTCCTGGCTCGTCACCCGGGTCTGCCCCACAGCGAGGACGACGCTGCCACCGTGTACCGCGCAGCCGCGATGCTGAACATGACTGGCTCTGGGTACGTGTGGCTGGTAGGGGAGCGCGAGATCTCGGGGAACGCCCTGCGCTACGCCCCAGATGGTGAGTGCTAGACTGTGGGGATCGCTTGGGGTTGGAAGCCTGTCCAGTCTCTAAGCTGCTTGGTCACACAGGCATCATCGGACTGCAGCTCATCAACGGCAAGAACGAGTCCGCCCACATCAGCGACGCCGTGGGCGTGGTGGCACAGGCCGTTCACGAACTGCTAGAGAAGGAGAACATCACCGACCCGCCGCGGGGTTGCGTGGGGAACACCAATATCTGGAAGACAGGACCACTGTTCAAGAGGTGGGCGTGGTTACTCTCAGTAGGTGGGTGGAGTCATCCCTGAGGAGGGGGGAAGTGGGTGGGGGATCCAGCGGGTTTTATCTAGGACCTTGTATGGTTAGTCACCTCCATTGCCTGTCCATATTCCTATCACCACGTCCTCTGTCCTTACGGTGCTAACCATCCTTTTCCCCACCACCAGTCTCCTTACCTCTACTGTCAGTAGAAGTGGTGGCTGCCTCTACTTCTCCGCCCCAGTCTGTCCACGCTGCAGATTTTACCTCACTCCCTACAGTGCCTGGCGCCCTAAAAGGAAGTTTTTGCTGCAGGTGTGGCCTGGGACCCATAAATTCAGAATAGGCATCCGTGGGCAATGAGAGATTCAGGGTTAGCTAAAGGAATGGCTACAGAACTTAACCCCAGGGCTGCTGTTCACGTGCCCACCCCAGGTTCTCATGCATCAGTGCAGTTCTAGGCACACACACACCCACAGACCAATGAAAGCACGCAGAAACTCAAAGAGGAACACGACGTGTCTATGCCACGCACACACACAGGGCTGACCCCTACATTTGGGTTGCATGCACATGGGCTCTCTGATATGCGCCAGTGAGCAAACATACAGCCAGGTAAGCCACCCAGTGGCTAGAACTAGGTACAGACTCAATCTATTTCCCCCATTTGATGGCAAGTGGGTCTAAGGTCCCCTGGGCTTGTACTTCCTCTGTAAAGCCGGGATGACAGCTGCGAGAATCATATATCCTAATCCACAGAAGCCCTTGACATGGGGTCTGGCACCCAAGATCCACTCAGATGCAGTAGCTTGCTGTCCATCTGGTGCTGGCATACACCGTGTCCTCCACTCAGTGTGAGGAGCTACCATCTGCTAATCTTCCCTTTCTTGAGACTAGGGCAGAAGGGGTAGGAGCTTGGGCTGCTCAGACACCAATAAGAACAGGGGTCTTGATAGGTCTAAGCCATGCTCTCTTCCCAGGGTACTGATGTCTTCCAAGTACGCGGACGGCGTGACCGGTCGTGTGGAATTCAACGAGGATGGGGACCGAAAGTTTGCCAACTATAGTATCATGAACCTGCAGAACCGCAAGCTGGTGCAAGTGGGCATCTACAATGGCACCCACGTAGGTGGGGGTCATGAGGGGGTGGGGGCTGGGGCCTTAGGGTCCTGGGGCCAAGACCCCTGCGTGGCCACCCTCCATCTCATACTCCCACCCCCAGGTCATCCCCAATGACAGGAAGATCATCTGGCCAGGAGGGGAGACAGAGAAGCCACGAGGATACCAGATGTCCACCAGACTAAAGGTGGGGGCCCCTGTCGAAATACCCCAACACTTCATCATGGCAGGAGGAAAGAGGATGGGGTCACAAACACAAATAAAGGAAGCTGAGATGAGTTGGACAGCACCTGGCTGCTGGCACACACGGCAGAGGAAGCAGGAGTGGAGGCAGAGGAAGGAGAAGCAGCAATTCTGTCCAGCAGGCTCTCCCTAGCACTTTATCCTGACCCAGCTCTAGCTAAGTCTGAGGAAGAACTGATTGGTGGGGGCAGAGGGACAGGTGGTGGGTACTCTGGACCCCAGTGCAGAGTTCAGCTTAGACCTTACTGTCTTGGTTGTCCCATTTCTCCCTGGGCTCCCAGGAACCTCCTTCTTGAGCTGGCTTCTTCCTGCATAACCTCTTTTCCTCAGCCTGATTTACACATTCCCTGGGTTCCTCCATGGACTCCTCCCTCTGACTAAGGGCTCTTCTCAGAATTTCTCTTCCTATTGACCCACACCACATCCAGTTCTGATATCACAGACCACCAAAAGCAGTGCCATGTGCCCAGCCAACCTCTCGGTGCCATCAAATATCTCAGCCTTGCTGACTGAGCTTACCTCTGCAACCTGGGGCCCACTCCCCAGTGAATACCTGCCTCCACCCCTCACAGGACAGTAAGCATGCCTCCTTGCAAAGTCAATGTGGTATCTCTTTGCAGTTCAGGCACCTGACCTTGAAAAGTCTGAAAACTGTAGCCAATCACCAATGACCAAGGGGACCCATGAAGGTGCTGATGGCTGCTAGCCATGTTTCTGGCTTCACTGATGTGTAAAATTTTATCCTCTGTATATGACTGTTTTTCCTGCATATGTGTGTGTGTGTGTGTGTGTGTGTGTGTATATATACACTATGTGTGTGCTTGGTACCCACAGAGGTCAGAAGAAAATGTTGGATCCTTGTAACTGCAATGGATAGTTTTAAGCCACCAGATGGGCAGTAAGACTAGAACCTGTGTCCTCTGCAAGAACTTCCAGTGCTCTTAACTGCTGAGCCATTTGTCCAGCTCCTTCACTAATTTTTTGACAAGCACTAGCATGCATGCTGGTATAATAGAAAAAATGGCCCCATCCCCTTCTCTTGACTTCCTTCTCAAGACTCCCAGCTGAGGGTACATCCTCAACTACATGCCAGCGCCCTTTCTGAAAGGGTTGACCCTTTCTGGACTGCCTACCCCTCTGCTCTCCACATACCACAGAGACCCTCAGCAACCAACTGTGTTCCACTCCAGCATCCCCTAGACTTGTACCTGTCCCCAAATATCAGACTGTGGGCCCTAGAGGGCAGGGAGGGGAGAAGGTCAAAGCTGAAGTCTGGGCTGAAGAGGCAGCCACAACCTAACTAGGCATGGTGGAGCATGCCTTTAAACCCAGCACTTTGGAGAAAGAGAATCAGGAGTTCAGGGTCGTCATCTTCAGCCAAATAGCAAGTTGGAGGCTAGCCTGGACTATATGTGGGCCTTTCTTAAAAAAAAAAAAAAAGCTCAAGGTGTAGGACATGCCTTTAATCCTAGAATTTAGGTGGATCTCTGTAAGTTCAGAATCAGCATGTTCTACATAGCGAGTTCCTCATCAACAAGAGCCATTTAGTAAGACCTTGTCTCCAAAAAAAAATGGGGATTGGTAAATAGCCCAGTGAGTAGCATGAATTTAGATTCCAGCACCCATGTAAAAGTCTGGGCATGGCTGCACACTGTACTTGTCTAACCCTGACACTGGTGGACAGACAGGGCAGAGATGGGCAGGTCACTAGGGCTTGCTGACTAGCTAGTCTAGCTAATTACTGTGCTCCATGTTTAGTGAAGAAAACTTGTTTCAAAATGGTGGTGGTGGTGGTGGTGGTGGTGGTGGTGGTGGTGGTGCTGCTGCTGCTGCTGCTGCTGCTGCTGCTGGAGAGATGGCTCAAGAATTTTAGAGCACTGGCTGTTGTTCTTCCAGAAGATCCAGGTTCAAGTCTCAGTACCCAGCACCCACAGGGCAGCTAACAACCATCTTTAACTACAGTTCTAGGGGATTCAATGCTCTTTCTGGCCTCTGGGGGCACTGTATGCACCTGGAGCACAGACATATACACAGGCAAAACACTCATACACATAAAATAAAAATAAATAAATCTTTAAAATGAAATAGGGGCTGGAAAGATACCCTCTAAGAGGTTAAGAGCACTTGCTGCTCTTTCAGAGGACCTGGGTTCAATTTCCAGCATCCACATGGTGGTTCATAAACATCTGTAACTCCAATTCCAGGGTATCTGATGCCTCCTGTTTATTGTGGGCTCCTGCATGTGTGTAATACATATACATACACTCAGGCATACACACATAAAATTTAAAAAATAAATATTTAAACAACAAGACGGGCAGTGACAGAGGAAGACACCTGACATTGACCCCTGGCCCCATGTACACTTGCACACATACATGAACACACCGGAACATACACATACATGTAAACATACCTACAAAAGCAATGTTTACAAAGAGTCAAAGACTGAAGGCTCGTGTCCAGCAGAGGCCAGGGTGGCTCTGGCAAGGACGCAGAGTTTCTCCTCCCAGATTGGTCAGACAGAGCGGCTGGTGCACATTACTACCCAGCAGCACCCTAATAAGAGCAGTGTATACTTTCAGTGAGGCAGGGAAGGTGGCTGGGGAAGTCTGTGTCCTCTTCAGCGCCTCCCCGAGACCTGTATCTTTCCCGCGAGGGCAGCAGGCAGGCAATGCTAACCATGTCAAAGGGTGTGGATTGACCTCTGAAAACCAGTTGGAAGGCTCCAGGCTTGGAATGGGGCCCGTGTGTGGGATTTGACACAGCTCTGGAAGAGAGATGGAGAAGAGGGTTTGCTATGTGCTGAGAAGAAGCCAGCACTTGGGGACAACCAAGGGCAGGTGGCCCAGGCTGGTTCTTGTCTTCCCTTTAGATAGTGACGATCCACCAGGAGCCTTTTGTGTATGTCAAACCCACAATGAATGATGGGACATGCAAAGAGGAATTCACAGTCAATGGTGACCCAGTCAAGAAGGTGATCTGCACAGGACCTAATGACACATCACCGGGCAGCCGTGAGTGCCAGGCAGAGTGTGGTAGGGTCCGGGACAGTGATGTCAGGAACCCGTTGTTACTGTTCTCCTAACTGCCCACAGCACGCCACACAGTCCCTCAGTGCTGCTACGGCTTCTGCATAGATCTGCTCATCAAGCTGGCGCGGACCATGAATTTTACCTACGAGGTGCACCTGGTAGCAGACGGCAAGTTTGGCACACAGGAGCGGGTATGGAGTGGATGGCAGGGGCAGGGCCTAAAGTGAAGAGGATAATGGGAGGGTTCTGTACGCTGAGACGGAGCAATTAGGAAGCCTGTGGGTTAGGTGGAGCCTTTTTAAGAGGGGCCTGTTGGCTGGGTGGGGCTGGACTTCAGAGACGAGCTCAATATGGATCGGGAAACAAGCCGCCCATGCACTGGGGCTACCATGGTGTAGGAGTTCTTGTTTTGGGAGCCATGCCCACCCGGTCTGCAGCCCCAGCGGCTCCGTCACTTCACAGGTAAACAACAGCAACAAAAAAGAGTGGAATGGGATGATGGGAGAGCTGCTCAGTGGTCAAGCAGACATGATTGTGGCACCACTGACCATCAACAACGAGCGTGCACAGTACATAGAGTTCTCCAAGCCCTTCAAGTACCAGGGTCTGACCATTCTGGTGAAGAAGGTAGGAAGAGGTCAGGTGGGGATAGGATGGGGGCATGGGAGGCCCAGGCGATACTGACCACTTGGTCACCTGCAGGAGATCCCCCGGAGCACACTGGACTCATTTATGCAGCCCTTTCAGAGCACACTATGGTTGCTAGTGGGGCTGTCGGTGCATGTGGTGGCTGTGATGCTGTACCTGCTGGACAGATTCAGGTGAGCACCAGGCAGAGAGCTGGACCCCCCCATCTGTAGGGTGGGCAGGACTGGACAAGGCTAGGCAGAGCTGCCTCTCCCATCCTCTCTCCCACCTGCCCTTTGCACTTTGCAGCCCCTTTGGCCGGTTCAAGGTGAACAGTGAGGAGGAGGAGGAGGATGCACTGACCCTGTCCTCGGCCATGTGGTTCTCCTGGGGTGTCCTGCTCAACTCTGGCATAGGCGAAGGTAAAGTTAAGCCCAGGTCCTGCTTGGCCGCATTCCCTGCTTTCCAGGAACTGACCAGAATCTCTGCCCACAGGTGCTCCTCGAAGCTTCTCTGCACGTATCCTGGGCATGGTGTGGGCTGGTTTTGCCATGATCATAGTGGCTTCTTATACTGCCAACCTGGCGGCCTTCCTGGTGCTGGATCGGCCTGAGGAGCGCATCACAGGCATCAATGACCCAAGAGTGAGACCCCCGGGCTGGGGGGAAGGGTCAAGAGGTTGAGAGGGGGTGTCTGTTTCTGGCGGAGCCCAGGGAGCAGCCTTGAGCTGAGATCTCTGTCCCTGCAGCTCAGAAACCCCTCAGACAAGTTCATCTATGCGACTGTGAAACAGAGTTCTGTGGACATCTACTTCCGGAGGCAGGTGGAGCTGAGCACCATGTACCGGCACATGGAGAAGCACAACTATGAGAGCGCAGCCGAGGCCATCCAGGCTGTGCGGGACAAGTGAGCAGGCAGACGGAGGGCCACCCTGGCTGGGCGGGACAGTGAAGGGATGGGCAGAGGGGAGCCCACGCACATGGGAAACACAAGAGCGTGTGGGAGTGCCAGCGGGGTAGGGCGAACGGGCTATGCGGGGCTCCTGTGACTCTGCCTCTGCTGGCAGCAAACTCCATGCCTTCATCTGGGACTCTGCGGTGCTGGAGTTTGAGGCTTCACAGAAATGTGACCTGGTGACCACGGGTGAGCTGTTCTTTCGCTCGGGCTTCGGCATCGGCATGCGCAAGGACAGCCCCTGGAAGCAGAATGTTTCCCTGTCCATACTCAAGTGAGTCCACCCTGTGCTGGAAACCTCCTTTCCCTTCTCCACTTTGATCTAAGAGCCTATCCACAAAGTTGCACCTTGTCCCCAGTGCTCCAGTGGCAGCACACCAAACCGCTCTACCCCAGGCCAGCTGGTGCAGCTGCCTTAAAGTGTACTCCACTCAAACCAGGCGTCAACCCCATGGGGGAATCTTCCCTCTCCCAGCCCGGCCAAAGCCCCACTTCCCCACTCCCCCACTCCCAAAGCCCCACTTGGACTGCAAATCCTGTTTCACAGTACTGCCTCCCCTGAAGGCCCTGCCCACTCCCAGTCCCATCCCTCACTGCCAAAGACCGCAAACCCTGCCCATTCCTATGCCCCCACTGAGGCTGCATGCCCTGCCTACTCCCAGTCCTTCTCCCCTGAATGCCCTGCACGCTCACACAGCCCTTCTCCTAGATGCGAGCCCTGTCCACTCCCAGCCCCATTCCTGCTGCCAGCTCTGCCTTCCCTTCCTCCCCCTCCCTACCCAGGTCCCACGAGAACGGCTTCATGGAAGATCTGGACAAGACATGGGTTCGGTATCAGGAATGTGACTCCCGCAGCAATGCTCCTGCGACTCTCACGTTTGAGAACATGGCAGGTGGGCCCTCCATGGGGCCTTGATGCCGGGATGGGTTCTCTAGGGACTGTGGCCTCTGGGAAGCCCGCTGAGGCACTGGGTCTTTCACACAGGGGTCTTCATGCTGGTGGCTGGAGGCATCGTAGCTGGGATCTTCCTGATTTTCATTGAGATCGCCTACAAGCGACACAAGGATGCCCGCAGGAAGCAGATGCAGCTGGCCTTTGCCGCAGTGAACGTGTGGAGGAAGAACCTGCAGGTAGGACAGGCCATCCTCCGAGGCCTGGCGTCCAGGGCCCCACCAGGCCACGGCCCTACGCTATCCCTACAGGCCGTGGCACTGGCTCTGGCTCATGGGCAGGACTGGTGCTAAGAGCCATGGCCAGGGGCAGTGGTGAGTGTTCCCAAGTCACAGGGGCAGCACAGGCAAGGGGCTGCCTGCAGGTAGCCACCCACTGCCAAGCTGGGCCAAGGGAGGCCATGCACCCTGCTCCAAGCTTCTGCCTGGCCCCTCTGTCTCCAGAGTCACCTGCTGGCACCCAATCCATAGGAAGGCAAGCAGGCAGGGTAAGACAAGGGCCCACCACCTGCGTATAGCACGTGAACCTGAGATGCATCTGGTCCTTTACCATCCAAACTCCTTTGACATCATTTGGGGACCCCTTTTCATGCTCTGTGACTCCAGTCTACACGGGGTTGATCTGCCTCTATCTGGTGCCTCAGGCTACATCCGTGTGGATTTGTGGCTAGCAGGGATGAGGCAGATGGGATGGCCAGAGCCTGCCAGGGAAAGGGACAGGGTGGGCAGTGAGGTTCAAGCAAGCCTGAAGACCAGTGGCCAACGGTCAGGTTCCGATGCACTTGTCTCTTCTCTTTCTCTGGGTGTCTTCCTGGAGCTGTGTCCTGAGCTGACATTGACATTGCAATGAGGACTGTGGGGGGCAGGGCTATTGGAGCCCCACACCTCTCATCCACCCATTCTTGCTTTGGCCCTACAGGTCCCCTGGGGACCTGGCCACAGGTGTCCAGGGCCATGCTGGCCATCAGACTCCAGGCCAGCGTCCCCGGATCTGCCTCTGTCTATCACTCCAATTCCAACTGGACACCTCCCTGGGTCCTTGGCCCCTTCCTGGTGTGTGCCCTTTGAGGTCAGCAGCCTCTGAACAGAAGGGCTTCTGTGGCCTGAGGGGAAGCTCTTCCTGTCCTGGGGGCTCCTCCTCCTCAAGATGCCTCTAAGCCAGGGCCACCCAGGAGCCAGGGAGCCAGGTGGACTTCCCAGGAAGAGCGCCAGCAGGACCCCCAAGCCCAGCCCCAGCACAAGCAAGGACAGGCCCAACCCCGGGCAGAAGATGCCACCCTCGAAAGTCTGGCTGTTGGTCCGTCTGTTCAGCACAGTGAGGCAGGCAGGAGTCAGGGCCCGAGCGGCCGGCCAGGCCTGGCAGCGGCCCCCAAGGAGCAGGCAAGGGCAGGTGTGGCTGCCACCCTTAGCTGTCTAATCACTTATACATATTCATTTTAGGATAGAAAGAGTGGTAGAGCAGAGCCCGACCCTAAAAAGAAAGCCACATTTAGGGCTATCACCTCCACCCTGGCCTCCAGCTTCAAGAGACGTAGGTCCTCCAAAGACACGGTAAGGGGGAAGCACCCCAGTCCCGCGTCTCTGACTCCTCCCTTGCCCCATGTCTGTCTCCCTCTCCTTTACCATCCCACCCCTGCCCCCATCCCCACCCCTGGCCATCTGTGCCTCTGCCCCAAGTCAGTCCTTTGCCCATCCTCCACCCACACGAGGGTGCTGCCCTTTAGAACTCTCCAGACCTCTCCTCAAACCCTCGCTGGTCCTCAGCTTCCCCATGTGTCTCCACGTTAGTCTGCCCACCTCTCTTCCCATGCCATGACCCACACACCATCTGGAAGCCGTGTCATGTGTTGGTCAGTCAGTCAGCCTCACTACCTCTCTGGGCCGCCCAGACCCTGGGAGCCAGGGTAGCCCTGTCCCAGGTCGCCCCTGCCAGAGGCCACACCACGTCTGTTTCATCCCTGTTTCTCTTGCCTCCACAAGCGGCTTGATGTCCTTACTCTTGCCCTGCAACAGCCCTGAAGAGTGTAGCTGTGATGTCCCATCCCGTCCGTCTGTCTGGCCACTGGCCCCGCCCCCCAGACACCTGTCTCACCTGTCTCACCAGAGCCATGCGTGTTGCATCTTCCATGTGGTCTCTGTGTGGGCCGGGGGCTGGGGGCCGGGCCTGGGTCCATCTGGGTGGACGACTGGGGCCTAGCATTGGCACTAACTCTTGGTCACAGGGAGAGTGTCAAGGGGGCAGCGGGGTGGGACCAAGTTGAACAGGTCCCTGCTGAAGCCATGGCAGCAGCACCTAGGTGGTCTGAGCATGGATAGGGTATCCTTAAAAGCCCTGGCCCGAGCACCCAGGGCAACTCTGAAGTTCTCAGAGAGAAATCCAGGAAGGGGAGGCTAAGACCAGTGCTTCAGCTCAGACCCCCAAGCACTGCTGCAAGGCCACTGTCTGAGTCAGACCTTCTGCCTTCAGAGATAGAACTCCTGTCCCCTGCCTTGGGCAGCAAGCCACTGCACCAGAAATGCATTATCAGAAGAAAGTCCTCCAAAGGATTTCCACTTTGCTAAAGTCACCTTTGTCCTAAGCAATTACTCTCTAGTCTATAGGAAGCTCTTCTAACCTGTGGGCAGTGTTACCCACAAGGGACTTGTGTCCCATGAGAAAAAGAATTTATAGTTATGCTCCTATGCCCAGGAAGAAAGGCACATAGACAGAATTTGGTACAGAGTAATCAAGTTCCAGGTTGAAACCACTAGGGTGCTCCAGAGAGACCCAGGAGGCTTGGCTGTCAGCTCTCTGAGGGGCTTGGTACAGAAAGAGTGGATGAGGAACAAGGGTCTAGGGGCTGCACCAACTTGAGGCTCCAGGAGCTGGTGCCAACTTAATCTCCAGGGTCACCCAGACTAGGGAAAGTGGGCAAGGCCTATGCTACACGGTATGAGCCAGGATCCCCACAAGGGGGCGCAAGGAAAGAAGAGCAGGGCTGAGGGCTCTGTGGGCTGGAACTTGTGTGGGATAGGGGAAATCTGACAGAGAGAAGAATCTGTACTTTCTGGGCCAGGTGGCCAAAGTGGAGAAAGTACAAAAGTCCTGCAGGTGACAGGTCATTTTCAGAGGGTGTCACTGCCTTGGGGCCCCATCTGGAGCTGGCCAGGTACAGCTCAGAGACCTACATGGTTCCTTTCTGGAGACTTGTTCTCAGTTCAGTCTTTACCTGAGCCTCCCTGGGCACCAGGGACCCGTTCTACTGGGCCATCTGGAGCTGGCCCCACCCTGCAGGATTGACCTCTGGGCATTGTCACTGTGGGCCGGGTAGGGGAGGGCAGCCCAGCTCCCACCCTGTCTCTGGGGTTGGGTGCTGTTCAGAGGGAGGCCTGGGTGGGGGCTCCTTTGGGTGGGGTGGGGTCGGTCCAGCTGCTGAGATCCTCTGCCCCTGTCCTGTGGCCGGTCTGGGCCAGGGCAGCACTGGGCGCTCAGGGCTGGGATCCCTGTTGGCCGGCGGGGCCAGCAGGTATTGATTGTTGGTTCTTATTTATAGAGCACCGGGGGTGGACGCGGCGCTTTGCAAAACCAAAAAGACACAGTGCTGCCGCGACGCGCTATTGAGAGGGAGGAGGGCCAGCTGCAGCTGTGTTCCCGTCATAGGGAGAGCTGAGACGCCCCGCCCGCCCTCCTCTGCCCCTCCCCCGCAGACAGACAGACAGACGCACGGGACAGCGGCCTGGCCCACGCAGAACCCCGGAGCACGACGGGGTCGGGGGAGGAGCACCCCCAGCCTCCCCCAGGCCGTGCCCGCCTGCCCGCCGGTCGGCCGGCTGGCCGGTCCACCCTGTCCCGGCCCCGCGCGTGCCCCCGACGTCGGGGCTAACGGGCCACCTTGTCTGTGTATTTCTATTTTACAGCAGTACCATCCCACTGATATCACGGGCCCGCTCAACCTCTCAGATCCCTCGGTCAGCACCGTGGTGTGAGGCCCCCGGAGGCGCCCACCTGCCCAGTTAGCCCGGCCAAGGACACTGATGAGTCCTGCTGCTCGGGAAGGCCTGAGGGAAGCCCACCCGCCCCAGAGACTGCCCACCCTGGGCCTCCCGTCCGCCTGCTCTGCTGCCTGGCGGGCAGCCCCTGCAGGACCAAGGTGCGGACCAGAGCGGCTGAGGATGGGCCAGAGCTGAGCCGGCTGGGCAGGGCCACAGGGCGCTCCGGCAGAGGCAGGGCCCTGGGGTCTCTGAGCAGTGGGGTGAGGGGCCTAAGTGGCCCCGGTCGGAGGGATCTGGAGCAGAAAAGGCAGTCCCATCCTTCCTCCCTAGCCACCACCCTAAGCTACAGTGGGGGCCCATGGCCCCAGCTGGCTAGGTCACCCGCACCCCTCCTCCAGCGCCTGCTCTCTGAGTTCCACCCCTGTCTTCCTGCTGCACCACCCTCTCACAACTCTTCCCCACCCCATTCGCTGGAGCTGCCCCTGATCTATCCCAGGGCCAGCCCTCATTGCCCGGCTGGCAGTGCTTCCCAGGGGTGCTCTCTGGCTCCCAGCTGTCCAGGGCTCCAGACTCCAGGAAGACTGAGCCTTCTCTTCTGCCTGCAGCCACATATAGGCTTCCTCTGACGCTGGCTCTCGACGAGCCCCGCACCTTGGGCACCAGGGAGCGCCATCCGCTTCCCATTCGGGTGTCACTCACCCATTACCTTGTACATTACCAGCTCTCCCAGTGTCCAAGCGCGTGCCTTCCCCGTGCCGCCGGGTGCGCAGCAGCGCGCTGCCCTCCTGCCCAAGGGACACCAGGCGCGCACAGCCACCCTTAACCCCAGTATTCAGTGGTGATGCCTAAAGAAATGTCAGAAAATTTCCGGGTTTTGTCTATTGTTGGCGCCTATAGGGAATGTGAAGGAAGGACCAGAGATTTGGGGAGATTTTTCAAAGTGCTGAGCACTGCGGGAGTGCTAGAAACCGCAGCCCTCTTAGGCTTGGGTAGCTGCAGCTGCAGGGTTCCCCGCATCCTCCAGGGCAGCTGGTCCCTCGGGGTCTAGCTGTTTCCTTCCTAAGTGGCGCACCGTGGTACGGCAGCCGCGCCGCCGTGCACCACAGGCAGTGAGCACGGAGCCCAGTGCCAGGCAGATGGCCAGACTGGCGAGGAAAGAGACCGGCCCGAGAGCGTAGACCACCGCCAGGTCTCGCGCTGTGAGTGGCTGAGCGCAGTGTCTGAAGGCGGCGTCCGGAAAGGCTGTCAGTAGGCTGAGCGCCTGGCGTCTTGGAGACACGCAGAGAAGGGTCTCAGTTTCTGCGGGACACAGGAGCGGCGTCAGATGGCAGCAATTGCACCAAACACTATCTGTCCTGCGCCCCAGATGGCTCACCTGAAGCGGGACGCGGGTGCTTGCGCAGCCAGGCGCAAAGGGGGCGCAGCGCGCAGCCGCACGCCCACGGGTTGCCACGCAAGCGCAACACGTCGAGCGCAGGCAGGCTATCAAGCAAGCCGGGCTCGAGCGCGGACAGGAAATTGTCCTGCAGGCTTAGCACGCGCAGTAGTGGGAGCGCGCCCACGATCGAAGGCTCCAGGAACGCCAGCCGATTACCCGCTAGGGAGAGGGAACGCAGTGCGCGCAGCGGCGCGAAGGTGCCAGGAGACAGAGTTTCCAGCTGGTTGTCACTCAGGTCCAGCCGTTGCAACACGCCCAGACCCCAGAAAGCGCGCGCGTGCACCGACTGGAGCCGGTTCTCCCGCAGGTCTAGGTACAGCAGCGCATCCGCCCCGGCGAAGGCTCCTGGGAGCAGTGCGCTCACGCGATTGTGATCCAGCAGCAGTGAGCGCACTCGCCAGCTCAGGCCCGCTGGTACCGCGGGCAGCGCGAGAGCGGAGCAATTGGCCGTGCCGCCTAGTGAACATGAACATGCCTCGGGACACTCGAAGACCACCGGGGATCTCGAAGGGGCAGTTCCATCGTGCTCCTGGGTCCATACTCGCCTCAACATCAGCAGCAGTAGACACAGTTGCGGCAGAGACCGCGAGAAAAAGAAAAAAGAGCTCAGCATGGGGGCAGCTGGAGAACCCTAGAGGACCTTAAACCCTGTGCTGCTTCGGAGTCCAGGTGACCCAGAGCTTTGTCCCTGCCTCACCTGTACAGGTATTAACTCTCCTGCCCAAGTACAACAGTTTCTGTCCCACAACTGGTTCCTCGCCTTGGGCGGGGGCTAGGCACAGAGCCAATGCCCAATACTGCCAGCCACCTGTCCAAAGCTCCAGTCTTGGCTTGGCCCTGAGCCTATAGTGGAGCTGATGAGACCACTTGGCTCCCCTCTGAGACTTAAAGAGCAGGATCAAACCCACCAATTCCACATAGAATGCAACCTCTCAATTCCATTCCTTTTCAGCAAAAGGACCTCACACAGAATGTCCTAGTCCCTTGACAGAGAGGGTGAAGGTATAAGCACGTGGTGGGGCTTAAACGCAGAGGAAACACCTAAGGCAAAAGAGGGAGTGTAGAGAGCAGGTGCTTCAATCCCACCTGGGAGCCCTTGAGGAAAGCGTCAGTGGAAAGGGGTGAGTCTGATCAGCACTACTCCCTTTTGACTTGCCAGCTACAGGGCCTGTCTTGGGGAATCTGAGAAGTACAGAGGGCCCAGGGTCAGTCATTTTCATAAGGCCAACAGTAGGAAGGTGTAGGGAAGAGCTGAACTGGCCAGCTGGAAACCCTAGGAGTGGGGCTCAGTGCCCCAAGGGTGGACACACCTCCCATGACCCATCCATAAACACTACCTCTTGAGGGACTTGTAAGGAGGACAGCACACAATCACTAAATACTTTTTAATTCCCCAGCCTAACTGCCCTCCACTACTTTGGCGGTGGGGGAGGGGGAGGGGGAGGCGGTGGAGGTGGCTCCTCTAGAGGAATATCCATGGAGATGGTCACGAGGCCCTGGTTCTCCAAGGACGGCATCATAGATACCTCCAGGTCAGGATCTGTGAGCTGGGACTCCAGGCGCACTGAATGTAGGTCCATGTGATCTTCCTGGACGACCCCGAAGTTCCCCACCATCCTGCATGATGGACTAGGTCAGCGTGACCTAGCAGGGCTTTGGCTACCCAGGGGAAGCCAGCCCTTGAGGACATTGCTCTCAACACCACTATGAATTGCACTTCCAGGAGGGGGCAGAGATAGGACACAGCTCACCCTTGAGACTTCTCCAGGCACACTTACCTTTTTTCTGTGTTTCTGTATTCGGGGCACGTTTCACTGAGGGGGACAAAGGCGGGCATAAATTCTGGGGAAATGTTCAATCCACATGCCTGTAAGGCCCCTGGAACCTTTCTATAACCCCCATACCAACACACACCATGGAGAACACTATCCCCAGTCCCTCATGGTATACCACCCCAGGAAGGGGCCCCTCAAAACATGACTAACAGCCCAGGGCCAGCAGCACAACCTTGCTCCCACTGCGTCCAACCCCAAGCTCACGAACCCCTTGGCCCGAAAGACTCCGATCGCCACAACAATGAGGGCACAGAAGCAGCTGGCACTGACACCAGCCAGCACCACAATGAGGGCAATAAGGGCCTCACGGCTGAGGCCAAGGCTGCATTCACAGTAGGTTCCAGCTGCAGAAACAAGACCAGGGGGGCAGTCACCTGCTTGTTGAGAACCTTAGGTCCACCCCTCACCCCAGTGGCCCTCAAAAGGACATAAATGGCTTGCCCTGCATGGAAGAGGGAGGGGCTCTGGCTTGGGGGGGTAGTCTAGTGGGAGGAGGCACCTGCAGCAGGGATGAGCAAAAGGGACAAACATATCAGACCAAGGGGGCTGCCAGCTGGGCAGGAGTCAGTCTGGGGACAGGGGGGACAGGGGGCCATGTCCAGCCCCCAGCCCCACCACACACCTTTAGACAGAACTCATTGGAAGGTGCTGACCTCACAGTGGGGCTATGAGGCAGAGGTGTGGGGGGCAGGGCCTTAGAGCATCTAGGCTTGAACCTCATTCACATTTGGATGCTGGAATTCCAGGAGTCCTGGGCAGACAGCTCTGAATAGAGCAGGTAAAGGGAACAGGCTTTGCAAGCTCTGGCCACATCTGAGTCAGGGGTAGTAGGGCTACAGCTTAAAGAACAGAGAGCACTTCTAGTTAAAGAGAAACCTACTTTGCCTTCTAGTTTGGGGACTGTGGTCTCAGTTTGCTTTTTCAACATCAGGGCTACAGGGCTGTGTAGTCAGGGCTCTGCCAGACTTCCCGTCAACAAACCCCTCCCCAAGTGGAGAGTAGGGAGAAGGAGGTAGTGAAAGGTGGGGTGCTACATGTCTTCAGTTGCCCTCCTTAGTTGCCTTGGAGGGCTGAGCTCACATACAGCCTTTAAAAGACCCAGAGGGCTGCTGGTGTCCTAAGGAATCCTGATTATCCACTGGGATGGCAGAGTTGCTGGCTCTGTGGGCACACCAGGCCATGTCCTTAACCCTCCCCCCAAGGGAACAGATGGCTCAGAAAGGACCGCTGCAGTCTCTGGCTCAGACGTGCTATTAGAGCTCAATGCTCTGAGGGCCTCTGTGTCTGCAATCAGACAGCCACCACCCAAGCAAGCCAGTTTGCCTATAGGCTGGTATAGTCAGGGTTAACCTACACCTCTGTTCTGAACTTGGTGTCCCAGGCTGGATGCAGAGCAGCCCCACCCTCTGCCATTCTCTTCTATGAGGGACCTGCTAGGCAACTAAGAGGAAATGTCGACCCAGAAGCTGGGTGAGCCCAGATTCCTGCCATCTGGGGCCAACAGGGTGCCAGGAGGGGTGGGCATAGCTTGAACCCAGTGGCACTAATCACTGGGGGCATCCCTGACATAGGGTTGGTTGTCAAGAACACCAGCAGCTCCTGACATGGGCTTTGTATTGGTTGAGTGATGATGAGAACCAAGACTTCCTTTCTGGTCTTGGGAACACATCCACCAGCTCAGTTTAAAGGAATGCGGGACAGAAGGTGTGCCTGAGGCCCAAAGGCTGGCACCGTCACCCTGCCAGGCCAGCCTAGCAAGTTTATATCCTGGTTAGGATAAAGGCACACCCATCTGTGGCCAGGCGGTATGAACCAGATAGGAACACTGTGGAGGGACCTTCACAGCCTTTGTGGCTACCAGAACTCAGAGGAGCAGGTCTTGTAGCAGTATGTACTTAAGTGGGGTAGGGGGAAGGGCCCTGAGGACTGGGAGCAAGAAAAGAAACAAATCTCATTTCTAAGCACTGTGAAAAGGCTTCCTAGGTTTATGGGAACCCTTCGGCTATGACTGAGGTTGTGTCCCTAATACCTGCCTCCACCCCTTTAAAACCAGAGGCAAGGAGATCCCTTTAGTCTGGGTGAGGTGATTTCTGCTCAGGACCCAAGTGCATAATGGGTAAAAGCCAATAGCTGAGGATTGGGTGGGTGGGGATGTGGGTTCTGTAGTGCTAACTGGGGATGAGGGGACTTGGAAAGGCATCGGGGGGTAGTGGCAGCAGCTGAAGCTGGGTGTGGCTTATGGTCTGGGATCCACCTTGGGCAGGATCAGGGCATGCAAGCAATGATTTCAAAGGGCTTTTGTTCCCTTTGAGAATGCCTCAGGTCAGAGTATCTCCTGCCTGAAAACAGCTGTTCTGGGACAGGAGGCAGGAGCCCACACTGTGCTCCACCAAGTTCTGCAGTCTAAGGTCAGTACAGACCCTAAGGGTGAGGGCAGGGCCAGCCTGTCCTCAACTGGCATCTGCATACAGCCTGCTCACAGGGTGGCTGAGCCCTAGCTTGAGGGAAAGGATTAAATTGCCCCTTGGGTTCTCCTCTCACCACTGTCCTTGTCCTGTGCTTCTGACTGCAGGTCTTGGGAACATGAAAGAATCTGAGTACATACTTGTAAGCTCCAAGTATGGCCATATATCTTGGTACAAGGAAGAGGGACAAAGGTCTAATCCTCTGGCCACTAGGGTATGTCCTTAAGCAGCCCTTTACTACTGGACACAAGACTGCCTCAGGCTGCCTCACCTTGGAGGATCTGGTGGAGTGCCCATGTCCTGACACAAAGCCTGGCAGTGGCTCCACACGGGCTACAGAAGACTAAGAGGTCACACAAACAGGATACTAACTCAGTAGATTCTGGGCAGCAACCCTACTCGCTCTTGCCCAACAAGTCCCAGCACGGGTCCAGGGCAGGCTACTGAAGATAGCTTCAGGGCATCTATTGCCCAAATATAGAAGTACAGGCTGGGGTAAGCCTGGCTGCTTGGGTGGTCCTGTTACCTGCTGCTGGGAACCCATATCCTGTAGTGCTAAAACACAGTGGCCATATAGGCAAACCCGTATGTGTCCATGGGATCCAAAGACTACATGAAAGGATGAACCAATCTGCTTTAATTTGTACTCTGGGTATTAATAAGCAAGGAATGGGCACAAGGATACGGGGACAGAAGGTACTCTACCTGTCCATCTAGGGGTCACATAGGTATGAATGCTGAGAGTCAGAGCCTAGAAGGGGGACATCAGCTGCAACTCTTAGGCAGGCGGTAGACACCTGCAGAGTAGATGAGCTGCTGGTCTCGGACCTTCTTCTGTAGGTAGCCCTGTAGTTCCTGTAGGTCAATCTCTGCCAGTGCAGGGCCGGTCATCACAAACATTCGGAGCATGCTGTAGATGCGCTCCAGAGAAAGGCTTTCTAAGTTGGTCAACATGGCCTGGATGTATGTCCAGAAGAGCTAGGAACAGAAGCCAGACGTGGTCAGTAGACCATCTAATTGGCCCACCCCCAGCCCACTATGTAAGTGGAACGTACCAGCAGCTCCTCTTCCTTCTGGTCAGCCTGGGAGGCCATGCCCGAGTCGCTCTCGTCATCACTGTCAATTAGCACCATGTTGTCCCTATCCTGAGGCCGCTCCTCCTCAATAACAGAGAAGGTGCCTGGAGGCTCCTCCCGTAGCACACCCTGCTGCAGCCACACAGACATACGCCTCCGCAGTAGTGCCACAGGCATCTTCACCACCTTGCTCAGCTCCTCCAGAGTCCAGCTGGCTGTGTACAGAGCCACAAAGATGCAGGAGGGTATACCTTCCAATTCCTGTCAGCCAGCTGGGCCTCCAGAGGGATGTGCATTGTCCTGCTTGACTCACAGGTAAAAAGAATGGTTGCTACCCCTAAATCCTGCCCACCTTGGGGAGGGGGTGGCAATGTGTCATCTCATAGCTCATCAGAGTAGTACTTAGCACTGGCCCCACGGTAGCATGCTCAAGGCAGACCAGATGGGGTTCCAGGGACTCACCTTGGTCCTGAAAATACAACAAGACCACTGCCTGCACTGGGGTCACCGCAACAGACAGGGTACGGTCAGCCAGCTCCACATCCATTGTCACCAGGCCCAGAGTGTGCTTCCAGCTGAGGGTCCTCATAGCCTGGAATAGGCAGGAATCAGAAAGAAGTCCAGTGGGTTCCAGCCAGGTCCAGATGAACAAGGCACAGGCTCATATGCCATGCTACCTAGCAAAGAATGGCTCTTGCACCAATGGCCTGTACAGTGGCCTCCCTCCTGGCAGGGAGGAAGTCAGTAGCAAGGGGAAGAGATCTGGTTCCAGTCCTCAACTCCTGAGCTACCGTGATAAACAATGGATATTGCTGATAAATTATGTCCCTCTCATGTCTGATCCCTCAATAACTCGGAACATGAGCTACTTGCATACAAAGTCGATGTAGATGTAATTAAGAAAAGGTCATACTGAAGTAGGGAAGGCTGTAATCTAATAAGACTTTGTATTCTTTCAAGAAAAGGACAAGGTTAAAACACAAGCACAGAAGGGAGTGGCTAGGAGAGGTACAGAGTATGGTGATACACAGAAGCTAGGGAAAGCAAAGGAGCACAGTCGTGCCAACCCTTGATGCTAGACTTCTACTTTCCAAAACTAAAAAAGTACACTCCTGTTGTTTAAAACCATCTGGTCTGTGACACTGTTATAGCCTTCACAATAAATGAAGATTCTGTCTAGTTGGGGGGGGAGAGGGGTGTCATTCCTTAAATCCCAGCACTTGGAAGGGCAGAGGCAAAAGGATCTCTGAGTTCAGGCCAATCAGATCTACAGAGTGAGTTCCAGGACAGCCAGAGCTGTCAGACAGAGGAACCCTGTTTTGAAAAACAAAAACAAAACAAAACAAAAGATAAAAAGAAAAAAAGAAATGAAGATTCTGGTTCTAGCTCTAGGAAGGAATACAGCTATATATAAATACCTTAAATATGGAAGTGGCTTTGGAGTTTGCAATTAAAGTATATGAAAGTTAAAGCCTAGATCTGTCAGAAAAACTGGCATGATAGGAAAGATAAGGATGATGCTGGTGAAGGTTCAGAAAGGAGAAGAGAGAAGAGCTGTTGTCATCCTACAGGAACATCTACCACGGACAACAATACTGGTAGAAATGTAGGAGGGCCTTCTGGTGCAGGTGCAGATGGAAAGGAGGGCACACTATAGACACTGGGGAGAACCTGGCAGAAGACTGCCAGGTTGTAGCTAGACATTTGCTAGGGACAAGTGTGCTTGTAGATCTAACTGATCACCTCAGAAGGAACCAGTAACAGATGGGATTCCAGGACACACCCTTTTCTACACTTTCTTCTTCTTTAAAGACAGGACCTTACTATATAGCCAGCCCTAGCTGTCTTGAACCTTGCTACACAGAACAGGCTAGCCTCAGACTAGTAGTGCTGCTGCTATGCCTTACTTCCAAGTACTTGGATGGCAGGCACGGGCCACCACACCTGACTCAGGACCATTCTGTTACCTGATAGCCCAGACACTGAAAACTTCATGGGAAGCTACCAAGGGTTTTGAGTTTTATGTCAGCAGTAATGACAACAGCTTGAATGAAAGTGACAGAAACAACACAAAATTCCATACTGATATGCAGGGCTGATTGGCAAGCTAAGTGGACAGAGCACTGAGGCAGAGGGCCATTGTCAGATCTTGAACTCTTAGAGAATTTCCCTTGGGCTTCAGTTTGCTTTAAGGCTCATGAGCCTTCTACTTGCTTCCTCTGGGACTGCCTAAAGCAGGCCTTTCTAAGGTAGGCTTGTCTCACCACTGTACTTTAGAACCTCACAGAATGAAGCTGGAGAAGAAACCTGCTTCTGACAGCTAAGACTTAACCACTTATCCCTCTGCTTTAGTCTCCCGAGTGCTGGAGTCATAGATGATGTGCACCATCACACCTGGATTGGGAGAGATTTCCCCCACCCCCACCCCCGATACAGGGTTTCTCTGTTGTAACTCTGGCTGGAACTCTGGAGTCCTGCAACTCACTCTGCAGACCAAGCTGGCCTTGAACTCACAGCCTCCTAAATGATGGGATTAAAGGCATGCACCACCACCATCCAGTGAGATTTTTAAGAGCGCTGATGTGGTTAACTTTGGAAATATTGGTATTGGCTAAATGTACTTTGCTCATGGGAAGGCTATTACTTTTAGAAACCACAAACTTGTCATGGGCCAAACTATATCTCTTCAAAGGGATAATAAAGTAAATCCCTAACTCTAGTGACACTTGGAGTCTATCTCCAAATATGGTCTTATTTGGAAGGTCATTAAATAAGTAATCTGTTAAAGTGAGGTTATCCTGGAATAGAATGGGTCCTTAATCTAACTAGTACCCTAAGAGGGAAACAGACATAGAAAAAAAGGACATAAAGAGATCCCATTTACTTAGATCAGCTAGTGGCAACTGCAAGAGGCAGAAGAACCCTTCCCCCTAGAGCAGCAGTTTTCAACCTGTGGGCTGCAACCCCTTTGTGACTCTCAACGACCCTTTCACAGAGGTCCCCTAAAACCATCTACATATCAGACATTTACATTATGATTCATAAAAGTAGCAAAATATCAGTTGTAAAGTAACAACAAAAAAAATTTTTGATTGAGGGTTACAATACAAGAAACTGTATTCAAGTGTTAGAGCACTAAGAAGGTTGAGAATCAATGCCCTAGAGCATCCAGGGGGAACACAACCCAGCAATATCAGTTCATTTCTAATCTGGTAAACTCTGTAACTTTAAGTATTTCATTAAGGGTAGTGCCCAGGACACTGGTTCTGATGCTTTGGTGGCCAATTTCTGAGTCCCTCTGGGACCCCTGTAGCCCTTAAGGTATAGGCACCAATAAACCCAGTTCAAAGATGGAAAAGGAGGCAGTATCAGTGGCTCCCCCTAATTACAGGCAATTTAGCTTCCCCAGCACTGGTTCTAGAGACACAACCTACAAAAGAGTCACACGTTGCAGTCGGTCATCCACAGACCCAATAAGATCCTCTAAGAGCTCTGCTAATGAAAAATAAAGGAATTGTGACCATAAGCCTGACCTCTTAGCAAAGATCTAGTGTTTACCAGAACCATTCCAGTGTCTAGCTAGAATTAAGGTAAAAGACACTAGAATATGACTAACTCTTTGGGCCTGAGCAACAAATTGTGGCTAAGCCATGTCTGGGACCAGGGTGAAAGAAAACCCAGCAAAGCCTGCAGGTGCCTACTACCAAAATAGAGGAACAGTGAGAGAAGACGTTGAGTACACAGGACTAGTCACTCTGATGTCCTCAACCAGGAAGTGGTAGGGCTGCTGTACTCCAAGACTGTAACTAGACACATCATCACGGCATGGGCCAGAGCAGGACATATTGGTGACCGGTAACCCCCACTTTCTACCTTGTGTTAGTAAAAGCCACAAAGACTATATCTAGACTCTTCCAGAAACTGAGCCAGGGTTGAGGGCAGCCAACCTCATAGCTACTGGCACAAACACTGCCCTTTAACTTCCCCAATAAGGGCCCTCCGTCTGGGTCCCACTTTGTTGCCCCTTGAAGGAAATGTGCTCTCAAATTCTCAAAGGGACTTATCCAGGGGCATGGATCCTGAGCCTGAAGCAGAGCAAAGCCTTCTGATTACACGAAGAAATACATCTAAACTCAGCACTTCTATCACAAATAAGATGCCACAAATGTTCCCATGGCTCACCTGTCTACACCTTTACCTACTAGACTCCTAGCCTGACCCCTACAGGGTCCCAATATGCTCTTTTAGTTAGGGCCTGATATATGGATGCCTGCGCCTCACAGCCCTCTCCTCTCAGCATCCCTGGGCCAGAACATTCACTAGGCTGAACCCTATGTTCTAGAGTGGGCATCCCCACCTGTGGAGTTCATTTGCTTCCCCTGCCATAACTGACTACAAGCTCAGGAGGAAGGATCCCTGAACTTGGCCATATCACCCTCTGGAACTCCAGCTTCCATAGCATTTGGGCTCAGCCATGCTACCCAGACACATGTGCTGCATGGGCTAACTTCATGTGGGGCTTGATGGTGTGACCAGAGATATAAACTACCAATAGGCCTACTGGCTGTACCTTCAGTTTCTCATACTTCCTGCAGTAAACTTCTAGGGCTGCCCTGATATCCTCAGGGACCTCCAGCTTCTCATCTTTGAAGGGAGGCCAAAACTCGCTGGATAATATAACAGCATAGACCCCAAATGGTGGTTGTTCTTCCACAGGCCGTTTCTCATCCTCCTCACGGATATTGGCATTGATGCGGCGGGAATCTGCCATGTCCTAAGAAGAGGGCAACCTCATCAGTATCTTGGGATGAATGGTGGTGGTGGTGGTAGGCAACTAGCTGGGGAGTCCTGGACACTTACCTTGAGCATGACCTCACAGAAGTGCATGGGGGCTTCACCAAAGCGCAGCTTCAACAGCTCCACATTACGGATCTCTCTGGAAGGACAAGTTTCTGGGAATGGGCTGCACTATGCCTCCATTTCAACTGGTACCCTAAGCAGATAGTCTGTCCAGACAACCCACTCTGCCCAGACACCCTGGGCTGGACAGAAGGCAGGAAGCACAACACTAGGGCCAGAGTTCAGTCATCCTGACTAACATGGCCAGATTTTCCTCCAAATATAGAATAAGAGCTTTAGGCCTCAGTGCCCCCTAGAGGCCAACCAGCCACTTCCCTTACCTCTCAGGACTGAAGCTGAACTGGTGGAGGAGGCGATCTGCGAGTAGCGAGCGGTACTCATTGATAAAGAGGTCCTTGCTGCCATAGATGCTGACAAGCAGGCTGATGATATCTGAAGAACGTCGCTTAGAACTCGACTTCCCTGCACAGCATAGGGGAGGAGAGCACACCACTGGCACCTTGACAAGGACAGTTACACCTCAGAGTTCATTTGCTGGATACAGCAATTTAGCATAGCCTAGAGGGAGGGCTTGTTCTCAATGTCTAGGCAGCTGGAATGTCCCAACTGCCTCCCAATAGACCCAGGGTTCCCAGGGCAACTGTTCTGTCCACAGCACCTCCTATCTCACAAGAACCATCCTGGATCCTCAATCAGACATAAGAATATAATACAACAAAGGTCTTGGGTTTTCCTTTCAAAGGCTGAAGATGCAGTTCATGCTAAGACATGAGCAAGACAAAGGATCCAAAGCCTTTGGAAACCCAGCAGAGTATGGCCAAGGAAGAGATGGGATCTGACCAGAGGTCATCTTAATACACTTGAGGCCCAAGACCAAATCACATTTGGAAGTGGAGTACACAGACTTCCCATGAATCTGTTCTCTCAGCTACAACCCACAAGGGCACCTTCAATAGCTAGATGGGGTCATTAGACAGTGAGGAACATACAACAAACTGACTGGTGTTCAGTAAGGCCCTGATCTCTGCCTCCTAAGTTTGAGACAATGGCTACTTCTGATATAGCCAGGCATGGGTAGCAACATACATGATCAGAACCCAACACATCCGAAGAAGCCCAGGAAGAGGGTCAAGGAGAGGCCAATGGGCAAACTGACCTGGATCGGCATCTACAGGGTCAGGGACCCAGTCCTCAGGCTCGCCAGAATCATCCTCACTGTCCTGGCCGGTCTCCAGACTGGCTGGGTCGGTCTTAGATAGCTCAATAGCCAAGTCCCCAGTCCCATCCGAGTCCCCTGTCAGCCCAGCCACAATCTGTCGTACTGTGTCCTCTCGTGTCCTGCCAGGAGTAAATGTTGCTGTCCCCAACAATGTCCATGCCATCATGACATCCTAGTTTGGCCAGTGCTAACTGGCATGTACTAAAGACACACCCATCTGGCTTCATAAAAAAATAAAAGACTCAGCACTATTCTGAAGAAAAAAAAGCAGGGGCTGAGATACTGAAAAGAGGTCAATGGCCAGAAAGCAGAAAACCAGAGCCCAGGCACCTGATACTATCAGCTTTTCAGGTACTAGGCTCACTTAATCTGGCCCCTGGTTCACTAATCCCTAAATCAAGAAACTCTGCTGCCTGAGTTCTTTCTGGCCAGCTTTGCTAAGAGCAGTCACAGAGGTTCCTAAGGCTAAAGTGGCACAGAGACCAGGCCACTTCTTAATCTGTCTGGTTGTCTACAAGGCTGGGCCCTGGATAAGCTGCTCTGTGTGGGAGTGCGGGAATCAGACCCTGACTGCCACACAGAACAGTGTCACTATGTGGTGGAAAGGACAACTCCCTAGCAGTACTAGCAAGAGGAAAGATGCCTCCTACCCTGAGCCAATCCAACACTAGCCAGACAGCCTCATGTCTGTGGCATGTCAGGGCTGATTGTCTCTCTGGCATCTGCAACAGCAAACAGAGTTCAGTAGAAGAGTCAAGTGCCAGTGGCACTCACCTCAAGTATCGACGAATGGGTTCACAAGCCACCTCCAAGATGACCATAGAGGGATCTAGCACACGTAACGCCTTGATGGCAGAAATGTAGAGAGTGATGATGTCACATGTGTTGACACCTACAGTGGCGAGAAAGAGCCAGAGACTATATAGTGCCCTGGACAGCAGCTTCCTGAAGGCCAACACCTGAGTAGGCAGCTGGCCACACTGGTTGGGCGACCTGAAGGTTAGCATGTGACCCTCATTCAAGGAGATTCCAATGAGTTACCTTTTTGCCCCTACCCCATCTCAATCCATTCATAGGCACACTTGAGAATTTTCCAAGCAGCAGTCAGTTATGGTTTCAATCTAGAATGTCCCCTACAGGCTAATGTTTTGAATGCTTGATTCCCAACTTGTGATACTATTTTAAGGGCCCAAGAGATTTTAGTAAGCCAGTGTAGTGGTGCATGCCTTTAATCTCAGCAACTGGGAGACAGAGGCAGGCGGATCTCTGAGTTCAAGGCCAGAATGGTCTATGTAGAGAGATCCTATCCTGTTTCAAAAAAACAACAAAAAAAAAAAAAAAAAAAGTCTTTAGTAGGCAGGGTTTAGCTAACAGAAGTACGTTACTTCCCGAAGTCTTCGTTTGTCTGTCATATGAATATGCTGTCATACCTTTCCCATATGACAGACTGTAACCTTCTTAGAACAAGAGAATAAATCCTTCTGCCCTTAAGTTGATTCTGTCATTTGGTCATGGAAACACAAAAAGTAAAAATACCCAACTCTCCCAAGGACTTCAAAAATTACATATTAACCTGTTCCTTTCTCAGGCCTATAAATCAGGGCATGTAAGTCCAGAAGGCTATCTGAATGGCCAGTCCACAGTGGCTACACACAGTACCTGGATGGAGAAGTCGAGTCTCCAGGGCCACCTTGAGGGACACAAGCAGCTGCTGCCTCTGATCTGTCCTCTCCAAACAGTACTTAAGGTCCTCAATGGCTGGCCGAGAGTCTGGGAAGTCTGAAAAGGAACATGCCACAGGGATAGTTAAGAAGTTGTAATAAGCACTAAAAGATAAGACGGGTAGATTATATAGACACAGACATATATACACACATACAACCTGGCAGGGGGTCAGACAAGAGCCATCCATCAGGTACAAAATGTTACACTTTCAATGTAACTTTCACTAGAGGCCAATCTGACCAAATTGACTGTTTCATTGACTCTCAAAAACTCTGATACCCACAGCTGCACAGTCATCACTCCCTCCCACGGCATATAGTATTAGGTGCAGAACTGTCCCGAGTTGTACTAGCTGTGAAATTTAATTTGGAAATCAATTTAAGGTTCTAAATAGTAGTGTTGTCTTTTACTTATTGTTTTCCCAGACAGGGTTTATCTGTTGTAACTCTGGCTGTCCTGGAACTCACTGTGTAGATCAGGTTGGCCTCGAACTCACAGCAAACTGCCTGCATCTGCCTCCCGAGTGCTGGGATTAAAGGCGTTTGCTACCACCGCCCAGCTTTTACATGCTCTAAATTATTCTTTCAATTAATCAGGAATGCCTTCAAATCTTTTTAAGATTTGAAATTTTTATATGTATTATCTGCTTGCAAGGAGTCTTTGCCTGCCTGTATGTATATATTCCATGTACAGGCCTGGTACCAGTGGAGGCCAGAAGAGGGTTTTGGATCCCCTGGAACTGAGTTACAGATGGTTATGAGCTGCTGGTAACTGCACCTGGGTCCTCTTTAAGACCAGTAAGTCCTCTTAACTGATGAGCCATCTCTCTAGTCCTATCCTACACACTGTATGCTGGCACTTGATCATAACTGCACAGAGCAGAGTGGTACCAAGGGGCCAGTCCCAAGCAGGAACCTAGATGAGTGATGCAAAGGGGCCAGTCCCAAGAAGGAACCCAGATGAGTGGTGCGAAGGGGCCAGTCCCAAGCAGGAACCCAGATGAGTGATGCGAAGGGGCCAGTCCCAAGCAGGAACCCAGATGGAACAAACGGGAGTGGGCACCTACAAGCACCTGCTCAGTGCTGATCTAGACTATGAGCCACGGCAGAGGAGGTCCAGCTCACCACCCTGCCAACAGCTGAAGGTCAAACATAGGAAACTACTGGAAAAGGTAGGTCCTGCAGGGTAAGAGGCAGGACAAACCTCGGATGATGCTGAAAAGCTCCTCAATGCGCAGGCTAGCATAGATACGGTAGAAGAATCTCTGTACGTGGCAGCGCCAACGACGCAGTGTATTCCCAGCTTCTGGAGAAGTTGGCCTGGTGGGGTTGTCCTGAAGGAACACTTTGCCCAGCCAACCAACTACTCTCTCGATCCACTGTGAAAGATCATTGGTGTGTGAGATGTAATGATACTTAATAAGCTTACGCCTTACCCAGTAACCACATACCTTTGTCAGGAACCTAGAAGAGCCCCCACCTATGTCTAGAGGCCAGGCGCATTAAACCTACACTCCACAGCCCAGGGCTCAATGCAACTGTCCCAGGAGCTTCCAGGCTCAAGATTCTAGCCATCATTGTGGGGACACCCACTTTGATCACTCCCCATATGATCCACAGGACATAGACACTTGAAAAATTGGTCAGGACCAAAGCAGCAACAGGATGGGCAGCTTCACCAGGCCAAACCTAGCTTTTCTGAAATGTTAAGAACCCACAGCAAAATTATAAACCATTTATATGGGCAACCAAAGGCCTGCACTGGGACACCCTAGCTCCATGCTAGGGTACAGACTGGTTGTAGGTTAATCCAGAAGGGAACTGTCAAGTGAGCACACATTTTGCAGGGCAGTAGAAAGAAGAGAGTCTTGTAGACCTGTCTTGCCATACCTGCGTGAGAAAGTCCTTGGAATCACCTCTGACCCTTGCACTGCTTCTAGCTACAAGATACTGCACGGAACTATCTAGCTCATACCAGATTTGTCCTGGACACCAGGATCTACGATTGACCTCTACACAGCACCAAGATAATGTCCATCACCACTTTTGGTCAGTCTGCCTACTGTTTGGTTTCAGGTCTTCCACAAATCCACCTTTGTCCTTAAGAGGACACAACCCAGGGAGGAGATCCTCACCTTGTGGAACTCACGCAGGAAGGAGCGCTCATACTCCCCTCGGCAGCGGTCTTCCATCCTTTCCCGGGTCACCTGGTGCAAGGTGGTTGTCACGGCCTCAGCACTGACCCGCTCCAGCAGACTGAGCCTATGCCTGAAGGAAACCCCTGCTCATGGAGAACCTACAACACACATCTGTCCCTTACCTAGGACAGCTCTTCCCATTAGGATACACAGGACATACACCCCCATTTTATGTCCAGGACAGAGTGTAAACTTGCTACACAGTAATCCCTGGCTACAAGCACAAGTAGGAAAGATTTCGTCAGCCAGTTTACTAGTTCTATATAGAGGTCTATTGGATTCAGGACAAATGGGGCATTCAGAGAAACTGGGGCATGGGCAGTAGGCAGTACTCACAGGACCTGGCTGAGCTGGTGGAACTGCTCCAGAGCCTGCCGGCACCAGCACTGCTGTTTGTCACTGCCACATCCTGCACACAGAGGGCTCTGCAAGAGTCGGTAGTACCTGCGGCGGGCATACCGGCTATCTAGCTCACCCTCTAGTTCAGGATCTGTGCCCCCTTCTCCTTTTCTCTTGCTCTGCATATAGACTCTCAGGAAACGACCATAAAGGCGCTGGACCATCTCCTGAAATGTCCTGGGGGTGGAAAAGAACAGGACTCCTCGCAACATGGTGTGAACTTTCTCCCGAAGCCCCTGAGCTCCAGTACCCATCAGCAAGCCCAGACGAGTCCATTTCTCTAGGAGTTCTAGGCTGTGCAGGTAGGGATCCAAGCGGCTTTCCAGCAGGCCGAACGCATCCAGAAGCAGCAGAAGACACTGGGGTTCATCGACAGAGTTTTCGCGCTGGGCGATGGCATTCCAGAACTCCGGGGCAATGTTGCCCTGCAGGTCGTTCTGCAGCACCTCCACGAACCACTCCTCCAGGATAGAGTGCAAACCATGGCCCCTCAGAACCTCCACCGCTGCACGGAGCTCTTCCTCCTTCGGTGGGACCGCGCCGCTGGTCCGAGAAGATGCCTGGAGCACGGAAAACCGTGAGCAGAGGGGAAAGGGTAGGGCTAAAAGGAGGGGAGGGGAGGGGAGAGTGGAAAAACCAGAACCGAAGGGCTGCTAGGGAACCCAACGAATAAGACAGCGGAGGAAGGAGGCAAGCCCACACTCAGGCGGCACGCACGGAGCCGTGAAGACCCAAGGGTGGACGCCCCAAAGGACGCAGGGTCGCGAGAACTCCGCCCAGGCCCGCCAGCCTCTCCCGGGCCTCACCAGCCCCAGCGCGGCCGGCGGCACCAGACCAGTGCTCACGGTGTTCCAGGCCACCAAGAGCTCCTGTCCAGGCCTAGGGTCGCAGTTATCGGCGGCGGCAACCGCTGCCACCGCCGCCGAGGCCGCCACGACCACCGACTCGGCCTCCATCTTCAACAGGACAGACACGCCCAGCGGAGCGCACGGTGATGACGTATTAGGGGCGGGGCTGGCGCGCCGCTGTGGCGTCCGCGTGTCCGCGCGCCGCGGAGGCAGTGCGCAGGCGCGGGCCGGGCCGTGCGCGGGCGGCGGTTGAGGCTGAGGCTCCTGGACGCGGCGCCGACCATGACCCAACAGGGCGCGGCGCTGCAGAACTACAACAACGAGCTGGTTAAGTGTGAGCGACGGGCGCGGGAGGAGGCCGAGGGCCCGCGGGGCCAGGGATCCGGTCGGCACACCCGCCTGGGAGGTCGCGCGGAGGAGCCTCACGAGCCCTTCCTTGCGGCCTGCCCCGGGTCGGGTCGGGTCGTGCCGGTCCGGGTCCGCGGCTCACGAGCCCCCGGCCCACAGCGCTGTCTCCCCGCCCCACCCTAGGCATCGAGGAGCTGTGTCAGAAGCGCGAGGAGCTGTGCCGACAGATCCAGCAGGAGGAGGACGAGAAGCAGCGGCTGCAGAACGAAGTGAGGCAGCTGACGGAGAAGTTGGCCCGCGTCAACGAGAACCTGGCGCGCAAGATCGCCTCTCGCAACGAGTTTGACCGGACCATCGCAGAGACAGAGGCCGCCTACCTCAAGGTCAGTGCCTCGCTAGCATCCGAGACTGGGGAGTCCGCTGCGGCTCCCAGGGCTGTAGGCGGGACGGCGGGACTGTCGGTGGGATCCTAGAGAGTGAGCAACGGTGTGCTGCAAAGAACACACGGTGTGGGCCACGGTTAATCCAGCCTGGCTTTGCAGGGCGGAAGGGCTGTGGGACAGGCGCGGAAGGGAAGGTGACTTTACCCCTGGGGCCGGTTGGCTGCTGCACAGAAGGCCACATTCAGATGCCCATCCTGCAGTGTGAGAGAGGCTGAGGCGGTGGGACCTTCTACCAGAGAAATAACAATCCTTTCGTTTCTCTGGCTCCAGATCCTGGAAAGCTCTCAGACTCTGCTTAGTGTCCTCAAAAGGGAAGCTGGGAACCTGACGAAAGCCACAGCCTCAGACCAGAAGAGTAGTGGAGGCAAGGACAGCTGACAAGCGCCTGTGTCAGCTGTGGCCTATGGCGCAGTCCCCAACATGTCTGTCCTAAAGCATCTTCATTCTTCGCGGCCTCGGATGCCGTCTCATTATCTCAGGTGCCCGGAGGGGCAACTTCTCACCTCCACCTGCCTTGGGTGACAAGAAAGCCCTAGGACAGTCAGTCCAATGGGAAAGGAGTTCCTGGCTCAGTACTTACATGTGCGCTGGGGACCCTGAGCTCCAGGCTAGCTCCAATGAGAGGCCTCGCTCTATAGCCCCTTGGGCTACCAGGGAGGTCCTGGTCCTAGTCCAAGTACTGTGGGATCCCTTCACTAGGGATCAGCCACTAGGAACCCAGGCCAGGCATGTTGAGGAAAGAATCTTGACTCCAGAACTGAAACCTTAGGGCCCATCCCCATGGCCTCTGATGTTTCAATAAAGGTTGTTTTGCAAAGATCTGTGGCATTGTCTGCCAGCTACCATGTATTCTGTTGGTAGGGAAGAAGGCCTGTAGTTTTTCCTCTTCAAAACACATCCTATCTTCAAAACACAGAGCTAAGGGTGCCCCCACCTCACTCAGGCCAACCTTATCCCTTAACTCTCCTTGTAAAACTGCTGGTCTTTTCCGTGAGTCCAGCACACAAACCACCTTCCTGTGGGGAGGTTTGTTGTACTGTGGTGCACAGAACCTGGCTCAGAGACAGCTGGCAACACTATATACCAGCTGTTCTGGTTCAAGGTGTCTCAGTATGGACTAGGGCTTTTGTTCCTCCGTACAAGGTTTTGTTTGGTCCAATACACTGCTGCTGCTGCTAGGATCCATCTCTTAACCACATGTGTTGCTTACTTCCTATTTTCATGTGCCCTATGGCCCAGCCCTCTGACAGTTTTTCGGAGGCAAGTTTGGAGGTATTTGTTGACCAAGAAGATCCAGAAAACAAGTGTGATAGTTTACACCTATAATCCCAGCACTGAGAAAGGATTGCCTTAAGTTCAAGGCCATTCTAGGCTGCATAGTAAGCTGTAGGCCAGCTTGGGATGTGGTGTGAGACTCTTTCTTAAATAAAAAAGTATCCATAAAACTGGGCTTATTCTCTGAGGAAATCATATGCAACATTCTGCCTGATCCTAGTCAAGCAGTATATCTGCTCTTAGGTGACTGGAAGAGAAGACACTTGGATTCAGTGCCTTGACAGTTTGCCCTTGCCTATAGGTAGCCTGATTTTTGCACTGGCTGCCCAGGCCTCTGAGAACACAGCTCTCAAGCAGGCAGCTCTGCAGCTCCCTAGACCAGTGGTTTTCAACCTTCTTAATGCTGTGACCCTCTAATAAGTCTCTCATGACATGGTGACCTCCAACCATAAAATTATTTTCGTTGCTATTTTGTAACTAATTTTGCTACTGTTTTGAATCATAATGTAAATATCTGATATGCAGATAGTCTTATCTGTGAAAGGATCTTTCGACCCCCAAAGGCATCTCTACCCACAGGTTGAGAACCAGTGCACTAGAGTCTTGGGAATTCTCTGTTGCCACAGCCTTGTACAGGCTTCTATCTAAAACAGGAGAAAAGATCTCCAAAATTCTACTTAGCCCCATTCCTGTGCTGTAGACAAGTAGCTAACCTACTAGGTCCTGACCCCATGGTGAATCCTGTCATTTGCAACACTCCCCTTCCTCCCATCTGATATCTAGACTCCTGGGTCGTGGAGTTCCAGACCCCAGACATTAGGTCCACTTCCCACCGTACTAGCTTTGAGGGGGAAAATAACAGGCTTGGGGGGTGGGGAGGGACAAGAGTAAGAGACTGGACTAGTGAGACCTCAAGATATAAGAACTCCAGGCTGAGGCCATCTTGCTTTTGCTTCTTTGCACAGGTACCCAAGTTAGACCTCCACCTTGTTCAGTCTCAGACTGAGAACCGTGTAATGAAGGCAAAAGAAGTCTTGTTACAGTGCTGTTTATTGAGTCCAATATCAGGGAGAGAATAAAAAGAAAAAAACACCCTGCCATCTATCATGAAGGGTAGCTGAGTTCCATCACAGTAGGAATCATGGGCTAAGGACAGCAGCTTGGGGTTCTGCAAAGAAAAAGTAGCTAGGACAGCTTCTCACTCCTGACAGTTGCCACTCCCCAGATCGTAAGAGCTGAGAGGCAGGGCAGACAGAACCCTGGAGCAAGATCTGTTCAGGCCCCCACCTCATCACACAGATGGGATACTGTGGACAGATGTCCCACAGGCATTTACCCACGTGTTCTTCCTTGGAGCCCCCCCAAACAGGAGTGAGATTCAGGCCTGGCCCTAAAGGCAGAAGGGAAGCAACAGGGAAAGAGGAAGTCACGGAGAACCAGATGGAAGAGACACAGAAGAAAGTCAGAGCTCCTGGGCATTGAGTGGCTTCCAGAACCACCACACCTGGGTCTAAGTCTTGGCCATCCTGGCAGCTCCAGGGATCAGAAATAGAGGGCTGGCTCGCTGCGGAAGTCCGAAAGATCATTCTGACTGGCAGGTGTGAGCTGAGAGAAAGAATAGAATATAGCCACTCAGGCTTCTCCAGGCAACCCCCTTCCTCAAGCCAGCCAACCCTTGGTGATCTGGGTGTTCACACCAATTCCACCTGTCTTACCATGATCTCCTTCAGTGGGAGTTCCACCTCACTTGGAGCCTGCACCAGTGTCTGTTCCTGCCACTTGCTGAAGGCCATGGAATGCTTTGGAGTATAGCTGGACAGGCCTGTGGACCAAAGAGATTAGGCTTGGATACCTGGAAGTGTGGCCCAGAGTCCACTCCTAGGCTGCCCATCCCATCAGGCGGTGATTACCTGAGCTGCCATCCGGTAGTCGGGGGCTCTCAGGTCCCACACTGTTTACAAATGTGGCCCGAGGCAGGAAGAGGGCAAAGGGCTTCTCTGAGTCAGGCCCCACTTCCTCCTCTTCACCATCCTCCTCTCCTTCATCCTCCTCCTCCTCTTCTTCCTGTACCAGGGAGCTCTCAGAAGGGTACTCAAATGTTGTATGCAGACTCTTGTCATTAAAGGAGATCTTCATCTAGGAATAAGAGTCATGTCAGCGGGGGCCCTACTACCCCATTAAGCGGAGATGCTAAGCAAGAGAAGACCCTTCTACCTATCCCACCCCACCTAGCCCGTCCTCTGCCTGCAGAAGCTCCTAAAGTTAATTCCATGTTCTGGGTATCAGTGCACCTAAAAAATCCTGACCGCCAACCATGATACTGTCAAGGGCCTGTTTAAAAGGCTAGCACCCAGGAAGTTGGTGCTAGGCACCATCACCTGTTTTTCAGGCTAGTGGGGAATTCCACTTCCATCCAGTCTGGGGTACCAGCAATATCATCAGTGACCCCCAACTCCCACCTTACTGTGTACCTCACTGGCCCCAGAATTTCATATTCAAGCAAATTCTTCCTTCTCTCCCAGTGGCCTGGATCTGAGGGACAGAGAACTGTGGGCACCCTCTGTAATGATCCTCCTGTCTGCTACCTGGGCTTGGAGCCCCACCTCTACAATCCATGGCTGCTGAGGTTCTCCTAGCCCACTCAGCTGAGCTCAGCCTAGTGGGTTGGTAATGAACATGAGCACTCATCTGCAGCAGATGGAGCAGTCTTACCAAGCTCGAAATATTAAACTCCCAGGTACAGGACACCAACAGCCAGCTCAAGTTCCCCCTCTTCCCCTGGAAGGAGCCAGAGGCCCAGCAGGATGGAAGAGTAGCCTGGCAGGAGGGTTGAGCCTGTTCTGGGGCAGCAAAGTGACCCTGGCACAGGCCACAAGAATGCACACAGAGCCCAGAAAAGCAGGAGGCCTGGACTATGAGCCAGCATCCTGACTCCTGTCCCTCTCAGCCAGTGGCCACACTTGCCCACATGGCTATTAATATCCCTGAGCCCTCCTGCCCATTGTGAGATCCCCTACCCCAGGACCAGGGGAAGGGCCCCAGGAACCGGAGCTCCTAGCTTTTCCTCAACCTGCTCAGAGAGGGCTGTTCTCCCAGGCCCTCCCTATTTTGGCCATCTACACACATGAGCAGGCAGATGGGGAGACCCCCTGGGTCAGGCAAAACACAGAGATGTCCACTCCTGTCATATGAAGGCATGCTGTACCTTGCTCTAGCCTCAAGGCCCATCTAGTCCTTGAAGACTAGATCATATTGGAAACAAGTGAGGTAGATGCTTAGGGATGTTGTCACCTGGCCTTCCTGATTAGCCTGAGGAGCCTAAGACAGTATAGAGCCTAATAGGCCTGGGGCCTTCTGCACCAAAATGGCCTCTGGATACATGGGAGCCTGTGAGGCCCATCCCCCTACTACTGAGAATACAGGACCAGCTGCCAGGGCCCAGCTGGATTAGCACACCCTCATTAGTCTGCATGACCAGTTCCCAGCAGGGAGGCTGAGGGGATAGACACATGTGGGTATAGTGCCTGGCACAGCCTGGCCAGACTGGGGGTGGGGAAGTTGCTCATAAGCCTGCCTGTCTTAGCTGGGGCCCAGGCCCCCCATTCAGGTACTATCTCCCTGTCTCCTCTGCCAGACCAGTGTTCATAGACCTCCTTCCCCCTTCCAGCATAGGTCAGTGGGTCACGTGGTGACTCATGCTTATGACCCCCTGCCAGGGGTGGAGCTGCCAGGGTGGGTAGGGCAAGTGCAGACGGAATTGTCACTGTATATATCTGGTCACCAGTATCTGGGGGACTTTACCCAGCACACCTAATAGACAGGCAGGTGATGGAACCTCTGGACTTTCACAGGGCCCTTGTGGTGGAACCTCCCAGCTTTTACAGGGCACTTTTGTTCTCCCTCAGCCTTCCCTACCCATACACACCCAGCTTGGGTTACCGAATGGTGTCTGCCCTGGGACTCTAAGCCGGGAAACTGCTCAACTGGCCTGGCTGGAGGTGATGTTTAGCCAGACCCTGCCCCCACTCCCTAGCACACACAGTCTGCTCCCATCCCCCACTTGGCCCCCAGCCAAAGTTCCCAAGGGTAACAGGACAATAGACCAGAGCTACCCAGCTGGGAGATACACAACTGCTTCCTCTTGAGGGCAAACCCTGTACCAGTGAGGACCTCTCTGGGGCCCCTGGCTCCAGAAAGACCTTCTAGGGTCACCCATAAGAAGAGCTAGAGGAGGAAAAGGAAAGGAAAAAAGGAACAAGAAGGAAAGCAAGTGAGAAGACACTTAGGCCAGCTTCAACTAGAAGAGGCAGGACAAATGCCAGCCAGGTCTGGAGTTGCAAACTGGAGTGAGATGATGTTGCTGGAAAGAGCCAAAAGGGCAGACAGACGTTCATATGGGAGCCAGACTTGACAGCCACAACCAGGCCACAGAAGTTAGTTAAGGTGGAGAATACACTGCCAGGGAGAGTGGGAGGCCTGGGCAGGGAGGACACTAGCATGCTTGGGTGTGGCACAGGAACAGGAGGTGGGAAAGAGGAAGGAGCAGCCAGACAGGTAGGAGCCACTGATACTCCCAAACAAGGAGGGAGAGGTGAAAGGACGCCCCTCTTGCCAAGAGAACAGTGGGAACTGGGAGGCTGCAAATCTACATGAGAGAAGAGAGGTGCAGACAGGGCCTCTGTCTCCCAATAGATAACTTAAATGTTTCTATCAGGCTGCCTCTCAGACACAGGCCTTAGTGGCAATCCTCATTACCTGAGTGGACTGAATCCCTCTGAAGGCATGATACCCTCGGCTAAGCTGCCAACCTAAGGCAGGCTGTCCCCCACTATGCCCTGCTGCCTAGAAGGCCCAATGAAGAGCCCCTGGGAAACCACCAGCACTGTCTTGGAGTGACCTCGTCATGGTGGGGAGGGGAACCAAACAGTGTACAGTTGCTCCAAGGTCCTCTGGGCCTACCTACTTTCACCAGGAGGAAGCAGGAGTCTGGGCCAGGCCAGTGACTTGGGCTTCAGAAGGAACACCCTGGGTTTCTCCAGGGGCTGGAAGTAGGAGAAATGTCAGGGAAAGGACAGAGTACATAAGGCCCTCACCCTGCACACTGCTCTGAAGGTTGGGTAGCTCTGTGCTCTGCCCCCTCTTACAGGCATCCTGTGTCTTGCTGAGCAGGGCAGCTGGTGCATGCACAAGCAGGACAGCACAACCAGCAGGTTGTGCTGCTATTGAAGGCTCTGCCCAGGCCACTTGGCCATAGTAAGCATCATCCATCTGGACCCCCAACTCCCTTGGACTGGCCCAGATAGGCTGCTGCCCAGGGCCCTGCCCCCAGCACCTGCTAGCCTTTAGGCCTTGTCCTGCTTGTTTTTGAAATCTGTATGAACCACAACACTTGGAAGCCCTGCCCTTCTCATTTTAACCCAGCCATAAATGACTCCCACAGTTGTCTCTAGACAGAGACAGGATAGCCAGGCTCTTAGTAGCAGCCTTTCGGTCTCAAGAAGCCGGCAAGTGCAAGGTAGAGGAGTATTCCAGGATAGGAGCATGGCTTTGGAAACAGGAACCTGAACTCAGCTCCTGTCCTATGAGCTCCATGGCCTCACGAACCTCCCAAGCTTAAGCTTCCTCATTTACATATGGGATGCTTTCATCACTTCTACTTCTTGGACAAGCAAGGGATGGACCACCTCATAGAGAAGCCAAAGTCAGGATCAAGAAAGGGAGGAGCAGAAAAGAAGGGGAAGGGACTTGGACCAGTCTGCCCCAAGGACTCAGGGTAAAGAGCACAAGTGAAGCCGGACATGGTGGCAGTGTACACCTTTAATCCCAGTACTCAAGAGGCAAAAGCAGGCGGATCTCTGTGAGTTCAGGGGTAGCCTGGTCTACATAGTCAGGACAGCCAGGGCTATATAGAGAGTCTCTGTCTTAAAAAACAAACAAAAAGGTGAGCGTGGAAAAGACTTAGTCTCATGTGGCAAAATAAGCCCTGAGTCCACTCACCAGAATCCCCTAAAAAAGGTCATTGTGGATGCCTGACCCAGCAGATGGAATTAGCAGGAGAGATGGTGCCAAGGCCAACTGTGAAAGGAAGTAAAAAGTGAGGGAAAAAATGAAGAGAAAGGAAGTGGTGTCGTTCATTACAGAAGGTCCCCAAGAAAACTGCTGGGGGAGAGGGGCTAACCTGGCTGAGCCTAGATTCTAGCTGTTTTGTAGCAGACACAGCAGGTGTCGTCTCAGCAGAAGGGAAGGGTACACTTCTCTGTACCAGCTGACTGAGAGTCATGTGGGGTTTGTCTTGGAATTTGCCCCAGGGGACAAACACAGACCCTGGAACAACCAGGAAAAATCTGAGGAACATTTTCCTTGTGCCCAGAGAGTTCCAAGCCACTGGCCAGAGCTAGCCAGGAAATGCGGCTCACCTTGGCCAGCTATGAGCTGCTAGGGTAGTGGTTCTCAACCTTCCTAATGCTGCGACCCTTTAATACAGTTCCTCATGTTGTGGTGACCCCATAAAATTGTTTTTGTTACTACCTCATAACTGTAATTTTGCTACTGTTATGAATCAGAATGTAAATATGCAGATGGTCTTAGCTGACCCTGTGAAATGATCGTTCAACCCAGCCAGAGGGGTCAAGAACCACAGGTTGAGAACTGCTGCTCTAGGGGACTGTTCTTGAGTCAAGGCCCTCTTGATCAAGTCTGGTATGAAGCCTTGTAGCTCAATCCATGCTTGCAGAAGCCAAAGGCCTACCAAGTTCTGGCTCCTGTATCTTCTAGGGTACTGAGAACCTCCTCCAAGTGGCTTATGGGCTATGTGCCCAGGCTGACCTCAAGGTGTGGAGGACCTGCAAAGAATGATTGGCCTGCTGGGCAGTGGTGGTGCATACCTTTAATCCCAGCACTTGGGAAGCAGAGGCAGGCAGAGGCAGGCAGATCTCTCTGAGTTCGAGGCCAGCCTGGTCTACAGAGTGAGTTCTAGGACAGCCAGAGTTACAACAGAGAAACTCTGTCTTGAAAAGCAAAACACGAAAACAAAACAAACAAAAAAGAATGATTGGCCTTCCCATTTATATCTAGGCTGTGGATATCTGTCTAAGCCAGGCTCATAGGAACATGCCAGGATACCTTCAAGTCAAAGGCTAGGTCAGAGCCAACAGGTCAGGCTATTTCCTGAAGGTAGATCTGCAATTAGTTGGAACTATCCATTCCAAAGGGATGCAGGAGCTCTACACTGTCTGGCCAGCTCTCCCTTCCAAATCTCTGAGGTAAACGGTAGGCTGATCAACCCCAGCCTTGGGCTGTCACAGCTCCACAAAGGCTCTGGAGCTGGCACAACCTCACGGCCCAATTCTTCTGTATCTACGTAGAAACCTTCCATGCCAGCAGTCCTGTTCCTACCACTTACCTTTTTTCTTGAGGAGCCAGCCTTGATGAGGCAGGACTTCTGCAGTGCCAGGTAACCACCGATCACCTCAATCTCATGCACAGTGGGGTAGCGTTTCTTTAGGGTATTCTCCAAGGCAGTGTGGGGTCCTGAGAGGCTATCAGCATCCTGTTCCTCAACAACCTGTTGCTGGGACTGCCCATTGGCCTGACTGAAGTGTGGCTCCTGAAGGGTCCCTGGCTTCCTCTTAGGCACCACTATGAAAGTGTTGCTGCCTCGGTTCGGGAGCTCTGAGGTATGCCCAGGCCTGGCAAGGTGCAGGTGGTACTGGGGAGGTACACCAGTTGCTGAGGAGGGCAGTTTGGCTTCTTGAGAGGCCTCCTCCTCTGAGTCTACTTCATCAATGAAGGTGACTGGAAGTCCTGATCCCCCAGGCTCCTGACCATTCTTGGCCAAGACAGGACCCCTTAAGCCCTCAGCCGGTTCAGCTTCAACAGTGGCTGGTGGAAATGGAGGTGGTGAGGATGGCCTCTGCCACCTAACAGACTTGTCTGCGAGGGCAGTGGCTGGCCTGGGGCAGCCCCTCTCCCTGGCTGCCCACTGCATCTCAGCAGCCAAGGGACTCCTTTCTGGGGCAGGTGCACCATCCACTGTAGACACCAGCTGGGCCCTGAGCCCCTGGTTCTGCGAGGCCCAGCCCTCCTCCCCCTTTGGCAGCTCCTCTGACTGCCTCCCCTCCGAAGGATGGTTCCCAGGAGCCTTGCGCTTGGGGATCAATACGAAAGAGTTTCGAGAGTTCACACGGAGGTTGGCCAGGGCCCTGGCCTGAAGGTCCCCTATTGGGATAGTTTCCATGTCTGGCTTGGGGGCTGGCCTTATTTCAAAGGAGTCATTGGCGCTGGTGGCAGAGGAGACCCACTGGCGCTGACTGGGAGTGGCACTGGCTGGGCTGGGCGCCGGGAAGGCAGGGGGCCCAGCTGGAGTGGCACTTGGGGTCCCAGGGCTTGGGGGCGGGTGGAGGGAGGGTTCCCCTGATTCCACCTTTGGCTTCCACTTGTCCGGGGCAGGCGGAGAGCCCGAAAACCCATTGGCAGAGCCAGCGGGGGACTCCTGGGTCACGGGTCCATTAGAAAGGGAGCGATTGACCGAACAGCGGGGCAGGCCCCGAGGGTGGACAGTGAAGGAGTTGCTGCCCGTCTTCTGTAGGAAGTCGCTGCGCCGGGCCCCGGGGCCTGAAGTGCCATCGCGGTGCGCGGGCTCGCAACAGGCGGAGCGGTGGCCTGCGCGCGGGGCAACCGGGACAGGCGAGACAGCGAGCGCGGGCTGGCTGGGCGAGCACGGGCGGGGCAGGAGCCAACGACCGACTGGTGGGAGCGAGGGTGGCAGCAGATGCGGACGCCACGGGAAGCAGCGGGAGCGCGGGGCGGGAGCGCTCGGGGCCCCCACGGCAGCGGGGCGCGGCCGGCGAATCGAACTTCTCCAGCAGGCGACTGACGCGGCCGGGCTGTGGGGCCTCGTACACTACGACCTCGGCCGCGCAGATGCCCGGAGCGCGCGGCACAGCGGGCGGGAAGCCAGGCGCCGACTCGATGATGAGGATGTTGTCCGCTCGGATGGTACGCACGCCGGGCACGCGGCGGTACAGCTCCAGCAGCTGCTGCGCGGGCCGCGCCTCGCGCCGCCGCTCCGATTCGAGTCGCATGAACGGGTTCTCGCTGAGCGGACCCAGACTCTCGGCCAGCACCAGCCGCTCGTTCGGCCCCTCGGGCGCCGCTCCGGGTCCTGGGCCTCCGCTCAGGGCGGCCAACTTAGCTCGCCTCCGCTCCAGGATCTCCCGCTTCCACGCGGGCATCGCGGTGCGCGGCCCAGGGCCGGGCCGTCCCAGGCCGGCCATGCTGCGGACGCGGCCGCCGACGGGACTGCACCGGCGACCGCGCGCTGGGTGGACTCTCCGGCTGCCAGCCTCAGGACCGCGCCGTGCCACGCCCACCTCGGTAGCCGCCAATTGGGTAAGCGCTCTCGGACCGAAGGGCAGAGCTGCCCACCTATAGCACAGGTAAGCGGTCTAGTTGATTGGAGGAAACCCATTTAGACCCTCCCCTGTAGCATTCTCATTGGACTACGACCGGCACCGGCCAGTTCCTATTGGCGAAGGTCTATGGACACTCTCCAGGGAGGCACTGCTCAATGGCTGCCCCGTACTTCCGCCTCTGCGCTCTGAACCCGGCGCCTGTTGGCCCCGATGGAGGCCGGGCTGGTCTTGTCACACCGCCTACTGGACCCTTGCGACCTGGATAACCTTGGCACGGTTCTGACTTCCACGACATTCTGACATCCACTCTGTTTTCCTTGCAGAGAGCCCTGCGCGGGAGCCGGGAGGTCCTTGCTCCCATGGACAGTACACAAGCTGTGTGGGATTTCCACTTTTAGGGCCAGGCTCTGCTCCAATCTGGAGTCCTTGAACCGCTGTAGCCAGGCAGACGGGCGGCCGAGGGTCCTGGAAGGGACCTAGAAATGCTGCTTTGAGATCCACCCAGGAATAAGGAAATGCTTTCTAGAATCTCGGTTTTGTAGATCCCAGAGCTGTCATTAGACCTGTGTGTAAATCTTTGGTGCACAGCTTGCTATCCGTGGTTCCACCAAGTATCCCCAGGTATAGAAGGCACCAAAGAAGCAGCCTCGTTTCTACACACAAACAGGTTACACGTGCAAACAGAGCCACACACGCTTAGGGAGTTCTCTCATGCAGAAGAGCACAAAAACTAGGGTAAGGTCCCAGGCCACTATATTGCCAGACTTCAGCGACGTACAACTCTTAATCCTGTTCCCTACCTTCAAGAATGGGTAAGGAACTAGTGACCTTGATGGGGCACAACCTCACAGCCCACAAGTCTTGAGGAAAAGTTTCTTTGGGCAGAGCTGCATAGTGCCCAATATAAACCACTCCCCAGAGTACACAGTAGGGCAACTACTTGGAGTCGTTAGAAAATTGGGGGCCACAAATTGGTGGTCTGTTTTTCTTTTAGCTGCCCTACAGTCAACAGGCAGCTGAGGTCCAGCACTGCTGCCTCCAGTACAGGGCCACTTGCCTTCCAGGAATGTGGATCTCTGCAAAAACAGCAGGTTCTGACTAGAGGTGGGTGCTTTTGCTGGCTTTTGGGTTGCATGGCAGCCTACAGCTAGCACACCTTAACTGTAACTCTGATTTACCCTCCTGCCCAGTCCATTAAACTAGAGATTATAAGCTGAATTTCAGCTTTCCAGAAGTCCTCCCGAAATCACCTTTTATTTCCCCCTGTTGTATCAGAGATTAAATATACAGCCTTTTGAACGCTAGGCAAGCACTCTGCCAGTGAGCTACAGCCCCAGCCCCTCAAATCACTTCTCCAAAGGAAGCTTCTAATACTCAAAGCTTCTATACTCAACATTTCCCAATTCCAAATAAATAAAACAGGAACACACAAAACAAAATCTACAAACTGTTACAAGGAAAATTATCCCAGTCCTAGGCTGGAGACATTTTTTTCTAGCTGGGGGCAAACTAGGCAAGTCACCTGTTGACTTCTTTCCTCAGAGTGTGGCTTAACTAAGTACTTATCTCCAGACAGAGGAGGCACAAGCTGCTGTGCTGGAGCACAGCCCAGCACACCTGTTTTGCCAAGAGCCATGCTAAGTTATTAACCTAGTGATTCTCAACAAGGACAGTTTTGCCACCAGAAACACAGCAGTGTCAGGATAAACTTTTGGTTATTACCAATGAAAGCTGCTACTGACATCTAGTAAGCAAAGAGACCAGGTACACTACATCTTACATCTTCAGGACAATCTCTCCTTCACAATAAAATGATCCCGGGGCTGGTGAGATAGCTCAGTGTTGAGACCATACACTGCTCCACAGAGCTGGATTTAATTCCTAGCACCTGTGTAGCTTTAACTTGTTCCTGGGTACCCAACATTTACATCTGGCCTCCACAGACACTGCACACAGTGAACACACACCCACACATAAATCTTTTTTTTTTTTTAAATGTGCATTGGTGTGAGGATGTCAGATCTGCTGGAACTGAATTTACAGACAGTTGTGAGCTCCTGGATGCTGGGAATTGAACCCGGGTCCACTGGAAGAGCAGCCAAGGGTTTCTCTGTTGTAACTCTGGCTGTCCTGGAACACACTCTGTAGACCAGGCTGGTCTTGAAGTCACAGAGATCTGCCTGCCTCTGCCTCCTGAGTGCTGGGATTAAAGGTGTACATCACCACCACCCAGCCGCAGTCAGCACTCATATCCACTGAGCCAGCTCTCCAGTTCCCATGAATCCTTTTTTTTTTTTTTTTAAGACTTTTTAAAAAGAATGATCCAGTTCAAGTAGCTAAGCATGCTAAGGAATCCTGTACTCAGCAGGTCACATTTGCTCTGTCAATTATTAACTTACTTTTGTTGATGTTCTTTTAGACTCTCTCTTCCTCCCCTCCCCCCCACACAGGCTGGGTCTCACAGACCAAGCTGGCTTCCAACTACATTGTCAATGATGACCTTGAAGTTTTGATCCTTGTCTCCATCCCATCCAAAATGGGATTACAGGTAGACACTCTACCAATGAAGCTATATCCCGGTGCCCTTTTTCTTTCTTTTTTTTACAGCCACTTCAGGAAAGTGTGGCATCCTGTTTTAAATCCTTAAAAACCTAGAGGTTATGAGATGGCTCAGCAGGTAGAGGTACTTTGCAAGCAGGCCAAACTATCTGAGTTAGATCCCTGATATCACAAGGCTGCCAGAAATAATCTGCATGAGTGGTACTGACACACATGCACCTGCAATCACACACACATACATACAAAAATAATTTTAAAATGTAAAATCTATAAATGTAGCTCAGTTGGTAGAATGCTTGCCTAAGCCAGGTGTGGTGTGGTATATGCCTTTAGTCCCAGAACTTGGGAGGCAGAGGCTGGCCTCTAAGAGTTCAAGGCCTGGTCTACAGAGTGAGTTCCAGGTCAGTCAAGGTTACATAGTAAGTTTCTGCTTCGATGATGATGATGATGATGATGATGATGATGCCTGCCTGCCTAGTATGCACGATTCCCTGGGTTTAATTCCCAGAATCACATAAAACTGGGTGTGGTGGCATATACCTGTAATCCCTATGCTTGGGAGATACAGGCAGGAAGGTTAGAAGTTAAAAATCATCCTTGATTACAGAGAGTTTGAAGCAAGGCTTAGCTACATGACACCCTATTTAAAAAAAACAAAAAACTGTTTAAAAAACCATCCTCAAGCCTGGCATTGGTTGTACACCTTTAATCACAGCACTTGGGAATCAGAGGCAGGCATATCATTGTGAGTTCTAGGACAGCCAGCGTTATCATAGAGAAACCCTGTCAAAAACAACAATAAAAACAAAAATCAAAAACTATCATCAGATCTGGGCCATAAAAAAACAGGATTCAGGCCATCATTTGGTATCTCAACCTATAGGATATCATCAGAGCTTACTAACGCCTGCACACTTGCAAGAAGTCAAGAGCTCTAGTGTCACACCAACTCTAGAAAGTAGAGCTTGTTCTTTTGGCTGGAATGGATAGTGGTGCAAGTCACTCATCTCCTAAAACAAGAAATGGACTTTCCAAAAATAGTCTATCACCCATTGTGCTCTAGTCACATGTTCTGGTGCACTTACCACCTCAACCCTGTGACCAGCTGTTCACATGGCAAGGAACATCAGCATTAACCTTACTCAACATTGAGATGTCTAGGTAATATTGTTGATTTCAAGAAACATTTCTTTCCATCCGAAAACAAATGGTCTCATTTGGCACATGACTGACATAAAATCAAAGACCTTAGGCCAATAAACTCAAGCTATTCACAAGCTCCTATGTGAGCACCTGTTCCTGTCCCTGATCCCTTAGGGAGGTCTATCTGTCTCAGATGTACTAATGATGCTTGCCTCAAGATGGTGAGAAGGTCAGTGACACTGCAATCTACTGGGCCAAGAAATCAAGCAATATCATCAGACCAGAGTTTTTTCTCGGATGACAGACACTCACACAGGGTCCTAAGCATGCTCAACATTCTGTGTGTCTATGTGGGATGGAATGAATAAAAGACTATTATTCTTCCCCAGGACAGAGAAAAGGTGGTGATACAAGCCCTGTTACATTGTTAATCATATAAGGAAGTCTGGGCTGGACAGATGGGAGGAGTAAGCTCTGACTCAGCAGAGCTGATTTATAAACGAGTATATCACCATGGGAAATATCCAGAGCCTATCGGATATTTTAGTTATATGCCGTTTCCAAATGTCAGAAAAGTTCAGTATTGTCTGGCAACTCCGAGCATGAATAACAGGTAATACATTTTAATAATCGGGGTTTCGCTTTTAAGTTCTGCTGAGGAAACAATCTTAGATACGGAGAAAACCGGACAGTAAAACTGGGCACAAGCAGACATTGATTTCTGACCAAAGCTCCTCCAGTGTAGCGTCAAGTATGGTAGGGTCTGGACTGGGAGGTCCAGCCCTCCAGCTGCGCAGCGCTCCATTTCCAGCCCCTGAAGGAGGTTAGTTGACGCGGCAAGCCCGGATCATGAGCAGCTGCAGGAGAATGAAGACCGGAGACGTGATGAGGCCGAACCAGAGCTCTCGAGTGTCCTCCACTAGCTTCTGGCACAGCAGCATCTCAAAGACAAACTTGAGGCTAAGGACTGTGAGGACCCAGAAGAGGCGCAGGACTGCCAGTCGCTTCTCCCCGTCTTGGAAGAGACGCACCGAGACGATGGTCGTGAAGTAGGTGCTGAGCCCGTCGGCGGCGAAGAAGGGCACAAACACGTTCCACCAAGAGAGGCTCGGGGCCAGGCCGTCCACTCGCAGTGCCAACAGCACGGAGAACACCAACAGGGCCAGCAGGTGAACGAAGATCTCAAAGGTGGCGAAGCCCAGCCACTGCACCAGCTCCCGCAGCGAGAATAACATCGCGCCGGTTTAACGCCGGCGGGAGTCCGAACCCGCCCCGCACCGGGCCGTGTCGCCTTCGTCCGCGGGCCTTGCCACCGCCTGCTGCTGCCGCTGCGCACACGAGGAAGCGAGCGACCCAGCCTGGCCTGGACCCCGGTCCCGGCGCTCCACCGCCCTCCGGGCCCCGAACCTGAACGCAACACGGAACGCAATCGAAAGCTCGGGACGTCCAGACGCCATTCCCCACCGCCTGGACGCGCGCTGGGGCGCAGTCTAAAGACGTCACTTCCTGTTGACGGCGGGAAGCGGAAGTTAGTGAGGCTGCGGCTCTGCCCGCTGTGTGCGAGGATGCAGGTTCCGCAGCTCCTTGTGCTTTTCGGTAGCCAAACTGGTACAGCCGAGGACGAGGCGGAGAGGCTGGGCCGCGAGGCCCGGCGCCGGCGGCTAGGTTGCCGCGTGCTGGCGCTAGACTCTTACGCGGTGGTGAGGCTCGGGCGCTGCGGCGGAGACCCTCCACCGGACCTCGGGTCCCCGGGAGGAGGACCTTTGAGTGTGGCCCTTCGGCCCCAGGCGGATTTGGGGAAAAGGGAGGCTTGGCGCGAGGTTGAGGCCTGAAAAAGAGAAGGCCTGGTGGCCCCTGGGAATAGTTCTCCGCGTGCTTTTTACCCTAGGTGAATGGGGTTGGGGGTGGGGTTCGGGGAGAGGCCTGATCAGGGCTTCCAGAGACCTTACGCATACCTGTGTCTTGTCCTTGAGGCAAATCTCATTAGGGAGCCCCTGGTGATATTTGTTTGTGCGACCACAGGCCAAGGAGACCCTCCTGACAACATGAAGGTAAGGTTGGCCTGGATGTGGACCCTACCCCGTTTTCATTGCTGTGAGAGTCTAGTGTACACAGGGAGTAGCTACCCTTCAGTGCGTGTTGTATATGAGAGGTGGCTTTGAGAGGTGGGGAGTGAAATAGCTCTTCATAGCCGTAATCTCTATTTTTAGCCATTTCGTTTGTTTTCCCAGACCTACATGGGAGTATGTTCTGAGTCATGTGTTGAAGTCCAAGCTTTGTAACATTCAGAAAACATTCTTTAATTATCTATCTTTTTCAAACACATATATATTCCTGGCACCATCTGGGACACAACAACCACATTTCTCCTTCTGGTAGCTTAATGGTAAAACAGGTTTAATGATCAATTACCAGAAAACGGATGTTAGGGAAAGTGCCAGATGTTCTGGGAGTGAGGGGGATCATCGAATCAGACACAACTTTTTGGAAGAAAAGAATACACCTTTAATCCTAGCTCTTGAGAGGCAGAGGCAAAGTTCCAGGCCAGCCTGATCTACATAGAGACTTCCAGGGTAGCCAAGGCTACATAATAAGACCATGTCTCCACAATAAATAAATAACAGACAAGGATAAGCGGTGGTGAGAAGCAACCTGTGAAAAAAGTTCAGGATTCCCAAGCCACGGACTGTGGCTCATCCAAAAAACCTGGGCGGCACCAGCAACACACACGAGTTTAAAGTGAAAGCTATAGAAACTATGGGAATGACACAGTGACACTCACATTGTAGCAAAGCCACGGCCTGTGTGAAGGTGGTAAGAATGCCTCTAGGGAATGCACCACCATGAGCAAGAGGTGCTGAAGTGGTTTGAGCTGGGTGCTGGCACAAGCAAAAGAAAGCAGGCATGTTCCAGAGAGGCCGAAAAGATAGAGCCTGCAGGATGTGCTATCAGAGGGAGCTAGAAGATGCGGTAGGACAGAATCACAACACAGGAATCAGGATTCACAGTAGTTCCACCTGTGGAATTGGATGGCCTGGTTGGGCAGGTATCAGGAGATACCCAGAGTAGCTGCAGTCAGCTGCATAGTACTAGGAAGGTCCCAGCGTAAGAGTCACTATTGAAGCAGCCAAAATAAGACTGTGAGAAAACAAAGCCCTCATCTCCCCCGGACTGCCATCTAGCGTGGTCATGGTCACACAGAAGGAGTTTACGTTTCCCAAGATACAAAGGTGGGAGTCTGAAAGGAGTAGCAGCCATCAAAGGTGAATTGAAGTAGAATGAAACCAGTCGGCCCAGGGGTCCCTAGGATCAGTGATAATTGTTAAGGAGAGCAGTCTGTGGGGCAGAGACTGTAATCACCAGCACTAGAGAAGTTGAAATAGGACGATCAGGAGTTCAAGGCTACCCTCACCTACATGACAGGTGTCTCAAAAATCCAAAAACATCAGCCAGGTATGGTTGGTATTCCGGTGGTACACACTGGTGATCCCAGCGTTTCAGATGTTGGAGCTGAAGGACCATGGGCTTCAAACAAAACCATGCTTCAAAAATAAGTAATTTAATAAAAGTTAGCCAAGAAAGGGCCAAGGGGGCGAAGGAAGAGATCTTCAGGTCTGAAGTGGGCTGTGGACAGATAGGGTGCCCAGCACCTCTCACATGGTAGCAGGAGTCAGTACTGACTGTCTCCTCAGTCACAACAGGAACTGGAGACTCTGAAGAGGCTACAGACCCAGAGCCCAAAAATGCATGCAGAGGTCCCAGAGCGTTGCCATGAACTTCTTGAATACAAATAGGTCTCTCTCTCTCTCCCTCCCCCTGCCCCTCACACACACACACGTGAACACAGAGAGAATGTGAATGAATGAATATGTCTGCTGGAGCAAAGACTCCGGTGAAAGGCAGAGACAAACAGTACTCAGTGCAGAATGGATGCAGCGTTCCTGGGCTGAGGCCAGGGCCAAAGTAGGATAGACAGAGTTGGGGACCAGGAAAAAAGATCTTCAGAGGGTTGGGAGATACGACTGAGAAGTTCTCCCAATAAGTGTAACAAAGAACAAATTGGAAGTTGAAGGAAAAAACAATAGAACTTAAAGAGCATGCTGAGAGGGACAGAATGAGAAAAATGTGGGCAGGAGATTATTAAGTGTCACGTAACAGGACAGGACTGCAGCCTGAGACAGTGGCCACGTGTACAAAGAACCCCGCTGAGAGCAAAGGGTCACAGTGCAGGTCTAGCTGTTGGGAACAAACAGCATGGCCTGATGGCCAAATGGACGGGGTCAAGAAGCAGGTGGCACTGGCTTCTCATCAGTAGTTACCATCTGGAAAGGTGCAGTGTAAACCCAGAGTTTGAGGCCATGAATTAGAGAGTCAGGGCACAATCATCTCCTCTGAGCCCTTTCTCTGGGAAGGTTTTCCTTTTTCTCCGAGAAGACTTCAGTTAGAACTTCTGTCTAGTTCATCCCTTCTATAGTGGACTGCTAGTCCATCACTACAGTAGTAGGGAAGCAGTGGGTAGTAAACGAATTCACCCCTTAGATCAGAATATCAGGCTACCCTAGTAACTAGATTACAACCTGCAGCAAAGGACATTGAGCTATGGGTTGCTATTTATGAGAAGTACTTAGACAGGATAAGCTTTTGTGTATAGGTTCCTGGTCTATAAATTGCACCATGTGAAGGAAAGATGGCCAGATTGGCCAATGTACAGTTCTCAGCTCAAATGGTCTTCCTTCTACACCGTCTTCTCCCTGCTGGGGCCTCGGACAGTCAGACAGAAAACCGGCCTGAGCTGGTGGTCCTAACACTGTTTCCTGTGGCTACAGAACTTTTGGAGGTTCATATTCCGGAAGAGCCTGATGTCCACCTCCCTCTGTCAAATGGACTTTGCTGTCCTAGGCCTCGGGGACTCCTCCTATGCCAAGTGAGTAGAAGTACTGGCCAGACAGGGGCAGTTCTCAAAGTCAAGCAAGAAATGAGCCAGGTAGCTGAGCCCCCGGTGCCCATCTATGGATCATGTAGCCCTGCACTGCGTTGGCTGATCAACCTTATCCACAGATACTCCCTAGTGGACACCCTAATCCTTGTAAGGACTTGGCACAAAGGAGGCCACAGTTGGGGAAGGAACAGGGTGGCATAGTACCACCATGAAACTCAGGGCATGGTAAGGTTCAGACCAGCCAACATCACACTACAACACAATCTGACCCTGTTCCTCACTAGGTTCAAAACATACTGTGAAGTATTGACAGCGTGGAAGGAACACTGAGATGGACAGCCTCCCTTCCAGTGGCTTGTTAAGGAGACAGAGAGTTTTTGTGGACAGCTGTGTCCCTAAACAAGCAGTGCTGTTTGCATCATTTATTGCATGGGTTGATAATTGAAGATTTCTACTCAAAGGTGCAACTAGATATCTAATAACTAAGACAACAGCATTTCAAAGACTTGCTGTTTTCCATAGGGCCCAGTATCCAGCATTGAAGGCCACTCCAACACCCTAAAGAGTTGTGCATATGGCAGGGTTCTTAATCACTTTAGGTAAAAAGGATGAAAATGGGAGCTGAGCATGGTAGCTTACTCACATGTAACCCTGGCACTCGGGAGGCTAAGACAGGAGGATTGCCACAAACTTCAGGCCAGCCTTTAGATTCATGCAGCCTTTAGGCTAGGCTGCAGTGTGGGAGCCTATCTCACTAAACCAAAAAGAACAGAAAATAGGCAGATGAGTAGCGGCATGGCCTTGCTCTGCCAGAGATTTTGCACACTGGTAGTGTGTGGATGCTCAGAGCAGGTAGGGGCTCCAACTACGGATGTGGTCCCCAAAAGGACCAGTGAGTCTTTACAGACCAAAGAAAGGAAATCCTCTTACAAGAAAACATGGTCATCTGCACCCCCACCCATACCCCATCTCCAATAGTCACTCGGGAGCTCTAGCCATGGAGTCCAGGGCTTTGGTCACTTCAGAGATGTGATAAATAAAATGAGACTGTCCTCTCCATGGCACCTTCCTGAGATCAGGGGACCTACCATTTGTGGTCCTAGTTGTTGCTCCACTCTCAAGCCATGCATGCTGAAGCCCACCACCTGCTAGGATGCTGCCATGTGCATGGGTGAGAAAATAACCCTGTGGGAAGCCCTGTACTGTTTTACTCTGCCCAAGAGGTCAGCTAAACTACCTCTCCTACTCATCCAGACTGAGCCATCCTCGCTGTCTCCACAGGTTCAACTTTGTGGCCAAAAAGCTACATCGCCGGCTGCTGCAGCTAGGGGGCAGCGCCCTCCTTCCCCCTTGTCTGGGTGATGATCAACATGAGCTGGGGTGAGTGTTGGTGGCAGTATCTCTCTGTGTCACCCCATCTTAGCTCCGGCCAGCAGAGGCCAGTGCCTATGCTCTCTCCTAGGCCTGATGCTGCCATCGATCCCTGGCTGGGAGACCTTTGGAAGAAGATAATGGGTCTCTATCCAGTGCCCCTCGAATTTCCTGAGATCCCTCTGGGAGTCCCGTGAGTATGAACTTTGGGAGTAAATACCAAGGGACTTCAAGCTGTTTTACACCTCCCCCAGGTGTGGTTGAGTGGCCCCTGCACACCTGATATTTCCATTTTCCCCCACAGCTTGCCCTCCAAGTTCATCTTCCAGTTTCTTCAGGAGGGCCCCAACATGGGTGCTGAGGAGCTGAACATAGCCAGCTCAGCCCCTCAGGGACCCCCATCAGAGTTACAGCCCTTCCTGGCACCCTTGGTCACCAACCAGAGGGTCACTGGCCCCCAACATTTCCAGGATGTTCGGCTGATAGAGTTTGACATTACAGACTCAAGTATCAGGTGAGGGACTGCTCTCAAGCAGTCAGTCAGGGTGCCCATGTGTTCCCAGGAAGCTGGTGTGGTCAGGGAGAAGGTATGCAGTAAGTAGGGGCTCAGAAGGGTCTGCCAAAGCAAAGGACAAGGCAGCTCAGCAGCTTGGAGATCTCTAGCCACAGACCTCCAGCCTTGCTTTAATGTTTACTTTCTTCCTCTTCAGCCCCCTAAAGTACACATCCCCTCCCCTCAGCTCCTTTGTCCTTCCCACACCATCCCCACATCTCTGGTGGCTTTTTCACATAGTTTTGCTGCCGGTGATATTGTATCAATTCTGCCCTCTAACTCGGAGGCCCACACCCGACAGTTCTGCCAACTGCTGCACCTGGACCCCAATCAGTTTTTCATGCTTAAACCACGGGAGCCAGGTGAGAATGGGAGAAGTGCCACTTCTAAGGTCCAAGGCACCACCTGATGGCCCTGCCCACCACGTCTTCATGTCACTCCTACAGGTGTCCCTTACCCACCAGGACTGCCTCAACCCTGCAGTGTGTGGCATCTTGTGTCACAGTACTTGGACATTGCCAGTGTGCCCCGCCGTTCCTTCTTTGAACTCCTGGCTTGTCTCTCCTCACATGAGCTGGAGCGGGAGAAACTGTTGGAATTCAGCTCTGCCAGAGGTCAGGAAGAGCTCTGGGAGTACTGTAATCGGCCCCGCAGGACCATCTTGGAGGTGGGCTAGTGGGCAGGCAGGTGGGTACAGGCCCCTGAGCCATAGCACACCACCACCATGCTAAGACTCCTTCTATCCAGGTGCTATGTGACTTTCCACACACGGCGGGTGCCATTCCTCCAGACTACCTTTTGGACCTCATCCCTCGGATCCGCCCACGGGCCTTCTCCATTGCTTCCTCCTTGCTGGTAAGGGACTCTTTGAGTAGACCTGAAGACTGGCTTGTGGGAAAGCTGGGACTTGGCAGAGTGTTTGCAGGCAGGAGCTGCCTTCTGAACAGGGACTAGCCCTGGGTGGGGTTGGTAGCAGGCAGGAGTGCTTTAGCAGGGCAGGGCCCTTACTGTTCCCCTAGGCTCATCCCAGGAGGCTACAGATCCTTGTGGCTGTGGTACAGTATCAGACTCGCCTCAAGGAGCCCCGTCGTGGCCTCTGCTCCTCCTGGCTAGCTTCCCTGAATCCTGGACAAGGTAATCCACATTTCTGGATTTGGGAGAGACTGTATCCTCAAGCTTCTATCTTCCCCTGTGCCTCCTGGCACAGGAGCTCAAGCCCTGGTGAGCACCTCTCAGCCTTGTCTTTTGAGCTCTTTCATGCCATCTCCCTCTTGTGGCAGGACCTGTCCGGGTTCCTCTGTGGGTGCGGCCTGGGAGTCTAGTGTTCCCAGAGCCACAGGACACACCCATTATCATGGTGGGGCCTGGAACTGGTGTGGCCCCCTTCCGAGCAGCCATTCAAGAGCGAGTAGCCCACGGCCGAACTGGTGAGTACAGGAGTTCCAGGGCAGTGTGACCACTGAGATTGGTCTGGCTGAGTCCCTGCATCCAGATGGCGGGGCCACCCTATGTACCCCAGGAAACTTCTTGTTCTTCGGCTGCCGCAAGCGGGGTCAAGACTTCTACTGGCAGACTGAGTGGCAGGAGTTAGAGAAGAAGGGCTGCCTGACCCTGGTTACAGCCTTCTCTCGGGAGCAGGTGAGTGTACTCGAGTTGGATGGGGCAGGAATTGGATGGCGGGTACTTACCCTCTGACATCTGCAGGAGCAGAAGGTATATGTTCAACACCGGCTTCGAGAGCGGGGGCCACTTGTCTGGGAGCTGCTGGATCGCCATGGTGCCTACTTCTACCTAGCAGGGTGAGCCAACTTAGGATTGTGGAGGAGTGGCCAGCCTTCAGGGGTGGGAAGTGGGCTAACGTTAGGGCCCCAGGATCACTGAGTTTTTTGAGGCCTGCCCCTCCAGCAATGCTAAGAATATGCCTACGGATGTTATGGAAGCCCTGACATCCATTTTTCAAGAAGAAGGACGACTCTCCAGTGCAGACGCAGCTGCCTACCTTGCCAGGCTCCAGCAGACACTGCGCTTCCAGACTGAGACCTGGGCCTGAGGAGCCACTTGCTAGCTCACACCCACAATGACAGCTGCCCTGGGAGCCTACTGGAATCTCGAGAGCCCATTGTCACCTCCTGTTCTCTGATCCTGGAACACTTGTTAGACCCATGGTATAGCTTATTGGCTCCAGCTGACCAGGAGAGCACTCCCTGCATACAGCCAAACTCAGTGGAACTTAGTGTCCCACACTTAGCCCCAAACCTAGTACAGCCTGCACTTCTGGTTTCCTCAGCCCCCTTCATTCTGCCCCAGATCTACATTATGGCCCATACCACCAAGGGCCTGCTAAGCCCTCCAAGGAGCATGGAGCCTGGGAGGGCTAGATTTGAGTGTTGTAGGTGGGACATAGATTGTCTGTATCTGCTAGGGCAAAGATCCTTTGAGGGCTTGTGCACAGACTATATACATGTATGTCCTTGTTACCTGTGCCTGAGTCACATTGTACGAGTGTATCCGATGTGCAAGTGCCTGTTGGTGTCCCCTTTGTACTTTGAGGGCATGTGCACAGACTGTATACATGTATGTCCTTGTTACCTGTGCCTGAGTCACCTTGTAGAGTGTATCCGATGTGAAATGCCTGCTGGTGTCCCCTTTGTACTTTGAGGGCAGGTCTTGGCTCTGTCTGATCTTAAACCTTAACAGCTCAGCCAAGCAGAACTAGTGGGCGTAGCCAACCAATGACTGGTCTAACTTGAGGCCTACACCATGAGAGGGAGCGCATGCCTAACACTGCCTGGGTGGCCAGGAACCAGAGGCTGGATAACCCTAAGACCTAAGGTAGAACCAAACAGAACTAAATAAAATTTTTTTAAAAAATTGAAATGATTTCTAATGATACTCTGCTATACTCACGAATCAGTGCCTAGCCCAGGCATCACCAGAGAGGCTCCTTCTGGCAGCTAATGGGAGCATATGCAGAATTCCACAAACAGACAGAGAGCCCAAATTGGAGATCTCTGTTGGCTCCCTCCCCTCAGAGCCCAGGGAACCCAGTGAAAGGAGGGGGGAGAAATAGGAACCAGAGGGGTCAAGGTCACTAGGAGAACGTGGCCCACAGAATCAAAAGGCAGGGCTCATAGGGGCTCACAGATACTGAAGCAGCAATCACAGGAGTCTGCGTGGGTCTATACTAGATCCTCTGCATGTGTGTTAAGGTGGTTAGCTTGGTGTTTCTATGGGGCTTGTCACAGTGAATGTGGGTGTGTCTCTGACCCTTCTGCCTGCTCTTGAGACCCTTTTCTTCCTGCTGGGTTGCCTCATCCAGCCTTGATAGGAGCCTTGATACTTGTGCCCAGTCTTGCTGTATCTTGTGCCGTGTTTGGTTGATATCCCTGGGAGGCCTGCTCTTTTCTAAAGGGAAGCAGAGTGGAGTGGTACTGGGAGAGAGGGAATGTGGGAGGTGGGGTTGAGAGTGGAGGGAGAGGAAACTGGTTTGGCTGTATTGATCAGTTAAAATAATTTTTAAAAAATCAGCCAAGCTCATCCCCTTCTCAGATGACCATAGAAGGCTCAGGGAGGTCTTGGGAAGTCTCAGGCCAAGTACTAGAACACACTGTTTTCCTTCCCAAAGGGCTGGAAGAACGAGCAGGTGGAGAGGTTGTGATATGAATTGCCCCTCCCCTGGGCAGGGCCTCTACCCCTGGAAAGAGAAACCCTGTCGGAGGAGTCAGACAGGTCCCAGGGCAGCTGGGAGCTGAGGAACCTCTGTTTTGTCCGTCAACTGCTGGAACAGGGACCAGACCTGACCAACACCGCTCTTAGCCTGAGATACCAGGAGCTGACATGCTGCGGAAACCCGAGTGAAGTTTACTTCCAAGGGGTCAGCAAGCCCAAAGGTGTATCTGGAGGTCAGTGGTCCAGTTAGTGGGTGGAGGCCAAGCTCCTGAGGGTCACACCCCCAACAATCTCTGCTGTCACCCTGGAGTCGCAACCTACCCATCCTGACTTCTGTTCTGGTGGCTCTACCCTGGGGCCTAATGACACCAGCTCTGTGCCCACGGGTTCATCCTGTGTTTCTCTGGGTCCTGAGCTCCTGGACTCACTGTGCCAGCTATCAGCAGATGAAGAGGATGATCTCAGGGCCCCTCTGGGTGCCAGGACTCCAGACAGTAAGCCCGATCTGGGGGCCAAAGACCCAACTGGCGCCTGGGCCCTGTCTACTCTGGAGGAGCAGGAAGAGGGCAAGGGGCAGGCAGAGGAGGAGGAGGAATGCCCCATCTGTACTGAGCCTTATGGGCCTGGTGAGCACCACCTAGCCCTGCTGAACTGTGGTCACAGCCTGTGTAGGGACTGTCTGCACCAGCTGTTAGGCATGACTCCCAGAGCTGACTTGGGTCGTGTGTGTTGTCCTCTGTGTCGTCAAAAGACACCCATGCTAGAGTGGGAGATCTGTCAGCTGCAGGAGGAACTGCTTCAGGCTGATGGACCCCAGCGACCAGTGCCCACTTCACCCACCACACCGCTACGCCCTGGCCCTTGGCCCTGGGGATCCTTAGAGCACCGCTACCAGCTACGCTTCCTGGCAGGACCTGTGGGAGGCCGGAGCTGCCTCCCCTTTCTGCCCTGCCCTCCCAGCTTAGGTACCTGGCTGTGGACACTGCGAGAACGTGGCCCCTGTGCCCGCCGCCTGTCACTATTGAGCCTGCTAGCACTCGAATTGCTGGGGCTGGTGCTCATCTTCATACCACTCATGTTACTGGGGGTGGTCTTCATGCTCCTAGACCGTTCTGGCCGGTAAACAGAGCCCAGGATGTTGGCCAAGCTGGGAAGTCTGTGCTCAGATTCTGGTAATCAGCAAAGACTTGCTATCACCAATCCCAAGACCAGGCCTGCCCAAGAGCCTAAGCCAGCCAGGGTGCTTACACACCCCTACAGCCCAGATACTGGCTAAACGCAAGGACATTAAGCCAAGGACAGCCTCTGGAGGAGGTTGGCCCAGCAGGAAGGGCTGTGAACAGAACCCCATGTGCTTGCCTTGGGCAGGCACTTTTCTGGCCAAAGGCAGAAGCTGGGCTATACTGCCAGCTCCTGAGGTCCAGCTTATGAATATGGACACAAATGTGAACAGCAATCTAGCAGTGATTCTGATCATAGAGAAGGCAAGGGCTGCAGGGATCCACTCACCTGTTCCAGACAGGTTGGTGTGTGTCCCTGAGGGCCAAAGCAGCAGCCACAGTAGCCAGCAGGAGAGGCCTTCACTGTACAAACCCAGCCTTCAGAACGCCTCACCTCACCAATGATATCCTCATCAGACCGGATAGCCCAAAGCAGCTGGGATCAATATTGGCTTTGTATTGCAAGGGCCAAGGGCCAGTCCAGACCCTGAAGCGTACAAGTGCCCAAGGTCCAGCTCTGTCCTGACTATACAATTCATGTCACTGGACCAGGAGCCGTCACTTGTGAGATGCAGACAGTATAAGCCCACCTCATGGCATATTGGTGACGGTGTTAGGTGGGATCGTTTCAGTTAGTTGAATGCTACACCCAGCACAAGAATGGTTCTCAATAAACAGCTGCTACTAATACCATTGTTACTGCAGCATCCTCATTACTCCATCACCACTGTCCAGGCAGCTCTCCTCACAATCCTTCAATGGTACCTGTTCTAGTCGTAGGGAGACCAGTGCCATACAGGAGACTGCTGGGTCCTTGTACCTGCCATGACTTTAGCCAGCTAGCTATAAGCCTCTGCTCATGCTATCCAAAGGTCATTTCCACACATCCTTGGCCAGAAAAAAGGTACTTTTTAGGGGGGGAGGGTGTCAGGATCTCACTGCTGACCTCACAATCCTCCTGCCTTAGCTTCCAGAGTGCTGGGATTACCAGTGAGCATCACCACACACAGCCGAAGATCGATCTGCCTAGCTGGACCACAGCCCCTTGTGCCACATTCTAGCAGACCTCTGTACCAGTATGTTCACAGCCAGTCCTAGACCTGCTGAACAGCACACTTGGCCTTCTGCAGGCCAATCTTGAATGGAGCTGGGCTGCCCTCTGACAGCTCCTGAAAAGACTGTCTGGGCTACAGCCCTAGGAACCTACCCTAGGCCCAGGCCTGAGCATAGCCCACAATGTTCAATCCAGTGAACAAGTGCAAACTTTGGCAAAGAGTTTTAATGGCAAAGTTGGCTGCAGCGACAATGCCACGCAGGGTAGGGCCAGAAGCCACAGTGGGCAAGAAAGGGTCAGCGGGCAACAGGACAGGGCCAGTTCCCTGAAGAAGCGGCGAGCAAGGGCCGGCAGGCAGTAGTGGGCAGGTGGACACTACATGATGGAACAGGCGGATAGTGGGTTCCGCACATGGCAGGTGCATGCAGCCCCACAGTACTGTCGGAAGGTCTGGTAGCAACTGCCTTCAGATTCACCCCCCCACTGGCCACCAGATGGGGCAGTCAGGGCTTCAGGTGGCAAGCGGCTCAGTATGGATGTATTGACAGCCAGTGCAGCCAGGCCATAGTCAGTGAAGAGCACAGTCTCACGGTGGCAGGTGGGACAGGAGATGAACTTGTACTTAGGGCAAGACTCGTACAGAATCTGCAGGCACTGCTCACACACGGAGTGCAGGCAAGACAGCACACGGGGCCGCCGCTGAGTGACGTTGTACGTGTGCCCACAGGTGGGGCATTCCAGGGGCTCACCTGCTGTCACTGGCCCGGATGATGAAGGTGCAGAGGCTGTTGGGCCTGGTCGGATCACATACTGATTTACAATGACCTCATCCACTGGTGCCACCCGGGGGAAGCCCAATTCAGAACTGCCCTTGCGGGGCCGCCTTGGCAAGGGCGGGGTGTGGGGTGCTCCTTCCAAGGTAGGCATGTCCCCCCCACATGCCTGGTTGACAATGATCTCTGTGTCTGAGGGCCAAGCACGTTTGGGCGCCAGAGTGGGAGTGGGCCTGGGTGCAGGTGGGAAGCAGGGAGTGGCCGCCGGGAGCTCAGGAAACTTTTCAGGGTGGACAATCTTCATGGCCTCCATTTTAAGGATGACATGGGGGCCTTTCAGGCAGGACATGAGGAGGCCCGGCCATCCACTGCCCACCTCGGGTCCAGGGTCAGCTGGCATCCGGCTCTCTACAGTCAGACCGGACGTTGGCACAGGTGAGGGTGTTGGGTGGGGCCGTGGGGGAAGAGAAGGGGCTGCATCCTGGCCCTGCCAGGCCTGGTGAGGACCTGGGTTACCACGTGGACTGCAAGGGGCGGCCGGTGACAGCTTGGGGGTCAGGGGCCCCCCCAGTGGCCACAATGATTTATCTGGTTCAGTCTGAGGAGGAGGGGGAGGGAGGGGAGGGGGAGGGGGAAGCAGGTGAGGGTAAGGGGGTATGGGAGGCTGTCTGGGGCTGTGGGGTTCACCCAGAGGCTCACCCAGGGTCTCTGTCTGCTGAGGCTGGCAAGGGGGCGTGGAGGGGCCTCCTCCTGCAGCAGAGGTCAGCAGTCCCTGGGCCGGGACATCTGGGCAGGCAGGGGCTAGGTGGGCCCCATGGCTCCAGGACAGGGCGCCCAGGGAAGGCAGCTAGCCTGATCCCTGACTGCCGGAGGACCTGGGCTGCAGGCTTCGCGGCAACAGCAATGGAGAGGAGGCCTGCACCAGGCCCGAGCTGCGGGTGAGAGACAGTGTGAGGGCAGCACGGGGCCCACCTCACTCTCGCCCGCACCCCCACCCTGCACAAAGGACAGGGTGCCCGACCTCTGACCCTGACCTCGTCGGTGGAATCCATGTCTCCACGGAACTCTGAACCCAACCCCCTCCCCAGGATGCCCTCCGAGGCCGAACCCACTGTCCGGAGGACTGACCCCCAGGAGAAGAGAAGGAAGGATGCGTCTGACCCCCTCCCCCCCGCTCACCTGCCCCAGCCTGGCGTTCCGGGGCTGCGCCGCCGCCGCAGCAGAGGTTGTCTCAAAGGCAGGCCCGGATGCGGCGCTCGCACCGCGGCTCGCCCGCTCCGGCGGCTCCGGCGGCTCCCGCAGCTCCAGCGGCGACCTCGGGCGATGGCGGGCGCGAGCGGCACCCGGGGGCGCGGGCGGTGGAGCCGGACGCGAGGCTCGGCGCGCGGCGGCGGCGGCGGCCGTGACAGCGGCGGCAGCGGCGGCGGCGGCAGGTGCGTGCGGAGCGTGGCGCGCTCTGCGGCGGAGGCGCGGGGACCGCAGTGCGCGCGGCGCCCGCCCGCGCCCGCAGCGCCACCCCCCGTCTGGGGACCCGCGCGGGGTCCATGGGGCGGGGCCGGTCTCCCGGCCGCCCCTCGATCCGCTCCCGGCCTGGCGTCCGCTACCGGGGCGACCTCCCAGCTAGCTACAGGCGGGTCCGGATCCCCGGGCCGCCCCTTCTTGCCTGACCGACCCCTCGAGGGGCCGAACCCTACGCCGAATTCTCCAAGGGAGACCTTCACTTTTCACTCCCTCCCATTTTGAGCCTCACGATGCCCGAGCGGTGGTCCCAGCTGTGCGCTTGGGTTTCAGGGGCAGGGTCCTGTCGCTCCGAGCCCCGCCACACCCCCTGCGTGAACGCCGGGAGTTTCCCGACTCACGGGCATGGCCACACTACACCCAGGACTCATCAACTCTGACAGCGGATGGGACGAGGGGATAAGCGGGTACCAGAGGAGAGCAGAGGAGCTGGGGCGGTCACCAGGAAGCTCGGAAGGTGCACTGACCGCAGGTGGCAGAGTTGGGAATCCCTGGACGGGCTGGTAGTCCACGTGTCGGGCGGAGGGCCCACTGAGCACTCACCCGCCTAGGGTGGGGTAGCCCTGGCTTGTGTCTCATCGGGTCAGCGCGTGCTTCTGTGTCTCACGGTTAGGTACTTAACCGACCCCACCCGGCAGAGGCCCGACTCCTTTAGTCTTCCTCCTCCTACCTGGTCCTCTTCTACTTGGACTACACCTTTGCCTCAGGGGAGCCCTCTGCGAGCAGAGGACCAAGGACGCGCTGGTGCCCAGGCTGTTGCCCAGGATGGTTCAGCGAACCATCCTCTTCCCTGTCGTGGCCACCGTGCAGCATGGTGCCATACCTGTGACCATCACAGCCCTGGGCCTGACCGTGGACAGTCCCATATTCTCTTCAGGCCAACCCCTTCCTGTACAATCCAGACGAAGGGAACAGTGTTCCTGGTGGGCCAGACTTTATAGCTCTGTGGAACCAAGGGCTCAGAGCAGGGCTCCTTCAGCAAGACCAGGTGAGGGAAGGGGTCAGGTGCGGAGGAGGGGTGGGGAGCGGAGGGAAGATGGCTTGCTTGGTGCTGGGGCAACTCAGGTAGCTGTGGCCAGAGAAAGGAATGAGTGGCACGCGAGGCCACCTACGGCTCCACCTTTGCCCGGGGTCCCGCCCCGTGAAGTGAAGCCACGCCCCGTGAGGGAATAAGGCCCCCCGCCACGCCGTTCGGAGCTGAGTGGTGCCAGCCAAGGATCCATCCAAACCGGGTCTTTTGGGGAACCCTGGAACGCGGAGGCTTCTGGGGAATTAAGTTTCCACTGGCACCTCGGCCGGTTTTTACGCATGCTCGCGGCTAGGGGCGGAGTCTACAGGGGCGGTGGGCAGGGTTAAGGGTGCCTACGTAGTGAGCTGTTTCCCACCTCTTAAGCATGTTTCCCCCAGACCCATTTTCTTCTACTTGCTAAGTTGCTAGTACTCTTGTCTCGACCTGCCCGACTGGTTCTAGGCAGGCTACTCAGTCACCCTGGCTTGCAGGCCCTGTTCTACTTGGTCTCTCCTTCCTGGTGTTTCCTGGAATGATGTCTGAGCCAGTCGCACCGTAGGGTAGACCCAGGGGAGCACACCATTTGGCCATGAGCTTACAACCATTGTCTCAGCCCCAGCCCACCGTCGTTTTTCGTGCCCTCTACAGGCAAGGAGGCGAAGCTGCCAAAGTAGAAGGGTGCCAGGGCCAAGTATGGGTGCTTTGGACAGAAAACTTTGGAGAGTGGTCACCCCAACTCACCAACACAGTGAAACTGCGGTTGCAGAAACGAGCTGGAAATGTCACTTGTGTCTGAAGTTCATGTCCCCAGTTGTAAGATAAGTAAAGCTATGTCAAACGTTCTTTTATTAGAAAAGCAGACAATCTTCAAAGTAGTGTCAATGGTCTTGTGCACTCAAACCTCCCAGTGTCTGCTGGTAGGGGCAGTAGGAGGCAAGTAGGAACTCTGGAAGAGGCTGTAGAGATGTGAGCAATGCCTTGGTAGCCCCAGCCCATTGGCCCCAGAATCTGAAGGCCTGCCTCTAACTTCCTTTCTGGGGCCATGACCCAAGGAGGTAGGGCATGCTCAGATGAATGGTGATTGAGTCACCCCAGATTGGCAAATGCCCCTTAGAGCCCAAACCTTGGCCTCCACCCATCTGGGAATGAGGGGTGACTGGCTGCTGTGCTCTAGTTGCTAATGCCTCTTGGGATCTTTGGAACCCCATCTTTGAGCTCCTCCCCAAGGCTCCACCCCTCTCTAGGAGGGAAAAGGCACCTGCTGGTGGCTCTACTCACAGGCACTGGGACCTGGAGCTGGAAGACTAGGAGACGTGCTGCTGCTGCTTGCTGCAGGTGAGTCCTTGCCCCAGCAACTAGACTGTCTTTAGAGACTGCCTATACCCCTAGACCGCCTCGACTCTTCCCTGAACCAGCTCATCGGTGCCTTTTGTCCCCATTCCCAACTATATCTTGGAGCATTTCTTGGGTACTTGCTGGAGGGTGGCAGCTGGGTTCTTGGGCCTATCACCAAGACACATAGGCCTTGCACACATTCTGTTGTCTCCGCATCTGCACACAGATGCCTCAGGGATACGGCTTTTCACCAGGCAGACTTCTCCTAAATGGGTCTTTTCTTGGGCTACAGACTCCCAAAGCAGCTTTTCCCTTCCCTGAATCCATATATGCGTCTCTGTTCACCCCTACAGCCTGGGCCATGGACCCCCATGAGATGGTTGAGAAGAACCCATACACTCACATCAGCATCCCTCGGGCTCACCTCCGGTCTGACTTGGGGCAGCAGTTAGAGGAGGTTCCCTCTTCATCTTCCTCCTCTGAGACTCAGCCTCTGCCTTCAGGAACCTGTGCCCTAGAGCCAGCGGGCCTCTTACAAACTACTGAAGCCCCAGGGCCCAAGGGTACCAAGGGCATCAAGGGTGCTGCTGCTGAGCAGAGCCAGGAGACCTGGCAGTCACCCTGCAATCCTTACAGCAGTGGGCAGCGTCCAGCAGGACTGACTTATGCTGGCCTGCCACCTGTGGGGCGTGGTGACGACATTGCCCACCACTGCTGCTGCTGCCCTTGCTGCTCCTGCTGCCACTGTCCGCGATTCTGCCGTTGTCACAGCTGTTGCTGTGTGGTCTCCTAGCCTGACTATCCAGCCTCCAGGGCTGTGGGGCCCAGGTCTCTGCTCAGTGCCAAAGCTGGACATCTGGAGAAGCCATTGGCATTGGCATCAGCCACTTCCTGTCCTGGATGGGGGAGCCTGTCCACCAGGAAGGCTCAGCTGGAGCCCTCTGGAATACAGTGCCAGCCACTAGCCATGTTGGCAGCAACAGGAACTCCCTTCATTTCCTGCAAGGCTTTAGCAATAAAGCAGGGTGAGCATTGTGCCAGTGACTCCTTTTTTTTTTTTTTTTTTTTTTGCCAAGGGCCCATTTGGGAGAGGGTCCTAGTCTGGACAACTACTTTCCCCTCAACATACACAGATACAGCCTCCCCAACAGGATCCCAGAAGCTGTGGGACCTTCCAGAGACTGGAAAGCCACTGCCTCATGACATCCAGGCTCAGTCTGCCCAGGGGCTTGTAGATGGTAGTGTGTTCACTGCCCTGGGTCAGTGTCCCTGTCCTCCCTAGGGCTAAAGCTGAGAGAGTAAACAAGGTTAGCTCTGAGTCACAAGGCAGGAGGGTGTCACGCATGCCACTGTGGGGGGCCCCAAGAAAGTACTCTGGGGGAGGATCAGGTTGGAGGACTGTTGGTGGGTGGGGTTGGTGTTAGCAGGTTTCAGGGAGTGGGCGCTCAGGATGCAGGGCCCAGAACCTGGCCCTGCCCAGTGTGAGTCACCTCCCAGCCTCGGCCAGGACATGTTTCTGGTTTCCCACAAAAGACAATTCCTACTATCCAGGGCTCTACTGCTTACCTACTCTGAGTGATCTGCTCCAGGCCTTGGAGGTGAAGCAAGAAAGGGCTGAGGGGAGTGTCCTCTTACACAGGCAGTGTAAGATGCCTGTGAGGGGTCACAAATGAGATACCAGGATAAGGAGTAAGTGAGGAAGCCAGCTGTAGTGTTTCCGGAGCTGGGCAGAGCCACAGCACCGCAAGGAAGAGGCAGAGCTGGCCTTGCAAGACAAACGAGTCCTCCTGAAGTTGGCCCTCCCCGATGTAGAGACAACATCTAAGAGGACAGGCTAGATTCGCGTAGTGTGTAAAGTTCTCCAGGCACAGGGCAGACAGGTCATTGCTTTAACTCCTTGTCCCCTGTTCCAGGGAAGGCCAGCACGGGAACCCGTTTGACCAGTCTTAAAGGCAGACTGCCAAGCAGCTGGGTAAAAATGAGTAAAGAGGGTTGTCCTGCCCTTTGGCTTTCTCCTAGCAACGCTGTGTGCAGTCCTAGGGACCCTGCCAGTCTATCCCAACACAACTGGATCTCCCTAGTTCTGTGCTGCCTCCAGTCCTCGTCACAGGGAATGGTGACCCCCACTTCCCTGAACTGTCCTCCGTGGACTATTGCAAATTCTGAGGGTGAGATAAGCAGTCAAGTGGAAGGTGCTTAGGGGTAGGGGTAGGCCTTCTGGGATGATGACTGTGTGAGGGAGATCATCACACGTTGTGTTTAAGTGCCACCCCAGGGACAATGGGCTGGCTACTGCCTGTGACATCCCAGGACAGACCTAGTCTAGGCAGGGAGGAAGGTGATGGTGAGAAGGGCCATAATTAGCAAGAATGTGCACCCGACCATGAACTGGTAGAGGTGATGTGAGCTGAGGCTGAAGAGTGGGCACCACTCTTCCAAAGCAGGAATTCATTACAGTGGGAGGGTGGGATGAGAGGGATGAGGACTGGAGCCTGGGAGCCAGCTATGAGACGGGGAGGATGTCTAGGGTGGAGAGAGACAAAGCCAGATCCCAAGGAGTTACAGGGGGGAGTGGTCTGAGCAGCTTCGTTATGCAGGGGGCTGGCTCACCTTATCTCCTGCCCAGTGGGTGGTGCATCAGATCCAGTTGCAGCCGCTTTGTGGCTGAAAGGGGAGCCCACTCTCACTTGATGCAGTCACCACCTGCCTCCTGCCTCTTGCCTGTGTGACCAGTAATGTGAGCCCAAGGAGGGAGCCATGAAGTGTTCAGGGTCCCCACCCCCTTCTCCTACAACCCTCTAGCTGGGAATAGCTATCTGGTGGAGTGGATGCAGGTAAGAGAAACCTGGGTCTCAGGAAGGCTAGGGGTGGGGGCAAGCAGGAGAGGCCATGGAAGGGTCTCAACAATGGGATAGGGTGCTATTTCAGCCAGTGGCCACAGAAACAAGAGATATGCCCAGACTTGGTGTTAGCCCAAAGCCACCATCTTCCCTCCAGGGCTGCAGGCACTTACTGTCCCATGGCCCTGGCTTCTGTCTTCTGGGGAGGCACTCTGGAGGACATCATGGACCAAATAGTCACATAGGTGGGCAGAGGTGGACTGTAGCTTGTGCTGTTGCCCTGTTGGCTCCCTCAGACTTTCCCTAGGATGCTGCAACCTGAAGGCCCCCGAGAGGAGGAGGGGGCAGCCCTGACAGCCCCACGGAATGACTGCATCATCTGCTTCTCTGCTTATGACCTCTCAACACACCTGCCTCGCCGCCTCTACTGTGGTCACACCTTCTGCCAGGCATGCATGCGGCGGCTGGACACCCCAGCCCATGAGCAGCACTGGATCCCCTGCCCACAGTGCCGTCAAAGTACCCCTATGCCCCGTGGAGGGGTGACCATGTTGGACCTGGACCTGGCTGCCTTCTTGGCAGTCAAAGCTGAACGGGAACCATCAAGAGTAGAACCCAGGCCCTCCGTTTCCCTCAAAGTCAGCACTACCATCACTCAGCAGCCAGCTGGACTCTATCCCACCCTGGACCCCCAACCCCACTTTCCTCAGCCCAGACACTGTTGCTGGGGCTGGGGAAGACTATGCTGGTACCCCCCTGGGAACCCTGAGGTCTAAGTTCTGGCTATCCCCATCCCTCCAAAGGAAACTGTGCTAGTAGCTTGCCTGCCTTGGAGCCACCAATCATACATAGTGCAAGCAGAATAGCCTGATAGCAGGGCAGCCTTCTTACAGTCTTACATGACTGGATATAGTGGTGTCTCCATGATCAGGAACATCTCAGGCCATAGCCTAAAGTCAGAGTCAACGGACATGGTGCCTTAAGACTGCAGTAGGCCGATGACCTCCCATTATACTGGTCTAGATCCCCACACCCCAAATTAGCCTGACTTTGTTTGACTAGTCAACATGTTGCTGTGTATGTCACCTGTAAACCCAGGACTCGGCTCAGAGACTGGCTCCTAAGAATCTAGAGGGGGTGAGTGCTGGGGCCTGGACAGGACTAGTCTCTGATTGTACACGAGGGGAGGGGCTTACCACAGAGCAGGTCTTCCTCTCTGTTAACATCGAGAGGTGTGAGTCGGGAGGCAGGACGGGTTAGCTCCTCTATCCCTAGAGTCTCGTGTGTTTAATCTATTCAACAGTGGCCACATGTATCAGGCAGTTCTGAGAGGATCTGCTGCAGCATAAAGCTACCTCTTTGGCAGGCATCAAAGAAGAGTGTCACAGAGGACCAGCTCTGACAAGGGGTCTTGCCTGAGGTCTCACAGCTCATCACCCTATCTCAAGACTCTCAGCCTCCTTCTACCTCTGGTGACCATAACACAGACCCCGCAGCAAGTGCTAGAGGTTACAAGTTACAACTCCCAAGCCAAAGCTGTTACCCTCCACCCCTCCAGGAAGGAGCTGTATTCAGGAGCCCCTGGGAGGGGCCTCCTGGGCAGTGGATGTAGGATGGGGAGGGAAGAGAATTTGCTGAATAGACATTGAGAAAACTCCTTCCCCGGGCAAAGTCCTTCAAACACCCAGGGAAAGGGCTGGGCAGGGAGCAGAGAAGGGTGCTGGAACTTTCAGGGCCCTGGGGAATTAGCCTGTAGGGGAGGGCCCAGTCACCATCCCAGGGGCTAGAAGGGGGCTGGCCCACAAGAGGGGACATTTCACTCGCACATGGGGACCAGGCAGCGCTCAGCTGGGAAAAGATACTCAGATAGAGGTCAGCTATGAGCACTGTGAGATGAAGAGGGGCTCTGCTCTCTTCCCTCCATCTTTGCAGATAAAGACTCCATGTCTTGGATCCCCCCCCCCCCGAAGCTGGCTTTCATAGAAAGCCCTTCTGGATCTGGCCCCACCCTTCAACTCAGATTTGAATCTGCTGACCTCATAGCCTGGGTGCTTCCCAGGCTACCTGAGGGAATCTGTTTTCCACACCCACCTGGTGCAAAGGACTTCCCTCTTGCCTCTGTCAGGTGCAGACCATGCTAATGTTTGCAGAGTTCAGAGGAACGCAGAAGGAGGAGGGCAACTTTCTCATGTGGTCCCTAGGCAGCCCCTGCCAGAATGGCAGCATCCTGCCCAGGTGGTGTAGAATGTCCATTAAATGTATCAGATGCCTACTGGCGGCTGCAGTGTCTAGCTCTGTTAACGCTCCTGGCCAGATGTTGCCCATCCCTTGGAGAAGTTCCACCCTAAGAGAGTTGGACCGGGGGCTCAGAACCCCTAGCCCTAGGACGACAGGGATCTGAATAAGGTCTCAGGGCCAGGCAGGGTCTCCCCTTGGGGGCCCTACCTCCTGGGTAAACATTAATGGGGCTCCACACACAGCAGGTCATGTGCGCACTGGGCAGATCTTTGACCTGCAGCTGTTCCTGCTGTGCCTCCTCCCCGCTGGTGCCCCCTCACCACACATGCAGGTAGGAGCTCCTAGAACAAGACCGAGCTCGGGGACACTGAGGCCAGAGCTGAGTCCAGGGTTTGGGCATCATTCTGAACTCCCAGGACCTAAGCGCAAGAGAGAAGAGCCTAGAGGCAGGCAGGAGGGAGGGGACACAGAGGGCCCCTGGGTCTGAACCCAAGCACCAGGGAAGGGACCAGGGTAGACTAAGATTCAAAGAGTTACAGTCCCAAAGGCCCCTGGGGCCAGAGCTCCCAGGAGGGACCTGAGGCAGGCAGGGGGCTCCGAAGCCCTACTCATAAGTCTGGGGGGTGAGGCTTTTATCAAGCAAAGATGTCATTTGTTTGGTATCAAATACCAAAGTCTAAGCTGGGACTGTCTACAGTGTCCTCACTGACACTTGAAAGATCCCAGGGTCCGGAAGCTAGCGGCTACTTCCGGCCAGCACCCCAGAACCCTGTACCCTCAGTCAGCTGTCAAATCTTCTTCCAGCCAAGACCAGTCAGGGAGCTGGGGAGCCAGTGGCCCCTCTCTTCTGCCCCCTGAAACTAGGCTGGGCTTGCCTGAAGTCACTGTAGAAATCTGTCTATGGTCAGAGGGAAGGGAGAGCCACCAAGACCTACAAGTTGGGGGAGCAGGTGGGGGCAGGTGCTGCAGCTAAGATTTCAGGTCAGGGGCCTGAATTTAGCCTGCTTGGTGGGGTAGAGGGTGGAGCAGGAGGAACAGCCAACTCTGACCTGCCTCACCCTCAGCAGATCTAGGACTGGCTTGGACCTCCCTCTACTTGAAATCCATGCCGAATTCCCTTGCTGGTGGCCAGGTCCCCCACCCTACTCTGGATTCGATTGACCTGGTGGACCGGAGTCTGAGAAATGCAGGTATCAGGCTCCCCGGGGTTCCTACCTCTTGACAGCTACCCTAGGCAAAAAGAGATTTCTCTAGCTTCCCTCTTGAAGAATCCTAAGGTTTCCTCGCACCTCTGGCCTGAGCCAGACTCACTGGAGCCCTCTCCTTCTTTCTGTACCTCACCCATGGCCCTGTGTGTCCCAGCTCCTTCCACCTCTTGCTTCTTTCTTCTTCTTGGGAGTTCTACAAATAGCCCTACCTGACTTGACCCCGCAGGGACCTTCAGTTCTGTCCCAGGCTTGGAGGAGGGAGGCACAGGCCCCTGGGCCTTCACTCAGCTGAAGAACACTGGCCAACTGAAAGGTATGTTTGGGGGTGGTGAGACAGCACACAACCAGGCCCCTGGCTTCTCATTTCTCAGCATAGAAACCCACATTCATCTGCTTGAGATGGAGTGAAACACACACACACACACACACACACACACACACACCCGCCCAGCCCCTTGTCCTCCTTTTACTTCCTGCTGATGGCTCCAATTCTGGGACTCCCCCTCCAAGGTCATGGGCTCTGCCAATGGCAAAGGAACAAGGGAGGACTGAAGCTGGGACACAGACTCTGCCCTGGGGAACACAAGAGGAGGACATAGGTTCCTGCCCAATGGGACAGATCCTGTGCCCTGCCTGAGAGGTGACAAGAAACATGCTCCCTGTTCTCAGGGAGCAAAGGGAAGGGCTGCTGGGCAGTAGCCAACTGCTCAGAAATAGTCCTATCTGGCATCCCTAGAGGTCAGCAAGGCCAGAAGGCTTCTCCAGGTGGTCATCAGCTTCCTCAAGGCATGTGGACTGCTGGGAAGCCTCTACTTCTTCATCTGCTCCCTGGACATCCTCGGCTCTGCCTTCCAGCTACTAGGCAGTGAGTGACCAGGTGGAAGCCAGGGTGGGAATGGGAAGTCACTCTTTACAGCCTCATTGCATCTCTCTGTGGAGAATAGGCAAAATGGCTGGAGACATTTTCAAGGACAATGTGGTGCTATCCAATCCTGTGGCTGGCTTGGTCATTGGCGTGCTGGTCACAGTCCTTGTACAGAGCTCCAGTACATCTTCCTCTATCGTGGTCAGCATGGTGGCCTCTAAGTGTGAGTGCACCTGTCTTTCCCAGGGCAGTGGTGGGTGGGTTGGTGAGCAGGCAGGGCTGCTGAAATGGCACCCCTACAGTGCTGACTGTCCAGGTATCTGTGCCTATCATCATGGGCGTCAACGTGGGCACTTCCATCACCAGCACCCTGGTTTCAATGGCACAGTCAGGGGACCGGGATGAGTTTCAGAGGTGAGTCAAGACTGAAGGGCCAGGCTGGGTCTGCCTTGGCCTCAGTGGAGGCTGCTCGGACGGACAGCCTGCCCTATGTGACTGCAGGGCCTTCAGCGGCTCGGCTGTGCATGGCATCTTCAACTGGCTCACCGTGTTGGTGTTGCTGCCACTGGAGAGTGCCACGGCAGCATTAGAAAGGCTGAGCGAGCTGGCCCTGGGTGCCGCTAGCCTGCAGCCAGGGAGGCAGGCCCCCGACATCCTCAAGGCGCTGACGCGGCCTTTCACGCACCTCATCATCCAGGTGAGGACAGATGTGCCATAGGAAGGTACCTGCGCCTGACTGATGAGGAGCAGAAGGCAGAAGCCCCGTCCTAGATGGGGACAGATGAGGGTTTAGACTTGTTGTAGGCTGAGGGATGAGACTCTCAAACATAATCACGCCCCTTCCGTCTACCAGCTGGATAGCCGCATGATCACCAACAGTGCTACCGGCAACACCACTAACAGCAGCCTGATTAAGCAATGGTGTGGCGTCAGGGGGGAGATGGTGAGGTGCCTCCGACCCTACCCCTCATTTGACTTCTCACCTGCCCAATCATCCCACCCACTTGATCTTGAGCCTTCTGACCTCTGTCTGCCTGCTGTGAGGCTGGCCTGAGTCCCCCCTATCCCTCAACCCCAGGGTGGTAGTGAGGAATGTGGTACCCTCAACACTTGCACAGAGAGGAACAGCACAGCATCTCCAGAGGAGAATAAAGCGTCCTGTGAGTGCCTCCTCCAGAGCTACCTCACTCCCTGCTCACCACGCTGACTCCCCACTGCTCACCTTGCTGACCCCCCCCTCACCACGCTGACTTCCCCCACCGCGCTGACACCCTCTGCTCACCTCGCTGACCCCCCTCACCGCGCTGACTCCCCCCCTCACCGCGCTGACTTCCCCCACCGCGCTGACACCCCCTGCTCACCTCGCTGACCCCCCCTCACCGCGCTGACCCCCCCTCACCGCGCTGACTCCCCCCCTCACCGCGCTGACTTCCCCCACCGCGCTGACTCCCCCCCTCACCGCGCTGACTTCCCCCACCGCGCTGACCCCCCCTCACCGCGCTGACGACCCCCCCTCACCGCGCTGACTCCCCCCCTCACCGCGCTGACCCCCCCCACCGCGCTGACCCCCCCCCCCCCGGCTGACTCCCCCCTGCTCACCGCGCTGACACCACACACACACCCCTCACCGCGCTGACGCCCCCCTGCTCACCGCTCTGACCTGCCGCAGGCCATCACCTGTTTGTGGGCTCAGCGCTCTCGGATCTGGCCGTGGGCTTCGTCCTGCTGGCGGGCTCTCTGCTGGTGCTCTGTGTCTGTCTGGTCCTCATCGTTAAGCTGCTCAACTCTGTGCTGCAGGGCCGCATTGCACAGGCTGTGAGGACTGTCATCAATGCTGGTAAGTGTAAGGGGGCCCTGGGTCTGGGATGGAGGATAAGGCAGGGATTTAAGAATGACTCAGCTGCCTCCCACCCTGTACACCCACAGATTTCCCCTTCCCCTTTGGCTGGCTCAGCGGCTACTTGGCCATCCTTGTTGGTGCAGGCCTAACCTTCTTGCTTCAGAGCAGTAGTGTCTTCACAGCAGCCATTGTGCCCCTCATGGGTAAGCCAAAGTGGGCAGGGGGCTTGGGGTTGGGGAACTGGGCTGGGGTCTCCTGGTGACCCTTCATTCCTCCAGGGGTTGGGGTGATCGACTTGGAGAGAGCCTATCCCCTCTTCCTGGGCTCCAACATTGGCACCACCACCACAGCCCTGCTGGCTGCCCTGGCCAGCCCTGCGGACATGTTGCTCTTCGCAGTCCAGGTACTGTCCCCAGCCATATCCCTATTCCCAGCACGCCCAGTCTGGCTACAGCACCAGCTCTCCTTGGGCTTCTTGGACTTCAACCACAGGCCTGAAGCCCCACCTCCCAGACCCAGGGGGACACTGCAGGCTCCTCACAGCTCTAGCTTCAGCTCTTCCCTTCCAGGACTGCTCTCCCAAAGTGACCTAGGATCATCTCATGCCCTTTGACCCTCTATCATTGGCAGTACCCCGACCCCTTTTTCCTCTGAAGGACCACTGCTCCTCTGGCGCCTCCATCCTGGACTCCTCACTGTGTCCTCTGGGGTATCCAAGCCCTCTGGTTCACACTTCCAACGTGACTATTTCCAAATTCCTGTTCCTCCATGTACCAAGATCACTAGCTAAAGAATGTCCTGTCTTCCCAGACTCCATCCTGGGGATGCCCCAGCTCGCCTGTGCTAGCTGTGTCGTGCCACCTGAGCTGAGACACGCTTCTGCCTCTAAGTCATCTGCCCCTAGCCCCGAAGCTCCCAGCTCTGTGCCTCGCTCTTAGTCCTATTCAAGCTCCAACTCTCTAAATCACCTGCTCTGACTCTAGCTTCCCTCTGCGTAGGTACCTGGATAGGATCAGGTTCTGAAATCTTGGACCACACTAGCTGCTGATCCCGGGGGGAGGGGATGTGTCTAGCCCTTCCTGCCTCCCACTTGCATCTTTGCCTCTGTATCATCTGTCACTCAAACCTTCCTGACCCTGCACCATCCTCTCTCAGCCCTCTGGATTGTGCTTTCATGGAAAGGCCATGTGTTGTGTTCTCTGCCCCCCCGCCCCCCATTGTCTCTGACAGTAGCAGGGATGTGCTGTCACATCAGCATTGACATATGTGCCTGCCTTCTAAAATGTTGGGGAGGGTTGTATGGTGAACATGAGCTTACTCCCGCTGGACTCTGCCATCCGGAGTGTCCACCTGAGCCACTCAGCAGGATGCAACAGACAAGCTTCCGACTTGAGCAGAGTAGGGAAAGGCATGGTTCTAAAGAGCCCAGGTGACCCGTATCATCTGGTCCAATCTCCTGACCCCTTCTTGCCCTTCCTGCCTAACCAGGTTGCTCTCATCCACTTCTTCTTCAATCTGGCTGGCATACTACTGTGGTACCTGGTGCCTGTCCTGAGACTGCCCATTCCACTGGCCAAGCGCTTTGGGAACCTGACTGCCCAGTACCGCTGGGTAGCCATTGTTTACCTACTCCTCACCTTCCTGCTGCTGCCCCTGGCAGCCTTTGGACTTTCCCTGGCAGGGCGCTCAGTGCTGGTGGCAGTAGGGGGTCCTCTGGTGGGACTGGTGCTCCTTATCATCCTGGTTAATGTCCTGCAAAGACACCGGCCATCTTGGTTGCCTCACTGTCTTCAATCCTGGGCCTGGCTGCCTCTCTGGCTCCGTTCTCTGGATCCCTGGGACCACCTGGTGACTGGCTGTTGCCCCTGCAGGGCCTGCAGCAACTCCCATATGAACACCAAAGTGGCTCACTGCTATGAGAACCCAGAGGTCATAGCTTCCCAACAGTTGTGAAAAGTGGGTGCCATAGCCCATCAGCCCGGCTCCATTAGCTTCAGGGCACTGGAGGCTGGAGAGACTACCTGCCAGTCTTCCCTGGGGCAGAGGGGGCCTCCACATGGACTGCCTAGTCTCCTGCATCCCTTCTTTGCAAATAAACAAGACTATTACTGAGGAGTGTTGACCTTCTCTCCCAGCTAAGGCTGCCTCAGGAGGTCCCTATCCCAGTGCTGAGTGGAGGCAGACCAGAGTGCCAGGCTGCCCCTAGCATGGGATTAGGGCCCCCAAGGGCACTGCTTGTTTATTTCTGTGGTGGCTGGTGACAGCCGGTTTGCAGAAGATCTTCCTACCAGGAGCTTCCTGGAAAGTCTGAACAGGGCAGAGTCCAAGTTCACATCAAGAAGGGGGCCTGAGATCTGCCAGGCGATAGATGTGAGGGATCTGAAGCAGAGTATCTGATTGTTACCGAGCTGTGTAAGGGGCTGGGTTTGTGTCCAGCCTGCAAGCTCGGTCAGGCATGGTCTTCCTTGCCGCCAGGGGGCACCCTTCCTCTTGCTGGGATCACAAATGGCAAGCGCCCCCACTCCTCCATGGCAAGGCACCCTACCGCTACTACTTTGGTGTCCAGACTTGTCCAGGAAGCCTGCTAGGACTTGCCCGTCTAGGTGAAAGGATATAAGGCAGGCATAATTTTCTTTGCCTGGGTACCTAAGAAAGGTCCCGGGAGAGGGTGAAGCCCTGGTGGGGGCTCCTGCTTTCCTCCTACGCACTGCCCAGGGGTGGTCTGGTTTCCAAACAGTAAAGTTTGTCCTAGAGCCAATCGGTAACTAGACACCACAGAAAAGGCAGAGGCTTCTCACCACCTCCTACTGCTTAAGGCTGTTCACAACCCTAATCCCATCCTTCCCACACCACCAAAGAAAGCCACCCAAAACTCAGGCGCTGGATTACAGCAACCAGACCTGTAGAGGAGTTACCCTGGACTGGACAGGTCCTTTCGGGTTATCCACTACAGCTTTCAGGCATGCCCAGCCTTTTGACACTGCAACACGATTTTGTCATCTGCAAAGCCCATGATCCAGAATTCTGTGGTTAAATCACAACAAACAAATAAAATCCTCAATGTTTTAAGTAAGTTCACCAGTCTGAGTTGTTTCATATATAACTACCCTTGGCCACATGTGGCCCACAGGACACACACGTGTGAATTCTCCTGGCCCCAAACTTTTCCTAACCTCCCCCAACCCCACCCTGCCACCACCTCGAGATTTGCCTAGCCAGGCTCAGTGGGTCAACAGGTATGGCCTTCAGGGAGATGACACCTGGAGAGCCCCTGAGGCCATTTATTTATTGCCCATGGGTCCTATCTTTCTGTTTTCTTTCTTCCCTCTTTTCTTTCTTTAAGATTTATTTACTTCATGAGTGTTCTATCTGCACGTACACCTGCATGCCAGAAGAGGGCATCAGATCCCATGATAGATGGTTGTGAGCTACCGTGTGGTTGCCGGAATTGAACCCATAACTTCTGGAAGAGCAGTCAGTGCTCTTAACCACTAAGTTATCTTTCCAGCCCCTGTATTTTCTTTCTTAAAACAAAACAACAAAAACAAAAGCAACAACAAAAGATGTGTTTATTTTATGCATATGAGTGGGTTTTGGGTGCACTTATGTATGCGTATCACTTGTGCCTGGCGCCACTGGAGGTCAGAAGGTCTCAGATCACCTGAACGGACAAGTGTAAATCACCATATGGCTACTAAGATCCAGACTTGAGCCCTCTGCAAGAGCAACAAGTGCTCCGAACAGCTGAGCCATCCGTCCAGCCCCCTTTGTATTTTCTGATTCCCTTCCACCCTCCACACACATTGTGGATGACTCTCTGGTCCTTTCTGTCCTCTTAGAACTCCAGGTGCAGCAGTTAGGCTACTGTGTAGCTCACCAAAGAAGGTAGACATTTCCCTCTTTCTGTATAAGACAATAAAGAAAAAGTGCTTTATTTCTACAACACAATGTAACACCACACCAGCAAAACTGTCTACAAAAGGAACTATCCCAAGGCTTGCTAGGATGAAGAGGACAAAATGAAAGCAAGCAGCCATCAAGCTCTTCAAAATGTCTTTGGACAGCAGAAAAACATTATCAATGTCCAAGTATCTGGAATTCACTTGTGATCTTCTGGGCTCCTCCAAAGGGTTTGGGGTATTTCTCTGGCTCTGTCCCCTGCCGCACACACAGCTTGTCCTCCAGGCTCTGGCCGGCTTCTCTTCACCACTGCAGCTGTTCTTGGTGGTCGTCCCATGGTACTGGCATCTCCACTGGGGTCCCTTGCTGCAACTGGGCTGCACTTTCACCAAGAGCCTCTCCTGGGCTCTCTTCATGGTGCTAAGCCTCAACTTCTTTACGTGGCTCCTTCGATCAAGGCCTTCAACTGCTACTGAGGCTGCACCTTCACAGGCTAGCCTCTCATATTGATACCTAAGCTCCTCGGGTGTTCTACTGATACCATGCGCAGACCATGAGGGATTTTCATAAAGCCAACACCTGTAGACAATACAAAATGCCAAGGTCTAGGCATCCCTTCCCCCAACAGCACACAAAACAACCATGTTAAACATAACCGGAAATAAACTTCTGCAACACCCAGGTCCTCTAGTGTCACCCAGGTTCTATGCCATTCCCTATCCCCAGCTCCTAGGTTTCCTAGGCCTAGAATTCCCTCTATCCACCAAGAGAACTGACTGCCTGCTCTGGGAGCCAAAGACTTGCTGAGATGAGCTCCAGCAAAGACAGAGCAAGGTCTGTGCATAGCAGCCTTAGTTCACCCACTCCTGATTGATTGCAGAGTACTTTTACACAGCCTCCTGGTGTTCTCTGATATTCCAGAGGAGGGGCTGAGCCAGACTGCTTCCCTGGAAGACCCACTGAGGGAGTCAGTGAGGCCTAGTCTACAGGGGAAGCACCTTGGCACCTCTCCTTCCGGGGTGGAGGAAGGCCTTCCACAAAAGCTGACCACAGGGTCCTTTAAGGCCGCAAAGACTGTCTGCCTGCTGCTCCTGCCTGACAGTAATGCACCCTCCCACTGGGACCATGGCCACCAGTAAACAGAGCCTCCGTTGTGTAGCCTCCAACAGCTGCAGGCTGGGGAGGGAGGGCAGGCACCCAGTGCTCCCTCAGCCCATTCTGCCTTGCTTTCCTACTTTTCTGACTGGCTCTGTGCACATCCTCTCAGGCGATAGGCTTCAGGTCCTTGTTTCCTACTGGGTCCTCTTTCCCCCCGGCACAGGGACACTCTTGGTTCATGGTGAAGAACTACAGTATCTTCCCCTACCAGCTGTGGGCAGCCACTGTCTTTGGTGGCTTATGCTCAAGGGCCACAGTCTTTCACTATGTTGTTCATAACTATTGCCCAGCACGGGAACCAAGCACGTCAAAGAGAAGCCCTGGCAGCTCTTTGTGTTAAAACTCAACTTTTGCTTCCTTTACGGATGTGTGACAATGTGCTGGCTATGAGATTCTAGTCTGACTGTAGAATCCAGTGGTTCTCAACTTGTGGGTCATGACCCTTTGGGGGTTGAATGACCCTTTCACAAGGGGTCACCTGAGTCCATCTGCATGTCAGATATTTACATTATAATTACACTATAATTCATAACCGTAAATTACAGTCATGACGTGGCAAGGAAAATAATTTTATGGTTGGAGGGGGTCACCACAACACGAGGAACTTTATTAAAGGGTCACAGCATTAAGAAGGTTGAGAACAACTAGAATCTAGTAGTTAAGTCTACCGTTTGGCAGTTAAACTACTCTGTAGGTCTGAGTCAACTCAGAAGATACTCTGGGCATTGAGATAACCCTCAGCATGCCAAAAAGTGACCTGGTATATCTCACACACATCCAGCCCTCCTGGGGTATGGGTCCTATCAGTGTGGTCAATAGAATCCAGGCCCCACTTTCTTAACTACCCTTTTGGGGAAACGGACAGGACAGTCAGGTTTTGTTAGAGACTGGTACACTGGTTAGGATAGTAAACATGATTAACAGGACTCCATTCTACATACCCTGAGACCCACAGCAACAACAGGACGCTACTGCTTAGGGTATAGGATTCTGCCTTACCTGATAGTTTTTCCTTATGACATTGTTGGTCATTGGATACCACAAACAGAGATTGACTAACACCTGTAGCTGAACACCCATGGTGGTGGCTCAGCAAAGAAGACTAGGAGACATATTTAAAGATGCAAACCCTGCCAGACCTCAGCAGAGGAAACCACTATCATGGCAAGCACCATACTGGGAAGTGGAACCCCAAGCATCTCATCTCAGAGGTTTTTATTGATACTTAAGCTCCTCGGGTGTTCTATTGATAACACGTGCAGATCATGAGGAATCAAATATGTCTTTTCCAGAAAGCCTTCACCTGCAGATGATACAAAATGCCAAGACCTAGGCAGCCCTTCCCCCAACAGTGCACAAAACAACCATGTTAAACATAACCGGAAATAAACTTCTGCAACAAACACCCCTAGTTTTGGATATAGTTCATTCCAAAGCCAGATGTACAGAAACCCTGTGGCTGGACTGGGACAGACACTATAGTGTGATATTTCTTTTAAAATGTTACAAAGTCAGGGGTGGGAACTAAGGTCTGTAACCCTTGCATTCTGGAGGCTAAGGCAGAATTGCCTTGAATTCATGAAAACAGTCTGAATTGCAGAAAGAGTAATTGTGGATGGAAGTGGTGGGAGAAGAGAAATGGTGGAAAAGGATTGACTCCAGAACCATGTGCCCTTGGCACAGGTAGATTTTGGGGGGAAGCTTAAGGGAAGTTCCTGGAGGATTAAGGGTAGTTCCTGGTGAACAGAAAACAAGTAAGAGATCTGTTTTTCTAGTAAACAGAAACCTTTAGGCTTGTTACGACAATGTCTTCAGTATGGCCATGTCGGGGATAGGGGGTGTCTTTGGATCTGACTCTTCAGAAAAACAAAACAAATACGTAAACGAGTCGTTCTCCAAACCACAGGGCCGGAACTTAAATTTAACTTCTATACGTGTTTGTTTTTCCCCTTTCACAGAGTCATGGCCAGGCATGCCCGGCCCTGCAGTCTCCACGCAGCTCTGCGCGCACTCGGAGCTCAGGCTCCAAGGAGACCGGCTCCGGGCCAGCTGGTTTCCACAACACCGAGCGCGGCCGAAGGGGCCGGGGGACGGCCCTCCCGGGAGCGAGCAGACCCGCCCCTGCCCGTGCGCCCCGGGAGGGCCCGCGCCGCCTCGGAGCCGATTATTATCGCTGTTTCACGGCTGCAATGCGCCTCGATTCAAGAGCCCGCAAGGTGTGTTCCACACCGCAGGGCCGTGGGCTCCCCTCTCCCCAGCAGCAGCACCCCGACCTTCCCACGAGACCGACCCCCCGAGCCCTGAAAAGACCCCCCCTCCTCACCGGAAGCTTGCCTTCCACGTCCCGCCCGCGCGCGCTGCACTGCGGCGGTTACCAGGACGCCAAACTAACGCAGCCAATAGTGTCGGGTTTTCGGCGTGCTCCCAGGAGGCAGCCAATGGGAGTGCAAATCAATCATTTGAAACACCCAATGGGTTGAACACTGCGGCGCCAGGGCGGGGGTTGTGATAGGGAGAACCACAGCCAGAACTGACCAATAATGAGCGTGGATCGTTGGGAAGGTGGGCCCAAGACAGCGCGATTGACGGAAAGTTAGCCAATCAAACAAGAGCGTTTCGTGGCCTCGTTGTGGAAGTCCAATCCTAGGCTGGCGTAGGCGGGCCATGAGGGGTATATAAGGGCTGGCAGAGCGTCGGTTGTAGCACTCTGTGCGCCTGCTCCTCCCTGCTTGCTTCTTCGCTGCACCCACTCCGCAGTCGCCGCCGCCATGAGGGAGATCGTGCATCTGCAGGCTGGGCAGTGCGGCAACCAGATTGGCGCCAAGGTAGGTGGCTAGGGTTTTGCGGACGGACGCCAGCAGGACGGTCAGCCAGGAAAGATGGCGGAAGCGGCCGACGGCTGTGCCCCTCATTGCGTCCTGGGTGCCGGCTACAGTGGGCCGGGACGTAGAGCTGGTGGCGGCGGGGGCGAACTGTGCGCGGCCCAAGGGACCAGTCGCTCAGGCGCTCTGGAGACTGGGGGGGGGGGGAGTGTGGGGGGGTGCCGCACCCATCCGGGGCGGGGCTGCCTCAGAGCGCACCGGCCGCCGTGACTCAGCTAACGCCCGCGTCCCTTGCAGTTCTGGGAGGTGATCAGCGACGAGCATGGCATTGATCCCACCGGCACGTACCACGGAGACAGCGACCTCCAGCTGGAGCGCATCAACGTATATTACAACGAGGCCACGGGTAAGGCTCCTCTGCCCCAGCATCATCATCATCCTGGTGACCCCTCCGGTTTGCCCACGCTGATGTCCCCCTGTCCCCACCAGGTGGCAAGTATGTACCCCGCGCCGTGCTTGTGGACTTGGAGCCCGGCACCATGGACTCAGTACGCTCAGGGCCCTTCGGGCAGATCTTCAGACCCGATAACTTCGTCTTCGGTGAGTGCGGTGGGGGTGTGGGCGGAGTTTGCTACCGGAGGCTCAAAGGTCAAGGCTGACCTAAAGAACCGGCTGACTGGCCGCCCAGGTGTACATACACCTTCCTGCCGTTCTAAGTCGCTTGTCCCTTGCCCGGAATCAGCTTTGGGAGGAAGTTCCAACTGCGTGTAGACTAGTTGCCGGTAGAGAGTGTGAGCAGACCTGATGTGGAGACGGGGGCCCCTGTGCTGTCCTTGAACTTTGGCAGAGGTGCCTTGGGAAGTGTTTACTGTCCCAGCGTTGCCCACCCCCTTTCTTTTAATATGGCAAGTTACTGTGGCATATTCGGGGGAGTCTGTTCCCCTCCCTCGTCTTGGCCCCAGGGTGCATACCTGGTTAGTAACCAGCTGTTTTCTCTTACAGGTCAGAGTGGGGCTGGGAACAACTGGGCCAAGGGGCACTACACAGAAGGTGCAGAGCTGGTTGACTCCGTGTTGGACGTTGTCAGGAAGGAAGCTGAGAGCTGTGATTGCCTGCAGGGCTTCCAGCTGACCCACTCCCTGGGTGGGGGGACTGGGTCTGGGATGGGTACTCTCCTCATCAGCAAGATCCGGGAGGAGTACCCAGACAGAATCATGAACACCTTCAGTGTGGTACCTTCCCCCAAGGTGTCGGACACAGTGGTTGAGCCCTACAATGCCACTCTTTCAGTACACCAGCTTGTTGAAAACACAGATGAGACCTATTGTATTGATAATGAAGCACTCTATGACATCTGCTTCAGAACCTTAAAGCTGACCACCCCCACTTATGGTGACCTGAACCATCTAGTGTCCGCCACCATGAGTGGGGTAACCACTTGCCTGCGATTCCCTGGCCAGCTAAATGCTGACCTGAGGAAGCTGGCCGTAAATATGGTACCTTTCCCTCGCCTGCACTTCTTCATGCCTGGCTTTGCTCCCCTGACCAGTCGTGGCAGTCAGCAGTACCGTGCCCTGACAGTTCCCGAGCTCACTCAGCAGATGTTTGATGCCAAGAACATGATGGCCGCCTGTGATCCCCGCCATGGGCGCTACTTGACAGTGGCTGCCGTGTTCAGGGGCCGCATGTCTATGAAGGAGGTGGATGAACAGATGCTTAACGTCCAAAACAAGAACAGCAGCTACTTTGTTGAGTGGATCCCCAACAATGTGAAAACAGCTGTCTGTGACATTCCACCTCGGGGCCTAAAAATGTCTGCCACTTTCATCGGCAACAGCACTGCCATCCAGGAGCTGTTCAAACGCATCTCAGAGCAGTTCACAGCCATGTTCCGGCGCAAGGCCTTCCTGCACTGGTACACTGGTGAGGGCATGGATGAGATGGAGTTCACCGAAGCTGAGAGCAACATGAACGACCTGGTGTCCGAGTACCAGCAGTACCAGGATGCTACAGCTGAGGAGGAGGGAGAGTTTGAGGAGGAGGCTGAGGAGGAGGTGGCCTAGAGCTGTCTCAGCAGCTAAAGCATGGAAGCGGTGTGAATTCTTTATTGAGTCACACCCTGTCTGCTAGCCATGTCCACTGTGCATTTGCTGTCCTGACATCACTTGTACAGATACCACCATTAAAAGCAATTCATAGTGTATGGCTTCGCTTCTCCAGTTCCTTCTGATAGGCTTTTCTCGTGCTGTTACCGAATGTCAGTGCGTAGTTGTCCTGAATGGCTGCAAGGGAGAAAAGCTTAAGCTGAGTTCCTGGGATTAGCACGCAGGAGAGGTCAGTGCAGGCTGTAAACAGCAGCTTCTCAGGGTTTTGTGGTTGCCCTAGGCTTGTCTTCAAATAGGCATGGAGTCACCTTGCTGGCTTTGTAAATTTTAATAGGGCTGGTGAGCCCATACTGAATGGGTAGTTAATCCCAATCCAAACTGAGACTCTGGCCAGTGGGCCAGTAGCTGATTATCAACAAGCGTAGCAGGACCCCAGCCATTTTACTGTCTTGCTTGGTGTGTGGTATAATCTTGTTCTTTTAAAATGGGTATGGGCCTCTGGCAGGGAGCAGTACTTACATGGGATGAAGCCCATATAGAAAGGAATCAGGCCTTGGCTTCTGTAGATGGTGGTGTTTGGCCAATGAGTCCTGGGCAGTCTTTCACCCAGAGCACAGACTGGATTTCTGAACCTGAACTGGAGAAATGGGTATGTGCTGACAAGGGCTGTCTCCCCATGTTGGTGACCAAGATCTGGCGTTTGAGAGCTCTTACCCATCTGATTGGCCACCCAACACCCCTTATCAGGTAGGGACTCCGACCTTAGACTCAACAACTTGGCCCAAGGATAACCCCTGGGAATGGGTGCTTACAGTTAGTGGTAACAGGACTGCAGGGGTCCTAGCCTTGCTAAGACACCTCGAAGTAGGGTAGGACCATGTTTTCCTACCTGGTTCTTGTCAAACTCATCCATAGCTTGTGTGACTCCATCACGGTAATTCATCCCCATCACCCAGGCAAACCGGGGGACAAAGCCAGCATAGCCTGGGTGGATAGATGGGTAGATGTCAGAGTTCTTCCCTGGCTGCCTTCTGGGTGTGTCAGAAATGCTGAGCCCCTTTATCCCTGAACATTCAGCCCTTGAGCTCCTTCCATCCCAAAAGTTTGTTTTCTGCCTCTTGAGGCCAAACTTAACTCTTGGGGGCAGGTGAGCTGGCTCAAGGAGAAGTATTAAGTATGAAAAGCTGACCCTGTCTTCTCAGGGGTAGGTAGGTAGCAAACCCTCAAGTTATTTTCACCATCTTATCTAGACCCTTGGAACCTCATAAGGAACAGCTTAGGCACCCAGCACGCACCTGAGATGGCTTTTCGTTGGATTAGGTTGGGGTGGTCTAGCTGGGGCAGTCGCTGGAATCTCCCTACATCTAGTGTTTCCTGTGGGGTTTGTGGAGGCGGGTACTCATCCCTCCTGTAGTGGTATAGCTGGAACAGGGAAATATAAATTACTACACAGCTTGGGGGAGAAGGGTGGGAGGGGACAGAGGCCTCAGGCCAGAGTGTCTCCAATTACCTGGTATCTCCCTGGGGTCTCCTGAGCAGGCGCTGCATTCTTCCAGGCCTCTTCCCCATATGCCAGCAATAGACCTGGATGTCCCAGGTCTCTAGCTTCCCCCTTTTTGCCTGGAGGGCATGGCGGATAGGGGGGATAAGGCATGAAGCCTGCAGGCAGTGGAACCTGCCTGGATATGTTCTCTACCTGTGGTGGCCCCTGGGTGTCCACCTCCTGACGTGGTGGGAGCTGCCCCAGGATCTCAAAATCCTTGTAGGGTTTCAGACCTGTACAGACAGGGCAGCCCTTGAGCCATGTAGGAAGGAGGGTAGAGCCCAGGTGGAGGCAGGGCCGGGTGGGGTCCCGCCCTGCACCTGAAGCTCACTGGTATAGTGGGGGATGTAAGGCTCTGTGAGGTCCCTGCAGGGAATCCATGGTGGCTTGGATTTGCTGAAGTCCTCGATGAACTTGGGCTTGGACATAGGTGACAGAACAGAGCAGGGGCTCTTCTGTACGCTGGGATCTGTGAGCAGCTGTGCAGTGGTGCGTCCATAGGTGTTCCCCACCTGGTAGCGCAGTTGAGGATAGAAACCAGCATAGCTGTGGAGAGAAGCGGTGGGGGGAAAAGCCACTTCTACCTGTTAATTAGTATCCATTGGACCATGGCAGGCTACCTGACCTCTGCTCACTATAAATGAAGGTAATGGAAGTATCTGATTTCTGGGACTCCTAGGACACGGTAACATATGCCAAATCTGTCAACATACCTGTCATCACTGATCCCTATCAGATTGTTAGTCAGTGGACACATACACTCAGCCATTCTCATTCCATGTGCATAGATGCTCTGCCTGCATGTATGTCTGTGTCCTACATGTGTGCCTAGTGCCTGTGGAGGTCAGATGTGACGGATGTGCCTGTGACGGATCCCCTGGAACTGGAACTACAGATGGTTGTGAAGCTACCACATGGATGCTGGGAATTGAACCCATGTCCTCTGGAAGATCAGCAAATGCTCTTTACAGCCAAGCCATCTTTCCAGCCCAGCATTCAACCATTCTCAACACTCTCCATCCCTCGTCACACCGACACCTCCCAAGTGACTCATGTTGAAGGATCAGTGTCCTTCAGTTTTTTTCCCTATTCTATGTGCTTCCATGTTGCACTTGGGTCTGTGTAGGCACACACACACTTTCTTTGGAGGCTTTTTATTTCGTTATTTATTTTGCAATGTTAGAGATCAGACCTAGGGTTTTGCATGTGCACGCTAGACAAGCACTCTATCTCTGGGCAGCAGCATCTTATCTGTTTCTCTTTTTAACTGGCCTACACTTTTGCCGTCTCTAAAACACCTCTTCCTATGGAGAGAAAAGTCCAGCATTTGCTTATCTGGTCTCTGCCAGTTCTTTGGCTGCCATTGTTTTGGCTCTTGACAGACATGCTGACCACCTAGTACTGCATTTATGTTGAGCCACAAGGGAGGGGAAAGGCCTAGACTTTCCCCTGCAATTCCACCTCAGAGATTTGCTGCCCCAGTGCTTTCCATTCCAATCCTAAGTACACCAGGCTTTCAGCCTCTTCAGCATTGGTCCTCAGCCTCCTGGAGTCCAGGTTAAACCCCACCTCTACTGCCCATCCCTCTTTCTCAATCCCAACCTCTCTGTAGAGATTCCAGCTCTTACCCAGGGATGTAGTGGGGCTCTGGAGTGAAGAGATTGTGTTTCTGAGTAGATGTCATTTGCCTTGACTCTGCCCTTGCTGCTGGTTCAGCCTTTTCTGTGTCCACCTTCCTTCCCTGAGAAGAGACCTGTTGCCTGGTAACCATTGTGAAGGGTTATAGACCCAGCCATTTATTAACCCTGTGAGTGCTCCTAATCTCACCATCTCTGGTTCAAAGACCATCTAATTGTTAAGCTAGGAAGGTGTCCTGAGCAAAGCAGGGGATCCTGGAAGGAAGCCTCGCTTACCCAGAAGCCAAGATCACTACCCTCAGAGGCCAAGACCCAACTGAAAAGCAGTCTCTACTTCATGATGAGGGTTTTTACCCAAGTCCTTCTCCACTGATGAAGTCAGCACCAAGTCAGGTTTTCCAGATGGACAGCTGTGTGGATGGACTCTCCAATAAACTTGTTTCCCTGTAGTAAGACATTATTTTCCATATTTAGCAAATCTTCCCCTTTTTAAATTAGAGCTCTCTTTGATGCTGGTGAGATGGTTCAGAGGTAAAGTATGCTTGTCAGGAAGCCTGACAGCCTGAGTTCAATCCCGAAAGTTGTCTTCTGACTTCCACTGACACACCCCTAGCAAGTGAAATTCCTATCTATTTAATAACAAAAACCCTTTCTGTTTGTGTGTATGTGCAGATGTGTGCAGAGCCCAGTGCCCATCTTGTACTGGAACACTGTCAGTCAAACTTGTTTTCGAAGGCAGGTTCTCTCCCCTCAGTATCTGGGGCCTTACTGATTATGTTAGACTGCCTAGCCAGCAAGCTCAGGGATCCACCTGTCTGTGCTCCCCACGTTTGATCTATAAAACAATTTTTTTATCATGTGTGTATACATGTGCGATGGCACTCCCGTGGCGGTCAAAGGGCAACTTTCGGGAGCCAGTTATCTCTTCCACCATGTGGGTTCTGAGGAATGAACTCAGGCTGTCAGGCTTTACGGCTAGTGCCTATATCCACCGAGCCACCTTGATGGCCCAAGCATGCCAACAAGACAAGCTTCTCATGTGCGTGCTGGGGATTCAAACTAAAGTCCCCATATCCTTGCACAGAAAGCACAACTGAGCTCTCTGTCTCCCTAATTCCTAGAAAGAACTTTATAACCATAAACATGAATATATTGTAAAGGGGGAAAAAGCAGGTTCTACTCATGTCAATCAGCATAAACAATATGGAAGGCAGACTAAATTCTGCAACAGCTGTTACGAACTCCTGAAGGGCTAGAGAGCTGGCTCAGAGGTTAAGACCACTTTTTGCTCTTCCAAAGGATCCTTGTTTGATTTCCAGCACCCATGCTAGGCAGCTCACAACTACCTGTAACTCTAGCTCCCAGGGAGTGCAACACCCCTGGCCTTTGTGGGCATCTGCACTCATGTGCACATACCCACACACAGACACATACACAGTTACAAAATGCTAAAGGTTATTTATTGAGCCGTCTCTATACCCACAGCAGTATTTATTGCAGGGAGGAAATAGAGCCATCTAAATGGCAACAAATGCCTCTTCAGAACCCTACACACCAGGTACCTTACTTAACACCATCAATTAAGTTCTCAAAAGACACTGCACAATACAGGAGGAGGCCCCAGGTAGCCTGTGATTCCTTTGTCCAAATCAATCTTGTTTCCTCAAGTCTTTATTCATCTATCCAGAGAAGTGTCAGTCAGGGCCAGTGCTAAAGGGAGAGATCCAGAAAGGAAGAAGTACAGTCATGGCAGAGGGCAGGAGGAGGCTTTGCGGATAAGGTATTTTTGTCTGAGCCCTGCCTGTGGAGGGTTGGGGCCAAGGACAGGGCCGAGACAGTCAGACCAGTCAATACTAGAGGCCACTTGGCAAGGCCTTAGTGCCCAGATGGGCTCTTGTTCTCTCAGGCTCAGTATTCCTTTGTAAATCACCTAGGCACAGCCCACTTCATCTGATACATCCTGGTCTTATGGCCTCTGTGCCTGCAGGCCATATATAACTTATAACTAGCCCTGCCTGGACTAGTCTGACTCATTAGCCAGGCCTGAGTTGCTTTGCCCATACCAGGGTTTGCTGCAGGGGCAGCAACTCTTCCTCCTTGACGGTCTTTCTTCCTACACCCTTTTGGATGGCCCTCACTCACAAGCCTAGCCCCATGCAAGACTTGACATATACTCACATCCCTGCCCTCTCTTCACCTAGGATGGGACCCCAGAACTCCCAGAAGTGCTGCTAGAGTAGACCCAAGCCCCTAGGAGAGGGCAAAAGGGTTGTGACAGCCTGTCTTGAGTTTGCCTTGACCAGGGCTGACCTGGGTGAGGGTCTCAGCAGGTAAGGAGAGGGGCACTGAGGATGGAGGCCCTGTAGGAGAGCCCCTCCTGATCTGGACAATGTTTCTTTCCTAAGGAGCTCCCAGCAACAGAGGGGAGGGATATGACCCAACAGTGAGGTCACAGAGCCCATCAGCACCTGCTGGCAAGGGAGCCAGCAGAATGAATTTTGACCAGAAGGCTGTGAAATTCCTCGCAAATTTTTACATCAATGGAGGCCAACACTGGACCCGGGGTCCCCTGAGTCAGAAATCTCTTCATCCCATCCAGTAATTTCAGAGGGCAGTGGACAGGTGGGGACAGCCCAGTGGGAATATCACTGGGATAGGTGGACAGTGGCTGTTGCCTTCCTTGCAGGCCCAAGGCTGCTGTGCTGTGGTGGGACCAGGAACTGGAGGTAGTCTGGGATGAGATGTGGCTCCCAAAGACAAAGAGGGCCCCAAGTGGCTTCAGGTTTAAAAGGGGCACTACCGAAGAGTCCATAGCTCTCTGCACAGGGACCCTGAGGGAGCTGTGTGAGTGAGAGTCTTGGCTACTTCACTTCCACCCCGGGCCAGTATGGGAGGGACAAGGTAAAAGCAGCTTTTTTGGGAAGAAATGGGTCTAGAGCTTGCTTTTTGCACCAGTGCTGGAGCGACGTCCTCCGATCCTGATCGACCCAGATGTCCCTGGCCCCACCAAGTATGAGGTGCCCAGTGCGTCTCTGCGAGAGTCCTCTCCACACCCCCATTACACCATGGGCCACAAGTACCCGGGCCGAGGTGCATGTCCCCACAACCCTGTCTGTACCTGGGAAATGAGGGCCTCCTTTCCCGAAGACCCTTCCCACCGACTATCCGCCCCACTGCAGAGGGTGGTGGCCGCAGGGCGTGGCAGACCGAGTGGCTGCAAAGCGAAAGCCCCTTCATCCAGAAGACCGACTTCAACCAAGAGAAAAAGGTAAGGGACACAGTGCATGGGCCAGGGAGAGGAAGGGTTGGAGGAAGGTCAGGGGTCGCTTTGCGGAAGGTGGGGGTGTTGCGGGGGAGGAGGAGGAGGTGGCTTGGAGGGGTCCGAGGAAAGGGCTACATGGCTGAGCTTGGTGGTAGGGCGGAACCAGGGGCTCCAAAGCAGGGAAGCACGGATGGAGGGTAGGCTAAAGCCGGGCACAGAGGTTGCAGCCCCGCGTCCTGACCCCTCGCAGTGGCCATCGCCGGCTGAGTACAAGCCTCAGAACCAGCCTGCCTTCCCAGCCTTCAGCTTTGGAGGCCGCCGCCCCTCGGTCGACAAGACACCCGAAGGTCATACCCGCCCGGGGAGGCTCCGGGACCGAGCTCCTTGTGCCTATACCCCACTCTTGGCTTCCTCACAGTCCTCTGGCGAGAAGCGACCGAGCCCCAACACCTACGACATCCTTCCCGGGTGCCGCCTGCAGGGCGCACGCTCACCTGCCTTTACCATGAGCCGCGCCCCTGCGTTTGCCTCCTGGGTCAGCTCCTGTAAGGAGGCCCTAGGAAAGGAAGCTGGCTTGCCTGAGGGTGGAGGGAGGCTTGGGCCACGAGGGGGTGTGGGGGTGGGATGCGGGGTTGAGGACTAGGGTCAGCTCACTCTCTCTGCAGCACTGACCCCAGGCCCAGGGGCCTACTACGTGGAAGACTGCTACAACTCCAGCTTCCCGTCTCCTCCTGGAGTAGTCATCCAAGGAGTGCGTAGACCCAAGCGCCATGACACAGGCCCCTTCAGCACGCTGTAGACCCATCCGGTGTAGACTGAAAAGCTGACCTCCCTTGAAGCTTTCTTAGGCTTCTTTTGGAACTCGAAGTCTGCAGCCTGGCCTTCTGACCCTTTAGACATTCCTCACCCACTCTTGTGGCTTAGGCCATGCATTGAGAAGAGTCTTTTCAGAGCTCCCCCCACCCCAACTATACTAAGATGCAAACGATTCTTCTGAACTGTGATCTCTGGTGTGCCTGGTTGCCCACCCTTTGCCCAATGAACTATCGAGAATATGTGGCTTTCTGCTTCCCTGATGTTTCTGGCTTTCTCTGCTACTACATGGTGTTCTTTTCTTCAGGATTGAAATGACAGCTTGGGAGCTAACCCTCAATTTCCTGATCTTGGATAGAACAGTAGAAGGACCCTGTGGCAGTGTGGGGCAACCTGATCCAGTCATGCCACCCAAGGCTCTGCATCTACCTGAGGGTCAGGCTGCTTGCTGAGCTGAGGAACTATTGGGGTGATGTAGGGCCAGGACCTGGGGAGTTGCCATCTTCGCACAGACTTCGCCTTGCCTAGCCCAGGGAATCAGCTCACCAGGTGCTGGCCATACTTCCCTGGAGCCTTGACCTGAAGATTCAACTGGGCTTTCAACTGAGAACCTAAGCCCCAAGCCTTCGGCTCTTGCCTCTGCCCAAAGCAGTAGCCTGATTATTGGTTCCTTCAGCACAGCTGGCCTGCCTTCTTACTTAGAAGGAACCCCTGCAGGAACCTCACTTTGCAGCCAGTGATAGCAATTTCTCCTCCTCCAGGCACAGACTTCACTTAAAAACTTAAAAAAAAATTTTAATTTTGTGTGTATGGATATTTTGCTTGCATGCATGGTAAATGCACCATGTGTGTGTCTAGTGCCCAGAAGAAGACATTAGATCCCTTGAACTGGTGTTATAGATGGTTGTGAACTGCCATGTGGGTGCTAGAACTGAACCCAGGTCCCTTGCAAGAGCAGCCAGTGCCCTTAACTGCTGAGCCATCTCTCCAGCTCTCAGAGGTGACTTTCTTCCCCTCTCCCCCAGAAAGATTCTAAGATAGCCCCGGCTATCTTAGAAGTCACTACGTAAAACTGACTAGCCCTGAACTCACAGAGATCCAACTGCCTCTACTTCTCAAGTGCTAGGATTAGAGATGTGTATCGTGGGCGTGTGGCAGCAGGAGCCTTTAATCCCAGCAGTCAGGAGGCACAGGCAGGGGACCTGAGTGTTGAGACAACCTGGTTTAAATAGTGACCCTAACTCAAGGGGAGAAAATAAAAGTGCACAGACTAATCCAAGCCTGGGCCAGATCTTACTTAAAAAATTATTTCGTTTTATGGTATGAATGCTTTGCCTCTGTGTAACGTCAGCATACCAAATATATGCCTGAGGCTCGTGGACATCAGAACCCCTGGAACTGGAATTATGGATAGTTAATGAACTACCATGTGAGTGCTAGGAACCAATCCCAGATGGTGGCTGAACCACAATACTCTGGGGAATTAGAGTGGTAGGACTTTTACCACTGGGCCCTATGTGGAGCTGCTCAGCTGGCAAAAACAGTGACAGAGCTATGCAGCCCTGGCCATAGGAGCTCAGTCTCAGTGGGAACAGGAGCTCTGGATATAGCCACACCACCAGATGTCCCAGCCGGACATTCAAACAGGAGCGATCACCTTCAGGAGGGCTGAGGAGGCAGGGCTTCCTGGAGGAGGCAGTAAGAGAAGGGGCTTCCAAGGATAAGCGAGAACGTGATGGGAAAGCAGGTAGGGAATCCGTAGCAGAGCAAACTTCAGCAGCAAAGGCACGTGAAGAGAGAGGAGGTATGGTGTTTGGAAATGTATGTGGGACCCTGGTGGGATAGAGTGGGAGCCGGTGGAGAGACTGTGGAGAGCTAAGTGCCGAGTCCAAGAGCTTACACAGGAGACAATCTGAGAGGCCTCCAGTCAAGAGCAGCTGCTTTTACTGCCAAGAACAAGAGAGACCGTGGGACTGGACTCTCGCTCGAACCTCAATCTTCACTTGCCTCCAATGAAAGTGTAATTTCCACTCTATAACTCCCAGAAAATGTAATTCCCAGAGCTCTTGCAAAGCGCTCCTGGTGCCATGAGAGGCATATTCAGTTCGAATGAAGACCACGGTGTGAGCTTTGTGAAGGTCAGGAACTCACGCCTTACCCCTGTAGGCACACGTAAACATCAACATTAAAAGAGTGCCGTATCGACAGTCGTATAAAAATGTACTTGGATACGAGTCAGTTTTGAAATTCATAAGGTAGGCGACTGTAGCCCACGTCTGAGGCCTTCCCCCACTACTCCACCCTCCTCCCCTGTGAGCTCAGGGTTCTGCTTCCCGGGGAGCAGAAGCGAAAGGCTGAAAACTCCACGGCGGCGGCGGCGGCCAGCCTAGACTGGTCCGGGCCGCTACAGAGGTGGTTGCGTCATCCAGACGCCTCCCCTCGCGCACAGTCTACCTCTCCCTGGGTAGCACGTCGCTGCTCGGAACCTGCGCGCGGCGGCGGCGTTTCCCCGGGGCCTATAGGCGGCTGGACCTAGGCAGTAAAGGGCGGAAGTGGGAGGTGTGGGCCGGTGCGGGCGCCTCCGCCGGCGCGATCCGTTCACGCTGGAGGGTGCGGGCGAGCGGGGCTCGGGGGGTCCCCGTGGCACCGGGGAGAGGGCTTCTGGGGCTCCTTCGGCGTCCGCCACGGCTGCAGGGGAGCGCGGCGGGGATGGGGTGCACAGCCGGGCGGCCGCGGGGGCCTCGGCCATGTTTGCGGGGCTCCAGGACCTGGGCGTGGCCAATGGCGAGGACCTGAAAGAGACCCTGACCAACTGCACCGAGCCGCTCAAGGCCATTGAGCAATTCCAGGTGAGCTGGAGGGGGCCAGGCCCCACTGGGGAAGCGGGACGCAATTCTGCGCGCTCCAGACCCTTGGATGGAGGCACCGGAGGACCTGAGCTTGGAGCCACTGAGTAACTCTGGGCGTCTTTCCCTTTTCGCGGTTACCACCGCGGACCTGTCTGTAAAGTCGGTGCTGACTTGGCTGCGGACAAGCAAAATGCACACTGAACCTCTGCTTCCCCAGACAGAGAATGGCGTGCTGCTGCCCTCCTTGCAGTCGGCTCTGCCCTTCCTGGACCTACACGGCACACCACGGCTGGAATTCCATCAGTCAGTGTTTGATGAGTTACGCGACAAACTGCTGGAACGGGTGTCCGCTATCGCCTCCGAGGGAAAGGCAGAGGAGAGGTGGGTCTCCCCCGGAGAGCTGCTTATCTTTGTGGGTAGCATTTATGGTCCCTATGGCTGTACAGTGCCACTTGTAGTTACGACTTATAATGTGTTCGAGGGCACTCTCATTTCTGTATGCCCTGCGTGTGGAGACCCACTTCCTTAGCTATGCAAATCTCCCCAGGTACAAGAAGCTGGAAGACCTTCTGGAAAAGAGCTTTTCTCTGGTCAAGATGCCATCCCTACAACCAGTGGTGATGTGTGTTATGAAACATTTGCCCAAGGTGAGATCTGTGGAGCCAGTCCTAACAGGGGAGGTCGGAGAGCCTGTGATACATGCCGCTTGGCTAGCCTGCCCCATGTCTTTGGTTGATAGAAGTCAGACTATAAGCTTGGTGCAGGCAGTTGCTTAGATCCTGGAAATTTTTATGAACTTGCCCTCCAGCAAGCTCTGGGCACCTTTTCTGTATCACAGACTTCTCCTGGATGAACTACTTGGAAACAGTCATTTATCCCTTGAGTTGGAGGGTGGGTCTTTCCCGGGAAAGGGCTATGGGGATTCCAGATGTCCAAATTCACTTACTAAGACTTGGAGGTCCATCACAGGTGCCTTTGTTGGTGTGGCTGGGCTCTGTCAGGTTCTGTGGGCAGCTGAGGCCTTCGGCCTCTCCTGAGGGAGACTTGGGGACATAGGCACTTTCAGGGGGCTGTGGTGTTTGCTGTGTAGGTTCCTGAGAAGAAGTTGAAGCTTGTGATGGCTGACAAGGAATTGTACCGAGCATGTGCCGTGGAAGTGAAGAGGCAGATCTGGCAGGACAACCAAGCTCTCTTTGGTGATGAAGTCTCACCGCTGTTGAAGCAGTATATCCTGGAGAAAGAGAGTGCGCTCTTCAGCACAGAGCTCTCTGTCCTGCACAACTTCTTCAGCCCTTCTCCCAAGACCAGGCGCCAGGGAGAGGTGAGGGCAAGTTGTCGGGATGTGCTCAGGGAAGTCAGATAACTCCCAGGGGTGTGTGGCCAGCCCCTTTCTTACTTGCCTCTTTTCTGTGTGTGTGTAGGTTAGTCTGTTTCTATAAGCATGAGATTGTATATGTAGGTTGGAAAAGATTGGTTGATAGAAGGTTGAGGCAGGAGTATTGCTGTGAGTTTGAGGCCAGCCTGAGTAACATAGCAGACCTTGTCTCAGAAAATCAAAAAGAAAGACACTGACTTCAACTTTTTACCTACTATATTACTTAAAAATAACAGGTAAGCTGGGCAGTACTCGGGAGTCAGAGGCATGTAGATCTCTATGAGTTTAAGGCTAGCCTGGGCCACAGAATGAGTTCCAGGACAGCCAAAGTTATAATAGAGAAACCCTGTCTTGAAAAAGAAAAGGCAAAATAAATAAATAAATAAAGTAGTAGGTAAAACTCTATAATATAGGACCTATATGGACTAGGCTGTCCTTGAGCTCACAGAGATCCTCCTGTCTCTGCTCCCAAGTTCCAGGATTAAAGGCATGTGCCACCACATTTGGCTTATAAGTGGCATCTTTACATTTTTTGGTTTTCGAAAGCCCTGGCTTTCCTGGAACTTGTTTTATAGACCGGGCTGGCCTTGAACTTAACAAAGATCCACCTGCCTCTACCTCCCAAGTGCAGGGAATAAAGCACCACTACACCTGGCTTAAAGTTTTCTTTATTACATTATTTATTTATTGTGTATCTGTGTGAGTGACCGTATTGTGGGGGGGTCAAAAGACATCCGTCTCTTTCAGGAATCAATTCTTACACTGTGTGAGTCCTGGGAATTGAACTTGGGTTATCAGGTTGGCAGCAGATCCTTCACCCTTGAGTCATCTTGCCAGTTGAGTCAAGGCTTTGTAACTAGCTTACTTTAGAGTAGCACTGTTCAGTAGAAAGATAAAGTGGGTTATCCAAGTCGTTCAAAATTTCCTAGGATCTCCTTGACATAGATAGATGAAATCATGTTTTGATGTTTTTCCTTAACTTCTAATATATTCGAGGTTTTGTCTTTCAACCTGTAATTATTCAGCTGTATTGCATTCATTTGAGGAGTCACTAAGTTTGAAGCCCGGTGAGCTTTTCAAGCTTATGGCGTGTTATTTGCCATGTTTCACATGTGAAGGGCCTTGTGTGGCTTATGGCTCTCGTTGGGTCTTAAGGTTCCATCATAGGTATTGGTGGCTGCCATGTTGGTGGCTGCCATGTTGCAGGGGGTTGTGACTCCTGCCATCCCTACCTTCCTTGTACTGTGTTTGTCTATTCCTTCCTAAATGTTTCTCTCTGTGTTGTCAGGCAGAATGCTCTGCCCTCTCTGCTCCCCAGCTTTATTCCCACCTCCTATTTCTTCTGGTGATCAACCACAGACACCACTGATGTCTGACTATAAGAGGACTTACTTGTCTTGTCCTGGGTTTATTTACTTACTTGTGGTTATTTTGAGGCATGGTTTCTCTGTGTAGCCTGGGCTAGAGCTTGCTGTCTGGCTGGCCTCTAACTTGCCTTTGCCTACCAAGTTCTGGATCTAAAGGCGTGTGCCACCACCTCCCAGCTCACCCTTGCTTTGTTGGAGTTTATCACCAAACACTCGATGTAAGCCTCCAGAGCTGACACATCAAGACATTGTTTGGACTTTTGGGCCAAGTGGCTAGATTTACAGTTAGTCCTAAGTGCAGAGACCTTCTTGACGCTCTCTGTTGTTGGTTTCCTTGGATGAATCTGACTCGTGACACTTTGATGCTGGCCTATTCTTCCTTTTGGGATCTTTGCAGACTCTTCTCAGTGCTCTGTGTTGACAGCACTGAGGATATCAAGCTTCACCCTTCCAGTCTTGGCTGTAGGACAGCTGTCTTGCCTAAAAGCAGATAGTCCCAAGCTGGTCATGTGGGAGGCAGTCACACTATATGTCAGGGTTAGATTGTGTCCGTGGTCATCACTAGAGGTACCCAGTGAACAGGAGAACCATGGGCCATTCACTTGGCTTGAGTGATGCCAACGGTGAAGATACTGTTCAGATCAGTTCAAGAGTTTTTGGCAGGGGTCTTGGAAAGTGAAACTACCAAACTAAACCAGTCACTTGCTCTGGCTACCCTCCTATCCCCTCCTACTGACCTCTCTGCTTGCTGAGTCTAGCCTGATGCCTTTGGGCTTCCTGGGATATATTCGCCCTGAGTTTATCCCAAATGTCCCTTTGTACCACAGGCCTGAGACTCAGCCATGGCCAATTAGCAGCTGAGTGAAACTTCTTTGTGTTGACTGAAGCCTTTATATTGAGCAGGACTGTGTGGTTTCCCTTTGTTGTGTAGAGGTAGGGTGGGTATCACCTGCCGAACGATTGGCGTCCCTCCATGGCCCTTGTCCAGAGTACAGTGTAGGGAAGAGCTTTGACACCAGTAGCCTTGGCCTTTGTTCTGTGCCTTTGTACTAGTGTTGGGGCAAGGATGGTCACAATCATAAGCCTGGAGCGAAGACAGGGAAGCAGAGAGCCTAGTGTGGCCTCATAGGCCTTAACCTAGGACCAGAGGCAGCGGCAGTATAGCCTGAGCTTCCATAGGATGGGCTCTCAGTACTGCTTTCAGGATGAGTCGCTCACCCCTTAACCTGCAGGCAGATGTCTGAAGTCACAGTAGATCACAGACCAAGAACCGTTTGGAGTATCCCTGGGATGAATGTGGATCTAGCACCTTGAATAGCAGAAGCTGGCCCCTAGAATACAGTGCCAACATTTCATGGCAGAGAAAGAATGTCTCATGCCAAAGAGGCCAGCTCTGTATCTAGGACTAGGGCACCCTGTGTGTGTTGTTTCCTGGGTGGTGCTTGGATGGAGATTAATGTTTTGTTTTAGTTTTTTGAAACAGGATCTTGCTGGGCGATGGTGGCACAAGCCTTTAGGCTGATCTCTGTGAATTTGAGGCCATCCCAATCTACAGAGTGAGTTCCAGGACAGCCAGAGTTAACAATGGAGAAACTCTGTCTCGAAAACACACAAAATAAAAAAATAAAAATATTGAAACAAGGTCTTTTTATGTAGCCCTGGCTGTGCTGGAAATTGATCTGTGAGTTCTAGTCTGGCCTAGAACTCAGATCCACCTGCCTCTGCCTGCTGAGTGCTTTGAGTGCTGGATTAAAGGTGTGTGCCTACCTCTCCCTGTCCTGGGGGGATTTGGGACTCCATCTGTTTGTCTTGCCCTTAGGTGGTACAGAAGCTGACACAGATGGTAGGGAAGAATGTGAAGCTATATGACATGGTGCTTCAGTTCCTGCGCACGCTGTTCTTGCGGACCAGGAATGTGCACTACTGCACATTACGAGCTGAGCTGCTTATGTCCCTTCATGACTTGGACGTCAGTGATATCTGTACTGTGGATCCCTGCCATAAGGTAGTACTGCATGCCTACCTGTGCACTTTGTCCTGTGTCCTCCTCCCCTGAATTCATTAATCTGGGAATGACCTGCTGACCACATCTAAGCTTGCTTCTCAGTCTGCCAGCTTTATGCTTCTCAACACCGCTGGGGGACAGACAGGTCCTGCAGAGACCTAGCTGTCCTGGTGCCTCCTCTGCTAGCCTTCTACTTCTTGGCTGTAAGTGGCAGGCCCTGAAACCATCTTGCTATTGGGCTCCTGGATTCCCCTGTCCCAGAGCCCACAGGGCTTTTTGCTGTCCGTTACCACGGTTATCTAGGAATGGGATTTTCTTCACTTCCCTCTATCCCCACCAAGAGCACAGGAAATCTGAGACCACCTCCTGGGTACTATGTGGTGTTTCTTATTGCTAAGCACTGAGCAATACCACATAGTTGCCATAACATGTCTATCCAGCTGCCAGCCCTGGTTAGTTCCTTTTCTTGGAAGACAACTATGTCTCTTCCATGTACTGTTCTGGACCTTTCTGCTTTGGGACCTGGAGGGGCCTCCTGCTCGGTATAGGCCTCTGGTTCCCCATGAAAGCTCCCTGGTATCTCAGTCAATGTCACATTCCTTTCTGGACACTGGGGAATGAGTACTGTGTTTATTTTTCATTGTTAATACCTACTGGTTGAGTGACCAGGTGAATGATGGTCTTGGCTTTCTAAGCCTGGAGGCCTCTGCTGCCTAGCCTTTGGCATGGCCCCTTTCTATTAATTGCCATTTTCTCTGTCCTTTCCAGGGACTCCTTTCTATTCTGGGCTTGGCCTAGGGTAGTGTCTTGGGCCTTGGTTTGTGTTTTCTTTGCCTCTGCTCTGTATTTGCAGTGCCCACAGCCATTTGGGCAGTGGCAGAGTTTTACCAAGGGATGAGATGTACCAAGGGTACATCTAGAGTGTATACTTCCTTCCTGTAGTTCACCTGGTGCCTGGATGCCTGTATCCGTGAGCGGTTTGTGGACAGCAAAAGAGCCCGGGAGCTACAAGGATTTCTTGATGGCGTAAAGAAGGGGCAGGAACAAGTTTTGGGGTGAGAGTCAGCTCTACGATGGACCTAGTCTTGGGATCCCTAAACTACCATTGATAGTTGGGTCCCATTTCAGTATGTTTTGGGACAGTCATGCTGGGTACCAGGCCCTCTGCTAACAGAGTGCCAACTCATTGCTTGGAGTGAGTCTTAGTAGCAAAAGGATCCATACTTTTGCATGGAGTTTGGGGCCTGCTATTCCTGTGGGAGCCAGCATAGGGAGCTTAGAGAGGGAAGGGTGTGCTGTCTGAGCTGAGGGCTGGATTGGATACTCCAGTCTGATTTCCAGCATCCTCTGCATGGCATGAGTATACAGTGCTTCTGGTACAGCCCTGCCACATTTCTTTATTATATATATTCTTCCACTGGCTGAGCCTAGAGTCTAAGGTAGGGTTTTTGTTTTTGTTTTGAGACAGGGTCTTGCTATGTAGTCCTGGCTGACCTGGGATTCACTATTTAGACCAGGCTGACCTCAAATTCATCACAGAGATCTGTCTGCCTCTCCATCCTGAGTGCTGGGATTAAAGGCATGTACCACCATTACTTGCCTCTGAGTCAGGATTTTTGAAGCAAAGTATGAATTTAGTTTGTGTGTGTGTGTGCGTTAATTTTTTTTCTTTATAGTTTAGAAGATCTTTGAGTAAGTTATGGATAAGTTATGAATTCAGTACAGAGAGAGTCTGGCTTTCTGGGGTCAATCCTTTGGCCCTTGCATCCCAGTCTTTGGCTGTCCCTTTAGTGGTTCTGGCACTGCAGCTAATAGAAACAGAGTAGCCAGGCTTCTCAACTTATACCAAGGTTTGATTTCTTTCAGGGATTTGTCTATGATCCTGTGTGACCCCTTCGCCATCAACACACTGTCCCTGAGCACCATCAGGCACTTGCAGGAGCTGGTTAGCCAGGAGACACTACCCAGGGTGAGCATAGGCATAGCTGGTGGTTACGCAGAGCATACACTATCCACTGTGAAATTGGGTTTCATTCCATAGGTGGGTATTGGTACATGTGTGCCTTATGATCATTCTCCTGGGGTCCTGGCCCTGGAAAGCAGAGACCCTGCTTGTCCAGTGAGACTAGAGTTGGGCACAGTCCCTGTGAGCTCGTGCTGAGGCCTTGGTCTTCTTTCAGGATAGCCCCGACCTCCTCCTCCTACTTAGGCTGCTGGCGCTGGGCCAAGGTGCATGGGACTTAATAGACAGCCAGGTCTTCAAGGAGCCCAAGATGGTATGAGGTCTAGATTCCTCCTTTTCTACTAATTATGGGGAGTAGTAGGGTGGGGCCCTCAGGTAGCAAGACTCTACTCCTAGAGTCTTCTTTAAGTGAACACCCATCAAGGATGTTTGGGTATTTTGTAGACTGGCTGCAAGGTGGTAACCATTATGTGGGGGCTGGGGCCCACAAGGGGCTGCAGGTGCAGCCATGATCATGCCAAATTGGTGGGGGGGTTCAAGAACAAAGCACTGGACATGAGTCTCAGGAAACAGGAAAAAGGGACTCTGGGGACCAATGTCCAATAAAACTGGATTTGAAGAAAGTATTGGGTGGGTTAGGGCAAGGTATACACTGGACAGAGTGGGTTAATGTGTATACTGAGAGCAACCAGGAGCAGTGGGACCTTAGCACACTCAGACACTCCTTCTGCCAGGAAGCAGAGCTCATCACCAAGTTCCTGCCAATGCTCATGTCTTTCGTGGTGGATGACTACACTTTCAACGTAGATCAGAAGCTTCCCGCCGAGGAGAAAGCCCCAGTCACGTACCCCAGCACGCTTCCTGAAAGTTTTACCAAGTAGGACTCCAGGGCAGTGTTTGGGGGAGGTACTAGGGTGGGGCTGCTGGGTGGGCTGACTGATGGCCGTGGCTTCTTGCATGCAGGTTTCTGCAGGAGCAGCGCATGGCTTGTGAGGTGGGACTGTACTACGTCCTGCACATCACCAAGCAGAGAAACAAGAATGCCCTCCTGCGCCTGCTGCCTGGACTCGGTGAGGCCTGATGGGCTGTGCTCCCCTGCCCCCTATGACCTGAGCTCCTGGGCCCTGAGTTGTGGCTGCACCACTGTCTTCCTGCCTTCTCCTCCAGCCTCCATAGTTTGGTTTTCACGTTTAAGTTTCTGTCTGCACTTTACTTCAGTAAGCGCTCTGTGCGCATGTTTGTAACCAGGACTTCGCTGTTTCAGATAAGCTAGTGGGTTTTGTGTTTTTCTACAGAAGGGATTCATACCTTTATAGCCAGGCCTGGTGGAACATGCCGTTAATCCCAGCACTCAGGGGGCAGAGGCAGGTAGTTCTTTGTGAGTTCAAGACTAGCTTGGTCTACATAGTCAACTCAGTCTCTAGGCTTTTGTAGCCTTTACTCGCTAAAGCATCTCGCCAGCCCTTCTGTTTAGGTTGTCCAGGACAACCAAGGCTGCACGGAGACCTTATCTCAACAAAACAAACAAAGAAAAAAACCACCTTTACTTTGTTCTAATTGGCAAAGAATATGGAACTCCTGCAGTGTTCAGACAGTCCCCTTACCCTAGGGGCATACTTTCCTCTAGGTGCCTGGGCTATCATAAGCCAGAAAGAAAGGGAATTCATAGTGGGCTCTTCAGTAGTAAAGCTGTGAGCCAGGGTGTGGTTCAGTGATAGAGCTTTTACCTGGCATGCATAAGGTACTGGATTCTGTCCCCAGCACCATTGAAAAAGGAGGAACAAAAACCACCACCTAAAGCTACAGGCTTTTGAAGAGTTGCCTCAGTGGCATGCTGTGTCTTTGTGATGACAGGCCCCGGGCACCTGCTGACTCATCCTTTCTCTGGATTTAGAGGATTGTGCATAACGATGGAGCCTGTTTTGTTTCTTTTTTCTTTTTCCTTTTTTTTTTTTTTTTTTTTTTTTTTTTTTTGAGACAGGGTCTCACTGTGTAGCCCTGGCTGTCCTGGAACTTGCTCTATAGACCAGGCTGGCCTCGAACTCAGAGATCCACCTGCCTCTGCCCCTTGAGTGCTGGGCACCACCACCCGGCTTCTTTTCTAAATGCATTTTCAAGTTGCTGGTATACCTACCTCCTGCTGCTGTGTGCAGATTGGTTTATGCAGCTCCCATCTCACTGGATTTTCTCGACCTGGCCTTAGTTTTCTTCTCAACAAGTTACCACAGACTTAGCAGTTTGAAACAATGTAGATTTACTCCCTGTGGTTCTAGAGGCAGGAAATTTGAAGTGACCCTTGCTGATCTAAAATCAGGTATGGCCAAACTGACTCCTCCTGTAGTCTGTGTCCGCTCTAGCTCTAGGGACATCCACTGGTCAGAGTCAGCTTGCTTGTTTAAAACCTTAGGAACACACGCAGTAACTTGGATTTGCCTTGCCAGCATTATGGCCTGTCCTTCCTGGTTGGGGCATCTCTACCCAGAGTGCACCCGCCTATGGAGCACCAATCACGTTCAGAAAAATTTTAAGAGGGCTATGTAGATGGCTTGGTCGTTAAGAGCACTGGCTGCTCTTCCAGAGGACTCCCATTTGATTCCAGTACCCACATGGCTCACAACTGTCTACAACTCTCTCTCTGTAGTTAGTGCAAGCTGTCTTGGAACTTATGTAAACTAGGCTGGCCTTGAACCCACAGAGCTCCACTTGTCTCTGCTTCTGCCTCTGCCTCTTGAGTGCTGTTCATGTCATTGGCTGTGAGCAAGACTCACACTGCTTGGCCATCTGTCCTACTTTGGTATCTTCAGAGTCTGGCAGTGTTTCTTTGTGTTTTGTTTGTTTGTTTTGGTTTTTTTACTATTTTATGTGCATTGGTATGAGGGTGTCAGAGCCCATGGAACTGGAGTTACAGACATTTGTGAGCTGCCATGTGGGTGCTGGGATTTGAACCCCGGTCCTCTGGGAGAGCAGCCAGAGCTCTTAACTGCCGAGCCATCTTTCCAGCTCTTTTTTTGTGTTATTAACTGAGGAGTCCAAACTCTGGAGGGTTTGGCAGAATTCCCTTGCTGTGTACCCTTCTGCTTGTCTCTCTGGTTGTCTGTGGGTTCTGTGGAAGCCAGTTCGGACCAGAGCCCCTGGCTGTCGGGCAGAGCATCTTTCTTTCCCCATGCTAGCTGTGGCCTTGATTCTGTGCTTATAGCCACAGACCACCTATCCACTCCATCTGATCCTTTTTGTTCACCTGAGTCCTGTTCAGACCTCAGTGGAGAGTCCCTGAGGGCAGAGACCTAGCCACAGTGTTATGTTTACAGTGGAGACCTTTGGTGACCTGGCCTTCAGTGACATCTTTCTCCACCTGCTCACTGGGAGCCTGGCACTGCTGGCTGATGAATTTGCCCTGGAGGATTTCTGTAGCAGCCTCTTTGATGGCTTCTTCCTCACTGCCTCCCCCAGGTAGGACGCAACCCACTGGACCTTCATTTTCTGTGGGTTCCTGTGATTGACAGTTTAGAAGGGGAATAAAGCTGCTGAAGGACCACAGACGTGTCTTTGAGCACTGGGACCTGTGCTACACTGAGGTGTAGTTCTCAGATGACCCTGGGTCATTTCTATTCTGCCTCTAGGTAGAGTAGGAGGAGCTGAAGACTTGTCCCTTCCCCCACAAGGGTGGGCTGTGTCTAGAAGGAAAGTAGCTGTTCTGCCCCTCCCGCCCCCACTGGTCTCTTCCAGGAAGGAGAATGTGCATCGGCATGTGCTGAGGCTTCTCCTCCACTTGCACCCAAGAGTGGCCCCTTCTAAACTGGAGGCATTGCAGAAGGCCCTAGAGCCTACAGGCCAGGTGGGTACCCTCAGTTTCCACTCTTGTAGAGTATTGCTCTGCGTATGCCTGGCCAGCCAGCTGTGGCATGCATGTCCTTCGTGCTTACCTCATGTTCTTCATGGTTGGTCTCGCCTGTTGGTGTACTCTTCCACGTAGGCTCAGATCACCTGCCTTATTGCATTCCCATGCCTGGTTTCCACAGAGTGGGGAAGCCGTGAAGGAGCTCTACTCCCAGCTTGGTGAGAAGTTGGAGCAGCTGGACCATCGGAAGCCCAGTCCTTCGCAGGCTGCAGAGACACCAGCGCTGGAGTTGCCTCTTCCCAATGTGCCTGCTCCAACTGCGCTGTGAGGCTCTGTGAACTGTTTAGCAGTAGTGCCCCTATGGAAGGAGGCTTTAGTCAGCTTGGAGTGCAGGGTGAGCTGAGGGCTGTTCCTTGGCAAGGTACTCCCTCCTCTGAGTTGCTTCCTGGAGCTGGTCCCAAAAGGTCCACGTGCACATCAAAGGGGAGCCATGATGGCATGGTAGGGCTTGGCCCCTGCTTGACCCTAGCAGAGATGGATGGTGGTTGGGATTAAGAAAAGTCCAGTTAGTTTTCCAAGGGCAACAGGCACAGGACTGACTGACCTGATACTCAATCTGGACAAAGCCCAAGGAGAAAGGTATGCTGGCTTTGCCAAAGCAGGTTTGCTGGGCCTGATAGCCCAAGCACAGGAGTTGTACCTCCACAGAAGCGAGGTCTGCTGGTGTGCACAGCCCTTGCTGACTGAGATTCTGTAGGCAGAGCCCTGCCCTGCAGCTCTCCACTTCAGAAGCAAATTCTTGCCCAGCTACACGTCTGGCCCTTGAGTGGAAGACAATGGGTGTACACACGGAAGTTTCCATTATGTAAATAAAACACATTTTGATAAATCCATGGTGAGAGGATTCTATCTTGTCTTGGGCCTGGGTGCAGGAGTGGGTTCAACATTCTTTTTCTTTTTTTTTGATATAGGGTCTCACTATAGCTCTGGCTGGCTGGAACTTACTCTGTACACTAGGGTGGACTTGAACTTGCAGAGATCCTCCTGCTTTTGCTTCCTACATATTGGGACTAAAGATGTGTGCCACCATGCCAGGCAGGTGCAACATTGTTCTGGATAGTCAGTGTTTGGGCCTCTGTGCCAGCAGCCCTGCTCTGAGTGACCTGGTTTAGGGCCCAGCTGCTGGGAGATCTCAGCCTCTCAGAGCACCTTGGTCTCTGTTCCGGTATCCAGGTGTGCAGCCTTTCATTCCTTTCAAAACAAGGGATAAGAATCCCTAGGAGGACCAAGGACAAGCCGTAGGTCAGAGTGATTCTGAACATGAGACTTTACAGCCATGTGGCAGCTTAGTTATCCCCTGGGTGGCTTGGGAAAGTTCAGCTGGGCACTGGGCGTTACTGTTCCCTTCAAGACATGAAACAGCAGACAGGGCTGAGCAGGACAGCTGTCTGAAGCATAATGAAAGCCCTGCCGCCTGTGATGGCTTCAGGCAGGTGTGGGTGGCTGTGGGGCCTTAAGTCTATGCCTAGTTTTTCTCAGTTGGGAATGAATGGTATGTGCCTGGCTGAGTCTGGCTTTTTGTCACTGGGTGGGGCAGGGAGCAGGCAGGTGAGTATATCCCTGAAGCTGAGGGTGGGGAGAGGCTGTATTAGTTCAGTACTGTACAGGCTAGATGAGTCAAAGTGTTTTGTTCTTTTCCTCTCAAGGATCTGGTCCAAAGTCCAGGTTGTATGGATAGCCATCTTTCTGGCAGAGGCCTGAGGCATAGGGTACCCCACGGTGACAGGGAGGAGTGTGTGTGTGTTTTCTCTTTAAAGCCATGGGACTGAGGTTGCCGTTCCCACAACCCCATTTGATCCTAAACAACAGCCTTTGGAGGCACACCACAGTATATTGAATTTTCAGCCTTCCACTACCTCTTGAGTGTGGGGGGGCGGTTTGGGAGGAGGCTTCAACACATGACATCACAGCCAGATCACTGTGGGACCACAGGAACACTGCTAAGTTTCCAGCAGACTAGAGGTCAAAGGTCATAGGCCTTCTGTTAGGGGAAGTGCTGCTGGATTTTTTTGTTTGTTTTTGTTTTTTCGAGGCAAGGCTTCTTTCTCTGTTGTAGCCTTGGCTGTCCTGGGACTCATTCTGTAGGCCAGGCTAGCCTGGAACTTGGAGATCCACCTGCTGCCTTCTGAGTGCCGGGATAAAAGGCATGTGCCTCCACTGCCCAGTAGTGTGTGATTAAAAATAGAAAAAACAAGACTCTGGATGGTGGCAATGATCCAGTAGTAAAAAGCGTATGATAGGGATTTGTTGGGTGTCATATCCAGGTAGCTGTTACTTACATAGCCCAGGCATTTCAGAGAGGGCAGGCTGTACGGTCCAGATCCCGGGGGTCTTGGGACTGTTTTCATGTGCTCAGGAGGTGAGTGAGGCTACATGGGGTAGATTGGAAAGGACTGTGCCATGAAGAGAAGCAGTGAGTGGACTGTCTGCTCCACAAGGTCACTGGGCAGAGTGAAGAGTTGCTAAGGCTCAGGATTGGCATAGACACAGTGGCCAGTGTGGCTGGACTCTGCTAGTGTGGCCAAGTGTGCCTTCAGGAGTTGTGGAAGGAAAGGGCCTGGTGCGTAAAGAGGGGGTCAGGGTTGGGGCTGGTGAGGTTGGACTTTACAATAAGGTTAAGCAAGGGGGTAGACAGTGGGGCTTGTGGATCTTCTGTCTATGAGGCCTTATCCTTGCAGAGATGAACTCTGGGACATGAGTTCTTTGAATGTGTCACTTCTCTTTAGCAAGTCTTTTCCTTTTCTCAGAATGGGGCCCTGGACATCAGAGAGTTTGGCAGAGTAGCCTCTTGCAAAAATGACTGGCCAACCTAACCCAATCCTTCCAGTCCCTGGAGATTACCCTGTCCCTTTCTTTCAGGGTCTGGTCAGCAGCCTCAGGGCCCAGTTTCCTTCCTGGGTCAGAAAAGTCTTACAGACTAAAAAGCCAAGGTCTCTAAGAGCCCCTCCCTCCAGGGCTTAGTCAGTGAGCTACCTGCAATGACATTTCACACAGTCTGTGAGGTGCAGGTGGATCATGAGTAAGGCTAAGTTATCTGAAGGGATCTGGGAACACACTTGTCCACCCTGGCCGGCCACTCTTTGAACTTTGTGAGAGTTCTGGAAAGTTCAGGAATTCAGGCTAGCCAAGGAAACAACCAGCTCCCTTTCAGAATGGGAGGAATCTGGGAACACCCAGGCAGACCCCTTCCCGAAGAAATGAGCATGTGGGTGGGCAGGGTTAGAAGCAAGCAGGTTTCCATGAAAAGCCTAAAGTTTCTTTCTTTCTTTTCTAACTCTTGGCCCAGGAACATTTCTAAATGTTCTCCTCCCTCTCCACAAGGACGCTAGCCATGAGTGGGGTTCTGTCCATGGCTCTAGGACTTCTAGCTCTTGTGTCTTATCCTCTGAGAGGTCCAGCTGAACCGACAAATGGGTGGAGGGAATGGCAGAGTAGGGGAAGGGACGGAGACAGGGAAAGGAAGGAAGGATTAGGAGGCACCCAGCTGAGCAAGTGACCTGCTTTCTGTTTTCTACTTGTTCAGTCAGTTGAGAGCCTCAGTAGGTTCCATAGGGTCCCTTAGTCAGTTTTGCTAGGTCAGGAGAAGGACAATCTTGGCAGAGGAGGGGTCAGAAGAGGAGAGCCTGAGCTTTCAGGAGCCCAGGAGGCCTAGGGGAAGAGCTGCTGCCCCTCCTTTATGTGCCCTGGCAGAGGCATAAGGGCCAATATTGAGTGTGCTGCCGGATAGGGGTTCTGGGCAAGTCAGCCAGGCCTCCCCCACCGGTGGATCGGTTCAGCCCAAGCTCCGCCTGCCAGCACCCGACTCACTTCCTTTGCATCTAAGCGGAAACCTCCCCAGAGCTTCCTCTGCTCCTGTCCCTGGGGACCTGCAGGAGTCGCTACCCCTTCGAGCTTGAGCTGGGACAGCCGGACCCTGACCCACCCACCTCACCCTCTGGAGGGAAGACTAGCATTTCCTGCTTCCTGAGTTGCTGGCTACTGGCCTCGGAAGGGAGTGGTTGAGCTGGGGAGCCTGAGCAGCTGCAGGTAGGGGAAGAGTGGAGAAGTTCAGGCCAGCCTCCTCACAGTCAGGGCTCTAACCTTGTTTTTGTTCATTTTTCTGTTTGTTGTCTTCACTGGGAGAATGTTTAGGTACCCCAGATTTGGGCATGGGTGGGGGCTAGGGGTGGGAGTGGGGTTGAAAGGCCTAGGTTGTGGTTGGGGGTAGGGTTGTCAAAAACATGAAAGTTTGGTCTGCACATTCTTTCCCACCAACTGTCCCTGAGTATGGGGGAGTCTCAGCTCTTAGAGGTGCCTCTGGTCCAAAGGGCTTACTTCGGTCCTGTAAGGTGCGGGCTGTGTGTGCGTGTGTGTGTGTGTGTGTGTGTGTGTGTGTGTGTACAGGGTCCAGTTTGACCCTCTACACTCCTAATTGGTGAGGTTGCGACCTTGAATCCTCTACTGCTCCCTCCAAGAGGGAAGTCAGCCAGATAAATTATACGCTCTTTCCCCCTCCCCCCTACTTCCTCAAGGCCCAAGCCTTCTCTGGGAGGACTCAAGAGATTTGCATGCCTTGGGGCCCTCCTGCTGAGCAGCGGCTTCCTGGTCATCGGGGTGAGGCGAGGCCGCGCCGGTATCTTGGCCTTAAAGTACCTAAAGGGATCCCCAGAGGCCAAGATCGGGGACTCAGGAGATCTTCCCGTTTTTCTGTTGCAGGGAGGAGACCTGCATGCCCAGCACAGCTCCTGCGCCATGGACCAAGGCAAACCTAGCCTTGAGCCCCGCATAATCGCACCGGTGCGCGCTGTGCTCCGTCTGCGACGCCGAGTCTGCGTCCTGCGCAAGCGGCGCCTCTTGCAGCCGGGCACCGAGGCAGGGGCAGGGGCAGGGGCCCTGGGGCCCGGCGGCAGCTCGGGCACTCCGCGTGCAGACCTAGACCAACCTAAATTCTTCACTTTCGACAGCCTGACGGAGCTGTCTTCCAGGACACCCCGCAAGAGGCGTAGGCGTAGCCGGGTAGTCCTCTACCCCGAAACCTCACGGAAATACCGACCCCGCGCGGAGCGCCAAAGCCGCGCGCAGCGGTGCCTGCTGCTGCTTGTGGCCATCGTCGGGTTCCAGGTTCTCAATGCCATCGAGAACCTGGATGATAACGCACAACGTTATGACCTCGACGGACTGGAGAAAGCCCTGAGGCGTTCTGTGTTCGGCCAGCCAGCTGCTGTCGGCCGCATCATGGCGCTGCTGCGGGACTACCTGGCCACCCACGTGCACAGTCATCCCTTGCTCCTGGCGCTGCACGGGCCCAGTGGTGTAGGCAAGAGTCACGTGGGGCGCCTGCTGGCGAGCCACTTCCGTGCTGTGCTGGAGGATGGCACGTTAGTGCTGCAGTACCATGCACGACATCACTGTCCAGAGCCGCGACCGGTTCAGGACTGCAGGGAGGAGCTGGCACAGCGTGTGGCCAATGTGGTGGCACAGGCTGAGGCTGAGGAGAAGACCCCTCTCTTGGTCCTGGATGAGGCTGAGCTCTTGCCACCTGCGCTTCTGGATGAGCTGCACAGCCTCCTACAGCCACAGCGCTCGCACCATTTCCACAATGCTATCTATGTGCTCCTAAGCGGCACTGGTGGGGTAGAGATCACGCAGTTTGTACTGCAGAACGCATCACGTATGTTGCCCCCACAACTCCACAGTGCAGGCAGAAGTCAGGCTGAAGAGTCTCAGGCCGAGGAGGAGTTACACACTCGCCTTCGGGAGCTCCTGGGCCGAGAGCATCCCCTGTGGCACACTGCAGCCATTGTGCCCTTCCTGCTACTGGACAAGCCAGACGTGGTCAACTGCTTCCGAGAGGAGATGGCGGGAGAGGGCTTTTTTCCTGAGCAGGCACTGGCAGAGCACCTGGCAGAGCAGCTCAGCTACTACCATGTCGCTGGACATGAATTTGCCATCACTGGCTGCAAACAGGTAGTAGCTAAGGTCAACCTCTTGCAGCACAAGCCTGTACACGCTGAACACTAGCCAGTGGCCCCCAGACATTTGAGCTGTTGAGGAAAACAGGTGATCTGTGGCCTCCAAGCTGGTTCACTCCAGGAGCTGGGGTGGGGGTGAGTCTGATGTAGTGGCTCAGATCTGAGCTCCTCATTTCCTACTCCACCCCACCCCTGAGCCTTGAGATTTCTTAGGGTCACCAGGAAAATAACCACCTTCTGGTCTGTAGTCTGGTCGGTCACCCCTCCTCAGCTCCATCATGTCCCAGGATCATGTGATAGGCCTCCTATAACCCCAGGAGGTAGACAGTTGGCACTTTTTATCTGGGAGGGTGAGTAGCTGTGGTGGGAACCTGGTCCTGTTTCTCCAGGCCCTCCTGAGAAAGTAGAGGGTTGGATAGATGTCTACAAGCCAGTGAGTGAATCCAGTGGAATCTCTCAAATACTCTCTGGAACATGGACTCCAGACTCTCAACCTTTTGAATCCCTTTATCCTAGCTACTTATTTGATCCAGAGACAGACATACAGAGCGGTCCTTATGTAGCTGGTAGCTACAAGGTTTAGGGTCCTGCTCATCAGAAGAGGTTAGAAAGGAGGCACCCCTGGGGAGGAGGGGGGTAATGTGACCTCACTCATCCTGGGGAGACCTGCTGCAAAACCACCTAAGCTCAGGCTTGCCTAGAGAGGATCACCAGCTTGGTCCCTGAGCAGGTCCTGCACATCCCGATGTCTCCCGTTTAGCTCGCCCCAGCTGTAGTCTGAGGACGGTGTGGTGCAGGATGGACACCCCGACACGGAGCGCTGCACACAGCTCTTAGGCCTGGGAGGTGACTGGCACATTCTTCCTGAGCGTGAACCCCAGAACTACCCCCTGCTCTGATGTCTCCCTGGGGTTGGAAGGCTGGGCCAGCGGTGGGATGTGGAGGATTGGATGGCCAGACCCGGAACTCCAAGAGCCAGGCTTCGTTCACCTCAGCTCACCCGCTGAACCTCCAGGAAGGGGGAGGTTCTTGCTCTGCCTTCAGGCCTGTGTGTTGACACTTCAAGGGGTGGTGTGTGTGTGTGTGTGTGTGTGTGTGTGTGTGTGCATGACCTGCTGAGTGAGGGTACTGGCCAGTCCTTGCAGGACGATGTGGGGGTCCTCAGCACTCCGCAAGAAGAGACCTCCAGGATCTTCACCTGAACATCTAGAGAGCATTGGCTTAGTGAAGATCCAGACCCATGCAGACTTTTCTTTTTATTTATAAAACAATACATTTCTAAAATAATTGCATCAATTTCTAGTCTTAAGAGGCTTGTACAACTCAACACTGAGCAGGTTACATCAGGCTTGTGAATGAACTGAAGCTCAAATCTAACCATCGACGTCTTCTTTTGGTTTTATGTCTGCTAACCTATGAATTGAGAAAGGCACACTGAAACCCGTTAATGGTAGGTTCACCAACTTCTCTCTCAAAGCCTCTATTTAATAATTCCTGGTTTTGGAGATGGGCACGATGGCTCATGCCTTTAATCCCAGCACTTGGGAGGCAGAAGCAGGCAGAGCTCTGAGTCTACAGCCTACAGTCTACAGAGTTCCAGAAGAGCCAGAGCTACGTGGAAACCCTGTCTCAAAGTCCCCCACCCCCAAGTGATAATAATTTGTGGCTCAGGCTCACCTTGAATTTATGAGCCTCCTAAATGCTGTAATTACACTTGTGCACCACCAAACTGGCCAAATGATTTTCTAATGTTTCAATATCTGAGAAATTCTAAAGAGGGAAGTGTAATAGGAAGCAGAGCTTCATAATGCAGCCCGGAGAACTGTGCAGGAGGTCCATAAATAACTTTTTGTTGTTGCTGCTGCTTTTGTTTTTGTTTTTCGAGACAGGGTTTCTCTGTGGTAACTCTAGCTGTCCTGAATTCATTCTGTAGACCAGGCTGGCCTTGAACTCAGAGATCTGCCCGCCTCTGCTTCCTGAGTGCTGGAATTAAAGGCGTGTGCCACCCCTTCAACAAAGTCACATCTCTTAGCCCTTCCCAAATAGTTATACCAACTGGGGACCAAGTAATTAAATATATGAAGCTATGGGGGCCATTCCCATATAAATCACCATACATAACCCAAACCAAAACAAACCTGGAGATAGAAGTTGGAGGAGGAAATAGTTTTATTCAAGGCTAGGTTTGGGAAAGCAGAGTAAGGGTCTATCAAATCAAAAAGTTTAAAATTTCCCATTTTCCAAAATGGAAAGGTCTTGAGGTGCTGGTGGGTGTGATGGGTGGAAGATTACAGCACTGGGCAAAATTCTTTGCCCTCAAAACATGTTCTTTGACCTCCTGATCTGCAAAGCTGGAGGACAGAAACGTCTTATCAATGTTAGAATGTTAGGTGTCACCTCCTTTGCTCTCGGTAGCACATTGATTTTAGAAACATGAACAATAGTGGTTAAAGGAAAGGAGAGAGATCACAAGCAGCCTCTCCACAGTCTGCAGTAACGCATGCCAGGCTTGGAGATCAGGTAGTGTTTCACTCTAAGTCATTCCATGATTATAAAACAGTGGCTTCTAGGCTGGGCTTTGCCTTGGGTTATTTCATTTTACAAAGCCGAATTTGGCTCCATTTTGAGAAACCCAGAGGCAGGATGACTCCGCAGTTCCCTGCACACGTAGACAACGCTAGTTCGGCAGTACTCATGACCATCATGATAAATGACTTAAGCCTGTAGGTAAAAAGGTGTCATGTGAACACATAGTTGTGTTAAAAACACCAGAAAAGCGAGGCCCCGAAATGAATGAACACAACCAGGTTAAGGAAAGGTGAAACACCTTCCCCTGGGTCACATAAAGAGCACTCGTACCACAGTGACCAGAGCACCACTGGTTCAGACCAGTCATCTGAACACTCAGTTGGCCAAGGGAGCAGCAGGGACCCCAGACCATCAATCACGGTCCCTGAGCTTAAGCTCGGCTTGGTCCCCACTGCTGACTCAAACTGCCATTTGTCTGTCTTCTGTTCCACCTCGTCCTGTACCTTGCCTCAGCAGGTCTGCTCAACCCTGAGACTTGGCTCAAGCGTATCTGTCACCCTGGGCTTGGCTCTGTAATGGTGTTCCCAACAGCTCTCTGACAATGTTATTCACTAGCTGCCCTTTGACTTAGAGATTCTCTTTGCGGTCTTACCAGATTCCTGCCTCTTCCTATAATAAAACTCTGAACTCCTTGGACTCTGATGCAGCCTCTTTCACCCATTTTGTACATAGATATACATAGAATGTGTGATTTGAGATTCATATGAGTAGTTAAGACTGGGACAGAAAACCTGTGTCAATGGCCAGCCATCACAGGAAATCAGGACTACTTGAACAATTGCAGCCACAGCAACTGACCTAGTTTATGAGTTTATTTTTATCCACTAAGCTCTGACATTGTGGAGAGGCACAAGTGTGGACATCTGTGTTTCTGAGAGCATGCTCACGGCAGCAGGGTAGCTAGAGGTTAGACAAAAGGTACGAAGGTGCTGGTGGCAAGGCTCTGATGAGGCCCGTTAAGGAAGGCTATGTCTTTCTGGCAAAACAGTATTTTTGTAAAATAATTTTAAAGGTTTATTATTATTCTTTTAAAGTTTTATTTGTTAAAAGCTGGGCGGTGGGCCAGGCGGTAGTGATGCACACCTTTAATCTCAGCATTCGGGAAGCAGAGGCAGGTGGATCTCTGTGAGTTTGAGGCAGCTTGCTGGTCTACATAGTGAGTTCTAGGACAACCACAGATCTATAGTGAGACCCTGTCTCTAAAAATAGTAATAATAATAATAATAATAATAATAATAATAATAAGCCAGTCTGTGGTGGCAGACAACTTAATCCCAGCACAAGCAGGCAGATTTCTGTGAGTTTAAGGCCAACTTGGTCTACAGAGTGAGATCTTGGACAGCCAGGGCTACGTAGAGAAAACCTGTCCTGAAAAAAACCAAGTAAAATAAAATAAAACAAAAGACATACCATTCTCCTATAATGGGCCCACCAATCACCTAAGCAGGAAACTGTTCTAGGGACTTTAAGAAAGAATATAAAGACTGCCCAAAAGTATAGACAGGCACAGTGGTCTCTGGCTATCACCTGCTCTCACCCTTGTCAGTGCTCGCTTTACCTTGTAATAAAACCCACCTGTGTTGGGGCTCAGCCGTTAAGAACATTTGTTGCTTTTCCAGAAGACCCAGGTTCAATGTCTTGGCACCCACACAGAAGCTCATAACCCTTTGTAGCTTCAGTTCCAGGGCGTCTGGAGCTATCTTCCAGCCTCTGTGGGCCCCAGGCACACATGTGGTGCACAGACACACAGGCGGGCGAAACACCCATACACTTAATAAGAAAAAAGTAAAAAATAAAAAAACACGTGTCTCTCACTGTGTTCTACGCGTCACTTCTCAATTCTCTCACGGAGACCAAAAGAATCAGGAAGCCGAGGGGCGCTCAGAGCAAGACCTTGACCCTCGGGAGGTGGAGGCAAGGAGGATTTGAAAGTTAAAAATATTAGCCCCCATGGTGGTGGACGCCTTTAATCTTAGCACTGGGGAGGCAGAAGCAGGCGGATCTCTGAATTCAAGGATAGACTGGTCTACAGAGTGAGTTTCTGGACAGCCAGGGCCGCACAGAGAAAGCCTGTTCTAAACAAACAAACAAATTGTGCGGGCGCTGGAACCAGGATCTTAACCAAGCTGGACGAGTGCTCCACCATGGTGACACATGCCTAGTCCGCAAAGTTTTTATTGTTTTTAATTATTTTTTGTGGGGGGAGGGGGTTGAGACAGGGTTTCTCTGTGTAGCCCTGGCTGTCCTGGAACTCACTCTGTAGACCAGGCTGGCCTATGAACTCAGAGATCCACCTATGTCTGCCTACTGAGTGCTGGGATTAAAGGCGTGTACCACCACCTCCCAGCATTAAAAATTATTAATTTCAAATTTATTTTTTGAGAGAGGGTCTCATTATGTAGGTCTCTGGCTAGCCTCTAACTCACAGATTCGGAGTGCTGAAACCGTAGGCATGCACCAGCCAGCAAGCCCAGCTGCGTACACCAGTGTATGTACATGAATACATGTACCACAGCTAGTGTGTGGAGGCCACAGGACAACTCCGTGGGGCTGGCTCTCTCCTTTCCCCTTTACATTGTTTCTGAAGGTGGAATTCAGGTGAACAGACTTGTGCAACCAGTGCCATTACCTATTGAGACATCTCCCCAGCCTTCAGAGGTAGTTTTGATAGGTGCGTTATTTTACTTTTCTATTGTGATAAAACACCATGACCCAGGCAACTTATTTTTAAAAAAAGCATTTAAAGCTTATGGTTTCAGAGGCTTAGAGTTCATAAGGGTAGCAGGGAAGGCAGCACAAGGGTGCTAACCCCTGGGCCCACAGGGGTCTTGCCTATGTGGCTCCCTGCTGAGGCCCCAGACTCTAGACCCAGGGGTATCCTCTGATCTATCCTGATGATCGTTTGGAATGTGTTCTGTTTCCTGCAGCCATCCGAAGTGTGGCCCTTGTGTGGCCTACAGCTATCTGTTGTAGTTGCTCCTATTGCTGGGGCAGCTCAGCAAGAGTGAAAGAGGCATTTTTCATAATTACAAACTCTGCCAGACCTCAACAGAGATAACCACCGTCATGGCCAGTGCCATACTGCCAGTGGAACCGCAAGCCTCTGAGCTCAGGTGTTTTTATTCTTTCAGAACTCCTCAGGTGTTCTACTGATAGCACATGCAGATCATTAGCAATTAAACACCCCCACAGAGATCCAACACCTGCAAACAATATAGAACATCAAGGCCTATGCATCCCTTTTTCCAACAGTGCACAAAACAATTATTTTACACATAACTAAAACAAAAAACAAAAACATCTACAACAATCTGTGCTCTGAATCTTTGAAGTCCTAGGCTTGGAATAGCCTCCTTTTTCCATTAGGTCAAGACAGCACATTATCAGGCCAACGGCTTGGTGAGGGGTCATCACTCTAAGCTTGTTTGTGTATCCTGGAGACTTCAGACTGGTCCAGAGGCACCAGCCACGTGGCTGGCCTCCATTATGTAGTGGCACATCTTGGGCTGCTCTTCTGCCAAGCGCCCCGCCTTCTGATCCATTTGCTTACCCACAAATGATCAGTCTTCTAACTTCAGCAACACTGCCAAGGCTTGCTATGCATTCCCTTCCTGATTTTTCCCTGTTTCTTTCTCTCCATCCAACCTGCCCTTCATACACTGAAGCCACATTCCATTGCTGTAGACCAGGCTGCCTAGTCAGAATTGGCCCATCTGGTTCCGATGTCATCAGTTCCTGAGAACTTGCCCTCTGTCCCAAAACCCGCCTTGTCAGGTCTCCGCGCCTGGGGCAGCGCCTTTCTGCCCTGGGCCGTGACAGTTCTTGCTCCTTTGCGACCTTTAGTACTTCACCTAACCTTCTCTGCCTGCCTTCTACGAAAGGAGGTTGGAGCTGTGGTTAACGGGGTAGGTCGACGCCACCGATCACCTCTGCCGTACACCTCGTGCTCTTGGAAGGGACGGCAGTGCAGTCAGTGGCCACAGGATGGCAGCATCGTCCCGTGGACCAGCCGCATCGGCCTCCATCCCTGCTGCCACCCTTTCCCTCCTGCCCGCTCCAGGCTCCTGAACTCCTGGACAAAGTCCTCGGACAGGAAGGGCCGAGGTCATCAGAGGCTGGGGAGGTCCCGTCTGGGCAAGGTGGGTCGGAGATCCAGAGAGCCAAGCTTGGGCCCTCCACTCCTGACCCGGCCACCGGTGCCTCTGGAACGAAGGGGAACCCCGCGCGGGGTGACCCGAGATCCCTGCTCCGGTTTGGTCCAGGACTAGAGTCCAGACTCTGCTTGGGTCTTATGCAACCTCTTCGTCCCGGGGAGGGCGGCAGTGTCACCATGGGTGTCTACCAGCCCTGCATACGTGCGCCTGGCCCCGGGAGCGGCTGAGAGGCGCGTCTGGAGCGGCCGGCAGTGGGTGCCCGTGCAGCCGTGCGCCCGAGGGCGCCGCTCCCCGCGCCTCGCCCGGCCCGCTCGCTCGCAGGAACGGCCCCGCCGGCTCTGAATGTAGAGCTCTGCCTTTGTGAGTGCCTGCCCGCCCCGCCCGCCGCCGCCCTCATTAGCATAGCAGCTGCTCGCCGAGCGGGGACCCGCGCGGGAGAGGGCAGAGGCCTCCGGGATGAATGGGGCCGCGGCTTTGGTGCGACCGGGAGAAGAAAGACCGACAGACGGACGCGCAGGGGGCTGTTGGAAGGACAGCCAACCAGAAGAATGCGCCGCACCCGGGCGGGGGTGAGGCGGTGGGGGAGGGCGGCCTCCAGGGACCCCAGAGCGCCAGGAGGGTCTTGCCAAGGCCTCAGAAGGAGCAGTTGCTTAGGTTCCCAGACCTTCGACGGCCCCTCCTATGGCTTGAACCCTTATACTGGGGCCTTGGGCTTTGTTCCGTAGCAGGCCCGGGCGCTGGGCCTCCTTTCCTGTCCTCCAGTCCTTCAAGGCCTGGGTATGTTGCCTCCTCCCCTCAGGCTTCGTGGGAGCACCAGGAGACAGCTGCCCTTCCAGGTCAAAGGGTGGCTGTCCCTTGATCTGTGATGAGCTACCAGAACTTTGGGGTCAGACTGTCCTATAGCTCTTTTTCTTCCCCTCTCTGGGCTGCTGTAACCCGAACCCGAACCCCACCTGTGGGTTTGGGCACCACTCTTACAAGTTGACAATTTTTTCCACATTTCTGGCAGTAAATGTCTTCTGTGTAATGGGTTAGATCAGAGATGGAGAGGAGCCAACCCCCCTCCTGAGAACAGTGGGACAGGCCTTGGCCTTTCCATTCTGTTTGTGTCCTTCCTCCCTTCAGGGTTTCAGTGTCCTTGGTGCCCAATCCTTCCCTAGGCCCTCTCAGTGCCTCTTGGCCTGTATCCTTACGTGGCCACAGGCACATCTGCAGCTCTGGACAGGGGTGGACAGCCAGGACAGAGGTGAACCTGGGTCACCTGTGGCTTCTTTTTACCTGCCCTAACCTGGACCAGCAGGGACCTGGACCTGGATAGGAATTTTCTGGAGACTTGGCTAGCCAATTCCTGCCAGCTCCATTGCAATGGGCATCAGGTTGAGCTCCAAGGACCACTGGTCGCTGTATTCCGGGGAAATGGGCGCCAGACACATGACAACTTTGACTGGGTCACATCTAGGGAGCAGAGACTTCATGTCTCTTCCTATCCCACAGGCAGTGTGCTTTGTCACAGGAGCCATGCTCTGGGACTGACCGCTCCTCTTGCTGAGCCATTCAGGTTCTACCTGACCTAAGGACATCAGCTAAATCCCAGCCTGCTCTGCCTGCCTGCCTACCAGCCCAGGAGGCTAGGGCCAGGGGTAGCTGGGTACACACTGCTCATTCTGGAAAAAGCTGCCAATGGTTCCCTTGAAGGCAAGATGACCAGCTATGTGCTCTTACACTTTGTCTATGGATTCTTGGACCTTACTAGCGGAGATTCTTCCCATAATTCTGACCCCACCAGGGGAAGGACTGTGATGACTTTAGAGTGGGTGCCTGTTTTCTAGGCTGCTGCATCAAAGGAGGCTGCGTCTTCAACACAGCCCAGTCCCTCTTCTGCTAGTTTGGCCCGTACAGACAGCGCCTTTCTCTGAGAAAGACAATGGGTTCCACTAGGGCTTTACCCTGGCCATCTCTTCCTCTTTGAGATAGGATTTCTCTGTGTAGCCTCGGATGCCCTGGAACTCGCTCTGTAGACCAGGCTGGCCTCAATCCTCTTGACTTCTGCCTCCCCAGTGCTGGGATCAAAGGCCTCTGCTACCTCACCCAGCTTACCCATCTCTTCTCAGATTTATTCCATTCATGAGGCAACACAGCCTGTTGGAATACCTTCAAAGAGGACTTCAGGAAGGTGCATGGTTGCACAGTGGCAGCCATGTGCCTGGAAACCCCCAGAGCAGTTCTCAACCTGTGGGTCATGACTTCTTTGGGGTAGACGGCCCTTTCTCAGGGGTCACCTAAGACTATCTGCATATCAGATACGTATATTAAAATTCATAACAGCAGAATTAGTTATGAAGTAATAACAAAAATAACTTTATGGCTGGGGGGCTCACCACAACATGAGGAACTGTATTACAGGGTTGTAGCATTAGGAAGGTTGAGAACCACTGCCCTAGAGCCTCTCTTGGGAGGACTTAAAGGTGCTGCAGAGGAAAAGACTCTTGTTAGCCTCCTCCTCCTCACACTACAAGTTAATACTTGGACCAGTCTGGGGAGAGGGTGAGGACTTAAGAGACTTGGCTGGCCACTTCCTTCCAGCTCCACTGCAGAAGGCAGTTTGCTGAGCTGGAAGAACAGCGGGCCACAGTGGACATCAGCGACAGGATAGCTTTGGACCTGTCTCCTTCCCATGCAAAACAGTGTAAAGCGGAGAGAAGGCATGGCTACTCCTGGGTGGCAACAGTAATTCCTAGAGCAGGACTTCCTGAGGAAGATCCAGTCCCTCTGAAGAGTATCAGCACCACCTTCTGGTCACTCCCCGGCAGTTTAATAACCTGTTGCTGGGGGAGAGAAATGTGTTAGCCAACAGAAAATGTCAAGACCTCAAGAGTAGGTACTTGAGAGGTGTGGGGAGGGATTGATGGCTGCCTGGAGTGTGTATCAGAACAGCCACTTATTACATCATGGCTCCTTCTTCAGAGCTCCTCTGCTGATCTGGACCTGTCAGGCACCTCCTTCCCTGCATCCCATTCAGGATCCCAGGAGTGGGCTGTCCACATTCCTCGTTTGCACTTTCTCAAATCATATGTGTGGGACACTGGGCTTAACTCAGATCAGTTTTCTGGGAAGTGGCTGGCCCTGAACTCTGGAGGCTTCCACAGAGCTGAAATCTCCAGAGGCCTTTTGCTTGGGGGAAGATCTGTTCCTCGAAATCTAAAGAGACCCTATCTGTGCAGAAGTTGTTCCAGGACTTCAACTCTCAGGCTGGGTGGGAAGCATGAAGAACTATACGCAGACATTTTCCAGAGGAAGTCTCAGCCACTTTGTCAATACTAAGAAGTAGCCGAGACACCAGCTTCAGGAGCTCAGGTGACCAGAGCTCCCAGCAGCAGGCACAGGCTCGTCTCTGGGTTCCCAGAAGTCCCTGTGGTTGAATTGGATTTGACAGTTAAGCTAGGGTGAGCTCCCATTTTACCCAGGTGTCTTTTAGATTAACACAGGCCAAGCATCCGTTACCCATTGGTTGAAGACAGAATGCCTGGCCCAATCCTCATCCCCATAGAGGGTATCCATGACTTGTGCCAAAACTAAGAACCAAAAAAATTTTTTAATATAAAAAGACCAATGAAAAATTTACAAGTCTGTATCGTACGCTCAGGAGTGTGCCGCAGACTTCTTACAGGCAGAAGAGACCCAACCAGGACCCACTGAAGCGTCAACATAGGCCTAGGAAGTCTTAACGTTAATTAACATAATTAAAAAGGCATTTGCATGTAGAAAAAACATACAGAACTCCTTTTGAAGTAATCTGTGCTCGTCTCAATGTCTGTGGGTTCCACGGTATCATCACTGTTCTTCCCACACTGGTTCATAAAAGCTGCAGAAGACCAAAGGCTACGGCCAGGCGGCATAAAAGGCCTCCACCCACCTGTGTCCTCAAGTGCTCCCCATTTTTGCTCGCAGGGTCAGCAGCACTTCTACGAAGGGGAAACCTCATTTAAATTTGAATAATTCAGCCTCTCTTTTATTTCCCAGGATCAAAACAACAAGGGGTGTGGGGTTGCATAGAAAATTGTAACCACAGAAACCAGGAAGGGTTCCTTTCAGGGACAGCAAGCGAGGCTCCAGCACCTCCTCCAGGCCCTGTCGCTGGTGCAGCCCCCTCCCTCATGGCAGGATCCTCCAATCATAATGGGGTCCTGAAACTGGGGAGGCCGAGGAAGGGCCCAGCAGCCCTTCTGCTCAGCAACAGCACGAGAGATTCACAGTCTTTATAGGAATTTTAATAAAAATATAAATATGGGTACACAACAGCTGTCACAACGCTGGATACAACGCCCTTTAAAATTGGGTTTATAACCAAAATTAAAAAAATACACCTAGAACTTGTCTTAAAATAGGTTAATATTTTATATTCTGTCATAAATGTTATGACATTTAATCGTGGCAAATTCACTTACTTTTTTAAAAAAGTGTGCAACCGACTATTAACTATAATAGAAATCACTAGGAAGGGTAACATCCTCTCAAAATCCCCACATCCCAGCCACGAGGGGCTTCGAGGTCCCACTGGAACTTTGCTAAACCAGCTAGTGTGGGGAACGGTGGCCTCTCACAGGAGGGGGAAGGGAAATAGATCCTGGGCTCCCTAAACTCACTCGGAATCCAGGAAGAGGAACCAAGGAGTGAGGTGTGGAAGAGCAGGGACTCGGTGGGGGAGGGGCTAGCAAGAGGAAAACCATACAGCTAGGCGGTATTTTCAGTGCAACCAAGAAATGGTAGACTCAAGTTTTTAGTTTTTAAGGACAAAAAAAAAAAAAATTAAAAAATGCATCTTTCTCCCATAATCATGCTCAGTATTTCCAAACAAACAAACAAAAAAAAAACTCAGGCGCACAAACTTCACCCACAAATATACACACACGTGATAAATAGTTTAGGGCTTCAGGAACCGGGAGCTTTCCCTTTCCTCACGCGAGGGCGCAGACGGTGGAGCCGGGTTCGTGGCTGTTCCACGGCCGCCGGTGGCGGGAGCCGCACGGGGGTGGGGACGGGGGTGGGTGGAGAGTGTCCCACGGGCGGCGGCCGGAGCGCGAGTCCGCCCGCGCCTTTCACCTTCTGGAGAAAACATTTCAAGCGGAGGATCCGGTATCTCGGGATTCCGAAGGATCCCGGTGTGAGACTCGAATTTCAAAACGGGCTGCAGCCTGCGCCCCGCCCCCACCCTCGCGGCGGGGCGGTCGTGGGAAGGCGCCGGGGGCCCCGCGACTCTGCCGAGGGGGGGCGCTCTCTGGCGGAGAGCCGGACCCTGGGGGCCACGGACGCGTCGCTTTGGTCGTGGCCGCGGAGACCTGGCCCGAGTCCCGCGCGAGCCAGCAAACTTGGCGCACGCACACCGAGGTAGTTGGCGGGAAGGTACAGCAGAGACGACGCGGGCGAGGGTCCGGGTCCGGGTCCGGGGTCGGGGCGGCCATCACCGGCCGCTGGCCGCGTACTTGGCCTTGGTGATGAGATAGAGCACGATGTCCTGGTGGCCCCCGAAAGCGGCGATGTGCAGCGCGCTCCAGCCGTCGCGGTTGGCGAGGCGGATGTCGGCGCCGAATTTGACCAGCAGCTTCACCAGCTCCAGGTTGCCGTCGATGACGGACTGGTGTAGCGCCGTCTGGCCCTCGGGCCCGAACGAGTTCACGTTGAACTCACAGTTGGTCATGTTCTGAAGCAGCGACTGCAGCTCCTGCGTGTTGCCCTTGCGCACGGCTTCCTGGAAGATGCGCTGCGTCTGCGGCGCCGAGCAGGTGGACAGCTCGGCCTGGCTCATGCTGCCGCAGACCTAGGGCGGCGGGGCCGCGCCCCGGCTCAGCGCGGGCGGCGGCTGCAGTGCGGGCCCCGGGCTGTCTCGGGGCGTGTCTCCAGGCACGCCTCGGCGCATGGAGGGCGCTTCGCCCCTGGGCCCCGCACGCCGCCCCTACGCGCTCCGGGCGCTCGGGGCCGAGGGCCGGCGGCGCGGGCCCCCTGCTGCATCCAGCCGCGCCCGGGCGGGCGGGCGACAGGGCTGGGTTCTGGGCCGCACGGCCTGCAGCAGCCGGAGGCCGCGACGCTTGCAGTCGTGGTGCCTCCGGGGTTCGGCTGCGCTCCTGCTGCACTCCGCTCGCGTCCCTTTGCCACTCGGTTCTAATTCGCCCGCCGCTTCCCGGCGTCTTTTACGGCCTTTATATTTGCATAACAATGGGCTCGCGTGACGCGCACACCAGGGCGCTCTCGATTGGGCCGTGCCCACGTGGGGGCGGGGCGGAAGCGGGGTGGTGCGGCTGCGCGCTGCCCGACAGGGGGCGCTGGTCTCGGCCCGCACCAGGCGGCTGGTCTAGGCGACTAGCAGGGGCTTCCTAGCGCTGCTACCGGTCCTGGGTCGGCTTGCCCCGGCGTGGAACCATCCGTACTTTCCCTCTTTCTTCGTAGATCCCGAGAATCGCGAGTTCTTCGCGCATCTACTCCCAGGCCTGGACTGGGCGTTCACGGGTGGCAGTTCCGTGAACCGCTCGGTTTTGTAGCCCTCTGCCTCTCTGGTTCTTTCTACTCAAGTGTAATTTCCCAGGCTGCTTGAGCAGCTCTTGTGTTTGCCCCCTCCGCACTGAAGAAAGGAGCTCCATGCCCCCAAGTCACCTCTCAGATGGCTGGGACAGGCTCGGGGTGTGTGTGTGTGTGGTGTGTTATGGTGGACAGTCTCACCACACCTCCAGATGTGTGCTTCTGCTGCTCGGGGCCCCTGTCGGCACATCCAAGGACACATACCGTGAGACGCACAGCACTGCCCGCTAAGGGAGTTCTGAAATGACTCACTTCCAAACCGTAAGCCTCACTTTTTATTGAACACTCTTAACAACTAACCAGGAGGCAGGAGGTGCTGGCGCTGGCTGGGGAGGCGAGGCTCCACATTTCCTCATTATGTTTTACAGCTTACAGCTCAACTGTGGTGGCTGAACATTAAGGAGGAATATCTTAAGACTTGACGGAGAGGAGGCAGGGTTACGCCAGGGCTCCATTTCTTCTGAAGCCTAGCTGGGAATTCCAAGCAGGCAGCTATAGGCCTCAGCTGGAGAGACCACCCTGCCAGGCCCCATCTGGGGAAGCTCCTTTTGGGCAAGGCTCTACCCTCAGACTCAGAACTGTATCATATTTACCAGGGCATTCCCCTAATCCTAGTTTGTGCTCTGGGAGGAACTATAGCTGAACTGAATGGACAAAGTAGGCAAATGCTCCCTGAGACTGACTATTTCTGGTTAGTTGCCTTCAGGCCTGACCCTGGCTGACTTGTTTAAGGGCCATACTCCCCTTCTGGCAGCCTGGGAACCTGAATCCCTGTATATGCAGTTTGGAGACCTCTCTGGTCTTCCTGAGATCTGTGGTCTATTCAATAGACTCTATTGGCTTCTGCCCATTTGGTCCCCTGTCCCCATCTCATGCCTTGAGGTGGGGTTCCAAGACCTTGAGGGGAACCCTTAAGGTTCTCTCCACTGTGCAGGTAGAATGAGGCTCAGTTGGGGATATTGACTGGTACCTTGATGCTGACTGTGTTACAGAATACTAACCCAGAACAAGGTGGGCATGGAGAAGAGGGAGTTCTGGGAACACAGGGGGGCAGGATCTGCTTCTTGGTTGGCCCATGGTTTCATGCATCTGCACAGGGCAGGAGACAGAGACCACATCTTGGGGTGAGCAGAGCCCTTACTCTCACCAAGCCCAGAGCTGTCCCTTGAAGGTGAGTGGGTCCCCAGATAGGCTCCTACCTATGTGGGCTCTGGCCTGGCCTGAGGAAGGGCATCTGAGATGCTTGCCCAGTGCAGAGCCTGGGAGAAAAGTCCTGTTGACATCCGCAGCAGGCGGCAGACAAAGGGGCCCTGTGTGAGCTCAGTGTGGGAACGCAAGGCCGCCACCACAGGGGCTGTGAAATCAGCGGCAGCGCTAGTGAGAGCTGGACAGCTCAGCTAGTTCTGGCAGGATGCTGTGGCGGTCCTATCATGGTAAAAGCCTATCCTGAGGACATTTCGCCCTGTGTCGGGCTCAAAGGACAGACAGATGTGCTTGGTCTGCCACCACTGTGCAGCTGAAATGGAGCCCTATGACCAGCTTCCTGAGGGACTTAGTGATGGCTACAGAATCTCCCACTGTCTCATGCTCCTTCACGATGGCTGTGTTAGGCCCACATGAGGACTCTCTTGGGGGAAGGCTGTGGGGCATTAGTAAGCACTGCCCAAGTATTTGCTGGAGGACACTTCTAGTAGGTGGAAATTTTTTTCCATGCTATTGAAGAGAAGGAGGGTAGGAGACTCACAGAAAGTCTGAGGGGACCCAGGGTTAAGCTCTGGTGTTTGTGATGCTTGCTTGGGATTTAAGGAGACCCCACTCTGGGTGTGATACTGGACACTGACCTTTATTTCTGACCTGGTCTTTAAAATTCTGGTCCAGGAGCATCCTGCTCACCACTGCCCACTCCTAGAAGACAGCAGTGGGAAGGGAACCCTGCTCCCTCCAGACACCTTATCCTGCTCTGCTCCTCCATAGGTGGGTGCTTATCAACTGGCAGCTGTGAAAGCGGTGATGTGAAGGGGGTAACATGTACAGCATTGCGGAATCCCTGCTGGGGAAACCTGGGTCGGGTAGTCCAGGCAATCTGAGAGGCCATAGGAGGACAGCACAGACAGGGCAGCTGGCCAAAGCTGGGCCAGGCCTGTGGCCACCTTAAAGGCACTGAGTAGGGAGGGAGGCCAGTGGGCAATGGGGGGCGGGGCTTCCAGCTAATTCATTAAAATGTGTTGGGGAGCGTGGGAAAGAGGAGAGTGTTTCTTCCCAGCAGCCCAGACACCTGGTAGAAGAGAGAGGATAGGAATCAAATAACAAACACTCAGCTCCAGCCAGCCGGCAGAGCAGAGGAAGGAGGCCAGGCAGGAACTGCAGCAGACAATCGCTGTGACCAGGGCTCCTGCCCAGGGGCTGGCCACTCAGCATGGCAGGCCAACACTGGGCACCACAGCTGCCCTGTTAGCACTGACTGCATTGAGGCAACCTCTCTCTGCAGCTGAGGAAGGTACACTGCAACTGGCCTCCCGTGCTTGGGGGCTTGCTTCCAGTGCCCGAGCCTACATGGGACAGACAACCTCCACCCCCTTGAAATGGCCAGAGCGGAGGTGCTTCATGGCAAGGAAGCCCTGCGCTGGGCAACAAAGAAGAGGCAAGAACAAAGGAAACACATGGCACAGTAGGCATGGCTGTTCTGAGGATGGACCTTGGGGCGGGAGCTGGCCTGACTTGATCAAGGTGGATAGCATGCTCTTCCTCTCCTCCCATTTCACCTTTGGTCCTGCAGCTGCCCAGGACACAGCTGGGCCAGTGAGCAATCAAATGCCCCTTGATGCTTCCTTGTAATTCCAGAGTGTGGAAGAATGTGACCAGGAACCCTTCCCAGGACAGGGCATAGAGCTAGGGGTCTCACTTCTAGAGGTGGCACTCTGTCTGGTGTTCGACTCAGGCTCCAAGTCTGCCCAGCAGGCAGGATGAAGGGTCTGGGTTTGAGGTGGCTCGGAGGGACACTGGGAGTTACTGTAGTCCCTGCTCATCTCTGAGCCCAGCTCTCCCCATGTATGACATGTCAGCTAAATTCCTGGGGGCTGATGGGCTGGGATGCAGATCCCAGGCATGTTTCAAACAGGGGAGTGCCGTAGACTCTAGGGAGGCCGCATATGGGCTGTTCCAAAGGGTAGTGGGCAGACATGGTCCTGATGCCACATGCCTGGGTCTGTAGGTATTCCCTTCGCAAGGCAGAAGCAGCACTCGGGACCTTGTTGCCTGGAGGCATCTGCCAGGTTCTTCAGCCAAATCTGAGCTGGTTTCCGTTTGAGGCAGGAAGCAAAGGAAAGGGATGTGAGCAAGGGGGTGGTGGTGGCACATTCCTGGGGACTGAGCAAGGAGGCAGGCTACTATACCACCAAGTGTGTTGGTTGCGGGCTGGCTGCATGCAGTTCCCATTGGTTTTCCTACCTCTAGGATCCCTGGCGTCAGACCCTCCACGGGGCTATCCATGGTTATGGTGGGGGAGGTGGGAGCTAGGAGGATGGGACTCAGCTTCTTTAGAGAACAGAGACAGCTGCATCTACTTTCAGGCAATTGTGACCAGGGCGGGGCACCCAGGATATGGGTGAGAGTCTTACAGCATTAGGAGGTAGCCAGGTGCCTCCTGCCTCCCACTAGGTTATGGTGGCGGCCCTTCTTTCTCCCTGGGGAGCCACCCTTGTCTGACCCAGGGTGACAGAACCTTGTGGGTCACACCTGAACCCAGGACCTAAGAACCCTGGCCATCTAGAAACCCATTTGTCTTTGGTGTCTCTAGCAGCTTGAAGGCGTATGGAAGGGATCAGGATGGGCACAGGGAATAGATCAGACAGATAAGGCTACAGCCTGAACCACGTTGATCAAACATTTTTCAGGTTTACTGTTTGGCTGTTTCTGGCTGCCTTGTTCTCAAAAAGGGTTACTGGTTGGGCTGAGAGCTTGGCTTGGCCACAGGGGCAGGAGGGACTCTCCAGGACCTCTGGAAGGGTATGATGATGTGGCCCAGGTGGGAGCCATCCCAGAAAATCTTGCAGCGTTGCTTACAACACTAGAAACATTGCAGCCAAGGCTTCCTTAGCATGCCAGATGGGACCCCAGCTGCAGCCCGGTGCCATTGCTTACTGTGGCTGGAGTGTTGGCCTGTAGGTCTTCTGCCTCCAGCAAGCTGCAAGGGGGATCATAGGTGCATAAGTGCATAGGGCCTACCTCTGGGGCCAGGCCTAAGCAGAGAGAAGCAGTGCCTAATTTCTCAGCTGGCTCAAGGCATCTACTAGGTGCGCCCAGGTCCTGTTGCAGCAGCTCCTGTTCCCATCCGCCCTGATCCCATACCTCCTCTTAAGTAGGGACCCTTGGTCCTGTGTTCCCAGTGCCCTCTGACCACCCTTTTAGAGTCTCTAGGCCATCCTCTTGTAGGATCAAGACACCCCAGTCTTGGGACAGATCAAGATGCTAAGGAGATCTCAGATCTGGCTGTGTCCTTGGTGAGTTGTTATGAAAATCACTCAGTTCCCTGAGTCTTTGCTCCTGGTGGCTTCAACATCTATTAATAAAAGATGATAGGGCATGATGGAACTGCCCTAGGGGCACAGAGCCACCTGTGCCCACAAGGCCACTGTGAGCTGGATCTCTGCTGTTTCAGTGCTAGTCTTATCCCCCCATCCCTTCTGACCCAATGGAGAGGCCAAAGAGCAGAAACTGAGAAGCCTTGGTGCTTCTGGGTTCCCTTCCTAGGGAACTCAAACTCTGGGATGTTTTTTTAGGGCTCAAAGGTTCCTGAGAAACAAGTCCTGGGCTCGAGATCTGCTGATTAGGGATCCAGGGGCCTGAGAACCAGTGGGTGGGGGTGGGGCAGCCCTTTTGTAGTGATGAACAGATAAGCCCACTGCCAAAGAGCCCATTTTGAAATCAGCCAGTACCAGGGCGGGGCCCCCAGGGCCTCAAAAAACACTGGGGATCATTCTTGCTGGCTCTTGCAGCAGGCCCTGCTCAGACTGTGAGCAGAGGGCAGAGAGGCCAGTGACCAGCTGAGGAGCTCCTGCAGGACTGAGAGCAACTGCAGGGAGTGTGGGTAGCAGATAGGAGGGGCAGCCTCTCCATTCCTGTGGACCCCTTAATTTGTCTGTCAAACATTTATTTATGGAAGGTTCCAGATCACCTGTAGGTAGGACATGGGCGGGTGCAGCTATTCCTCGCTAAGTGGAGGAGGGTTCTTTCTTGAAGTCTAGGAGGCCATGACCTCTATCTGGTCTTCCTGTCTCCATCCAGCCTGCTGAACCCCACTTTCACTCTGTAGCCGCCTGTGACACCAGCTAATCTGTGTAGTTGCCTTCTCTCAAGGAGGTGGAGGTGGAGGTCTCCAGGTGAGGTAATTCACCAAGGTGCAACTTGTGATGACTGCATCTGTTGGACCCTAAGAAGGGAAAGCTTCGCTCCACCTACCCCCATGGGGGCAGCAAGGCTGGCTTGTGGATAACTAAGAGCTAACCTAGACAGACTGAGGTGGCCATATACCTGTCCACTGTATGAGGAACAGGCCCTGTGCCCTACACTTAAAGGGGAAGTGACTGGCCTGTGTGCAAAGCAACCAGCAGTCTGCAGACTCACAGAGATAGATAGAGGGGCTAGTGGACTGGACCCCAGAGGGGTGCTGTGTGTCCCAGCTTCCTGGTCCCCAGGGTCGGCTGCATGGGGGAACAGGCCACTGGCCTCAACACTCACCTTAGGCACCATCTTTCTACATGCCATCACCCAGGAAGGTCAGGGCTAGAGGGGGCTCTAGGCACTTCCCCAGGCACCTTTGAGATTCACCTCTGAAAGGCCTACCCCAGAACCCCCATGTGCTTCAGGGATCCCCTCACCTGTTCTACTGGGGTCATCCTGCTGGCCACTGAGCTGTATCAGTCACTTCATCAGTTCTTTGGAGATCCTAAGGTATTGGTCATTGTTACAGGTAGGGGGTGTGGGGAGGCAAAAGGAGTGCTGAGTCACGATCAGGACTTCCTTGCTGTACCCCAACCCCAGCCATGTAGCTGTGACTTCCCTTACCACTGTCTTCATCCTATATACTGCCTGGCCCCCAGGAACTTTTCCTCACTTCTGGCCTTTCCTGGGCTACACGTTGCCTCTTCCATTTCCCAAGGCCTCGGAAACTCTGCCCAGCTCCCCTCCAGACCCAGAACCTTTAGGGAAGAGCTAGGCCTGCACCACCCTGACCAGCTAGGCTCGGTGTGGGATGAAGGGTTACTGTAGGTCTACAGTTACCAGCTGTAGGCTTCCATGGATCCTCTGACCTATCTGTATCTATATTTTATAACACTTGGTAGAGCTTCCAAAGCCACAAGGTCTGCTGTGGCCCCGAAGCCCACCGTGTGTCAGGAACAGACCCAGTTTTGGATCTTTGTGGGGACCTTGTTCCTGGATATGCAATGAGATCCTAGGGCATCTGAGTGGTTTGTGAGTGTGAGGGTTCCATTAAGTCCTGTTAACCTGACTGCTACCACTGACCAGGGCAAAGAAGTTTGGCCTTAATCCCAGATGACCCTGTGCATGACCTCCGGCTGGTTTGCTACCTGCACAAATAAATGAGTATGGATTTCAGGGGAAGCTAGAGTGGGAGTGCTAGCCAGGCATGTGTCTGTATATGCAAGTATGCACGTCTGTGTGTCAGAGCAATTGAAAGGAAGTAGGGTCTCTGAGTCACTGATTAGGGCTACAGAGAGAAGGTGACTGAGAGCTTGCTCTCAAGTGATCATGCCAGGCCCTCTCCCAACTTGGGGGCTTTGAGTGAGCCAGGCAGGTGTCCTGGAATAACACACTTGGAGCCTCAGGGTGTGCCATGTTGGGCGGCACCTGCCCCACCCACACATCCTTTTCCCACGGGCCTTTCGACACCACAGGTTGCATTACCTGTGGCTTCACTGCCACCCCAACTCTGCAGCCCCCGCTGGCCAGGGGCCTGGGCTGGGGCTGCTGGAGAGCTCCTGCCCTGCCTTTACTCCAGCTCCCACCTTTCCCACCAGGAAGCCCACTTACTCATGGAGGGCACCTCCTGTGTCCCCAGTCACTTCACCCAGCCTGATCTCTGGGGCAGGTGTGCAAGCAGAGAGTCATGCATCTGCCTGAGGTCCCTTACTGGTCTAGCCGGGGAAGAGTATTAGAGTGGTGGGCTGTTGAGTCTCTACCAAGTACCCCAAACTATTACTACAGTGGTCCACATACTACTTTATTACGTCTTTCTATAGGCGGGGCCACAGTACAGCTCAGTAGGGTTAGTCCTCTGTGTAGGGTCTCTAGCCCTCCCAGGTTCTGGCCTGATGTGCAGCCTGGGTGAGGCAACTGGCTCATGCTGAGTCACCACCGTGCAAACGCCTGGTGCTGTCCACAAGGACCTGGCCCCACCTTCGGGAACCATGGGTGCTGGTTTTCCCACGGTCCATTGCCCGCTCTTGGGACTTGCTGTCACCCTTGTGGGGCCCAGGGAATCCTGCCCCTGCCTGGGCTGGAAAAGCCAGTTCTGCACTGTTCACAGCACCCGCCCTCCACCTCCAGGCTTGTAGTCCATAGATGGGCCAGTCACTGGGGCCACTGTGGCCAAGTGTACACTAGGCCATTAGGATAGTGACCATACCTGAAGTGCTTAGCTTAATGCTGAGTACTCCTGGCACCCGGCGCCCCAACCTCTTCCTTTTTGCAGAGAGGAGGGTTCTAGTAGCATCCCTGGACTGTCTAAAGCCCCACACCAGATCTTTATATCGCCTGCCATCAGTGTGAGGCCAGAAGACTCCAACTCTGGGATGTCACTGGATTGGGGGCGGAGGGGGGTGTTGCTGCTGAACAAAGGCCAAGGCCTGAACCTAGATCAGCATAGCTGTGTGCCTGGCCAGCCTGACTGGTAGGGAAAGAACACCTAGAGGGTCTGGGAGGGCCTAGGTAAGTGGGGGCAGGAGCTGGGAAGACTGCCAGCTGCTTGGTCCCAGGGGTCCCTAGTGCCTGATTCCCGTGGTAGATGAGAGGTACCCACAGTGCATTCACCCTTCACTCGGGGTGCTTCTGCCTGGGAGTGTTCCTGGTAAGCCACTAGCACCATGGGCAATGCTGCTCTGTTGAGCCAGCCACTAGCTGGGGACCGGTGGGTCTGTGGAGCCACAGCCAGGCATTAATCTGACCCTACTCTCTGCAAACCTGGGCAGGAATAAAGGAAAGAGCGGATTTAGGCGTGTCCCAAGATGACAATCCAGGGTGGTGCACCCTGATCCTTCATGCAGTCACAGCCCCTCCTCTGGCCTCCAGGTATGCAGAGAGACCAAAGCACACAGGGCTGCCCTGGAGCTCCCTCTGGGGGACCGTCCTCTGCCTGTTCCCCCAACTGAAGCACAGTTTTGTTGTTGGGGATTTGTTCCCAGGCTGCTAGGGTTGTACCATGAGTGGGCTGCTATTAGCCACTGTCATAAGGGGTGACCATGGCTGAAGGATCCAGAACTGGTTAGCTGTCAGGGCCACAGCAGCTGTCCTTAACTGCCCCAAGACCATGTGTGCCTGGGTGTCCAGTTGTCCTTGTGCCTACTTGGTATATGGGCCCCAAGCATGGGTGGGGTTTGTGTGCCTACAGGTGTGTTGCCTCATATCCCCCAGAAATGGACAGATGGCACACAGGTGTGGCATGCATAGGGGGTCCACTCAGGAAAAGGCCTTAGCCAGGGCAATGGGTACAGAGGCAGAGCTGGGAAGGCCACTTTAGCCCTGCTCTTTCCCTCAGACTCCAGGAGGCTTTCCCTAGACCAAAGGCTGCAGTGGTCATCAGCCTCTCAAACACCCTCTAGCCCTGGGCATTCCTGAGGGCCCATGTCTCATCAACTGGAGAACTGAGGAGAGAGTGGGATATGAGCCCTGGGTTCTTCCAGGACTGGCTTCTGTAGGAGCCCTGTGCCCTCAGGTGCAGGGCAGCAAGTGGTGGCCTGTCAGGCTGGGAGCCCTTTAGTAATGGGAACTGATCCAGGCATCTGTGGGGGTAGGCAGAGGTGACCGGAGCTTGCCTCCCACAGGCAGGCCGCCCCGGCGATTCCCACAGCCTGTTCTCCCTGCCCAACAGGTACCTGGCACAGCTAAGAGGTCCATGCCTCACCTCCCAGCTGGGGACATCAGGGTGACCTGATGGCCTGTAAGGGATGCCTCCCCATGCCAAGGTACTGACCCCATCAAGGGGACAGGGTGAGGGACCCAGAAATCTGGGGAGCTTCTTGGGACCTCCTGCCTCTGAACAAAGGGGCAGGTGTGCTCAAACTTAACCAGACCTGTCGCCAGCACTTCCCCTGCCAGCTGGTAAAGGTTTTCTGGGGCTCTGAGCAAGGCCTGCCTTCTCCTATTCCCTACCTCCAGCTGGACCTATGCCTCACAAAGGGGCTGGGAGAGGTCAGTCTGAAGGACACCCTGGGCTGGGCATCCCCACTCCATAGGCAGGCCTAGACAGAAGCCTTGGCTCAGAGGTGTTCTCACTCCCAACCCCAGCCAGGACATACTTGGAACTCAGACACTGGGAACATACTCCAAGGTAACAGGCCATTTCTGCCCATTTCCCACAAGTTGGGAATAGCAAAGCATAAAAGAGCAGAGAGGAAGTGAACACATCACACCCTACTGTCTGGCAGGAAGTCAATAGCATACGCAATACCTGGACACACCCACTCTGGCAGGGTACAGCTCCTGGGAGAGGGGCACCTGTGTTGTTGTCCTCAAGTGATTGCTGGCCATCAGGTCCCTTCTAAGCCCCGCAGGCTTTGATTGCAGCCTTATGCCCTCTGACATGCTCCTAGGGACCTTTTGGACAAATGGCCTGACACCTTGCTAGACAGGGCGGGACAGGGCTCAGGAAAAAGCAATGAGGTGCTAGCCTGCCCTGGCCTGGGTCTACATTACACCTCACTTTCCCAGGATATCTTGGGAACTGCCTCAAATGTGACTTGAGGGTCCCTCTTTTAAGAGAAATGGATTGCTTGGTGAGTCACATTGGACAAACACACCGGCACGATGAGGGTCTCATTAGCCTGGTACCTTGATAGCATGGCTCTGATTTTCTGCTGGTGTCAGGCTAAGGGTAGGAAGGAGGGTCTGGGTCCTAGGACCCTGGGGACATGAAGAGGTTTGCTTATATACATGAAAGTTTCATTTCAAAGTTGAGTCATAACGTCTTACTGTCCTTATGTGGTTCTGCTTGGGAGCCTGTACTCCGAGTGCATGAATGTGTTTGGAGATAGTGAGGATGGCAGCCCTTGGCAGGGGCTTTGCCCTCTGGCCCCTGCCCCGCCCCCTGGCTAAGGAAGGGCAGTTCCCACGGGTATGGCCCCTCCCCCAACTGCCCGCTGCCCAGTCCTTTTGTGCAACTGGGACAATGTCTCCACAGACAAATGGGGGATGGGCCTTGGGGATGGGCCTGAGGACTATCCTCCTGGTGAGGGTCCCCTCAGGCATCAGGGACAGCTGGGCTCAGTCTACTCTGGTGCTCTCAGCTGAGGCTATAGGGCTTTCAGAAGGGAGCGCCGGTGTTTCTCTCAGGAAGGCTGGGTGAATGGGGTGAAGGGGCAAGGGTGCTTCTGAATCTCAAAAGCACCCAGTGACCCAAGGTCACTTTTTTCTTTTCTCTTAATGCTGGGATGGAACCTGGGGCCTCACGCGTGTGCTAGGCAAGCACTTGACTGCTGAACAACACACTCATCTTGAATGTGTCTGCATGTGAGCGCATGTCAGGGGCACACATGTGACTGCAGGTGTCTATTATACCACATCCTACACCAGGAGAGGCCAGCATCAGACCCTGACTTCTTACCTTGACACTGATTCTACCTGCAGTGAGTTGACTGTTGGGCGGGGCTTCACTGGGCCCAGTTCTGCTTACCTCCCTGGGGCCCTGGGCAGGTGGTGGGACCCTGTCCTCAGTCTTCTCTGGATTCTTAGGCCTGAAGCCTTGGGAGTCAGGTTCTCATGAAGTCGCTGCTGTCCTACAGGTTGTGCCGTTTGACTGGCAGGTCCCAAAGCTGGTAGCCTGCCTTGTTTGGTACCCACCAGCATGGGGGCCTACATTCAGCACACTTCATGGGGGCTTCAACCCCTCTGTGGGCCATGTTACAGAAGGGTGGCTAGGTGAGCCCCAGGGTCTGGACAACGGGCCATATCCTATCATGGTTCTCAGCTCTCTTCAAGATTTGAGAATCCTTAAAGGGTGGAAAACCCTAAAAACAAAACCAGAAACGAGGGTCTCAGGTAGCCCCGGTTGGCCCTTGCTATTTAGTTGAGGATAATCTTGAGCTTTGAGTCCTCCTGTGTCATCTAGAGATCTGGGATTACAGGAATGTGCCTCTGGGGGTTTAGGTGGTATTGGGGGTGGAACCCAGGGAGTGGGGGTGGGGGGTGGGGTGCTTCCTCCATGTTAGGAAAGCACTCCACTAAGCCCTGGAGGAAACTGTTTTCAGGAATTCTTATCTAGCAGAAATCTGCATTTGCTAGCACTGGCCAGGCTTCAGGCGCCCCAACCCAGTCCGAGGTCAGCTCAGGCCCAAGGCAGTGTAGGTGGAGACTAGGGCCCCTGAGGACTGTCGCTCTGTTGCCCCAGAGAAATAAGACAGGGGTCTGGGCCACACAGGACGCACCCCCACAAGGCCTGGCAGGGGCTCCCCCTCTCCACCCAAAGGCCCCGCCCCAGTCCCTGGAGCGCCATTCTCCCCGGGCTCTGGCTTCCCGCGGGGCCTCCTCCTGTCCCATCTCCTACGATTCCAGGGCGCCCTTTCCCCGGGGCCGGGGCTGCTCTCACCAGGCCCCGGGGTGCCCTTCTTTGCCCAGGTCCCGCCTGACTCCGCAGCGCCCCCCTCCCGTCCCCGTCCCCGCCCGGAGCAGGAGGTTCCCAGACGGGGGAGGGGCAGCGGCCGTGAGAACGCGCCGGGCCGGCCGGCGTGGGAAAGCAGGAGGAGGGGCGCGGGGCGGGCGGGGCGCGCCTGGGAACGGCCCCCGCCCCCGTCGCCGCCTTTGAAAGGGCCACTCAGGGCGCCGGCGGGGATTCAAAAGCAAACGGCCGCCATCGCCTTCCCGCCCCAGTCGCAGGCCGTCCTGCCTTCCACGGCCTTGGGCGCTGCCTGCTCTGGGTCGGGGGGGGGGGCTACACCAGGCCACACCAGGCCACCCCCCGCAGTAGGTGGTGGACCCCAAACAATGCCTGGCCAAGCGGTTATGCAGGTCGGGGGTCTCTGGGTTTGGAGTAGGGGACCAGGGAGAGACCCATCCAGCAAGAATGGGAGAGGATTGTGAACCGGGAAGGTGATGTCAAACTAGCACAAGCAGAGCACTGAGTCACAGGGACACAGAACCAAGGCAACTCCTTAGACCAGTACGGGACTCTCCACTGCCTAGCGGCGCAGGTGTGGGGTACACTGTGGAGATCTTCAGAGTGGAGGGGCATGTGATCTCGTTACAAACCCATATCCTGAGTTCCTAGAGGGGCTCTCCTGCTCCCCGTAAAGTTCCCTGTAAATTTCCTGGACAGGACTGGTCTCGGGAGGGTTGGAGAGACCCCAGATATAACTGCTGGCAGGCTGTGGTTCCTCAGGATTGATCCTGGGTCCTGGGCAGGAAGAAGAGGAATCTGTCTCTTTCAACTATTTCTGCCTATCAGGATATGTCCCAGTGGCCCCTGTCTGCAGGCCTGGCCTTGTTACCCTGAGCACTCTCCCCAAATCCATTTCTCAACTGCCTGTGGCCTTTCTTCCATTCCTACCAACCTTGGTCCTTTATTTGAAGCCTTAAGGGGTTCTTCATTCATCTCAGCATGAGACACTAGGCCCGCTGTGGGGAGACAGGTCCCTAGCCACCCAATGATGGGCAATGGGCCTTATGTATGGGATAAGCTCTCCGACTCTTGGATTCTGGGATCCCAGCAGTTTGGCCACACTGGGGACAAGGGAAATGCTGTGTTCACTGCTGAGGATCCTCCTAGGTAAGGGCTCTGAGAGGCCCAGACTCCTTTTCTTTCCCAGTGCCTGGAGCCCAGCTTGAGAGGGAACTTAGAAGCTGGCTTTTGACATGTCTGGCTAGTGGAGGCTGTTTTGGATACTGATAGGGTCTCCTGCTTGCTGCTTACCACATTTTTATTTTTAATTTTAGGTATATGGGTGTTTTTCCTGCATGTATATCTATGTACCACATGCATGCCTGGTGCCCACAGAGGCCAGAAGAGGGCATCAGGCTCCTTGGAACTGGGATTACAGATGGTTGTGAGCCACCACGTGGGTGCTGGGAGTGGAACCTGGGTCCTCTGGAAGAGCGTCCAGTGCTCTTAACCACTGAGCCATCTCTCCTGCCTGCCCTCTGAATCCTGGCTGTCCTATAGTTTGTTGCGCAGATCAGGCTGGCTTTGAACTCACAGAGATCTGCCTGCCTCTGCTTCCCAACTGCCCACTGAATCTTAGCTTGAGAATGGCACTGCAGCTGTGTGTAGTAGCTCCACCTGACCCATGGCCAGTCCTGGGAGCGGTCACCCTGGTCCAGGTAGCCTGTGTTTTCTCAGAAGGAAGCCTACTAGCTCTGGCTTTCTTTTCTTCCCCTGTTTCTCCACTTCCGAGGTTGACATAACTGTGGCTGCCACCCTAGTGGGCTGTATGATGCCTACTGCTGTCAGGGTGTCCAGTTCTCCCAAGGTTCCAGGGACAGAACAGCTCTCCCAGATTTGCTCTAAAAGCCCCTCAGCCCAGACAATGCATGGGGGATCCTGTGGCGGAATTAGTAGGGTAGGCTATAGACAGAGGAGGACCCCAGGGAGCTTTGTTGAAAACTTAAAGTACTCCCTAGGGACCGCTCATGGCATTGCAGGGGCCGGGCTAAGATGCAGGAAGGCCTGCCCCATGGTGTAAGAACTGAAGGTGCCAATAGTGCCAAGAGCCTCCCTAAAGTGTGTGGGTCTGCTCTTGGCCACCAGAAGCCGGGTCTCTGCACAGTAGAGTCCATGGCCAGTTTCTTGGGGGCTACCTGGTGAGAACTTTGGTTGGTCTCTGAAATCTAGAGCTTTTCTAAAAGTGCTGAAGCCATTGCTCCATCTGTACCCTGAGCCTGGGGGGCAGGCCAGGTTCTGATTCTGGTGCATCCATGTCTTACATTCTCTAGGACCCTGCCGCAACACCTCCCCTTGCCCTCCACCCCCCACCCCCACTCCCTGCCCCATGGCCACCTCAGAGGCTGCTTTGCTTTGGGTGGGGAGGTTCACTGCATCCCAGATTGGTGTGGCCTGGGAGCAGTAAGGCTCCTAGCTTGACTCTGCTTCCTGTGAATTCCTCTGAGTCATTTGTCAGGATAAGAACAGGCAAGAGGGACCTTAGGTCCCCCACAGGGGAGCAGATAGAGCCAGCAGGAGTCTGGCCTGTTACAGAGGCTGTACCTCCCCATTGAGGAGGCCTCTCCTACATAGTGATTGGAATTGGCCTTAAAGCCAGTTTCACTGACTGTGGCTCCCTGGTGGGGGAAGCCCTTTGTTGGCCCTGCCTGAGAGCTCCCTGAGGTGGGGGTCACTGGGACCTCCTGGGACACGCACTTCCGATGGCTTGACGTCACTCTTTCAAAACACACCCTCACAGGGGCCATGGTCCATTCCCTAACCGTGGGTCAGGGGACCAAAGGGACAGTAAAAATAGATATTACGCCTAGCCATTTCTTTGGTTCATGTTTAGTTATTTTTTTTTTAACTCAACTTTCTTTGATAAAATATTTTCTCATGGTGGACAGTACTGGGAATGTCCCTTTGATAGACATTCCTAATGGACAGTCTCAGCTCCTACCCCACTCCCACCAGAGTCCAGCTTCCAAGGCTGTGACCCGCCCCCCCGAGACTCCGTCCCCTTCCTCCAGTTCCCTGTTGCTCCAGGTGGGCAGTCCGCCCTTTGTGGCTAGTCCTTCTCTAACACAGGACTCCCACATACAGACACTCCCAGAAAGCTGACCCTGGTGACAACAGGGCGGCCACAGAGCCCAGCTGGCCATCGCTGTTCACTTTCCTCCTCGAGCGCCCTGCACCAGCCAGGCTTTGCTCTGGGAATGCTGCGGGTTTTCCTCTCTGGGAATAGCACCAACATCACAGAAAGAAGAAAAAGAGAATGAAGACTCACTCAGTTGGGGGAAGCTCCCACCAGTGCAAGATGGAAGGCACATGCCTCCTGGAGCCAGGTTGGGGGCTCTAGGATCTGCTTAGGCAAAACTTGTGTGTACTGTTCTTCATGACTGAGGCCTTGGGTGTGTGTGTGTGTTGAGGGGGGGTGTCGGGTCAGAGCAGGGGTCTGTAGCCATTTGGAAGAGGACAACCCCTACACATTTCTTTTGCTTTACCTTGAGATGCTTTCTCAGGGTTGTCTTCCTTGGCCACTGGGTCAGGGTATTGGGGTAGCTGGTGTGTAGGTATAAGTATATGATGTTCGTGACACTCCTGCTTGGGTCAAGCTCCCAGGTTGGCTGGGAATGCTGCAGCTGAGGGTTTCTTGGAGAGAGTGGTGAGAACGTGGCCCAAGGCCTGTGCAGTACTGGGAAGAATGCTTCCATACACATACTCAACACAGTTGTGTGTCCTGGAGCCCCCCCCCCCCCCCCCGGGACCCTGAGAACCTGAAAAGACCTCTTGGGATTCTAGACCCAGAAGTCGGCCTGCATGTGGGGCCTCTGGACTGTGGCCTGAACATCAGAGCAGTCTGCATAGCAGATTCACTAACGCAAAGCAAGGTCTGCCTGCCATCTCTGTCCAACATCTTCATGGCTGCTTCTCAGTGATTTTTGTCTTACTCGCAGGGATCCCTCACATTATCCTGTGTCCCTGTGCACACCAGTGGATGCTTTCAAAGGCTGTATTCCACTAGCAAGGGTCTGGCCCTCAGACACAGTCACGTGAGCCTATGTGTCCCTCTTCTAGTGTGACCCCATGGTGGGCTCTGCTCCCTGACCAGGGCACTGCATGATCTCCTGTGGAAAGCACAGAGAACCCCAGCCAGGCAGTTGGACAAGGACTAAGACAGCCTATGAGCATCTTCTCCACGTTCTGCCTCACTTGGAAGAATGGCCTCTCCAAGACAGGCCCCCAAGAGCCCTTCACCGGTGTCCACGTCTGCAGCATGCGAAACCAAGGCCCGCATGCTACCCTCAGCCTTGGTCTGCTCCTTGCCTCGTCTGTCCTGGGATGTCCAGGTGATTCCCTTCTGGCCTCCATATTTGCTGCTCCCTGGTTGGTTGTAGCGTTGCCCCCGGTTATCTCTCGGAACCTGTCCTTAGGTTTAAATTTACTTAGAACCTAAAGCCAGGCTGTGGGACTTGTTCCCAGTATAGGTGCTGAGGTACCTCCTTCGGGTCTGACAATCTCCGGGCAGAGCCAGACACCAGGCGGTTGCCTGCGCGCGGCTCAGGATCCAGTAGGGGTTTCCTCCCAGCTAACCCAACTTCCTGTTTTCTCAAGAAAAAGCAGCAGCCAAGGTTCTGAAAAGCTCATTAAAATGCCTCCCCAGGCGTCCCGGACATCCTGGGGTCTTTAAAACACTTGCCGGGCAGAGCTCAGACAAAGAGAGGCAGCGGACGGACGTGGTTCCTGTCGCCCCTGGAGCTCGACCCCGAAGGAAAAGGCTGGGAGCACACTTCCTCACTGCACCAAAGTGCCACGGAGGAAGCCGCTGTCCCTGTGGACCGTGAAGATAGCAGGTCAGCTTGCACCCCAGGTTTCATAGGCAGGAGGCCCAGGGAAGAAGAGTGCTTTTCTTCCCCAATACTTTTAACGCGACAGGAGCAGATTGCCAACTCCAGAAACATAAACCAAGCTCCAGGAGGAGAGAAACCAGTTCTGGCTGGTCCCTACCCAGCCAGGTGAGCTGGTTTGCCCAAGTCTGGGGAGGTGGGGCTGAGCTCCACCACCCTGCCCAGCCAGGGAGGTGGGTAGGGAACTTGGTAGTGGTCATCTGAGAGGCTCAGACCATTGCTCCCTCGGGAGGCTTCCAAGTCCAGGGTCCAAAACCAGCGGGATCAGGCCCCTGGCATCAGGGGTCCAGAAGATGCTCTCCACATTCCATCCCTCACAGGTGGGAAGAATGTTTCAGTATACATACTCAACACAGTGGTGTGTCCTGGAGCGCCCCCCCCCTCCCAGACCCTGAGAACCAACTTCTCTATATTCTCTTGGTTCATCCCAGGAGCCCCTCAAGGGCCAGAGGAAATCCCTCAAACCAGTGGCCACTGCCTTGGTCATGCTGGCCGAGTTGGGATTCTGTACAAAGACTGGCCCAGGCTGCAGTGACTACCCAGATAAAGATGGGAGATGACTTGTGGCCACCCCTCCTACGGACAGAAACTCAAAAGCACTCATGTCCACCACCTTCCAGGGACACACTAGTTCTTGCCTGCCAGCCAGGGTGCTTCCCACCTCAGAGGATGGGCATTCAGGACCCACCTGGCAGCAGCTGAAGACGTCTGCACAAATGAGTCGTACACTGAAGTGCCTGAGCACGTCTTTGGCTCGCTGCTGGGCCTTGAGGGCACAGTTTACAGTGAGGCAGCAACCAGCCCCAACTTGGGTGCAGAGCTGCAAATACATGACCAATGAATTCTGGGGTGCACATATCCCAGAATCTCCCCTGGCTCCTTCCTGGCCTACTGGGGAAGGGCAGTCTCTCACACCAGCCCCACATGAAGAGTGACTGAGGGGCCAGGAATAAGAGTAGCCTGGTTGGGCTGAGATCCCCGGGTAGATGGAGCTTAGACAGGAACAGGTCCCAACTCTCACCTTGTGGTATGGCTTCTCTGTTGTCAGGATGATCTTTCCCTCCCATCTGGCCACCCGTGAGGAGTGATACCAGCAGGGTAAGGGTGCGCCATTCCCTCTTCCCACCCACCAGGGCTGTCTCCTGTGTCAACTGGTATCAAGCTTTGTTGACATCAGAAGCTTCAGCCTAGGGCTTGCAGCCCACCTTGTTTTACAGATACTTAATGGAGCAATGCAAACATTTTATTTAGTGACAAACGAAACTAAACTTTAAAAGCAATCCCTAAAAGCCTGAAGAAAACAACCGATGGGATGGAGAGAGGGATCCTGAGAGGCTACAAACAGTAAACTCACCGCTAAGGAAGTAAGACACAGATGAAAAAACCCATGGCTCAGTGGGAAAGACATTTGCTGGACAAGCATGGCTCATTGAATTTGATCGCTGAAACCCAGGTGGAAGGAGGAAACCAACTCCACAAAGTCATCCTTCAACTTCCCACCGTGGCGCAGGTATCCATATCTGTGCGTCTCGCAGACACGTTAACTGTAAAACAATACCCACAAGGGCTGGAGAGGTGGCTCAGTGGGTGCAGTACTTGAAAGGTCCTGAGTTTGAATCCCTAGATCTCATGTAAAGCTAGACGGTGCTTCCCAGTGTTCCCATAGCTTGATGACCCGTAGAGTTAGAATTCCCAGAAGCTCCCGGGCCAGCTAGCCTAGCATACTCAATGGAGAACAACAGAGAGATCCTGTCTCAAGGGGCGGAAGTGAGGCGCAACATTCAAGGTCATTCTCTGACCTTCCTATGTGCCACTGCGGCACAGGGCGCCCCTCCTCACACCATACACACCACCAAAAACGACTTTTGAAAATGCCCACAAATATCACAGGGTTGGTAATAGTGTTGACGATGCCATCCTGAAGAATTACATTGATTTGTGTGTGTGTGTGTGTGTGTGTGTGTGTGAGAGAGAGAGAGAGAGAGAGAGAGAGAGAGAGAGAGAGAGCAAGAGAGAGCAGGTACAAGCATGCGCACTACCGAGCGGTCGGAGGATAACTTACGGGAGTTGGTTCTCTCCTTCCGCCGCGCGGGATCTAGGGTCAGGTTGTCGGCCTTTGGCTATAAGCATCTTTACCCACTGATCTGTCTTGCTTGCTCCCACTCTTAAACTTTTAAATATGGCTCATTTTAAACAAAATCAGTCTTTTAAATTTCTTTCTTTCATAAGATGCTTAGCCCATAAGATGCTTAAAATTTACTGACTTCATGTATATGGATGCTTTGCCTGCATGTGTCTGTGCACCACATGTGTGTCTGATGCAGGGGTCAGATCCCCTGAAACCGGAGTTACAGTGGTTGGGAGCTGACATGTGGGTGCTCTTAACCGCTGAGCCATCTCTCCAGCCCCAAGTATGGCTAATTTTGCTGATGGTAGGGGTATTGGGGTTTGTACTAAGAGGAAGAGTATATGAATTAAAATTAAGGATGTAATAAAAAATATCCAAGTCTGAATAGAAAATTTGATGTATATTTTTTTTAAAGTTATTTACTTTATTTTTTTATGAGTACTCCATCTGCGTGTACACCTGCATGTCAGAAGAAGACACCTGATCCCATTATAGATGGTTGTGAGCCACCATGTGGTTGCTGAGAATTGAACTCAGGACCTCCAGAAGAGCGGTCAGTGCTCTTAACCGCTGAGTCATCCCCCAGCCGGTACGCTTTTATTTATTTAGGCAGCTTTGTTTTTTCGAGACAAGATTTCACTATGTAGCTCTGACTGGCCTGGGACTCACTATGTAAATCAGACTGGCCTTGGATCCAGAGAGATCTCCTGAGTGCTGGGATTAAAGTATTGTGCCACCTCACCTAGAGACAGGTAGCACATAGCCCAGGCTAGCCTCGAATTGCTATACTCCTGAAGATTACCTTGAATTTCTGACCTCTTGCGTTTATTTTTCAGTGTCGGGATTCTAAGTGAGCACCACCATGTTTGGTGGATCAAACCCAGGCTTTCATGTCATGCCAGGCAAGTACTCTACCAGACTGAGCTATTTCCGTAGCCCTAGACTGCGTTTTAAACAAAGATGTCCACTGCTGAGCCTGGAAGCAATACAAGCTCTTGCAGATGAAAGCACCTGTACCTATCAGCTGTCAAGTCCCTGTCATGAGAGAGGAGCCAGGGCTTTGGAAGGGATAGCCGCTTCCAGGTCCTGGAGTCAGAAAATACAGGAAATGAATGGAGAACATCTCGTTGCACCGGGAAACAAAGAGGTTGTTAAAACAAAACAAACAAACTCAAGTTCTGTGTAAGAAAGACGCTAGAGCCAGAAGAGGGGCTACAGGTGTCAAAATGGTGGACAAAGTGTGTATTGGTGAGGTGGCAAGTGTGACAGAAGAGGAGGGTAGGCACAGGTTATCTGTGTTTAGAAGGGTTCCTGAAAGTCTTTGATTGGGCTGGAGAGAGATGACTCAGCGGCCAAGAGCACTGGCTGCCCTATGGGAGGTGCTGAGTTCAATTCCCAGCAACCACACCGCGGCTCACAACCGTCTATAACGGGGTCTGACGCCCTCTTCTGGCATGCAGGTTTACATGCAGACAGAACATTCACAAATAAAGACTTTTTTTTTAAGTCTTTGGCGGGACAGTGGCACACGCCTTTAGTCCCAGCACTTGGGAGGCAGAGGCAGGTGGATCTCTGTGAGTTGGAGGCCAACCTGGTCTACAGAGCAAGTTCTAACAGCCAGAGTTACAACAGAGAAACCCCGTCTTGAAAAAAGAAGAAGCTTCAGTGATCTTAGTGAATATGAGTGGGAATTATAAATCTGTGGAAACTATAAAATCCTTAGAAGAAAACCCAGGGGAACTTTGTGACAAGGCACTAGATATCATCCTCATGGCTATGACACCAAGCAAAGGCAGCAGAGTAAAAGACAGACAAGCCACATTTCGTCAACATCAGAAGCTCTTGTGTATTAAAAGTCACCTTTCAGAGAGTGAAAAGTGGGCTGGGGCCATGGCCCAGCATGCAGAGTCATGGGTTAGAACCCCAAGACTGCAGCTAGCCTACCCCTGTAATCACTGGGAAGACACGAAGTTCAAGATCATTCTCAGTTACATAGCAAGTTCAAGGTCAGGATCAGCTATATGTGAGACCCCGTCTCATCTCAACCAGCTCCCAGACACACAGAAGATAGATAGAGAGACCCGTGCACCATACAGCACAGAAAAACATTTGCAGAGTGCACATGGTTACAGAATTAACATCCGGAATATATAAGGGACTTCAACAATTCAATAATGAAAGAACAAACTGCTCAATTTAAAAAAAAAGAAAGGACTTGAGAGGATATTTGCCCAAGGAAGACATACAAATGGCAAAAAAAAAGACACCATCATTTATTATTAGAGAGATGTAAATCTACTGTCTGTGGTGGCACACATTGGTATTGGCAGCACTGGGAAGCCAATCTGGGCTACAAAGTGAGACCCTGTCTCAAACAAAGACGAGTATTTTAGAAATGGGGAACAGGAAGTGAGGTCACTGGGGGAAGTATGGTCATTCCTCAAAAAGGTAAACAGGTTTGCTATCGGACCTAGCTATTATAGGATCCCAGCGTGTGTCCCAGAGAATCCAAAGCAGAGGTGCGTACAGCACATATTCACAGCAGCAGTACCCGCAATAGCCACAAGAGGGAACCAACACAAGTGTCCATTAACGGCAACAACCAGAAAATGGTCTAAATATGCCATGGAGTATTACTCAGTCTTAAAAAGGAAGGAGATTCTGTTGCACGACAGGATACGGACACGTTACATAAAATAATCATCTCTCCATATCCACAGGCCCTGCATCTGTAGATTCAACCAAGTGCATACTGAAAGTATTTAAAAACTCCAGAAAGCTGCAAAAACCAAAACAAACTTGCTATACATTGAGTCCCCCGATGAGTATTGTGTGGGCTGTCCCCATATCTGCTGTGCTCCACTGGGCCTATCAAGGTGGTACTCTGTACTTAGCATGTAAAGCTCTTTGCCCTACCATGATTTCCTAATGCACAGTATGGTGTTTGTGTGTGTAAGTCATTCGTTGATGAGATGATACATCAGGTTACCTTTATTCAAGGGACTTGAATGAATACAGACTGTGCCATCTACAGGGACCAATCTGTAGTCAAGACAAGGCCCTGGGATAGGCAAATCCATAGCAACAGAGCATCCAACAGCCGTTACCAGGGCTGCAAGGGAGCCAGTGCAGCTGCTCCCCGGCTACTGCGTTTCTGAGATGAAGAGTCGTGAAACCAGATAACGGTGCCGGTCACACAGCGCTGCCAGTGTGTTTCGTCCATTGATTCAGAATCCTACAAAAGGTTAGAAGGGCAATCTTTATTATTTTTATTTTTTATATTATTAGTGTTTTTTTGAGACAGAGCCTCATTATGTAGCCCAAGTTGGCCTTGAACTCAAAGAGATCCACCTGCCTCTGTCTCTGGAGGGCTGGGACGAAAGGTGTGTGCCGCCACACCTAGCTGGCAAATTTTATGTATGTATATTTTACCATGAAAATTAAGGAAAATAAGCAGGTACTCTGTGGTGATAGAAATACAGTTATTCCAGGTATGGTGGTACAAGCCTTTCATACCAGCATTCAGGAGGCAGAAGCAAGCAGATCTCTGTGAGTTCAAGAGCAGCCTGGACTATACAGTGAGACCCTATCTTAAAACAAAACAAAACAAAAAACTAGGAGCAGAGAGATGGCTCAGTGGGTAAAGGCACCTGCCGCCAAGCCTGGTAACCTGAGTTCCATGCCCGGGACCCATATGGTAGAGCTAAGGAACTGATTTCTGCAAGTTGTCCTACAGTCTTCACCTATTCATCATGGCTTATGCACACAAAATGTAAAAAAGAAATTCTACAAAAGCTGCTAAATAAACACAGGGCTACTAAGTAGAAGGCACCCACAGCACAGGCAAGAGCAGCCCACAGAAAGTGACACAGTGGCTCCCAGGGCGCAGTGAAGCCAAGGACAGGATGTTTTCAAGGTTTGATCTAGCTAGTCTGAGAGAGTAAGAGAGCTCTGAGGGAAAATCAGGCCAGTTAAAGCACAGAAGAGGAAATTCGTGAGAAGGCATTTGCTTTTTTCTTCGAGGAAAGCTATGAAGTAAATGGCCCACATAGCCTCCAGCTTTAAATGACACCGAATGCACAAAACTCGGCATAATGATATCTGAATTGTAGAAGTGAGAAAAAAATCCATAGCATTTAAATGCTAGAGACTAACAGAAGGTCTCTGTATTGACTTTATTTTACTTTGTGGACCAGAGTGGTTATGAACTCACAAAAAGATCTGCCTGCCTCTGCCTCCCTAGTGCTGGGGTTAAAGGCATACGCCACAACTCCTGGCCTTATTTTAATTTTTTGAGATAGAGTCTCGTGTACTCAAGGTAAACTCCTCCTTGGTATGGAGCAGAGGATGACCTTGACTTTCTCAAGCTCCTAAGTGCTGGGGTTAAAGGCTTACAGCATCATGCCTGGTTTATGCAGTGCTGGGGATCGAACCCAGAGTCTCGTGCATACTAGGTAAGCACTCTACCAAGTGAGCTATATCCTCAGACAGACTTTAGTTTCCGATATCATAGTTCAAGCACTCATGAGCATTTCTGGTGTAGTTCCTAAGGAATTTATACACAATTGGTAACTTCCAAACTAACAGAGGGAAATCAGAATGAGTGTAAAAATCTAATGTGTATATATATTTACATGTATATATACATATATGTATATACACACACATATATATACCTGTATGTATATATACACACACATATATATATACATGCATGTATACATGTGTATATGTATACACACACACACAAATCTAATGTGTATATATATTTATATGTATATATACATATATGTATATACACACACATATATATACCTGTATGTATATATACACACACATATATATATACATGCATGTATATGTATATATACATATATGTATATACACACGCATATATATACCTGTATGTATATATACACACACATATATATATATACATGCATGTATACATGTGTATATGTATACACACACACATATATATACGTGCATATATACATATGTGTATATGTACACACACACACACACACACACACACACACACATATATATAAAATAAAGAAGGAAAAATAATGGCTGGGTGTGGTGGTATACTTCTTTAATCCCAGCAGAGGCAGGTTATGAGTTTGAACTCTTATGAGTTCAAATTGAGACATGAAACACAAAATTACATCAGTTATTATATCAGTATAACTTTTTTTGTTTGTTTTGTTTTTCGTTTTTTGAGACAGGGTTTCTCTGTTGTAACCCTGGCTGTCCTGGAACTCACTCTGTAGACCAGGCTGGCCTCAGACTCACAGAGATGCACCTGCGTCTGCCTCCTGAGTGCTGGGGATTAAAGGTGACTACTGCCCAGCTCAATGAGTATACCTTAACTAATATGTTAAAAGGAAAATGCTGTCAGAGTAGAGATTTAAAACATGAAGCCTGAAAGGGGGTGGGGCACACCTCTAATCCCAACACTGGGAGGCAGAGGCAGGTGGGTCTGAGTTTGAGGCCAGCCTTGCTTACAGTGCAGACAGCCAGGGTTACACAGAGAAACCCAATCTTGAAAAACAAACAAGAAGCCTTAAATGAGCAAGTAACTATGGTGGACATTCATAAATTATTAAAGCTAAAATGTAGTGAAAGGATTGTGTATCAAAGCTTCTGGATACAGAGAAAACAGGGCAGCTGGAAAATTGGTGAATTTCAATGTTGAAACCGTAAAGTAAGAGAGGTTTAGAGTGTTCTTCTTGGGAATAACCCCAGGAAAGGAAGGAAGGAACTGTAAAGACGAGGACAGAAGTGAATGAGATGGGAACCTGGACTGTTGCTCAGTGGCAGACCATTTGCCTGGCATGCAGGGGGCCTGAAAACATAAAGGGAAGGATTAACAAGACCAAATATAGACCATTTTTAAGAGTTAAACAAAGGGCTGGGGAGATGGCTCAGCGGTTAAGAGCGCTCACTGGCTGTCTTCCAGAGGACCCGGGTTTAATTCCCGGCACCCACACAGCAGCTTTTAACTGTCTGTAACTCCTGCTCCAGGGCACTCTCATACAGATATACATGTAGGCAAAATACTGATGATGTACATACAAAATTTAATAAATTATTTTTTTAAAAGATGTTAAATCAGTCTCTCTTGGAGGTAAAAAGAGAGAGAGAGAGAGAAGGGGAATAGGAAAACACGAGTGTACTGCAGACCCTGAAGCAGCCCAAGCTCAGTGCAGTCTGTCCCACGGTGTGACAGACAGACATGTTCCAGGAAGGCTGTAAACCACCAGCAGTGGCCCAAGAAGGCACAGACAACTGAAAACCTATTACAGAAAGTCAGCAGCAAACACCGAGTCCAGAGCGTTTGCAATCACATGCCTCCTTTCTGATCAGAAGCGAACACAATGACCACTCTACCTGGCAGTTTGAGACCGTGACTAACGTTATGTGGAAAGGGAAAAAGGAGGAGATAGAAGGATCCGAAGGGAGGAATTAAGGAAAGAAAACTGACTTTTGTAGGTAATACATTTTCAAAGAGCCAGCGGGGTGTTGGTGGTGCTCACCTTTAATCCCAGCACTCGGGAGGCAGAGGCAGGCGGATCTCTGGGTTCAAGGCCAGCCTGGTCTACAGAGTGAGTTCCAGGACAGCCAGGGCTACACCGAGAAACCTTATCTGGAAAAACAAAACAAAACATGCGAACAAAAGAAAGAAAGAGCTGAAAGCCAGTTCAGTGAGCTTGTGGAATGTTCACTGGAGCTGCTAGATATAAGTAAATCACAGAGAGAACATCGGCTATGCATATCAGCAGAAAATAAAAACAGCACAGTTTATTAAAAACAAATAAAGCTCTTGGGAGAAAATCTAACAAATGGTACAGGGTCTTACGGAAAAGATTGTTAACGTACTTGGACAGCTTCAGATTAAAGCTTGGAAATGCTCATGGATCGTGGAGACAGTGCACCTCCCTGAGGTGACTCGGCGTCAGAGCCATTTTGCACAACCTCAAGAGCTGTCCCCAGGTTCAGGAGGAGTGGAGAGCTGAGGATGCTCTCTGGCCAAATGTGCATGTCTGCCAGCTAGAGGGGCCGCACAGTAAGCTCGTGCCAGTGGTTCCAACAGGTAGGTGTTGAGGGTCCTCGAGGTCACCCTTGGGGGTCACTATGCAGTCACTTTCATGATGAAACTTGGTGACAAGCCACCGTCAAAAACATAAGGAAGGGCACACAGGACAGGGCCCAGGGGTTCAGGCAAGAGCTTCCAGAGTCTTTTAGCAGACTTGTGTGTCCATTTTCTCCAACAGTACACTTTAAATGACAGGTGATCTGTTGAAGAGATTTCTCACCAAGGATTGAATTCGGGGGCAGGGGTCATCATGTTGATACCTACTGCCTGGCCTGAGCAAACTCTTAACTCCCAGGAGAGAAGCATGGACCATCTGCTGTGTGCTGAGATATAGAGGGTCTCCTTCACCACGGGAGAAAGACCAGCGTCAAACAGGGACAGCTTACCAGACACTGGTCAAGGAAGGTTCAGCGGCCAGCTTCCTTGAGACTGCGGCACTAGGCCTGATCTGTGATCATTTTTCTTCATTATGCCCCTCACAAGCAGGAAGCACAAATATATGGAAAGACAGAAACCTTGTGATAACCAAGGAAAGACACTAAGGCACAGTAAAATAAAATCGTGCCAGTAAGCCTGGCAAACATAAAGTTGACGAACACCAACGGGGAATTTAATTTCTGTTCTAAACTCTCCAAGAATGGTTGCAAGAAACAGAGGACTTTCTTCTTTTCTTACTCATGTCCCTTCTCCTCACCCTGTGCTGAGGACCAAACCTAGAGCCTTGTGCGCGAGACACATGCACTCTCACTGAGCAATACCCCAGCACGTAAGGGAAATTACTCTAAGGGCTGGGGCTATAGCTCGGCGGCGAGACTGTTCACAAGCAGGCATAATACCCTGGGTTTGATTCCCAAAAAGAAAAAAAAAAGGAAAAAAGGAAAGAATAGCTTTATTTATTTATTTAGGTTTATTGAGGCAGTCTCATGTAGCTCAGGCTGACTTTGAACCTGATATTTACCCATGGCTGACCCTGAGCTCCTGATCTTCTGGCCTCGAACTCCCCAGGACTAAGATTACAGGCATGTGCTACTGGAAATTTCCAGCCACCAGCTGGGAAAATTGCTTTGAGACAGGGTCCCAGATCCCATCTGGCCTCAGATTCAAGCTTATTTGTCACCATGCTTGGCTGAGATAAGGTAGCTTGCGGGTCAGCTCCTTCATGTGGAGCTGGAGCTAGGGTGGTGGCCAGAGCTCCCAGAAGACTGAGGACCCTCAACCAAGCTTGTTGCTCTCAGGAGACAGCCTCTGCAGTAGCATATACTCAAACATCCAGGGCTGTTTCTTGGATATCCACTGGGGATTTTTTTTTTTTCTTTTGAGACAGGGTCTCACTGTGTAGCTCTAGCTGATTTGGAATTTGCTAAGTGGACCAGGCTGGCCTCAAAGTCACAGAGATCTACCTGCTGCTGCCTCCAAAGTGCTGGGACTAACACCACACCGTGGCCTACTAGCATCTTTGTCTCTGGAAAAGGCTCTTAGTGCTTTGATGCCTCATTATGACAGAGAGCTATGTATGGGGTCTGTGCTCCCAGAGATTCATATGCTGGAAGCTTGGTCCCTAATGTGGCAATGTGGAAGTTCTGGGACCTGAGAGCCCATTGAGGGCCGTTAGATCTCTGGGAGAACCACCCATGGAAGAGACCGGTGTAGTGCTCATGGGACCCATCAGCTCCTGCAAGAACAGGTTCTTGGGAGAAGGGTGAGCCGCCCTGAAATTTTTGCCTCATCTTGTCATGTCATCTCTTTTTGTTCTCACCATGACGCTGTCTGCTTGGTATAGCAGGAAGCCTTCACTAGAACAAGCACCAGGCCTCTGACTGTCCAGAGCTGTGACAGGTGCCTGGAGAGACACAGGAAAGAGATCAGGGTACCTATAGATGTTGTAGAAGTTCATTTTTAGTTATATATAAAGTAATTGTTTTGTCTTGGCATTTTATGTTGTCTACAGGTGTTGGATTAATATGGGGGAAGTTGATTGCTAATGATCTGCACATGCTATCAGTAGAACACCTGAGGAGTTCTGGGTCAATAAAAACACCCGAGCTCAGATGCTCAGGGTTCCACTGTCCATGATGGCACCTGCCAGTACAGTGGTTCCCTCTGCTGAGGTCTGGCAGTTTGCATATATGAAAAATGCCTTCATGTCTTCTTTGGTGAGCTGTCACAGCGGCCTGCTACCACATACAGAGGCAGAGGTCAATGACATAGTGACTGTGCTGATGGGAAACTGACCCTGGGCGCTAGCATAAAGAACCCTAAGAGGTAAGCTTGAGTTGTGGTTAAGCACTGCATGGGGAGGGTTGGTATAGCAGCCCAGACACAACTAGGGTTTGGCATTGTTATGTCTGCTATGGCCATTATTCATAGGCCATCACTGAGAACACCCTCTGTGTCTTTTGGATTTCAGGTGGAAAGCCTCTCCCTGGCCACTGGATCTCCAGTTAGTTCTTCAATTCACAGCCCTTAACTGGCACAGCTAGCAGCTATGGATGAGCAGGAGGCAGGTGTGGTGCTGGGGGCAGGTATACATCCATAGCGATCCTGGACCTCTCTCAACACTCAGATGCCCTGTGGTGGTCCTTATTGTTGCCCAGCATAACTACATCCACACCAAGGCAGCGCAGGCTCTGTGCCAACACCTGGAACATGAATCACGTAGTACATGGAAGGCCCTGGCAGGAATCTTGGAGACAGCAACTTCCTGGTGGCCATAGGCACTTGCAGAAAGTCCCAGTCATGAGTCACCTGTGTAATGAAAGTCCAGATCTGTGTTACTTTAAGAGTGTCGCCAGTTTTACGAACTCCAGAATTCAGAAATCAGGCAAACCAAATGATGCTACACAGAGAACCCTGGGTAACTGCACAGAGTGGGGAGTCCTGTGTACACTGCGGTGGAGTGAGACCTCATGTAAATGGCCAGGTATTGCTCTGGACCGTTGTGGGGACCCAAGGCCCACCGTGCTCTAGGGTAGCTGTATGTCCCAGGTTTAGAGGCAGTGACTCCTTTTCGCCAAGAATCCTGATTAAAGAGCCTCAAGAGGTTGTACCTATCTTCCTGGGGAAGGCTGCGGCTGCCTACAAGGCAGGCTCCTTGAAGCCCTGGTCTCTCCCTTTGTCTGGGCTTCTGGACTAGATCCCCTGATTAGTAGAAGTGGGCAGGCTCTCTGCACAGGACTTGGTGCACCTCCATAAGTGGTAGGCATCAGCAGCTGGGTGGGCGGAGACAGCCGTAGTGGTGGTTATAGACAGAGTGTTTTAGTTAAGGTCAGTATTGCTGTGAACACCATGACCAAAGAAACTAGGGAGGAAAGGGTTCATTGGCTCACTCTTCCATGGCACTGTTCATCATCCAGGACAGGAACTCACACACGGCAGGAACCTGGAGGCAGGAGCTGATGCAGAGGCCATAGAGAAATGCTGCTTACTGGATTTCTCCCCATGACTTGTTCAGTCTGCTGTCTTATAGAATCCAGGACCACTAGCCCAGGGATGGAACCACCCACAATGGGCTGGGTTCTCCCCCATCAATCACTAATGAAGAATATGCTCTACAGGCTTACCTACAGCCCAGTCTTATGGAGGCATTTTCTCAGTTGGGGCTCCCTCCTTTCAGATGACTCTAGCATATGTGAAGCACAGAGGACACAGAGGACGGGTGAGGAGGTAGAGGGGGGAGGGAGTCACAGCCTGCCCTGCTCTACCACTCTGGAGCCTGTATAGACAAGCTGCTCCCCATAAAGTGGTTGCAGGTCCCAGTTGGAGAGCTGCAGTGTTTTGTTCAAGGGCTTGCCCAGTACTTGCTGTACCAGGAGGCTCAGGCCTCGTGGCTCCCCAGCCCCATCCAGGGAGGAGGCCATCGTGTCCCCCACCCTCGCCCTCATCTGTCTGAGAAACTCTGTTGGGGAAAGGCGCTGGGTCTGGGGGATAATGGCTTGCCACACTATCCTGTGTCATACTGCTCCTGTGCCAGTAAAGCTCCTGCCCCCTCCACTCAGTGAATGCAGAAGGCAATGCAGAGGACGCTGAAGATGCTGTGTGTGAGCCACAGGGCTTCAGCTACCCGCCATGCAGGTCCTCCAGGGCAAATACCTGACCTACCAGAGTGTCTGCTCAGCATACTGCCAAGAAAGTGCCTCACATCAGGAGGGGCTGGGGATGCTGTGCCAGGCAGCAGTGACACCTCCTTAAATTCTGTGGATTCTGCTCTGTTGAATACCCTCCGGGACCCTGACCCATGTGACCAGCTTGATGGAAGAAGGGCTCTGCACAGAGCCCTCAGGCCAGCCTAGGGGAAGTCCTCAACAGGAGCAGTCAGAGTCAGGGACGCCTGGCTGCTCACCTGCCTGTGCACTGGCATCAGGTCTACACTGCCTTGAATATGCTGCTCCACACCAGCCACGGCAGGCAGACCTGGCCCGGTCTCTTCCGATCTCCTACAGTCCCACAGCCTGTGGGCAGGTGCTGTCTGTGTGGGGAACCCGAGCTGAGATGAGTTTTGTGTTTCTGACTCTAGAGTTTGCCCAGTGTTTCCTAAGGGTGTGTGGAGGTGAAGAGGCTGGTGCAGAGGTGTGGCAACTCTTCCTTTGTGAACCAGACAGGGCCGGGGTAGAGTAGTCTGAGAGAAGCTGGGACCCTAGCCTGGAGAAGGCCTATGCTCTGTCCTCCGGGCATGAGAGTGCAGCACACTCAACAGAACACATGGCTTTCCTCAGCCGTTTGCAGAGTGGATTCATGAGGCTGGCCCAACACAGCAAATGAAGGTCTCCACTCCACATCTACACCGATCATCTCGCCAGGCTATATGGACAGACAGACAGACATGATGGCCAGGGGTAGATTTGATCAGCAGGGACTATGGTTCAAGAGAGTCAGAGCAGCCTCAGGGGTCAAGATCTGGAAGATACAGCCTTCCTGGCTCCATGTGGCCAGAATGGAGGAGGTGGCCCGCTCTTCTGTAGACATCTCAGGCCCCAAGAGCAAGGGGATCCTGGGCACCATGATGACTAATGCTGTCAGCTTCTCAGGATCTAGCATCATCAGGAGACCACGATATCTAGGCATTTCCGTGAGGGAGTTTCTAGACCAGGCTGACCGCAATGGGAAGGACTCGTCCTGACCATGGCATCAGTCCATGAACTGAGGTTATGGACCAAATAAAGAGGAGAAACTGAGGCAGAGCACCAGCAGTCGCCTCTCTGCCTCCTGGCTGGGGATGCAATGGCCATTTGCCCCACAGTCCGGATGCCATGTCTTCCCTGACGTGATGGGCAGTATCCTCAGACGGTGAGCTAAAGCGAATCTTTCTCTCAAGTTGCTCTTGTCAGGCCTTCGGTCACAGCAACATGAAGACTAATACAGCACCTTCTGCAGGTGGCATGATGCTCCGTAAGTACCAGTACTCGAAATCCCGGTGGCTTATCAGCCCCCCTAAGGCCTCTGTAAGTGGCTAGTGGGTAGCATGCCCACAAGGTACCCACCTGCAACAGTGCAGCCTCATGCATGGCCAGCCCCTCCAGGAAGTAGATGCTCTCCTACAGCTCCTTCAGTTTTGAATCAGCCTTGGTTACCCTAGGAGGAGCAGGGCTAGTGACATTCTTGTCCTGGGCCCAGTCCCCCCCACATGCTGGGACAGCAGAATGATTGTGGCTTGTTCATAGAAGGGGCTCATGAGAATCTATCTTCTTGGGATCCTCCCTAGGGCTGGCTGGGGAAAGAGCACAGTCTGCCATCTGTAGCTAGGAGACATCTAATTCTCCAGCCCTGTTGTATATCCAGCCTGGTCGTGGATCTGACCACAGGGTACTGGACAGGTGGCAGATTGTGTCATTTGTTGTCACTGCCCCAAAGAATAAGGCTGTCCCAAGCAGAACCTCATCCTGAAGCAAGGTGCTCACCTCCCCTGGAGGCTGAGTTGGCTGAGTTTCTCAGCCATCACAGCTGGCAGATGCTTCTCAGGCAGTGACAAGTCTAGGGCACATTGGGTAGTGGTGATGGGGTCACTGTGAGAGGCTACCAGCTGGAGCACCTGCTCTTGTAGCCAGGGGCTCTGCTTTACCAGATCCTGTGGGGTCAGCAATGAGGACTTCTATAGGCAGCAGGGGGCTCAGCTGATCTCACCAGATCTGACTGAGCCTTAGAGTTCCACAGTGACCTCTCCTGTTCAAAGGCCCTGGGAGACCAGGTTGCCATGAGCACTGTAGCTACCTCTACCCAAACCCCTTTGCATCTCCAAATCCCAAATTCTACACAGCTGTGTGGCTAGAGATGTTCATCCCTCCAATCTGAGGTCAGAACACTGTCTTATAATGTGGTGTCTGCTTTCCTGGCCCTTGCCCTGTAGAGAATATGCTAGACCTTCCCTTCTTCACCCTCTGTGATCAGGTTGGCCCTTGGGGGATGGGGAAGCCAAGAATTCTCAGGCAGCTTGTGGTCTAGGTAGATGGCAGGCAGGGGTCAGCACCAGGGCATCAGTGACCTGGTTGGTCATCATGGAGCCGAGTTCTCTCAGTTTGGCTACCCCAATTCAGCACCTGTGTCTGGCACAGGAGCAGAAATGGCTAGGAGGCTTGCAGAGCACCTCAGACCTCTGGGAAATCCAGGGCAAGGCCACAGTGGGGCATCACAGGTTTCATTAAGGATCAAACACTGGACAAGTGTTCAAGTCCATGAAGCCACAGGATGACGTAAGTGTGGGGACCCTCAAGAGCTGTAGCCCTTGCCCTCATGACCTCTGGTCTCCATGGCCTCAGTGTCCCTCAAGGAAATCATGCTGGCCCCCCACAGGGCTGCCTGCCCAGATGGTTTCAGTGCCCCCGACATCCTGAGGTGTCTGTTTCCCTCTGGCCATGGGTTCCCACGTGGACGACAATATGTGGAAACTCCTCCACATTCTTCAGGGTGTCCGCTGCCCTTCCGGCCAGCTCGGCCTTGGCATCCAGGAGACTAGCCTTCCGGGCCTCACCCAAGGGCTGTGCATTCCTCTCTGGTGACTCACTGTCCCTCCTCTCCAGTAGCTTAGTGCTGTTCTGGCTGGATGCCACCCTCTGCCAGGCGGGGGTGGAGGGCAAGCTTCACTGGCCAGATACACTCCTTTGCATACCACATCAGGATCTCAAGAACTCCTCCATCCTTCCAGGATATTGCACCTAGGGACAAAGGACAACTTTGCACCCATGAGACAACCCTGGGATCTGGTCCCAGGACCAGCACACCTAAGAATGATGGATTGAGTTACAGCATGGACATATCCACACAGGACAGGATGCTCTTTGAGCATGCACGCATTCACACCTGTGATGACAGTCTAGCACAGGCACCTATGTACACTAGTCCACAAACCGTTTGTAACACAGCATCCTAGGTGCTGCTAGGAAATGGCATTGGGACACTGTGCAGAAGGGGAGTCAGGGCTCAGTGATGGCTGGGGACTTTGGGATGCCCAGAACATGGCCCTGTGCTTCTGGGGGGCAGGGACAAGAGAGGTAGCAGGGCTGTGTATCTTCCAACTTCTATTCTGGGCTACACACTCTCCCAAGGTCTGGGCTCTGTCCTGGGTCAATCCCACTAATCACAGGGACAGAGTCCTCTGCCATGCCTTCCCTGCAGCCCACCCCAGCTTCTCCTGCAATCAGGCCATGTGGCTTGTGTCCAGCAGAGGCCCTTCCTCTAGATCCCAAACAGGGAACCTGGGGGCGGTGGCCCCTCTAAAGGATTTCGTGCCTCTTTTCAGGGCAGGGCCTTCCTGACATTGTGGCTGGCTTCTGCTTCCTGCCTTCTCCCACTAAAGCTGGGATTCCTCAAGGCAGTGAGCGAGTGCTTTCTATAGTGCCTAGGAGCACACAGCAGGGCCTGGTGCTTACGTGCTAACACTTGCTTCAATCAGCCTCACCTCTGTCATCTCCAGGGAGAGCATCTCACGCAACATTGAGCCACCATTCCCCATACCCCTTGGGTGCTGTGTCCAGCTGTCTTATCAGGATGGTTGGTCCTCATAGAGTCCACTTACCCATAGGCCTCCTCAAAATTTTGCCCTTGCTTCCAGCTTTGAACAAGTTTAGCTTGACACCCACTCCAGACTGCAGGATGTTGTTTGAGGATCTATGCCACCCAGAGAGGAGGCCAGAGGCAAGGCTGTCAGGGAGGGCTTGGGATATGTGTGGCTACCAGGACGGCAGTTCCCAGCAAGGCTTTGCCTAGATTTCCTCAGAGAGGCCTCAGGAGTTGCTGCTTCCCCTCTCCCCAACCCCCCAACTGTGCCAGCTTCCCAGACTGTTACCAGTGGCTGGAGACAAAAAGGCTTTTGTCCTTTTAGGCCAGATACAAACCCCTAGCTGGTACCCAACAAAACCTGGTGGCAACTTCTGAAGAGAGGAAAGAGAAAGAACGAGGAAGGAGGAAATGCTCAGGGAGAAGCGGAAGTCCAAAGCCAAAGTAGTTGACTCCGTTCTGCAGGTGGACAGAGACTGGCCTGGCTGGAATAGCTCAGACGTCCAGAAGGGGACAGCGATGAGTGCGCTCTGAAGCAGAGGGCGCACAGGGCACGCCCCGGTGACTGGACTCTTAGAGAGGAGAGTGTGAGCATGTCCCTCCAAAACCCTAACCCAGAAACACTCACTGGGGGCCAGGTGCTGCTGCTGCCGCCGCCACAGGATCAGCCTACCAACTACTTGGGGGCTTAGCTTTTCCAGTCTCGAGGGTCATCTTGGGGTTCTGCCTGTAGGGAGAGGGCCCTGCCTGTCTGCTGCTGATATCAAGTCGCTATGTTTTAAGGTTTTTATTTTCTTCAAAGTCACTCTCATGAGCATGAATTCGACAGAGCTATAGGAGAAACCTTGTGCATCCCACCTCATTCCCAAGGCCCAACTGCCTGCAGCTCAACTTGGAGATAGCTCTATATTTGCATGCTCCCAATGTGATCACTTCGTTGTTTACTTCCAGGGTGTTTGGATGGCCCAAAAGGAATAGCAAGAGAGTTTCAAATTTAAGCATTCAGCATCAACACTGCTGTGAGTATGAAAATGTGGCCCGCAGCCCGCCTTCTGCTCCTCTGTCCTCAGCACTAATTATTACCTGGTTCAAGGGCTTTCATTTCTGACCTGAGGCTTTCTCGCTCTATAGGAAATGGCTCTTCTTCTTGCTAGTGAGGCTCCACTTTCTAGAAGTGTCCTAGATATGATGTCTGGGATGCACACAGGAGTCGTGTCTGTTCAAGAAGATGTAAGTCTCTCTCAAGCTGCCCTGGGAGCTAGATGGAACTGCAGATCCCCGGCTGAGGTCAAGATCCAGTGGGTGGGTCGGGAGGGCCCTGGACACTGGCTCCAGGTCTGCAACAGGGAGTGAGAACATTCCTATTCTTGACCGCTGAGGTGTGACCTGCTTATTTGGAAGTTCCCCACTGTTGCAGTACACCACTGGGTGGCTCCTCAAGAACAAGGAGATATATTAGGTGCACACCGTTCCAGACCTCAGCAGAGGGAACCACTATCATGGCAAGCGTCATACTGGACAGTGGAACCCCAAGCGCCTCCTCTCAGGGGTTTCTATTGGTATCTAAGCTCCTCAGGTGTTCGATTGGTACGATATGCTGATCATGAGAAATCAGGCATCTTTTACACAAAGCAACACCTTCTAACAACACAAATGCCAAGGCCTAGGCAGCCCTTTTCCCAACAGGGCCCAAATCAACCACTTTAAAGATAACTCCACATCATGTCAAGACAGTTCACGAGATCAGGCCCAGACAGGCCTGTTTGTCAGGCTGCTGCATCCTCTCCTCCAGGGCCTGTCTGATCATCTCCCATGATCTCCCACGACCTTTCTAGGCTCATTTCCCCTAGGGCTCTCATTATCTACTTGTTTGGTCTTCTTGACAAAATTTATAGTTAAAAAAATCTTTACTTCTTTTCTCTTTCTTTTTTCTTTTTGCTTTTTAACACCAATGCAAAAGACAGCGTCACTGAGAGATTTTCCGTGTCTCTGTTTTCTTCTGCTTCCCCAGGCTCCAGTTTGGGTGGTCTGTGTTAGTGTGGACGAGGTTGGCCTGTGACCTTGAGGTGGAGCAGCTGGAGCTCGGCAAGGCAGTAAGCGCAGGCTGCAGCAGCGCCTGCCGGCTTCCTGCCCGCACGGAGGATGGGGTGGGGGCAGCCACTATCTCCTCAAGAATTTCCCGGCTTCAGCGTGGAGCCTGTCATGTTTTGGGTGTTGGGTAGGTGTGCTGGACTCTTGGCCTCTGCTGGGACTTTGCTGAGGTGGGGCTTGGTCCCTAGGACTGAGTTAGTTGTAAAGTGAGGGCTACCATGAAGGCATGGCCCTTTTGCATGTGGCCGCCTTTCTGCATCTCTATTACTGTGAGCACTAAGGAGCGAACCCTCACCAGAAAGGTCGAATGATGGGCTGGTGGAGCTCGTATTCTCAGCCGTCAAAAGTAACTTGAGTAATACTTTTATACATTCCCAGCTTAATCCTGACCTTGGCCTTGCCGATTCGCTCTGCCCGCCCCTCCCCACCCATAAGGCCTCCTGGGATCTCACTCTCAGCCTGGCTGTTCAAAAGCGCTTGGCTTCTGGCCCCTGAGTCCCCTGGAGCTCCATGGCTATCTTGACAGACTCTTGCTTTTGTAGTTTTTGAAGTCAGGGCCAAGCCTCCCGCTTCTGAGTCGCCGGCCTCCTAATGTCGGTTATGGTCATTCCTGTCTCTCAGAAGTTTGTCTTCACCTTAAAGCAGAGAGGCAATAAATGATGCTTTCCAATTAATCTTTTAAACTATAAGTTCTATTTTTAAAAATAAATCAAATTTTGGGGCACAACTGGCCCATCGTAAGGTACCCAAATCCTAAGTGTCTGTGCACTTGTGAACTTACTGTCTGGATCTCAGTATAAAACAGTTCGGCTCCCGAAGCCTCCCATGGAGGCTTCCACGGTTCTTTCATGCAGCTCTCACCTGTGACATCCATCCCTGTAGCTATGAGTGACCACGTTCAGTCTTTTATTACTCTGTCTGTGAATGCAGTGTTCCCTCCAACCTACTGCTGTGGACATGAGAGAGTCTTTTGCCACTAAAGTTAAATTTGACAGTATCAGCTGGGTGTGGTGACCCATCTTTAATCCCAGAATTTAAGAGGCAGAACAGGAGAAGGACCTATGTGAATTCAACATAACGAGTTCCAGGCCAGCCAGGGATGCATAATGAGACCCTAAAAAATTAATATTGCCAATTTCTTATGATTATTTTTTTGTGCCTTTAAAAAGATTTTCTTTTTAAAATGTAGCCTTGGCTGTCCTGAAACTCTCTCTGTAGACCAAGCTGACCTTGAACTCAGAGAGATCCGCCTACCTCTGCCTCCTGAGGGATTAAGAGCATGCGCCACCACACCCACCCCCACGTGGATTATTATTAATTGTATGTACTTGTGGGCTTCTGTGTTTGGGTTTGTGCAGGTGCCCTCAGAGGGCAAAGACGTCGGATACCCAAAGAGCCAGTTGTGAGCCACCTCACGCCAATGCGGGGACTGAAACTTGGGTCTTCTGAGGAAGTAATACGTCCTCATGACTGCTGGGCCAACTCTCCAGACCCTCTTCGTGCTTTTTATAGCCCACTGAGAATCTTTTTTTAAAAGTAAAACAAAATAGGCTCTGTCTTAGTTAGGGTTTCTGTTGCTGTGATGAAACACCATGGCCAAAGCAACTCGGGGAGGAGAGGGTTTATTTGGCTTATGCTTCCTCACCCTTGCTCATCATTGAAGGGAGTCAGGATAGGAACTCCAACAGGGCAGGAACCTGGAGTCAGGAGCTGATGCAGAGGCCGTGGAAGGGTGCTGCTTACAGGCTTGCTCCCTGTGGCTTGCTCAGCCTGCTGTCTTATAGCACCCAGGACTGCCAGCCCAGGGATGGCCCCACCCACAATGGCCTGGGCCCACCCCTATCAGTCACTAATTAAGAAAATGCCCTACAGGCTTGCCTGCGGCCCAGTCTTATGGAGGCATTTTCTTAAGCAAGTTTCCCTCCTCTGTTAGCTTGTGTCTTGTTGACACAAAACTAGCCAGGACAGGATCGTATTGTGTAGTCAGGGCTGGGTTAGTGTCACTCATTATAGGGCCTAGGCTTGCTTCGGATGCTCAGCAGTCCTTCTGCCTCAGCCCCCTAAGTCTATCTTTACTCACCTCCACAGATGCTGCCTCTCCATAAACAGGACCAACCTTGTTCCTAGCCTGAAACAACTGGGAAAACCGTCCCAATCTGTGCAGAGACAGTTTGCAGACACAGGACAGCATGTAGCTCCTAACAGTGACACCTCCACTCACACCCCCACAATGGAACAGAGCTTCAGCACCTGCCCCTTCCTCCTCCTTCTGGAAGAAGGGCCTCAGAGCTCTTGGTTAGTCCATAAGACCAAGTGCCAGCGATGCCCAGACAGTCAGTAGAAAATTCTCTCAAGAATTTTCTTGAGTACCAACTATGCATGCATGTGAAGAAACTCTAAGGCCAGGAAAGAAGAAAAATGGAAAGTTACCAGCCTTACAAAAGCAAAACAAAAAACTTGGGTGCATGACCAGATACCTGCATGATGTCAGGGTGCCTGAGTAATGTCTTGGTGTCTGCAAGATGACCAGGTACCTGCATGATGTCGGGGTGCCTGAGTAATGTCTTGGTGTCTGTGAGATGTCCACGTGCCTGTGAAATGTCTGGGTGTCTGTGGGTTGGCCCAGTGCCTGCATGATGCCTAGCCATCTGCAGGATGCTCTGGAACCCAGGAGATGTCCAAGTGCCTGCAGGAGACCCTGGTGCATGTGGGAGGTCCTGGTACCTGAGAGATGTCTGGGTGCCTGCAGGAGGCCCTAATCCCTGCAGAATGTCTGAGGGCCTGTGGGCTGTTGGGGGGCCTGCAGGATGTCCTGTGTCCTGTGTCCCCAAGAGCCAGCATTTAGAAAAAGCAATCATAATTTGCAGAGCATTGATTACAGAACCAAGAAGGCTTGACTTAGAGATGGTTGCTTCAACAGTGTTTTGCCCATAGCATATAAAGCTTAAAGGAAGACAAGGAGTAACCAAACTACTTCACGGCGTGAACTATTTTACAAACTTAAGGAGACAGATGCCTTTGATTATCCTGATTCACCATTTGTGAAAGGATTTGGTGACTCTGTATCCAAAACTTTTTGACAATTTTTGAAAAAATAAGGAAAACAATGATTCTGGTTAGTTACTCCTAGCATCTCTGGATAAATTGACAAAGGAAAAGAATGAGCTCTGTGATAAAATTCTAGCAACTCAGAATATAGTGAAGGACAACAATGAACTCAGTGATAAAGTTGACTGGCTCTAGATGTGCATACACAATCTGAGCTTTCTAAGTGCATCCCGGAAGAGAATCTTCTCTCCAGCAGCCACTGAGCTCAAGCTGTGGAAAATCCAACCAAACCCTCATTATAAAGTTGGTTGAATTAGGTTAAAGTAAGGGCATTAATTGGTAACGAATGGGACCTGGTAACTTGGAATAGGGAAATGTGTGAGGACCGTAATAAAGCTGAGGCCTTTGAACCCTCAGATTCTCAAGGGTTTATCACACCTGAGAAAGTAGTCTCTCTACCCTCAGGAGAAGATGTGCCTACACTCCCACACTGTGAAATGTTGCCGTTTTTTCACCTGTGACTATGAAAATTAATACTTCATTGTCTGTTAAACCAGCAGTGATTCTCACTGCAGGAAGTGCCAGGCAAGACCATGCTGATGTCCCTCAGGTCCCACCAATAGTTGCCTCTAGACCAGACTTAAGGAAAAGCAGGCTCCTGAAGGGGAGGTAGAGAGTGTAATCCATGAGAAGGTGCACTACACTACGAAAGAGCTTAATGAGTTTGCTAATTCATTCTAACAGAAGTCTCGGGAACAAGTGTGGGGATGGATTTTAAAGGTGTGGGATAATGGTGGAAGAAACATAAAACTGGGCCAGGCTGAGTTTATTGATATGGGCTCACTGAGTGGGAATTCTAGGTTTAATATGGAAGCTCACACAGTTGAAAAAAAAAAAAGGTGTCAAAAGTTTGAATGGTTGGCTGAAGTATTTGTCAGAAGATGGCCTATTGCCATAGTTCTCAACCTGTGGGATGCCATCGCTGGAAAACATACATTTCCAGTGATCTTAGGAACTGCGATACTGCTCAGTAGCGAAACTACAGTTACGAAGTAGTACGAACAATGATTTTATGATGAGGCGTCATCACATGAGGAACTGTATTAAGGGACGGCAGCAAGTCCAGTTTGCGTGGCAGGAGCATGGATCACGGGCATCACCATGGTCTTTGGAGGCAGCAGGCTGCTCTGATCATGGACATTCATCTAGCCTATACAAGCCTAAGACCAAGAATGACAAAGTTTGACCCGAACTTTGTTGGATCTCACTGCCTAAATACCCTAACCCACAGGCACCCGGGCCTCCCGCAGGCACCCTGACTTTACTTAGGTATCCGGACACCAAGCAGACACCTTGATATCCTGCAAGCATCAGGACATCCTGCAGGCCCCCCAACATCCCACAGGTCCCCAGACATCCTGCAGGGGCTAGGGCCTCCTGCAGGCAACCAGCCATGAGGTAGATAAGAGTCCTACTGAATTTTTGTTTGATCTGTATAAACAAAAAAAAAAAAAAGGTTACACTGGACCATGGCAAAAGTGAATCTCAGCCCATGAACCAGTTTGTAGACTTGAGCCAGTTTGCACACCCAGAATCTCTTCAGTTAAGAGATGGCCAAGTTTCCCCTAGGAAGGATCTTGATAAAATACCTAAAGGTTTTACTGTTAGCCTTTCTTCAATCCTTCCCCAGAGAGATCTGTGGCTTTTACAAGGGTAACTGTACATCAGGAGGAAAAAAGTCAGATTTTCCATGGTCTATTGGATACTGGGTCTGAACTGATGCTGATTCCAGGAGATCCCAAGAAACGCTGTGGCCCTCCAGTTAAAGTAAGGAGGTCAGATGATTAATGGAGTTTTGGCTGAAGTCCGACTCACAGTAGGTCCAGTGGGTCCCCAAACTCATCCTGTGGTTACTTCCCTAGTCCCAGAATATATAATTTGGATAGATATACTTAGAAGTTGGAAGAATTTTCACATTGGTTCCCTGACCTGTGGAGTGAAGGCTATTATGGTTGGAAAGGCTAAATGGAAGTCTTTAGAGTTGTCTCTGCCAAGGAAAATAGTGAATCAAGAACTGTATCATATCCCTGGAGGAACTGAAGAAATTAGTGCCACCATCAAGGACTTGAAGGGTGCAGGCATGGTGGTTCCCACCACATCTCCTTTTAACTCTCCTATCTGGCCAGCGCAGAAGACAGATGGATCATGGAGAAGGACAGTTGACCATCGAAAACTCAATCAATTAGTGACTCCAATTGCAGCTGCTGTACCAGATGTGATGTCTCTACTTGAGCAGATTAACACATCTCCCAGTACATGGTGTGTAACTATTGATCTAGCAAATGTCTTTTTCTCAATGGCTGTACAATAATTACCATCAGAAGCAATTTGCTTTCAGTTTGCAAAGCCAGCAGTATACCTTTACAGTTTTATCTCAAGGATATATGAACTCCATACTCCTGTGTCGTAAGGGATTTTGCTCATCTGTCTCTTGGTTTTCAGTATCGGATGTGAAATACCTTGTGCTGGCCAGAGAGTGGGAACCCTGTGCACCCCATTCAGTGAGGTACAGGTTAGGCAGTGAGTAGGGGAAGCAAACTGTGGAGACAGCTCAGTGGATAAGGTGCTTGCCACACAAATATAATCACAGGTGTTCAGACCGCCTACTCCACATAAAAGCCAGGCAGAGCCTGCCTATAAGCCCAGCTCTTGAGGAGACAGGGTTCCCAGATCAAGCTAGATTAGCTCAACTGGTGAGCTTTGGGCTCAGCTAGAGACCCTGCCTCAGTAAACAAAGCAGACTACAATTAATTGAGGGAGACACCCAGCCTCTCCAGTGCTGGGCCAACAACACAGACCAACACTGAGCCCCAGATATGACTCTATTCCCCTGGATGACCAACCAGTATCACTTTGGTCCACTGTATTGACAGTATTATGCTGATTGGACCAAGCCAGCAGGACTTTGGACTTGATGATAACACACACGCTCATAAGAGGATGGGAAATAAACCCAACCAAAATTCAAGAGCCTTCTACTTCAGTGAAATTCTTAGGAGTCCAGTGATGTGGGCCATGCAGAGATATTTCTTCTAAGGTGAAAGATAAATTACTGCACCTGGTCTTTCCCACCACCAAGAAAGAAGCGCATTTAGTGGGCCTATTTGGATTCTGGAGGCAGCACATTCCTCATCTTGGTGTGTCACTGTGTCCTATATACCAAGTGACTTGGAAAGCTGCCGGCTTCGTGTGGGGCCTGGAACAGGAGAAGGCTCTTCAGCAGGTCCCTGCTGCTGTACAGGCTGCTCCACCACTTGGACCATTGATCCACCAGACCTGATGGTACTTGAGGTGTCAGTGGCAGACAGGGATGCATTTTGGCGCCTGTGGCAGGCACCTATTGGTGAATCATAGAACAGACCTTTGGGATCTTGGAGCAAGGCTCTACCACCATCTGCAGACAACTATTCTCCCTTTCAAAGACAGCTTGTGGCCTGCTATTGAACCTTAGAGGAACTGAACATTTGACAATGGGCCACCAAGTTACCATTCCACCTGAACTACCTATCAGGAGCTGGGTGTTATCTGATCCACCAGCCACCCATTGTCAAATGGAAGTGGTAAATGCATGATCAGGCCGTCAGGTCTCCGAGGCACAAGCAAGTTGTGTGAAGAAGCTGGGTAAATACCTACTGTTTCTTTTTCCATTACAATGATGTCTGCTGCCAAGCATGCACCTGTAGCCTCATGGGGTGTGCCCTGTGATTGGTTGACTGAGGAAAAGAAGACTAGGGCCTGATCTACTGATGGTTCTACACATTATGCAGAAGTGGACAGTTGCGGGATTACAACTCTTTTCTGGGACAATCCTAGAAGACACCAGTGAGGGGCAATCCTCACAGTGGGGAGAACATATATTCATATATTTTGTTTGGAAGGAGAAATGGCCAGATGTGCGATTGTTCACAGAGTCATGGGCTGTAGCCAATGGATTGGCTGGATGGTCAGGGACTTGGAAAGAGCAGATTGGAAAGTTGGTGGGAAAGACATCTGTGGAAGAAGTATGTGGATAGATCTCTCCAAATCGGAGAAGGATGTGAAGATACTTGTGTCCCATGTAAATGCTCGTCAGAGTGATTACAGCTGAGGAGGAGCTCAGTAATCAAGTAGATGGGATGCCCTGTTATGTGAACAGTCAGCCCCTTTCTTCAGCCATTCCTGTCATTGACCAATGGCCCATGCACACAGTGGCCATGGTGGCAGAGATGGGATTACGTATTGGCTCACAACACAGGCTTTTACTCACCAAGGCTGACCTGGCTACAGCTGCTGCTGAGTGCTACACCTGCTGACAGCAGAGATCAACACTGAGCCCCAGCTATGGCACCATTCCGCAGGGCGACCAGCCAGCAACCTGGTGGCAGGTTGACTACATTGGGTCACTTATTCTGTGGAAAGGACAATGCTTTGTCCTTACTGGAGTAGATACTTATTCTGATTATGGGTTTGGCTTTCCTGCACATAATGCTTCTGGTAAAACCACTACCCAAGTACTTAAAGAATACCTTATCCACCGTCATGGTATTCTACACAGTATTGCTTTTGACTGAGGAGCTCACTTCACAACCAGAGAAGTGCAGCAGCGGGCCCACAATCATGGAACACACTGGTCTTACCTGGTTCCCCACCATCTTGAAGCAGCTGGCCTTATAAAAGAATCATTTGAAGACACAGTTCAGTGCCAATTAGGTGACAGCAGCCTGGAAGGCTGGGGCAGGGTTTTAAGTCAGCATCCAATGGTTTCTCCCATTGCCAGGTTCCACTGGTCCAGGAATCAAGGGAATAGTTAGTTCCACTCATTATCACCTAGTGACCAATAGAAAAAATTTTGCTTCATGTTTATGTGACCTTAAGTTCTGCTGGCCTAGGAGTTTTGGTTTCAGAGGGAGGATCGCTCCTGCCAGGAGCCACAACAAACATTCTATTGAACTGGAAGCTCAGACTCTTCCCTAGCCACTTTGGGCTTCTGATGCCCTTACGCCAACAGGCCAAGAAAGGAATAACAGTGTTAGGAGGGGTGATTGATCCAGATCACCAAAGAGAAACTGGATTGCTTCTCTACAGTGGAGGTTAGGAAGATTATATCTGGGGTGCAGGAGATCCTTTAGGGTGACTCTTGGTGCTACTGTGTCCTGTGATTAAAACCAATGGGAAACTACAACAGCTTAATCCAGGCAGGGTGACGAAGGACACAGACTCATCAGAAATGAAGGTATGGATGACTTCTCCAGGAAAAGAGCCAAGACCTACTGAGGTGCTTGCTGAGGGTGGAGGAAATACAGAATGGGCAGTAGGGGAATGTAGTTATAAATACCAGCTAAGGCCACGTGACCAGCTGCAGAACAAGGGTTATAACTGGCATGAGTATTTCTGTCATATTTTGTTTAATATTTTTGCATCTATGTTCATGAAATAAATTGGCCTTTTTTGGGGTTTAAGCTGGCTGAATAAAGCAAATTACAATTGTGTCCTTTCAACACTTAAAAATCTTACATCAAACTGGTGTGATTTCTCTTTCCAAATATCAGAAAGAATCCATGCTATTTGTCTAGAGTGTTTTTTGTCACAATCAAAAGTTCAAAATATGGATTCAGTTCATTTAACAAATAGGATTACTCAACACTTATCTTTTCTCCCCCCAAAGGGTCTTTTATGTGTTTGGTCTCTTACATTTAAACTGTCAAATGCATTTTAATTAAGCTGCAAAGGACGCCTACATCACTGTTTCAACACTTGCTGTCCCCTTTCTAGCCCTGTATTGGTAATTTGAATTTTTATTTTTTTCTTTCTTAACAATCTGTTCCTGAATCAATTACTTCCTTGGGAGTCACAGAAAGTGAGAGTGTCCTGCCATTCCTTTTCATTCATCTGGGACACACCATTAAGTTCTTTCCATTTCGCTTGAGTACCACCATGGCTTCCTGGAGTTTTAAACATTCAAAGCACCATCATTTTGATATTCAGTCATTCTACAGAGCCCCTGTTTTTTTTACTGGTAAAGAGCATTTAGAAACCCAGATCTGGTTGCTAGGCACACTCATCACTATGGGATGTCCTTGCATCTAGGCTTCCAGAGAACAAAGCTAGGGAAAAATGTTAAGTCATTAACTTAAATCAGTATCTGCAGTTAAATCTAAAAACACAGGGTCTCTCCAAGCTCCCACTTTCCAGACATACACCCCCTCTCTCCACAGTGAAGCTCTGGCTCCAGCTGATTAGCAGGCTGCTTTCCGTTGGCTTGGTTAGGGTAGTAAGTCAGCAAGGGCTGCTGTCTGCCCGCCTCAGGCTGGCCCTGCGTGCTCTGTCTGCTTCACACCAGTCATAACCAGTCTGCAGGTCAGGTACAGTGCCCTGTTCTTAGGATGCAGAAACTCAGAAGTGAAGTGACCACATACCAATCGCATGGAGGAAGGTCAGAAGGGGCAGGTTCAGGGAGGTCTGACGCTGAGTCCAACTTCCTGCTTTTCTGTGAGACGTTGCACGGGCCTGAGGCAGGGGTCTCAGCACTGCTGCCTGACAAAGGACACCCACAGCACATCATCAGACTACGTGCCACTCACCCAGCTCCCCCCCCATCAGAACACAGCTGGATATTCTCCAGATGCAGCAACCCTCAGGGGGCACCTCAGCTCCCTCTCCCACAGACCCCCGCACAGGCATTCTCTCACACCACACAAACGTGTAAACGCATCATGTGCACGCACAGGCACAGGCACAAGCACACAAAGGAATCCACACTCCATGAATAACATGTGCGTACTCACATACGTGCACGCACTCATACCACACTGACACATCCCCATGCTCATACATGCGAGCACATTCACACAGGAACACACAGCACAGCGACACATTTACACAAGACACATGCATATTAACACACACTAACAGAGGCACATACACTCTCATACCACACACATACGTGCTCACACTCACATATGCACACATACACAACACGTTCACGTTCTGTCACACACACACACAACACTAGTAAATCTACACTGCGTGAGCACTCTGCCAGTTTGCCGAACAACTGGACTGACTTCAAACACAGGGTGTTAGAAAAAACTTGATCAGAGGAGTGGATGAATGAAGGAGGGAAAGACAGTACCAGGGTTGCCAACAGGCCAGCCTTCTCTAGCAGTGCCCTCTGCGGAGTGGGGATTGTGTTCTGACTCATTGCTTGAAGAAGCTACCCATCTATACTAGCTGCAGTGGCCCTGACAGAGACCAGGGGCTCAGGGTGAGAGCTTCCAGATATCCACCGCCCTCATCTTGGCTGCTAAGAGGCCACTCAGCATCAGCTGCTAGGACCTTATGGGATTTACTTAGCAATATCCATGATGTCAAAGCCATGCTGGCACCAGGAATCCACGAGCGTGATAAGCTTCCTCTGGAGCTCTGGGAAGATGGCCGCACAGTGTTTAATAATGTTCAGCCTGCCCTGGAGCAGCAGTGGGGTGCTCATTTTCAAGGAAGCACAAACTCGGGACCACAGCTAGTACCACTACTTCCCACCCAGAGCATGAAAGTTGAGAGCGCCTAAGTACGGCCTTCAGTAACAGCATCTAAGCAGAAGCCGAGCAGTGCCTGGGCCCCCGGGCAATGTGCGGTGGTCGTACAGCCATTCCAGCCCATACTCAGTGTCTGTGACCCTGCACGTGCACATCTGTACATGTGGACCTGGTCCCTGGTGGTCGCCATGAGTCTACTCATCCCATAACCAAGAATTAGAGACTTCAAGAGCCTCGGGTGCCGCCCGAGGTAAGTAGGAACAAGAAAACATGCCTAGCACTTGCTGTCGGCTAAGAGACATTTCCTTGAAGTTTGTAGAACACAAGGAGCACCCGTAGGCTGCTGAGAAGTCCCTGAGGAGTTGTGGACTGTAGCCCTGGACTACACCAGCTACTTCCCAGAACAAGACCTCAACAGGCCCCCTCCATGGACGCTGCAGAAGAGTCCTGTTTACTTCCTCCAGCCCATGAACACATCTGCCAGGCTGCTCAGTTTACGTGAGACACAGCAGAGGACCAATGGTAGGCTGAGCCCCAGCCTTTGGTCCCAGATCCCACTTACTAACTGCATCACTTGCCCCAAGGGCAGGACTGTTGCAGCTCTGGACTCAGCAGCCCTCAGCCCAGGCCACCTTAAAGTTTCAGCACCTCCCATCCCAGACAGGGTTCCTCTGTGCAGTCTGGCTGTCCTAGAACAGGATCCGTAGACCAGCCTCAAACCCAGAGACCTGCCTGCCTCTGTCTCCCGTGTGCTGGGATTAAAGGTTTGTGCCACCATGCCCAGCTAAACGTCAGGCTTTAGGTGACAACGGACAATGCCCCAGCACTGCTGTGCCTGGTTGGGGCTCCCCTACAACAGGGAAACAACTTGGTTTCTCTGCACATTATGTGGAAACTCCCTGGTCACAGCATTCTCTGGTGCTTCCTGGCCTGTTCTTTGGCCCTGCCCTCCCGATGCTGGGTCTTGGAGCCAGCCTGGAGCTTGGTGATGAGAGAGACTCTCCCCAGCCCCCACCCAGCCCTATTTCTGGAGACCTGGGTTTTATCCAAATTCGGACCTAAATGATTTGCATGAGAAAGACATTTACCTTTTCAATATCCAGCTCAGGCTGCAGCTTCAACTTCATGCCCAGCCACAATTGCCTGGCAACACAGAGAGTGATCACACGTGCCTGGGAGTGGGGCAGAGTGCTACAGAGGGGTTCCCGTCCCCTGTACTGACACTGGTCACCACAGAGTCTTTTTATGCCCAGCAATGTAGTTGCTGAGCTGAGGCACTGGGAATCCATGAGCTTCATAGCAGGAAGCTCACTACACCAACCCCTTCGGGGGAGAGGAGGAAGGCAGGGAGAACTCAGCCACCTATCCTAGTTCCCCAGAGTTCTACTCAGGGCTTGCAAGGGTCAGGCGTTTGGGGCAAGAGACCCACAGTGACCTATGCACAGATGCCCCATCTCTCCCAGGAGAACTCACAGGTCCAGAATGTCAGCATAGCTAGTCCTGGGAACATGCAGCAGAGGGGCCAGGATGCAGCATATGCCTTGGAGGTCCAGGGGAGCACATCAGCTTCCTGGGGACATAGCCCTCTGAGTGCTATCTAAAGAGTCTCACTACCCTCTCCGCCAGTACACATCCCCTAAGACCAGTTCCTGTTGGTAGAGGAGGTCAATGTAAAGGCCTGTAGTCAGATCTGCCCCCAGCTGTCATGGATAATTGAGATGACCAAACCGACTGCTTTGGAGGTGATGGCTATTCACCGCCTGGGCAGCATCTGATGGGGAGTGGGTGTAGCTGAAAGACAGCTCCCCCAAACCTGCTGTGCTGCTGTGACCTTCCCACCACTGGACAGAGCACAAGCTAGTCCTGAGTACCAGCACGTACCATAGCCTGGGAGGCTATTAATAATTTCCATATATCATGCTCCCATTATGAGCAAAAATAACCAGCAAGAGCAGCAGCGAAGCTATCTGACACCCCACCCCCAAGGCTCAGAGAGCCCAAAATAGCGGCCTGGGAAAGGCTTGGCGGCATCTAACCCAAGGGGTTCAGGCTGGGCTTTCCCTGTGCTCTGACCCAGTGCCTCCACAGCTGGCTCTTGTCCAGGGGGCTTGGCCTCACCAGGCCCCATGGGGCACAGGGCGTGGGATGGTCTCAGGGCAGGGGGAAGGTTTGCATGGTTTGAGGAGGAATGCAGGATGTGAGTGAGGATGGTCTTCAGGACCTGGAGAGGTTAGTGGAGAAGTTCAGGGACCACCAGGTGACACCTACAGCTTTACACAAGGCCTTGGTAGCTTCTGGATCACAGATCCTCCAGAAGCTGTAAGATCCCAAGGAAATCAGGTATACCTAGCCCCCCATACACATCATGTTTCATTCATGACCACTCAGAGTCCCCTAAGATCCTTCCCCTGGGCCTGACCTGGCTTTATCAGGGACACGGGGAGCCAAGGGCTGGGCTATTCTCTTCAGCTTGTGGTTCAGGCTCTCTGCCAGTGACTGGGGGTGGGGGTGGGGAGCCGGGTGGGATGGTGAGGGGCAGTGGGTGAAGGGTCCGGGGTTGCTCACAACTTCAACTGCACTCTGAGTGTCCTGGCAACGATCCAGAGAGTCTGTCTTCCTCAGCTCCAGCCCTAAAGGGGTCCCCAAACCCTTGACTGGGAGGCTGGATCCAGGGCGGAGTATGCTTCTTCGGTGTGTAAGCTCTAGCTTCACCTGTCAGGCAGACGGGGACACAGGCTGACCCCCAGCACTCAGGGTGTTTGAGGTGCCAGTTTCTCCTTTCTATATGGGGGTTAGAGCAGAGTTTTATGGCTAGTTTTATGAATGCTGGGCAGGATCTCTCCATGCACCTAGGCTGCCCTCTGGCGGCCAGGTGGCCTTGCTGTGTGGCCAGCATTCCTAGGTTCTAAGCCCCTTCGTCCATCCACAGTGTGGATGATCTGTGGCGGTGATTACATGTTTGGGAGAAGGTTTTTTTTGTTTTGTTTTTAGCATACCTGGGTAGGGGCTAGAACAAGGGAGGAGCCTTCCCAGTCCTATCCAACTGCCAGGTGCCCTTGCTGACTGGGGGTGGGGTGGTGGGGAGGACAAGCAGCAGAATCCAGAACCACCTCCTCCCAGAAGCCCCCTGGTTTTGGCCCAGCTTGAGCTTCAGGATTCTTTGTGGTCAGCCACTGTGGTCAGATCAGTCCAGGATGGGTCTTAGGCCATTTCTGCTGACTCTTCTCTGAGGTCATGATAGAATGGTGTTTGCTCACGTGGCAGGTCAAGGTGTGTAGGAAGGTTGCCTTGCCTGTCCAGTGAGAAGGCCTGGTAGAAAATAGTGAGGGCCTTGGACACTGGTTCCACAGAAGGAAGAGGTCAGGACTGGGGTAATAGGACCTTGTCCTGACCCTTGCTGCCCGGGAGGGACACTCAGAGCTGTACAACCAGCTGGGTCAGAGCAGCGTTGACAGAACCTCAGGAACATAATTAAGAAAATCCAGAGGGGCCAGGATGGTAGCTTCTGGAAATATCCTGTGTCCCCTGGGCCCCCTGCTCTGAACGGCAGGAGGGCTGGGCAGGTGCCCAGGCTGGCTGAGGCCCAGACTGCATGGCCTAGGACCCCAGTGCCAGCCCACCCTCCCACCTCTGTGCCGGCCCAAAGCCAAAAGCTTTTTTTTTCTTTTACTTTCTCTTTCTTTCTCTTTTTTTTCTTTCTTTCTTTTTTTTTTTTTTGCAAAGCTATCTTTTTACCTTGATAAGCTGTTTTAAAAATGTAAATAAAATAACTCAGCAGACAAAAGCAGGCATTGATTCTGCCCAGAGCCAGCCGCTGCCATCGACATGAAATATCGCAGCACATTGAGTCGTGAGCCCCTGCTAATCCGGGCAGACAGGCCTGAATGGGCCCCTTTCGTCGGGCGCGGCGGTGGGCAGTGGAGCATGTACCGCCTGCAGGGCGGCCCTGCTCCTGGACAATGGCTTTTCTTCCCAGAAGGGGCCTGTGCGGGACAAGAGCCCCCTTTGTGTAGGATGCTTGCCTTGGAGAGCGAGAGAGGCACATTCAACAACCCCAGACACTCTTTGAAAAGCCCGAGTGTAACAGAAGACACCCGAAACACTAGCTTGCCTTCTGCCTCCCTGCTCTCTCCAGCAGCCATTCAGCCTCAAGAATGGCCTTCGGGCCTCCAATCCCACATTGTTCCTGGGTGTGTGGCCATCTTGGTTCCTCCATCCCCTTCACTAGTTTTGGGAGGCAGATGTGACAGGAAATGAAGCTATGTGGGATGTGGTGTTGCTCACATGAGGGCCCACCTCCCGGGGCCAACCAAGGTCTAGGAGGACCAGGTGGCTCCTGGTGCCCACACTTAGGTCACAGTGGTGTTGTGGAAGCCCCGAGTACCATCCCTGAAGTGTGCTCATCTTTGGATCTCAACAGGGTAGAAGTGATGATGCCTGGAATGGTGGCCTCACTGAGTGCAGCAGGCATGCCATGGCCACACCCCGCTTGAGGCACCTCTAGCTGCAAGCTGGGATCTGTGTATCTTAGGCAGCGTTAGATACTGCGGTAGCTGCAGGAGGGACTGGGAGCCTCTCTCCATCTCCTGGTGCCTCAGACAGACCTGGTCGCAGCCTGAACCTCTTGGCTGGGCCTGGGACTCTTGAATATGGAACTTCAGGACTGAGTGTTCTTGTAACCTTCTGCGCTTACACCAGAGACATCAGTACTAACAAAGGTGCCCCAGAACCGACAACACCAGAAACCCACAAGTTCTCACCCAGAGACTGCTGACCCAGGAACGGCGGAGTGGAACACACTGGGTAGTCTCAGCTCTTCAAGGGTTTCTGCTTGGGGTGCCTCCTGCCATGCTCAGGCTGAGGCTATGCCCACACAAACAGACGGATTAGTCAATTGACCAAAGGGCAAAGGAGAGGAGAGTGGTCCACCAGCTCAGTCAGATGGGGTTGCCACATGCCACAAATGTTCCTGCTGGAGCTTCCTGGAAAGACTAGACCATCAGAATGTAAGGGGCTAGTAGGCATTCTCTGAAGGGCTCCTCTGAGACAGCAGTGAGCAGGATTCTGGGTAGTCACATGGGAGGATCTTCACTTGATAACCTTTTCTCAGATGAAGTATTATGACAGGCTTCTGGGTGTCCCCACCTTGGGAGACCCACAGTCCCATACAGTCCTATCGTAGGGCTACAGACAGCTTTCATCTGGCTTCTGCCTGCCCTACTGAACGCATGCACCGAGAGGTAGAAAGAGGATCTCAGTCTCTCTTCCTGAAGGCCACAGAGGCACGGAGGACTTCTTTGAATTTGCCCTCGTGATAGAGATGGTGGGTATGAGCCAGGAAGGAGCTCCTGTCTGTGTCCTGCAGCAGGAAGATACTGATAATTGATTCCACCAGACCAGAGGAGCTCTCAGTGAGGATCTCAACTCCACAGGCCTGCAAATGAGCCAGTCTCAAGCTGAGCTGGATACTCAAAACCTAACCTCCAGTGAGGCATTGTCTGGAGGCCATGAGGATGTGGTACTTGGCTTGGGGAGAGGCTTGGAGCTCGGGGCAGGCCTAGGCCAGTAGGTAGAAGGCAGGGGGGAGGTGAATAGACTGAGTCCAATCTACACGCAGCTCTCAGGAGGCTGAGAGTCAGGCTCAGAGGCAGTGCCTTGGCCAGGGGCTCTCAGGCACCCCCCCCCTGGGCAATCTCGTGGGCTACAGAGGTCTTCTTGGTCAGAGCAAGGAGCTCAGAACACTACGGGGATGTCAGGGGAAGCAACTCACTTTCACACCTGAGCTGATGGGGCGTGGCCGTGTCTGGGACCAGCACTGCAGCTCACAGGCCACGAAAGCCCAAGGGAGAGGCCCTTCTGCCACAGTCCGGGCTGCTCTCCAGTCTGGCCAGAGGGTCGTCCAGTGCGGCATCCCCTGCCGGTCTCCTCCCAGAGCTGCAGAGTCACAAAACCTCACTGTCACTCTGTCTCTTCCTCAGAGGCCCCTCGCAGCCTTCTCCACTCACACAGAAGTTTTAAAAATTAATCTATTCAGAAGGTAACTGTCGCTATTCAGCCACCATCCACACCTCCCCATGACTTTTCATGCCACTGAGATTCCATTCTGCTCTGCTGAGCCCCAAGGCCCTGGGCCCTGGTCATTGTCCACACTAATTACCCCATAAAGCCAGGAGCTTGTTATAGGCCAGACAAAGGGCTGCACTGTCTGAGGGGCAGTGATGGTCACAGACTCATAAATCACTATGTGCCAGCCATACCTGGGTACCCAGCCCACTGTAACAGGAGAGCGAAAAGAAAGCGCCAGAACCTCAGCTGATGGTGCCTGTCATTGGCCTAACTCCCTAACAGGAGATTTGGAATCTAGAGATGAAACAGTGGCTAGGTATCCCGTGGCCCCTGGCTCCATTCGCATATAAGAAACAGCAAGGGTTTAAAGCAGCCACTGGTATGATGCTGTGTGGTAGGGTCTGTGGAGCCAGCTGGCGTTGTACAGACACCTTGGGCTGTACCTTACCGATGTGGACATCCACTGCCAAGACTATTCTGAGCCATGGTGACTTCTGGTGGATGTAGACATGGCCACAGACACAACGTTGTTCTACACGCCACCAGAAACCCAAGGCAGTGCCACAGGATGTAAGAGGCGTGGCTGCCGAGTGCATGGGAACTTGCTCATCAGACCCAGGGTGGGGTGACAGTGCTTCCAAGAAAGGAGCAGCAGCTCCTGTGGGAATGGGAGGTCTGAGAGGTATGAGACCAGCAACAGGATCTGCATGCTACAGCTCACTCAGCTCCCTCTGCCAGAGCAGGCGTGACTCCACTTTCCAGGAAAGGAGGAGAGAGGCGGCAAGGTAGCAAGGCCATCATGTTCTTGCCTGTGAGAAGGAAGAACCCAGATTCTGTTCTGGTCTGGCCTATCAGGTTGGCCATGTTCAATCCTTTCTGCACCCCAATGAATTGATGCGAAATGTCCAAAGAGCAAAGCCTGGTGAAATTCTTCCAAAGCCCAACTACACCCGGGGGATAGTCCCCAGAAGACACGTGTTTTGTGGTCTTATCTATTGCAGAGGTAGGTTCCATCAGCTGTACCGTAGGCTTTTATGCCACATGCTAAAGAAGGATTAGAACACCCTAAAGGTTGGTAAGACAGCACTGACATCCAGGACCATTCAGGGCCCTGAGCTGCAGAGCACAAGGATCTCCATATCCTTACTGCAGCCGAGTCACGTCCCTGCTATGGGGGAGCTGTTGGCCCATGAGTAAGTCACTCAGGACACAAGGGAGCAGAGCAGCTTGAGGAAAGCCACACCTGGAACAGAAGCAGCTTAGCAGGGTCCTAAGACCACTGTGGAGGGGACACGCCTCCTCCCAGCTCGTGTGTCTGTTTACTCTGTTCTAGTGAGGCACCCTGCACAGTCCCTGGTGATTTCCCAGGGGCCCCACTGGTAGCCAAACCTAGGCCACAAACTTGAACCCTGAATCAATGACTGAAGGACAGGGCTCCAGGGTGGAGGTAAATATCAAAGAGGCACCTCGAATGGTCCCTGGGCCTTATGCTACAGCCCAGATTTCCAGACTTTAGGGTCACTCATTGGCTCTCTCCCATTTCTGACCTCTGGTTGCCTCTTAGGACTTGGCAAGGCCTGGAACTCTTGCCTGGGGAAGCATTTCTTCATCTGGATTCCCAATGTCACCTACCTCCATCCAACAAGCCCCCTAAGCTGAGCCTCATCTGCACACAGCAGGATCTGGCAGCTCAGGGACAAGAAGATCCACTCCACCCATGTCGAGCAGGCTGTCTTCAGTGTAGAAGCCACACACTCACTACTCTGGGGAAGTTAGTCCCCAGTGCCCAAAGTGGTGAAATGCTTTCAAAGGACACTCCAAGAATACCTGTAAGGCTTTATTGTAGCTTTAACATTACTATGATCTTAACAACAAAAGACTTCAGGGAACACCTAACAATTCTCCACCATCAGCATCTAGCAATGGGTGCTGAGTACTGGGAGAGGAAATCTAGCCAGACAACATAAGTGGAAGAGACCCCAAAGCTGTCTGGAGGGGCCGACTCAGAGGTAGTACACAAAGATGACATCCAGGATCCTCCAAAGGATGCCCAGGATGACGGAAGGGAAGTTTGTCTGTCTACCTAGACTCCAGGAATCAAGAGAAGCCACACTGAACATGGGTTCCTTCCTGGGACATGAAATACCATTTGTACATGGGATCTTGGAAATCGTCTCTAGCGCTAATTATTTGTAGAAGCAAAGCACAAGTGCTCCTTAGCCACTGACAAGGTTGTTCTGGCCTGTGCCTCCAGGGGGAAATGTCAATTAAAAAACATACCAACAAGCAAGCACCAAAAATGACAATGTTCTGAGAACACAGCACAACCGGATGTAGACTGAGAATGTGCACGGAAAATAAATGCCTAAAATGACTGAAGAAATGAGTGTCAAAACCAGGAAAACAGACAGAAATGGTGGCGAATTCCTTTAATCCCATCACTCAGGAGGCAGAAGCAGGCAGATCTCCGTGAGAGTTTGAGGCCAGTCTGGTGTCTGTAGTAAGTTCCCCACCAAGGAGGGCTATGTAGTACAATCATGTCAAAAAACAAAACAAAACAAGAAAATAGTTAAAATATTCAAAAAAGAGACTGATTTAGGAAGAACCAAGGGAACTTAAAGATTGATTTTTATTTGTCTTTAAAATTATGTGTATGTACGTGTGTGTCTGCAGGAATGTGTGTGGGAGTGAGGCTGTCTTTAGGGTCCACAGAGGGGGTGCATCCCCTAGAACTGGAGTTAGTGCAGCTTTGAGCTGCCCAAGCATGGGTGCTGGGAAATGAACTCAGGTCCTCCGGAGAAGGCATTTGAGCTCTTAAGCATTGAGCCGCTGAGCCATTGCCTCTGGCCCCAAAGAGAACTTAACTTTAAGCATGAAAGATAATCACTGAAATAAAAAAAAAACAAAAACAACTTGTGGCGGTCCCAAGTGGCGGTCCCAAGTGGCGGTCCCAAGTGGCGGTCCCTGACAGGACAGCTTGGGGCGACTACGCATCCAGCATTGCAGACTACACATGTCCCAGATGATTTACAACCGTAGGTCCAACAAGTGACTGTGCATAAATGTTTAGAGGAACTTAAACCTGTCAAAAGGTGGAAACAGCCCAAAGTCCGATCAGCTGATGAACCATCCAGCCAGGCAGTGGTGGCACACGTGTTTAGCACCAGCACTCAGGAGGCAGAGGCAGGCAGACCTCTGCGAGTTGGAGGCCAGCCTGGTCTACAGAGTGAGTTCCAGGACAGCCAGGGCTGCAACAGAGAAACCCTGACTCTGACTCAAAAAAACCAATATATACATTCCATCCACACCGGAGAATACAATCCAGTACTAACATGCTCACGGGCGTGTGTTGGAAACATGAACCCTGATGAGAGGGGACAGAGTCTCTCAGTGAGCAGCTGTGTCTAGGTTAAGTGTCCAGAACAGGAAAGTCTATAGACAGAGGTAGATTTGTTGTTGTGGGGTCTGGTGGGAAATGTTTTTTTTGGAGGGATGATGACATACTTTGAAACTAGAAGAGGCTATGATTGCACAATTTTATGCCAAATGTTATTGAACCACTATTTTAAAATTCTTCATTTTTAAAAAACAATACTTTATTTACTAAAAAGACTTTTTTTGAGACAAAGTCTCATATAGCCCAGGCTGATCACAAACTATATAGCTTAACAGGACAATCTCCAGTTCTACCCATTTTCCTGCAAGCAACGAAATTCCTTCTCTATGGTCTGAATGCACCTCCACTGTGTACACGTACCACGTGTTCTTTCTGCATTCTTCTGTGATCAATGTTCTGTACACTGGCCATTGCAAAGATGCCTCAGTACACATGGATGTGCAAGTCTCTCTGTGGCGTTGATTTGCCGTTCTCTGGGTATGTCCCCGGACTGTAGTCGGATCATGTGGTGGTGCTGCTTTTAGTTTTTGAGGAGCCTTTGTTAGATCTCGCACGTCCCTGCAGCTCTGGTCTCTGCCTTCTGTGCTAACAGGAACTTGTGAACACATATGCTTCCTTACCTCCGCTGTTAGCACCAGATACAAGCGGTTCGGATGCACACCCTGAAACTGCCCTTGAGCCGCAGTCAGACTCTCCACGGGGCTCTCTCTTATCTCTCTAGCATCCCTTAGCACCCCCATTCATGCCCCCCCAGCTGTCCATGTCACTTTGTCTCTTAAGGGAACCCCTCACCCTTTCCTCTAAGGCCCCATCATGCTGCACTGATAGAATACTCTGTCTCTCCTAATTGCTCCCCCATGTCAAAACTCTAAATTAATTTCTGTGACGGCATTTAATTTACATCCCCGTAGACAGTGACTAATGGTTTCTTTCTCCCTTCGTCCTAGCTGGTATTTGTTGATGACAGCTGTTCTGGCTGAGGTGAGGCGGAATCTCAGTGCCGTTCTGATTTATATTTTTCTGATGGTCAATGACGTTGGATATTTTTCATTTATTGATTAACCATTTTTGCTCTTCTGTTGAGAACTGTGTTCAACTAAGTTGGTCATTTATTGATTGAGTTTTAATTAATTTTCTAATTTCCATATAGATTCTAGATGCTAATTCCCATCAGGTGTTTAGTTGCCGAGGTTTTTCTGTCCTTGCTTTTATTTTTATTTTCCCTCTTCCTTCCTTCCTTCCTTTCTTTCATTCTTTCTTTCTTTTCTGAGACAGGGTTTCTCTGTATATCCCTCACTGTCCTGGAACTCACTCTGGCAAATAAACCAGGCTGGCCTCAAACTCGGAGATCTGCCTGCCTCTGCCTCCTGAGTGCTGGGATTAAAGGCGTGGGCCACCATCGGTCTTGGCACATTTTTACTTCTAGTCGTGTGTGTGTGCGTGCGTGCGTGCGTGTATGTGTGTATGTGTGACTGTATGTGTGAGTACAGAGCCTGTGGAGACCAGAAAAGGACAGTCAATTTTTTGGAGCTGTAGTTAAAGAAGGTTGTGGGCCACCTGACGTGGGTGCTGGGAACCGAACTCAGGTCCTCTGTAAGAGCAGTATGTTTTCCTAACTGCTGAGCTTTCCTGCATTCCCCTCTACTCTTCTTATTGTTTCTTTCACTGTGAAGAAGCTTTTTAGTTTCATGAAATCCTATTCGTCAACTCTTGCTGTTATTTCCTGGGCAGTTGGAGTCCTTTACAAAAAGTCCTTGCTCATGATGACACTTGGAAGGCTTTCTTCTAGCAGGTTCAGGTCTTACACTAAACTTGTTTTGAATAAGCCTAATGTGATATGCCTTACCTGTTCTATCTCAGGGTACCTCTCCAACCCTTGAAACTTATGCAGCAGGACTCCCCAAGTCCTGTCCATAGACCTTCCTGGCCATTTCACACCCGACCAGCAACCAGCATGCCAGTGCCAGCCTGGACCTCACACACTAGAGTCTTGGCATATACATTCTGAAATACGTCAGCTCCTGTCCTTGTCATGACCATTTTAGTGAGATGCTAAAAGTCCCTTGGGACCCTGGCTATGTGGCCTTGTCCAGCCAACTACTTCTGCTCTCCTTGCTCCTAGAACACTGACAGTCATACACTCTCCCTTATTCCATGCCTGTTGTTCAACAGTGACACCACTGATCCCAGGCGCATCCCCCCACCCCCACCCATGCAGCTAAACGGCTGGGCAGCTCTCTGTGGCCTAAATCCTTTTGTATATGCTGCTAAGAGGCTCTGGACCCTGAGGCTGGGTGATATCAGATATCCCTAGGGATCTGTTAAAAACTAAGGCCCTTCTTGGTTCTAACAGCCAATAGACAGGGCTTGGATGTTCTTAGATGACATCACACCAGGACTCTTATAGTGAGGTGCATGATTTCAACAGCCAATACCACCGTGAACTTCCATTTCTACTGCTGTCCCCAACTCTGAAGGACACAACATACCTACTCGAACTGCTATGTTTCCAAGTTTCAGTTCTTTTGCCCCATTTCTCCCCAAACTCCAGTTGCTCTTCCATCAGAATGGAAATTTCTCTTCCATCAGCTTACATGCTGCAAGACAAGTTATGGTACGTAAAACATGAGTTCTGTGTCAACTACCAAGAACTAAGTCCTCCCAGAACTTGGACAATTGACTATAGAACAATTTTCCACATCTAAAGACACTAGGTCTACTCTGTTCAGGTCAGATTGATGTTCCCAGGATTCATGCCTGGCTACCCAATGGGGATAGGTCTTCCATACTGACCCAGCCCCTCACAGACACTGAGCTTTGGCTTGCTTCCAGGCAGCTCACCTCCAGGCAGAAGCCCTTCAGCCAGCACTCCCCATTTCCCTCTATCCCTACCATTCTCTGCCCCATGCGGGCACCAGTAAAGATACACTGCATGGGTTTTATGCCAGAAAGCCAGGTTGATTTAAAGAAGCAAAGTCCTCAGTGATTTTAGCCCACAATTGCAGTGAAGGAGAAAAACCATGGGACTCTTTCATCAGATGCAGCAAAGCAATTCATAAAATCTGCTTCTGGGGCAGGCAAGATGGGAAAGGCTCTAGCTACCAAACCTGAGGACCCAAATTCACCCTCTGAAAGCTATGAAAGGAGAGAACCAACTTCTGAAAGTCGTTCTCTGGCACACACACATACACACACACACCACAACTAACTAAATAAAATGTAATAAAAATTTAAAAATCCACTTCTGCCCATGATTTAGGAAATAACTCTGAACCAGAACAAGGGGACTGTTCTGAACTGTGCTACAGAATCTGTAAAAATCCAACCATTAATATGGAATTCAATGTTAGTATATCCTACTGAATGAAATTATGGCCCCAAACAGTATAGGCAGCAAAAGAGAAAAATAAAAGCTATTAAACTTGAAAAGGGAAAGAAATGATATCCTGGGTTACTGACAACAGATTAACTTTATGTGGAAAGCCACAAGGAATATGAAGATAAGTTAGAGTTAGTAAGTTTGACACAGAGTTCTATACAAGGCTAATATTTAAAGCCAATTGCTACTTATAAGTGAGAAATAAATAGTTTAAAAAAAGAAAGGAAAAGAGAAAAAAGTCATTTAATGGCACAAACGCATGAGATTCCTTGGGGGTAAACCTGGTATAAGCAGTTTATGTACAAAGCCATAAAACATTATTTTAAAAAAATTAAGTCACTCAAACCAGGGAGATGGCTCAGCATGAAGGTGCTTGCCACAAGGACTGACAAACTGAGTTTGATCTCTGGAACTCACATGGTAGGAGAGAACCTTCCTGTGCCCTCTGGCCTCTACAGTGCATACACAAATGAATAAATACATATTTAAAGATTAAAAAATTCAAAGGCAGACTAAAGTCCACACCATATTATTTACAAATAGATTGCATACCATTGCCAGGAGAACAGCAATATGCCTACCAGGTCTGTATATACATATTTGCATGTATGCACCCATGCGTGCATGTGAACATGTGTGTTCTTGTACTTAGGTATTGCTATGTGTGTCTTACACTCTGGTCCTGGACACAGATGAAAGGGCACAGTCTTACAAGAGGACTGTGCTGCCCCAGGCAGGACTCACGGCAGACCACAGTGAGGGAGGTAGTAGGAGGGACAGATGTTGGGACGGAATGAGCACCCCAGCCAAGGCTGCCCACACAGGACATCCCTATGCCACTGCTGTGGCCCTTAGACCTGGGGAAACTGATCCTTACTGAATTTTACATCCCGTCTCACACTCGACACAGATATCACTGGAAATAGCTAGAGGACCCTGGAGTGATAAGAGGTTTAAAGGACCTCAGCAATATAAAGACTGCCTGAAAATCAGAAAGAATAGATGAAGGGATGAGCAAGAATGGGGCTTACTTCAACAGGGGCATGACGACCAAGTGCCCAGATGCTTTGGGGGAAAACTGATGGTTTCAAGGACTGGTTAGTACAGGGGTGTTGTAGAAGTGTATTTTTAGTTATGTATAAAATGTTTAATGCACTGTTGGGTGAGGGGCAACCTAGGTCTTGGCATTGTGAATTGTTGGCAGGTGTGTGGGGATGTTTGATTTTTTATTATCTACACCTGAGGAGTTCTAGCTTCTTAAAAACACCTGAGCTCAGATGCTTGCGGTTCCACTGTCAAGTATGGTGCTTGCTGTGATGGTGGCTCCCTCTGCGGAGGTCTAGCAGAGTTTGCATTTATGAAATGCCTCTGTGTTGTCCTTGGTGAGACACCATAGAAGCGAAACAAGTGGTGTCTGCAATGTGGGACACGAGTTACACAAACTGAATTTTCTGATAGCTGTGTTGTATGTGTGTGAAGCTCAACACGTTGTGTTTGAGATCTATGGAAGGGGTTGTATGTTTCCCCTAAGTGGTGGTAAAAAAGAACACCAAACCACAGAATGTTTCAACCAGCAATTCTTCCCACTGGCCCAGGACCTCCTGCTATTGTGGAAGCTGCAGCTTAGAGCCAAAAAGCTGCTTAGTTAAACTGAATAGTTTTTTTTCCCCCTGCAAACCTGACTAAGGGAAAGATAAGCAGTCCAGCCAGGCACTGGTGATGGTGATGAGAACTCCACCCATGAGGGAACCCTCCTGAAGACATGGTTATATGTTGTTTTTCCTGCAAACCAGACTCTATCTTAAAATCTGAAAGTTTTTCCTCAGGGTTAGCACACAGAAGCTGTCTTCCAGAACTGTCAAGATTGTATCTCATGCTGGTAGCGAACTTGGTACTATAAGAGTCACCCAGGTGGTGCTGGTTTTGAAGGCCTAAAGAGGTCTTTGGCTCACAACCATCTGTAACTCCAGTCCCAGGGGATCCAATGTCCTCTTTTAGTCTCCGTGTGCAGTGTAAGCATGCGGAGTGCGCACACACACATGCAGGCAAAACACCCACACACATTAAATACATTAGGGGAAAAAATCACACCTGGGGGCTGGGAATGTAGCAGACTCCTGTAATCCCAGCACTTGGTAAGCAGAGGGAGGATTCTTACAAGGTTGCGGTCAGTATGGCTTTCATGTCAGCCAGAGCTACAAAGTGACACTTGTCTCAAATAAAGAGTAAATAAATAAATGAACGAGTCTTTTTTCTTTTTTTTAAGTTCATTAGATTCATCTCAACCCTCTGGCGTGTGAGTTGGGGGACATCTGAAGCTGACCATCCAGGTCCATGGCTCGATGTCTGTGATTTTGTTCTCTCCCCTTTTCCACTTCAGTGTCTGTCAGCTCCGACCTACCCAGCAGCCCTGCCCACCCCTCTCCCCATTCAATCTCCCTAGCTTTCTTTTTTACTTAGTTTTCTTTTTTTGAGACACAATATCTCTATATAGTCCTGGATGTCCTGGAACTCACTCTGACCAGGCTGGCCTCAAACTCACAGAGATCTGCGCACATCTGCCTCCCAAGTGCTGGGATTAAAGGTGGGCGCTACCATGCTCAGCTCCCTATGCTGCTTCCCTGTGTGCTCTGCCAAACATGGCAAACCCAACATCTGCTGGAGGGGCCCTGGGAAAACTCCATGAGAACAAGACAGAACAAGCTGTGCCTGTTAACTCCCTAGTGGCTCTGGCACTAAAACTAAAGCCCACTGCATCCCTTAGCTCCTTCCTTCTGTCACCCAGACCTTCTGGGCTACACCCTGAAGGCACTCTTCCTCATGACCTCCCAGCCTGCAGCCAGGTGCTTCCTTGCCATGGTTTCCCGTGGGCCTGGTGGGTCTCTCCTTTCCAGTTTTGAGCCCCAGTGGCACTATCAGCCTTCTCTTTCTAGAGGATATGGCCCAGTGCATGACAAGTCCTCATGGTAACCTCCTCAAGGATCAGTCGCCCACATACATACTGTGACCGGTCATGTGACAGTGGAGCGACCCTAGATGCCCCAATTCTCTCAGGCCAGAGGGGTCACGCATGTGAGCAGAAATGGGTCTCTACCACACCAGGTACTACCAAGACACAGCCAGGGCCGGGGCGTGCTGACGCACATTGCAAACAATGCTGCTTCCTGTTCTTATGACATAAGAACAACAGGATGCAGAGAGGCGTTTATCTGAAGAATGAGATAAGCAAGTTCTGTGACATTCTGCAAAGCCACAGGAGGATAGGCTCCAGGGAGTGGCTATGGCAAGCACCCTCCACCCCCTGGGGCAGGAACACCACGTAAGAGCGCCAGAGCTAAGAAGCCAGGTAAGCACGGTGTTGATCTTTGGGGCCTTTTGCCCCTATAGCATACCTCTGCCTTGGCCTGCTTTGGGGGTCTTCCATCCACTCTCCTCCAGAAGCTCTGCCCCGTCCTCCCCACGCCAGGCCTGAGACTAGGTCATACGTGTTGCAGGGGTTTATTTTTAGCTATGTTTAAAGGGGTTGTTTTGTTCATTGTTGGGAAATGGGCTGTGTAAGCCTTGCATTTGTATTGTCTGAGGTGTTGGCTTTAAGTAAAAGATGAAAATTCCTCATGATCTGCACGTGCTATCAATATACACCTGAGGAGCTTAGGAATCAATAAAAACCCCTGAGATGAGACATTGGGGTTCCACTGTCCAGGATGGCGCTGGCCAGGGTAGCGGCCCCTCTGCTGAGGTTGGCAGGGTTTGCACCTATGACTATGCCTCCCTGTCTTCCTTGATGAGCAGCTCGCAGTAGGTGTACAGCTCCAATACCCAAGGTCACATGTTGCTATAAGGATATCCTGGTAGATCTGGAACACCAAGACAGATGGCCTCTGGCCAGAGCCTGAACCCTGAACCCTGACCCCAGGCCCCTGTTTCACTGGAACACACGGTGGGGGAGGGGAAGCAACAACCTGGGGAGATAGATTTACTGAAGCTCAGATCAGACAAATCACAGATTCTTCAGAAGTACCAAGTCTAGTCCCCGGAACACCTAGCACAAGGGCCCAGTGACAATCCCCACGTGATCAGGAGGGTCCTGGGAACTTAGGACTATTTGCAGCACGGATGTCCCCAGCTGTCCTCAGGCGTAAACTAACATGGCTCTGAGAGCTGCAGGAGAGGCTCTGAGATGGCACGTGGGAGGATGGGGTGAGACACAGGGACACTGGGTGGCAAAATGGATGCCACTTTATCCATTAAGCCCTGAGCTGACTCAACCACTTACACAGGATTTCAGGATTTCACAAACCCAGGAAAGGATTCTTGCTGCCAAGTCACTTCCCAAAGTCAACTCCATTCCCCTCACGCAGTCAGGAAAGTGCTAGACACCATGGAACCTTATACCCGTGGGGTTGGGCGGTGATTGTTTAGGCACCATGGCTGAGCATGGCTGTGCTACCCTGGACACCTGGTTACCTCAAAGGATCCCGTGGCACGTGACCTCCACAAGGCACCCAGAGCTGGGCTCGCTCCTCGTCAGACTCTGTGCTCTCTGAGTCTGAACTAACAGCAACCAACTTACGGTCTGTTGGCCACTGCCTCACAGCGGGACCTAACGTGGTGCTCCACCATCAGGGCTGCTTCATGGTCACTGAACTACCCGTGGACAGCGCTAATGAGAGGCAGCAGGAGGGCCTGAGGAAGAGTAGTGCCATACACCCCCTGGAGAGCCACAGCACTCTCTACAATGCCTGCAACTGCCCCTGTCAGAGAGCTACCCTCCGGCATCACCTTCCGCCTCCCTGACTCTGGGTACACAGCTCCTCTAGCAAGGCTGTAGTCCAAACCCTCTTTGTTCTCGGTTCTACCTACGTCTGATGTGCTGTGTCAAGATAGGGGACGAGTTGCCGGGCGGTGGTGGCGCACACCTTTGATCCCAGCACTCAGGAGGCAGAGGCAGGTGGATCTCTGAGTTCGAGGCCAGCCTGGTCTACAGAGTGAGTTCCAGAGCCGCCAGGGCGATATAGAGAAACCCTGTCCCAAAAAACAAAAACAAGCGAACAAACAAAAAAGATACAGGACACACGTCCCTGTGCAGGCAGGTGGCAGGGCATCCATCTGGCGAAGAAACCAGTGGGCACCCTATGACCACCCATCCTATAGACCCCAGCATGGCATCTATAGCAGGCACCCATTGTCAGCTCTGTGCTCCAGTCCCTAGCACCGCTGACAGCCACAGTCTCACCGCTCACTGTACCGCGGCCGCCCGTGATCATATACCACGCACTGCACACCTGTTGGCCACAGTCACACACAGCTCCCTGTATTCACTGGACATGATTACACTACTTGCTATAACCTGCTGACCATTACCATGTCCTGTTCCTTGCACCCACACTGGCCACAGTCATACACTGCTTGCTGCAAACCCACTGGCTACGGTTACATAACACTCACTGGCCAAACGCTTGTTGCATGTCCGCTGCCTGGCCTGGTCCATGGAGCCAAGAACCTGCAACAGAGCCAGTCTGTGCCTGAGCCCCCTGCCGCCAGCAGCCTATCTGCAAAAGTGCTGTGCCCATATTCACACAGTTAGGTAGAGAAGGAAAAGGAGGCTGGGAGGCCAGGGAAAAGGCAAATTTCTCAGAAGAGATGCGATAGAAAACCCATATCTGCCAGGATGGGGATTCAGGAATCTGCCAGGATTCAGCAGAGCAGAAGAGGAGTACCAACATTCAGGTTCAAGGCCTTGGGAGATACACAGACATAGGGCCTGGGTTCCATCCCTAGTTCCTATGTAAAAAGCCCAGTGCAGTAATGCAAGCCTGTAGTCCTAGCACCGGGGAGGGGGGCGAGATGCGCGGGGGTGGGGGGCGTAGAAAGAAGATGATTCCTTGAGCTTGCTGGCCAGCCTAGGCAAACTGGTGAGCTCTAGGTTTGATGAAAGAACTTGTCTGAAAAAAATAAGGCAGAAGCTTGGCGCAGTGACTCATACCTTTAATATTAGCACTTTGGAGGCAGAGACAAGCAGATCTCTGTGAGTTCAAGGTCAGCCTGGTCTACATAGTGAGTTCCAGGACAGCCAAAGCTACATAGTGAGACCCAGTCTCAAACAAAACAGAAGCTGGAAAACAACTGAGGAAGACATCTGACATCCACCTCTGGCCTCTATAGACACTCACGCATATGTATGTGCACCCACGTACCCCTCAAGTCTACTTGCAGTCTGGGAAAAAGCTGAAGGAAGGGGAAAAATCCATTGACACTTGGCAGAAGGCAACAAGAGAGGCAGGATGTAATCAAAGCTACACAAAGCTCCTAACGACCAGAGAAGATTGTGAATCTTTCTTCAAGGGTGCCTATACTGGCTGGTTGTACGTCAACTTGACACAAGCTAGAACCATCAGGGAGGCGGGAGCCTCAACTGAGAAAATGTTTCCATAAGGTCAGCTGTAAGGCATTTTCTTAATTAGTGATGAATGGGGGAGGGCCCAGAACATTGTGGGTGGTGCCCTCCCTGGACTGGTGGTCCTGGGTTCTGTAAGAAAGCAGGCTGAGCAAGCCATGGGGAGCAAGCCAGTAAGCAGCACTCCTCCATGGCCCCTGCATCAGCTCCTGTCTCCAGGTTCCTGCTCTGCTTGAGATCCTGTCCTCACCAACTTGCTTTTCGGTCATGCTGTTTTGCTGCAGTGGTGGTACCACTCCGTTCAGTGTGACAAGAACGCACTGGCCACCTGCTATCCTCAGACCACAGGCCTGTTATGTCTCTCTCCACCAGACAGCACTCAAGGCCTCAGAAAGCTTGTCCAGACTGTGGAGATCTGTCTACTCGTGGAAGGCCTCATACGTGTGCCTGTATCCTCAGCTGAGAGGCCTAGGAAGGAAGGTGGGAGCCGTGTACCCACCCTGGCTTGTCCAGTGTCTGCAGCATCCCCTGGGGCCTCTGACTATTAGAACAGTCATGAGATCAACATTGAGGAATGTCAGATTCTGCCCAGCAAGGAAACATCTGGGCACTTACAACCAGGTTTCATAACACCCTAGGCAAGATGTTGGGTACCAAGAGAGGACCAGAGCACCCAAGGTAAACTGTAAATGGTAATACTCAGTAAAGCGACAAGAAGATCTTTGTGAACCCAGCCAGGCTCATTCTGATGCTTAATGGGGAAAGGGAGACCAAAAAAAAAAAGCAAAGAAGTGCTTTCAACCTCACCACTCTACAACCCTTGGGGCAGCCTGGTAATGGCGTGAGAACACACCAACAAAAGGGGTTGCCCTGGGAAGGAGGTATCTCCCCGCTCATTGTCTACAATCTGGATGTCTGAGTGGTCTGGGGAAAAGAGTTGAGCCCAATCTTATACTGTGCATCAAAAAGAATTCCATCTGGGTCCAACTCAGACAGCGCCCTGTGCTGGTGGATGTTACAGAAATGAATTTGCTTGATATTCACAAAGCAATGGAGCAACACATTAATATTATCATTATTGTCCAAAACAAAAGCCAGAGGGGTCAGGTAACTTGCCCTTGGCCACACAGCAAGGGCCACAGCCCTCTCTGCTAGCAAGAGGCTCGGTGGCCTGTTCTCAGTTTTAGGAAACAGGCTTGAATCTCCCTCCTATGACCCCAGAGACTGGGCAGGGGCTGGGTTAGAGTACTGTTGACCTGTGTTTCGGACAGTCAGAGGAGAGAGAGGGTAGGTGGATCCAACACTGATTCAAGGGCAGTTGACTTCAAGGGAACTCAGGCATGGAAGGGTGATGAGGTAGAGCTCAAGAGGAAGCAAGAGGAGCTAAGGGGAAGTGCATGGAGGAAGGGTAGGCCATGCCCTGATGTCTAGGTATATGCTGGAGGCCATCCTAGCTGGAAGTCTCTCAGTTGAACTAGATACATGGGTTGGTCAGGTAGATTAAGTTCATGTCCTGTACAGGGACATGTCCTGAGGTTTCTACCTGAAGATGACCTCAGGACAGGTCAGCAGAAAAGTCAGAGGAGGCCACGCTTACCATTCTTAGGCTCTTGCTGGACCTCCACATGAGACAGATGGAGGGTGGCAGACACTCAGGTTAGGAGTCTGGGATGGTGATGTCCCTCCAGGGACACGGCCTTGCCTCTCTGCTGCCAAGGCCCTGGGACCCCTCTGCTGGTTGTGATTTGGCCTCCTGGCCAGAGCCAGGTCCCTAGATACAATGACCTAGTTTAGAGATTGTCATAAAGAAAATTAGGGTCCCATGGCTGCCAGTAAGAATGAGGCATTCTGGGACTCCCGTACTCAGTACATGAGATGACTGTAGAGGGCAGCTCCTGGCTGCCTCTAAACCATTCTCAAGGGGACAACAGGGCACTGGACATTGCAGGGTATGCCTTGGTGTCAGGACAGGGTGGGAGCAAGAAAACAAACGCGTTCTAGGCTCCCATCCTCAGAACTTGTCCAGGCTCTGTTTTCCAGGCATGTCTCCAAGTCCCTTCTCTCATCCTTTCTGGCAGAGTGGCTTTTATGTCATGTCAGAGCCGCATAGATAAGAACTCACTGCAAGAGCAATGCCAGGCTCAGAAAATATTCCCTGTACTCTCCGCCCCCGCCCCCGTCCTCAATTCTCCAGTCCTGCTCAGCCTTTATCTTGTATGGTCTTAAGGTAGAAAAGTGAGGAGAAGGGAAGGATTCCAGAAGAACTGACCAAGGTCTCAGCTACTAAACATGTCCAACTGGACTCAGGCATCTTAGGGCGCAGGCTCACCTGTAGAGCAGCATGTGCAGCCAAGGGAATGCCAATGGGGGCAGTAGCAGCGGAGTCTTTAGTAGCAGGTTCTCTAGCAGCAGCAAGTATGGGCTCTCCAGCAGTGGGGTCTTCAAAAGTGGTGTCTCTAGCAGTGGATCTCCTGGGTCCATCTTGACAGGCCTCTAACTGGGTCCATCTTGACAGGGTAGACTTTGGAGGCAGGTAGCTGGAAAATAAAGAATGAAGAGAAAGGGTAATAAGGTCCTTGGTTGCATACTGGCTGGGGGGGGGGGTCTGTCTTGCAGCCCTGGGAGGTGGCAGAAGGGCCCTGGAACTTCACAGCACCTGAATAAGCAGGACCTAACTAGACCATGAACTGATAATCAGGGCAGGGACAGGAAAGACCAAGGAGTTGCTCCTGTCACAGTGTCCCAAGCCCAGGAGTGGGTCCAGAGGCTGCGAGGAGCTGTTACTGTGGCTGGCTAGCCGTCATTCTGACCCTCCACCTCCAGCATCTGTAGCAATGTTGCTCCCCAGGGAAGAAGCCCCTCCATCAGATGCTAAACCACAACTGTCACAAGCTGGCACCCTGGACTGCTGACTTCACCTTTGAAGGCCTTGAGGTTTCCTTTGGGACTTAGGGACACTTGGAGGGCCCACGCTAAATCCAGCTCTACACCCAGGCCGGCAACAGCTGTGGCATCTCTAAGGCAGGGAATGCAGAATTGCCGTAAATGGTTTTACTTAAGACACTTTTCCATCTGTTCCACAAGCCGTAACAAAGATGTTCTCCCTAAATACAGCTTCAGTCTGCCTTCCACAAAGTTGGTTGTGACACTCTGGATCCTGACTAAAGCGTGTAGCTGGGATCTGCTTCTCCTAGTTTCCACTTGAGGCAACTGTTGCCACCACCATGACTGCAGACACTGTGGTGCCTTATCTGTGGGGACATGTTCCAAGACTCTCGCGGTGGTCTGAAACCGCAGTCGGTTCTGAACCCTCAAATCTAACTCCTTTGCCATCTTAGCACTTGTGCCCTGTGGCTTTAACTTTTGTGTTGTGAAGTTCGACAGCAGATAGCACAGATTTCTTTCACCATTTCGTGGCACGTGAGTTCTTAGAGTTGCTCTTCTCTTGGCTCTCTCAGCATTAAGACTTATTTATTGAAATCATCTGCCTTTTCACTTAAAGGAAGCACCAAAGCCCTAAGGCATGTTGGAAAGGTCAGATTACCATCCTTGTACTTTGGGGCCACTATTGAATGCAATGAAGGTTATTGGAAATTATGCAAATTATGATCAGCACGAAAACTCAGCTGGATGATGAGAGCCAACAAGCAGGTAGCATGTCCAGTGTGGACACATTAGACAAAAGGGTGACCTGCACCCCAATGTAAACAAGTGGAGATGTGGATTTCTTTGGCTAACTCAGAATGGCATCGGACATAAAAGCTGTGAACTCTTAAATCTGTGGAATTTTCCATTTCACATTTTGGCCAAGGGACGCACCAGAACTGCAGGAAGCAGAACTTGAGAAAAAAGGGTTCTGGATTTATTCTCATGTTTATAAACTATGCATTCACATGGTTATTTCTTGGGTTTCTAGCTTGCATGCTGTTAACCACTTTCTGTACAAGGAGAGACTTCACTTGCGACTGTGTTGGCTGACTTGAAGTCACAGCCTGAGAGGGCTCTGTAACCTGGGACCACCCACCAGTCACTATGACATCACATCCTGGAGCATGGCTCTCAGCTGAGCTGCCAAGGCAACAAGGTTTCTCCACATCCTTCTACATCTCTGTTCTGGAAGGACGGACCTTCCGCATCTTAGTTCTGGACATCATACTTTAGGACACCAGTTTCTGGAGAAGAATCAGTGCAGGGCCATGTTTCCTGACAGGCTAGTCTCAGGGAGGTCATAGACACTGTCTGCATTTGTGAGTCATCCCCCACCCAGAAGCCAAGGAAGTGGTGCATCTAAGGGCAGACTCTGGAGGAAGAGCCATGGGAACCCTAGTGGCTTAAGACCAGATTCCAACTCTCCTGGGAGCAGCTATGTGTAGGACGGCCTAGAGTCCAGGCCAGTCAAGAGGAACGCTCTTGACTAAGAACAAAATGACCATGCCTTTGACCATACTGAGAGCAAGGCCCTCTCCTAAAGCTCCCCAGTCCAAAACGAAGTCCCCCCCAAATTCTCAGAAGGCTGCTAAAGAGCACTGTCTCCCAGAATGAAGGCAATATAGAAAAATGTCAAATCCTAAGAGACTATGAATGTTTACTACATGCCCCTAGTCCAGCTAGAAAGGGAATCGTCCCAAAGCCTGTGGGACAGATAGCCTGCTGTATGCAGTAGCAAACAAGGGGATATGTGACGATTAACAGATTGTCCTCCAACCTACACATGTGCTCCCTGTACTTACACATGAGTATGCATATCGAAAACTCTTCATATGCACACACATAAAAGACTAAAAACAAAAACAAAAACAAAACAAACAAACAGCATAGAAAAACATACTTTCCTTGCAGTCAGGGGTAGGACCAGGGTAAGTGTAACTACGTACAGGAGAACCTAATCAGGTGTGGTTAGACTTCCAGAGAGGTCCAGAGCCAAGGCTACCCCTTAACTTCCTTCAGGGTCCCCTCAAGCAGCCATGTCGAGAAGAAGGGGAGTGGGACACATCCCCTGATCTCTTACGGGCTTGAGGACTCTAAAGCTACCCTAGAAAACTGGCTGCTAGTAGTACAGACCCATACTAACAGCGCAGTCTTTCTTTGCAAAGGACTCAGCCAGCCACTAGAAGCTGGTCTCTGGGCCCCTCTGCTGGCCAAGCTTAGCATCTCCTCCTAGCCACTCTACACTAGCACCACTGCTAGACCTCTAGACTGAGCTAGCTGAAAGTTCCTGTTATCTGAGAGCACTTTCCTGTCTGCACACCCAGGCAACTCTCCACACCAGGCAGGTCCTGCCCTCAGCTAGCCACTGTGATAACATACTACAGAGCATGGAATAGTTGTACGTCTACTGCTGGAGCGGCTCAGCAAGAGAAAAGGAGGCATTTTTCATAATTGCAAACCCTGTCAGACCTCTGCCGAAGGGACCACCGACATGGCCAGCGCCAACCTGGACAATGGAACCCTGAGTGTCTGACCTCAGTGTTTTGAGTCAGAACTCCTCAGGTATTCTGCTGATAGCATACACAGTTCATTAGCAATTAAACATCTGCCACAGAAATCCAACACCTGTAGACATTATAAAAAGCCATGACCTAGGGTAGCCCCTCACCCAACAGTGCATAAAAGCATTTTAAACATTACTAAAAATAAACTTCTACAACAGCATGGGAACCACAACCCAGGGTCCAGTTCATCTGTCTGTCCTAACTGTAGCAGAATATGGCCTCATTGGGTCCACAGGGAACAGGACCTCTGTTTCTGCTCTTCTCCACCCCCAAGGGCCATCTTGGGCTGGATCTCTCTGGAAGAGGCATCAGGCTAGGAGACCTCACTGGCAGGACAAGGTGAGATCCTCCTGTCCTCCTGCTGGGTCTGGCTTGGGGCATGACCATAGAGTTAGGCACCAGGGACCCCTGGCTCAGAGCCTAGATCCCTGGCTTTGAGGGGTTCCCAGATCCCTCTGTATTCTGACTTGCAGCAGGTATAGGCTCCAAGGTAAGTCTCCAGGTCCCTCGTCCCCTAGCACCAGGGTTGCATGTGACTCTGGACTTGCCACATATAGCCTGGGAGACAAGAGAATGGAAGAGCAGCACAGGAAATCTCCAGAACCCTGCTCTCTCCCCCTCAGAGGGAAAGTAGAGGCATAGTCCTCAGTGCCCCAGACTATGCCTGCTCAGAGGAATGGGGTGTTTGGATAGTGACCTCTCAGACATGGCTCTAAACCCAGAAGACATTACTCCTACCTGGGCAAAGAGCCAAGTCATCTCCCAGGGACATTCTGGAGCCACTCATTGATACAGGGTGACTCATCGAGGTGCCTCTCCAAGGTGGGGCGACACTGGGGAACTCAAGATGTCTCCTGACTCCTAGATACCCTTAAAATACAGAACCTAAAGGCCAATATGCTGGTACACACCTTTAATCCCAGCACTCAAGGGTTAGAGGCAGGCAGATCTCTATGAACTAGAGGCTAGTCTAGTCTACACGGCAAGTTCTAGGCCAGCCAAGGCTACACAGTCAGATCTTGTCTCAGGAAACCAAAAACTAAAACAACAAACAAAACAAAACAGCTGGCATCCAGCCCGCTACACATTCTTACACACTTACACACATTCTTACACACTAAGAATGACAAGGCCAGAGAGCACCCTTTGGCACATAACACAGTGGTGACCTTCCTCTCCCCTGATGTGAGCCTTGGAGGGAAAGCCCTGAAACGGGGGGCCCCACAGTCCTGAGGGAAGCGCAGTGCTGGCTGTGCTTCCAGAAGGAGTCTGAAGGTGGGTAGGTGTGACAGGTATTGGGGGGGCTTCAGTGGCCCCCCAGATTCCTGGGTTCACTTGGGGTGACAACAGGGTGGGACCAAAAAGTGAGCCCCGTGAAGAGTCTCTGAACCCCATCTTCTTGCTTTACAAGTCTCTGCTCAAAGACACTAGACACCAGAGGTTGGTGTGGGATATGAGTAGGTAGGTTGGGCAACACTGGTCTCAGAGCCCCCAGAAAGCCCGTCTCCACAGGAGAGACTTCAAGGCTGAGTCCCCCCACGACTGCCCAGCACGCTGCTCTCTCTCTGTACCAGGACAAGGACAGGGTAATAGAGCTCACGGTTGGCTTTCTTATGTCACTTGATGTGGGAATGTTTTGGGTAATTTGGAGTTAAATAAAACATAACTATTAAAATTAATTTTGGAGCTAGAAAGATGATTTCCCAGTTAGCTGCTTTTCCAGAGGAACCGAGTTTGGTTCCTAGCACCCACACTGGGTGGCTTATGATTTACCTGTGACTCCAACCATGGGATCTGATGTCATCTTGTGGCCTCTGTGAGCCCCTGTACCCGTGTACACATATATATACACATACACATGTACATACACATACATATATGTATTCATATACGCACACATACATATATACATACATACACATATATATAATATAAAATAAATTAATTTTATTCATTTCTCTCTTTTCTAATGTACTTTTAGAAAACCTGGCATCACACACGCAGTTCAGCTATTCCTAGTGAGTATGCTAGGCTGGTGTGAGGACTGTAGTGCCAAGGCTGGCTGTCTCCTACTAAAGGACCAATGCCCTTCCCTCATAACAAGCCCCATGTGGCCACCAACCCTCTCAATAGCACAGAGCAACCTGACACATTCACTGCTATCTCCAGATTCCAGTGGGATGGAGCTGATACCCAGAGCCCACTAGGAACAGAACCCACCAACCCTCAGACCCAGAGGCACCAGGGCAGCTAGGATAAGATGTTGAGGAGACTGGCTGGCATAGCTTGGCCTTCACAGCCAGGCTGGCTCAGGTCTCCTTTGTGAACAGCACTGCTTACAAACTCTCACCATTTCAGCATACATCTCAGAAACTTTGTTGTGGAAGTTTATTTTTAGTTATGTATAAAATAGTTATTTTATACACTGTTGGGTGAGGGAAGATCCTAGGTCTTGGTGTTTTGTATTGTCTGCAGGTGTTGGATTTCCATGGGGGGTGTTTGGTTGCTTATGATCTGCACCTGAGTAATTCTGAATCAATAAAACACCTGAGCTCACACACCCCGGGTTCCACTGTCCAGTATGCTGCTGGCCAGGATGGTGGTTCCCTCTGCCGGGGTCTGGCAGAGTTTGCACACAGTAATGTGCCTCCCTTATCATCATTGGTGAGCCCACACAGAGGCGTTCTATTACAAATGGTGAACCTATGTGGGAACGACATCACGCCAGCTTATCCAACGTGGAGACAAGGAAAAAGAGAAAGGAACTCCAGACCTTGCAGAGTCTGGTAAAGTACACTCAGGGAAGCTACCAGAGGAGAGAGATAAAGGTATTAATTGAAGTCTCCTGAAGGAAGAGGAGAGAGAGAAAGGAAATAAGCCTCTATGAAGAGAGAAGGCTGTGAAATTAATAAATAAATGAGAAAGAAGCTCCTAGGTGATAGCCATGTTTTGGACAAATGTTTGAGATGAAATTTCAGGGTGAAAACAGAGAGTTCACCTGGGATCAAGGAAAAGGCAAGGTTCTAACTGTTTTTCCTGATCATGGGGTTGACTCTCCCTCTCGATGCTGGCAGCAGCCAGGGCATGGGAAATGGAAACCAGAGTGTACTGTTCTATGAACTGAGTTCGTTGATGGCTTTTGTGTGTGTGAAGCCCCAGTGGGTCTTGTGTTTGAGGTCTGTGAAGAAGGGTATATGTCTTCCCAAAGCACTGGTGAGAAAGAATGACAGACTGCCAGGATGTTTCAACCAGAGGTTGTTCCCACTGGCCCAGGACCCCCTGCTGTTGTGGAAGCCAGGGCTTGGAGCCCAAAAGCCACTTAGAAAAACCGCGTCAGTGAAAACTAAAGTTGTTTTGTTTTTGTTTTTGTCTTGTTTTGTACTGTTTTTTTTCTCTGCAAACCTGACTAAGACAAGCTGTCCAGATACTGGTGATGGTGATGAGAACTCCACCCCACAAGGGAATCTTACTGCAGACAAAGTGACCAGTTATTTTTCCAGCAAACCAGACTCTATCTTAAAATCTGGAAAGTGTTTCCTAACACAGAAAACTGTCTTCCAGAAATGGCCGAGGTTGCATCTCATGCTGGTAGCTGAACTTGGTACTGTAAGGGTCACCCAAGTAGTACTGGCTTTGAAGGCATGAAGGGGTCATGGAGAGCAGCTGAGGCTTGGCACTGTGAGAGACCAGGAGAGGCCATTGGTAAAAGTGCAGCTTCAGTAGTACTTGAAGGCCCAGATTGAAGGGTCATGTAAAAAGTTAAGGCTTGGCACCATGAAGAAAGCCTATGAGAGGCTACTGGTGAAGGTACAGTCTCAGTGGCAGTTAAAGGCCCAGACTGAAGGGGTCATGCAGAGAAGTTGAGGCTTGGCACCATGAAGAGATCCCAGGAGAGGCTATTGGTGAAAGTGCAGCCCAGTTGCAGTAGAGGACCCAAGCATTCTGAAGATGCAAGTACCACAGGACAACCACCAAGAACAGCATCAGCAGTGGAGTGAAGCCATCCAGAGTCTGGAGGACAAGCTGTGTGTACTACAGAGGGCAGAACCAGAGAAGTGACCAAGCCCTTTGGAGGAGACCAGAAGATCACGAGTGAATTCCAGATAATTGGACATTGATAATGTTTTTCTGCTGTCCACAGACATCGTGAAAAACTTGATAGATGTTTGGTTTCATTTGGTCCTGTCCTTGTGATTGTTCCTCTTGTAAATAGTTTTGCTGGTGTAGTGTTAAACTGTGTTGTAAAGGTAAAGCAATTTTTTTATACAGACAAAGGGAAATTTTGGGGAAGTTTATTTTTATTTATGTACAAAGTAATTGTTTAGCGCATTGTGGGTGAGGGACTTTCTGGATATTGCGTTTTGTATTGTCTGCAGGTGTTGGAGTTCTGTGGGGAATGTTTGATTGCTTATAATTTGCACTGAATAGTTCTGAATCAATAAGAACATCTGAGCTCAGAGGCTCGGGGTTCCACTGTCCAGGATGGCGCTGGCCATGATGGCTCCCTCTGCTGAGGTCTGGAAGGGCTTGCACCAATGAACATGCCTCCTTGTCTCTCTTGGTGAGCCACACAGCAGTGTACAACTACAAGTGGCATTTTCAAAGTGGGGCCTGAAGTCATGCTCATCCAACATGGAGACAAGGAAGAACAAGAAAGAAACGCCAGACCTTACAGAATCCGGCAAAGTATGCTCAGGGCAGCTCCTAGAGGACAGAAATTATATATATGCAAAAATAATGAGTGTAACTCTCCTGAAGGAAGCGGAGAGAGAGAAAGGAAATGAGCCTCTATGAAGAGAGAAGGCTGTGAAATTAATAAACAAATGAGGAAAAAAGCTCCTCGGTGAGAGCCACAGAATGGAGGCCCTTAGAGATAAAGAATTCAGCTGGGAGCAGGAAGAAGCAAGGTTCTTACTGCTTTTCCTGATCATGGAGCCAGTGCTCCCTCCTGCTGCTGGTGGTCTCATACTGTTTCGCAAACTGATTTTCCAATAGCTGTGTTGTATGTGTGTGAAGCTCAGCATGCTGTGTTTGAGATCTAAGAAGGGGTGTATGTTTCCCCTCAGCGGTGGTGAAAAAGAATCCCAAGCCTCCAGAATGTTTCAAGCAGAGATTCTTCTCACTGGTCCAGGACCCCATGCTGTTGTGGAAGCCCTGCCTTAGAGCCACAAAGCCATCTAGTTAAACTGAACAGGTTTTTTCTTTCTTCAGACTTAAGAGAAAGACAAGCTGTCCAGATACTGATGATGGTGATGAGAACGCCACCCACGAGGGGACCCTTACTGCAGACAAAGTGACCAGTTATTTTTCCAGCAAACAAGACTCTATATTAAAAACTGGAAAGTGTTTCCTCAAGTGCCGAGAGCCAAGTGAGAGGATGCAGCCAGCAGTGGGCCTTGAGGAGTACAGCCCACCGTTTCCAAGCGACTGTCTCCTGAATGGCTCCTTCTGCTGCTGCTGCTGCTGGACTCTGACATGCCGACTGCTATTAGAGTCACTTATTTCTCTTGTGCTACAAAAATTCCGAGGGGTCTGCAGTCCCTCACTATCCATAACAACAGTGGTGATTTTCTAAAAAGGCCATGCCACTCAGTTAAATTGGTTAAACTGAATCTACAGAAAGAATAACTTAAGAAACATGTGTAGTTAAAAAGACTATGTTTGTCAAATTCTTATGGAGAGAGTTACCTGGGTAGAGCAAAACATACTCTTGGCTGCTGAGGACTTGCTAGATCAGGAAGCAAATAGAAAGGGAGTGCAGTTGCTAAGGTCTATGATTAAGAGTTGGCTGGTGAGTTTCAGTGCCCACCGTTAAGTTTGATCAAATTTGATTTTCCTTGTTTTACAATTATTGTTATGAATTTGCTGATGCACCTTGAGAACATAAAGACGATGCAACAGAAATATTTTCTTCTCTATATAATAAAGAAACTTCAATAGAAAAATAATGGAATGATTGATTATTGTTTGGTTACCATGAGCTACAGCCCAACGAGGAAATTAGCTGAGAGAAAATACTGGCTTCCATCTATGGGAACAGAACACACGAGAGGTGCTTTGTTATGTGTGGGTGTTTTCACGGTAACCCGCTTAAGGGCTTTTGCTCAAAGGTGTATAAGATGTATGTGTGTGGAATCTAAAAGGTTGAATGCAAGAGAGTTTTGCAAGGTGGCATGGGCAAGGTGGTATCCACATTATCGAAGGAGTATACAAGGTTGGATGAATGCACAAGAATGAATCCACAAGGCATGATCCACAAGAGAGTTTGCAAGACGTATGTATGTTACAACTTACAAGATGTAGGTGTGTCCGAGGTGTGCGTGTGTGTGTGGTGTGTTGGGGCTTTGCTCCATCGACAAGATGCATGAACGTGTGCGTGAGTGCGTGATTATGCAAAATGAAAATAAGAAGATTGCTGAATTTTGCCTTTTCCTGTAGAAGGTGTGTGTGTGTGTGTAAAACTAAATTGAATAGAGAGAGAAAGGGAAGTCTGAGTAAAGAGAAAAGTCTGATGCCATCTAGAAAGAGAATGAATAAAGAGAGCTGAGAGCTTCATTCAAGAACTGTACATGAGTGATTTATCGCCGACTCCACACCCACCTTCTCAAAGCCCTGACCTGCTGGGTCAGGGGTACTTCGGTACTCAGGGCCAGCACACAGAAACTGTCTTCCAGAATTGGCTGAGGTTGTGTTGGCAGTCAAACTTGGTACTATAAGAGTCACCCGGAGGGGCTGGGTTTGAAGGCATTTTGAAGGCATTAAGGGATGATGAAGAGCGTGAGGCTTGGCACTGTGAGAGGCCAGGAGAGGTCATTGGCAAAAAGTGCAGCCTCAGGGGTGGTTGAAGGCCCAGATTGAAGAGATCCTGTAAAGAAGTTGAGGCTTGGCACCATGAAAAGGGCCCAGGAGAGGTTATCCGTGAAAGTGCAGACCAGTTTGCAGCAGAAGACCCCAGTGTTCTGAAGATGCCAGTGCCATGGGATGACCACCAAGAGCAGCAGCAGCAGTGGAGGGGAGCCAGCTGAAGCCTGGAGGACAAGCTGTATGTGCTGCAGAGGGCAGAGCAGAGAAATGACCCAAGCCATTTGGAGGAACCCAGGAGATTGTGAATGAATTCCAGATAATTAGACATTGATAATGTTGTTCTGCTGTCCAAAGAGATTGTGCAAAGCTTGAAAAGATTTAATTTGGTTCTGTGCATTAGCAACCTTCCAACCCTCTTGTAAATGCTTTTGCTGGTGTAGTGTTAAATTGTGCTGTAGAGGTAAAGCAATTTTTTGTCTTATACAGAAAAGGGGAAATGTTGAGGAAGTTTTAGTTATATGTAATATATATATTTTATGCATTGTTGGGTGAGAGACTGCCTAGGTCTTGGTGTTTTGTATTGCCTGCAGCTATTGGATTTTTGTGGGGGGTGTTTGATTGCTTGTGATCTGCACCTGAGGAGTTCTGAATCAATAAAAACACCTGAGCTCAGATGCTCATGGTTCCACTGTCTAGTATGCTGCTGGCCAGGATGGTGGTCCCTCTGCTGAGGTCTGGTAGAGTCTGCACATATGCCTCCCATGTCAAACCTTTGCTGACTCCACACTGCAGCTAACTACTACAAAACGTACAACAGCTTGTCAACATAAAGCTTAGCTTCCGAAAGTGCATTCTCAGTACACAATTCAACCAAAGAGCACTTCACCGTGGCCAGAGGCCACCCCCATCATCAGTCCCTCTTACTTTCCTTCTATGTTCGATCTCTATGAATTTACTAGTTCTGGGTATTTTCCATGAACAGGATCATAGAGTATCTGTGTACTTACGAGTGGCCATCTTCTCAAAGTCCACCCGTGCTATATCAGAATTCCTTGCCTATTTATAGCTGAACAATAAACAATTGTAAAGGTGGACCACGTATCTATCATTCCATTAACTGGACATATGTGCTGTCCGTTCTCCGCTATTATAAATGACGTCACCATGAACACTTGCACACAGATTTTCTTTGTTTGCTTGTTTTTATTTTTTTTTAAATTTATTTGAGACCCTGTCTTGCTATGTAGCCGAGGCTGGCCTGGGATTCACTACCCTCCTACACCAACCTCCCCAGTGCTAAGAATGTACCCAGCTTGTCTACTAGCTTTGTGTGGACACATTTCCACTTTCCGAGGACTCCCTGGATTCCTTTTCACTGTGGCGGAGGTATCATTTCGGGCTCCCATTTGCAGTACACAGGACCCACTCCCTCCCAGCCTCACCCACGCTTGTTAGTGCCTTTCTTCCATTTCATTCACTCTGTGGGATTCCCAAGCCCGAGAGCTTGGGAGGCTCTCGGGTTTGAATGGGAGCCGAGGCCTCCTGTTCAATACAGGGCTTTGTTCCTCCTGTTGCAGGTGTACCCCAAGCCTGGCCCTCAGTGGACATACTGGAAATGGCTAACTAACCCCAGTGCTGCCTGGGACAGAGTTGTCTCTAATGCACACAAAGGAGACATTAGAGGTACCTTTCCACTGCGAACTCCCTCCTGCCCTCTAGACCCTGCAAAGTCGTGGAAGGAGAAGCTAAATGACTCCATACCCTGTTCATCACCTTGAGTATCCTGTCTTGAGAAACTGAGGCTTGGCCCCAGATATGGGCTTATGAAGCTGGTATTGGACTCTTCGGCAAACACAGAGACAAGGGCCCACATCCCACCTGACTTCTGTAGCACACACTCCTTCAAGATTCATGCATGAACTCTAAATCACCCCCAAAGGATGCCCTCTCACCTAGATGGCAGTCATACAAGGACCATGGGACCACACAGAGTCAAAAACCACACGTCTGTCCAACTGTTGTATCTCTGGCCAGGACACCATGACTGCAGATACCCCACAGGATCCCTGTCCACTAAAACATAACCTACCTGGCCATTATAATGGTCCAATGGTGAACTATATGGAGAGCACATCATGCATGTTCACTATGGCTGACATTTGGGGTTCATCAGAGAACAGGAGGAATCCTTGTAGAACTCGGGACAACCATGCAATGTAAAAAAGTGGGCTGTCTTGGTTAATTTTCTATTGTTGTGCAGACACTATGACTAAGGCAATTTATAGAAGAAAGAATTGGGGCTTACAATTCTAAGGATGAGTCCATGACCACCAGGGCAGGAACATGATGGCAGGCAGGCAGTACCTGAGGGTTTATATCTTGATCCACGAGCATAAGGCAGAGGGCAGGAGAGCTAACTAGGAATGGTGCAGGCTTTTTGTTTTGTTTTGTTTTCTGTTTGTTTGTTTTTTTTTTTTTTGAGGCAGGGTTTCTCTGTCTGTCCTGAAACTGTCTCTGTAGACCAGGCTGGCCTCAAACTCAGGGATCTGCCTGCCTCTGCCTCCTGTGTGCTAGGATTAAAGGCCTGTACCACCACCTGTTAGGTGCAGGCTTTTTGAAACCTCAAAACCCACTCCCCAGTGACACACCTCCTCCAACGAGGCCACCCATCCTGGTCCTTGCCAAACAGTTCCACCAACTGGGGACCAAACATTCAAACATATGATACTATGGGGGTCATTCTCATTCAAACCATCACGTGGTCTATGGAACACTCTCGGAAGAAGTCTAGTCTATGAAAAAGAAAATGGGCAGGTGGAGTGGGGAGGGCAGAGGTGGAGAGTAGGTTGGCCTTCCAGGAAGAGGTACCAAGAAACAAAGGGGAATGGAGCCACAAGGGAGAGCTCCCTGCCTGCACAATCTGGGTACTGGGGTGGAATGGCTGCATCACACCCTAAAGAAGGCAGGTGAGGAACATCCACCCACTCCAGGCAGCAGAGAAACTCTGTTCACAGAGGAAGGCCAAGCAACACAGAGCCCCAGGGTGCTCAGGATTTTGAGTGCTGAGCACACACAGTTGGCTGATGCCATCCACGTGGTCTCATCCAGTTCTCATAAAGGCCTGGCCAGGACAGAACTGATCACTGCTGCTGTTACTCCTCAGAAGGAAGGGTTTGAAAAGTTAAGTAGCTGTTCCAGGCTCACACAGGAAGGAGAATCAGCTGTAACTCTGAGCACAGGGGACCAACAGCCAGACAAGGAAGGTGAATGGGTGGGTCCCAGTTACAGTTGAGCCTAGCCACTTGGGTTGGGTGCTGTGTTGCTCAATCTCCTGAGTCAACCTGGCCAGGCCATGATGCCCCAACACCTCAGCTACGAATCAGGGAGAAAGTTTTAGGGGAGAACAACATTTGTATCAGCAGCTTTGGGTAAGGCATATGACCTCCATAGGTTGGTGGGTCTCATCCAAGCAGGTGATTGAAGGCTGATGTCAACCACAGGTGGCCTGCTGGGCCTTACTGAGCCGCCCCACCTATCTGTACAAGGACACACGCCTGTCCAACTGGTAGTTTTTCTGGACAGCTGTGATCACACAAGGCAATGTGGAATAAGACCCAGCCCGGATGGCCACGCAAGGGAGATGAGCAGCCAGGCCAGCGCCCACTACCGGAGAAAGGCCTTGCCAGCTGCACCGCCACAGACCAATAGGCCTAGACCTGACTCCTAGGATCCAACCCAACCTCAGAGGCCCTGGCTAGTCACATGGCAACCAGTCCAGTGGGTGGCAGTTGTAGGCGGAGCGCTGCCAGTTCTTGGGCTGCTTACCCCCCATGGCGCCCACCCAGCCTGAAGTTGTTCCCCTCTGAGTAGGCAGCCCTACTGCGCCTCATCCACTTTCGTCCGGGATCCCCGCACCGTCTCTCCCCAGCATCCTGCTGACTGGAGTAGGGGCCAGAGCCCCCTGAAGTTCTAAGCCTGCAGAGGAAAAGATGGGATGGGCCTCGATGGAGTAAGGGGCGTGGTCACATCGGGGATGGGGTAGGAGGCGAGAACTGGAAAGCCGGGCAGGTGAGAGGGAGTGTCCATATGGAGATGACCGTGGACTTGTTGGCGCTGAGCTGGGCCAGGGAGTAGACAGATAGGCTGGCGGGTGAAGGGGCGTGGCTATGTGAGTCCGGGTCGTCAGTCCAGGGGGCGTGGTTAGGTGGTTTAAGGCGGAGCCTCAGGGAGGGGCTTGGGGTGAGCGCGGGTTCTCCACCCGAGTCACAACTCCGGTTGCTCGTTAGCTGGGTCTTACCAGCTGCTTCTTACCGCTGTCCTGGCCCCGAGGCCAGGCCTGGCCCGCGGTCCCCCAGTTTCTGTGGGACACCCTCCTCCTGCCCCGCGCTCTCTGGATAGAAACGCTAGCTTCCTTCGCCGCAGAGCAGGTGCCCCGGCTCCATGAGCTCTCTAGGGGATCAGGTACGAGGTTGGCACCGGGGCGTGCTGGCGGTGGAACGCGAAGACTGGGACTGCGCGCTGGGCCTCTTCTCAGACATTCCGGAGCCGCCGGCCAAGATGTGCTTCAACGTAGGCTGCGTGCACCTGATGGCCGGGGATCCCGAGGCTGCGCTGCGGGTAAGCGCCCAAGGACTGGCGGCAAGATATCCCTATCCAGTCCTGGTGGAGCCCCATCCCGGGATGCAAATGAAAATGTGACTGTGGGCGTGAATCCTTATCTTCCACCAGACACCCTGGAAAAGGACGCTCTTCACCTCATAGCCACCTCAAAGGGGAGGAATCCCTGCCCTTCACACCGTCCTTAACTTAAGAGATTGTTCCATTTATGTTCCCTTTTAGTGACTGCCTGGAGCATACAGCAGTTGTGGTTGGGAGGTGGCACAGGGCACCTCAGTCTCCATAGCCACATGAGCCAAATGCAGCGGCCCCCATACCAGGCCAGGCTAGCCCTGGCTCGGATGCTGAGGACTGAGTCAAACCTACTTGAAGACAGGTTGGAGGCTGGGTCAGAGTCACCAGGTTGGGGCTCTGTCCATCCTCAGAAAGTGTACATTGGGGAAACGGATTTCAACAGATGCTTGTGGTGGCGGTGGGCACACACAGTCTGTCTTCCCAGTTCTGAGCACTCACATGTCTCCCCACTTGCTCTCAAAGCAGAACGAAGAACTCAAGAGGAGCACACTGTAGAGGAGGTAGTCAGGGCATTCCCTGCTTTATGTTCATCAGAGTGGTAGCTATTCCTGGGTGTGTGATATAAACCCTTAGACATTCTGGTCATTCACATAGCAGTGACCTATCTGAACACCACACAGATGAGGAGCGAAGACACTCCAGCATCAAGGGTGAGCTGTGCAGAGTAGGGCTGTGCAGAGATGGTCTTTTTTTTATTATTTTTAATTCTTCTTATTTATTTATTTATTTACTTTATTTGTTGTGTGTGTGTGTGTGTCAGGAGACACACACAAGTCAGGAGACAAGTGGGAGTCAGTTCTCTCCTTCTACCATGTGGTACCTGGTGATCAAACTCAGGTCGTCAGGCATGGTGACAAGTGTCTTTACCCAATGAGCTAACTCTCTTCTTGCCAGCTCTCTTCTATTATTTCTTGCATATGCATATGCACCTTCAATTACTTCAGTAATTGCTTCTTCATTAAAAGGTTACTGTTCAATCGGGCATAGTGGCATACGCCTTTAATCCCAGCATTTGGAAAGCAGAGGCAGGTGGATCTCCAAGTTCGAAGCCAGCCTAGTCTACAGAGCAAGTTTAGGACAGCCAGAGTTACACAGAGAAACCCAGTCTTGAAAAACAAAAACAGAAAAAAAGGGTATTGTTCAGGAAAGGAAACGATCTGTTACTAGGTGGTTCAACAATGAGTCACACGTTGGGCCAATCCAGTGCTCACCTCCTCACACTGTAACTAGAGAGGGGTTTGAAACGCTCTGCCATAGGAGGAAGAGTGGGCACTGCCTTCAGTCAATAAAATTAATATGTGTACACGCGTAGGTACATCGGTTAGACCCGGAAATTCTAAGAAGCAGGTGCTACAACCGCAATAAGAAAAACCGAAGACCTGGAGCTCAGGTCTGATGTGGCTGCACTTTGACCTGTCAGTGTGAGATTCGTAAGTGCTGGATATAGCTACAAGCAGCCATCCTATTTCCAGGCTGATTCTGGCATGTGCAAACTTCAGGTCAGACCCAATTGAACAGTCAGTCCTCCACTTGGCCAGATTTGGTATCAGGAAACAACGGCAGGTCTAACTGATGGCTGCTTTCCCTGCCCGGCACACGCGTTTCTGAGTCTGGTTTAAGGGACCATGCTTCCTGTGCACAAAAGAATTCTATCTAACAGATACCTAGTGTGCCATTTTGTGTGAGCTACCACGAGAGATTTTTAAAGATCTATCTATTTTATGGATGCGGGTGCTCTGTCTGGATGTATGCCTGCACACCAGAAGGCGGCATTGGATCCCATCACAGGTGGTTGTAAAATGCCGTGTGGGTGCTGGGAATTGAACTCAGGACCCCTGGATAGAGCAGCCAGTGCTCTTAACCACTGAGCCAATCTTCCCAGTCCCCCTCCTCCCAAAAAGAGATTTTTAAAAGCCAAAAGCCTTACACAATCCTGGCTCCTCAATATGACTGTTACTGACATTTTGGAGCATTTTTTTTTTAACCGTATGCTCACTGTGGACAAATTAGATTTCTTTTGCCACAGGGATATGCAGTGCTCCGGGCAGCTGAGACACCGATACAGTATCACACATGTCCGGGCCCCAGCTCTGCAGGCACCTGTTATAAGAAGCTCTCATCCATTGATAGATTTCTAAGTGCATTTGTGGCACTGGGTTCTTGGGTTCCTGAGTTTGGTGTTCCACAAGCATTTTTGTCCCCAGGCATTTGACCGAGCAGTGGCCAAGGACACTTGCATGGCTGTTGGCTTCTTCCAGCGGGGAGTGACCAATTTCCAGCTGGAGAGGTGAGCGTGGCGTGATCCCCTGTTCCTCATTGGATGGTTCTCTGTCTCTGCAAACCTATGCGGCACCCACTCCCTTCCCTCCCTCCCTTGGACCCCCTCCAGCCTGCATGGGGATGCTCTGGTTAGGCTGGGGCACACACACACACACACACACACACACACACACACACACGGTCCATGTCTCTGTCAAGAGTCACAGTGCTTTCTCAACACCCTTGGTCCTTTCCTCCTGCCTGTAGTAGTGAGAACACTGTGTTTACAGGCAATGTGTAGCTGTGAAAACCAGGGCTTTCTAACCAGGCCACCCAGCTCTCTAAGAGGAGTAAGGGAGGCTGCAGGCTCCAATCAGCCCAGAAGGGCTGTGTGAGGGAAGAGGATTACATAATGAGGGACAGAGATTTCATCCAGAGTTGGACGTTCAGAGATTAGAGGAGGCTCCATAAGGTTAGGACCTGAGAGGCAGGAAAGGACAATAGAAAGAGGGTTTGGGGGCTAGGCAGGAGGGTCCCCTGTCAGGCAAAGAGAGCAGGTGCTCAGGAGGCTAAGTAGAACTGGACAGTAAACTCCCACTCAGCATACTGGTCTGGACTTGAGTACCCACCAATTGCTAATATCTAGGTGACCACTGTTGCCTTTGGGCCTCCCAGAGCTGGCATGGAGAGAAGGATGGTGGGATGCCCCAAACCCCCCCTTCCCATTCCCAGATCCTCCCTTGTAGCCATTGAGAGGTCCCTGATGTCCACAGGTTCCGGGAGGCTGTGTCTGACTTCCAGCTGGCCCTGGCACAGCTGAGGGGCAATGCTGCCATTGACTACACACAACTGGGTCTACATTTCAAATTGCAAGCCTGGGAGGTGAGTGGATATTTGGCTTGTGCAGAACTCAGATACCAAGCAGTGTCAGTGGGACTTGGAGGTGTTCTCTGTGGCCCTGGGGTTCTGTTGGGGGATCTAGGGTCCACGGGAGTTCTGCGGTTCTGCCATGGCCCTGGGTTGTAATAGGGGTCCCATAATGTAGTCTGAGGTCCTGGGTGAAGTCTGGAGCATTGTCAGGGGCTGTCGCCTTATGTTGGTGTTAACTGTCACGGTCAGCCGTATGGAATGAGGTGTCCTGTCTAGCCAAAGACTTTTGGAGCCCTGAAATCCCCTAGCTCCTTGATTGCCAAATCCAACCAGGAAGCTGGATTGCCAGTGAAGGGAGCAGACCACTCACACACTCTGGAGCCAGCCAGCCTGGGCTCATGTGGGAGAAAAGCAGGACAGAATTGAAGATCGTGGTAAGGGGGATGGGAACTGGCTCAGCAGTATCTGCAACTGAGCCAGAGGAAACAGTAGGAGCAGAGGGCCATGGGAAGAGTAGGTGGGTTTCTCTCCACATAGCAAAGCTAGGTTTGGTGTATGCTTCTCTCTCCGAGGGGAAGGGAGGATGGGCTCCCAGAATTGTGTGAGTTCACATGTGACTGAGGATATAGGGAGAATACTCCGTTCCACTGCATGTGGTGTCTGAGTATTCCTGGACCACCAATGGGAACCCTTAGACATACTCTAGACTCAGAGGTGCAGGGAACAGTTAGAGTGTGGCAGGGTACAGAATTAGGGGGTGTCAGCCAAAGGGGTACTTTGTGAGCCAGCGTGTGAGAGTTGGAAATCTATCCCAAGTCCTCTGGGAGAGCAGAGCCAGCCAGGCAGCAGGTGGCCTGGTCACTATCTATAGCTCTCATGTCAGCTGAACATGCAGAGGAACCTTTAGCTACTGGGACTGGGGAGCTCAGATGAGGACCAGCTGAGGGCCTGGCCCTGCTTCATGTCTGTCCTTGTTCCTAGGTCCTATACAACATGGCAGCAGCACAGTGCCAGGCAGGGCTCTGGACCAAGGCCACCAATACTCTAAAGGAGGCAATCTCCAAATGGCCAGAGGGGTCCCAAGATATTCTGGACATTGCCCTGGACCTAGTGCAGGTGAGAGTCAGACTGGTTTGGTCAGGTGCTATAGCTTACACCCTCAAGGCTTTATCTCTATAACATGGAGATAGGCACCCTGGGTGCCCCATACTTCCCATAGCATGTCACACATGATGGGAGCCCAAGCAGCCATTCTGCTTCAAGGCTCAGGGCTCTTGCAGCTGTGCTCACCCAAGTTTACATGCCCCATCTCAGAAACAGGTACCCCTGAAGCTGCGGCAGGTCCCCAAGGGTGAGGTCTTCCGGCCTCCCAGGCAATACCTTAAGCATCTGGAGCCCATGGATTTCCTCGGCAAGGCTAAGGTAAAGTTCCAGGGTATTTTCCAGCCCGGGTATCCAGCTGCCAAAATGGCAGTTATAGCCTATGTCAAGTTCATGGTGTGGTGGCTCAGACATTGGACATCCAGTGTGTTTATGAGGACAGTTGGGTGTAGTCTAGGCCACTTGAAAGTCAGACAGGTAGAAAGTGGGCACAAGGCTCCTAGGGGTGGGGGTGAGTGTTCGTACATGAGACTAGAAGTCAGCTTCAAAGGAGGGGCCTCAGGCCCCCACATTCTTCTCCTATCTGCTCCCAATGTCTGTGCATCTTCATGTATTTCTGTTTCTGCATCTGTGCTACAGACAGTAAGGTCCCAGAAGGGTTGCGGGTGGCCAGCTGAGGCCATATCAGGACCTCTAAACCACAGTCTGTGGTGGAGTATCCCACCTCCAGATGTAAGAGAGGAACTCAGGAAAATAGTCCTTTGCAGTGTCATAAAGAAGGGCCACCTTGGTAGTGTGCTGATGACCCAGCCTGGGCTGGCCATGCACCTGTGGTCATTTGGGACAGCGCTTGGGCTGAACAAACCAACGCCATGTGACTGTGCGTGGTTGCCTGATGCGCACACTGCCTGTGAATGTCGCCTGAGGCAGACTGAGTGCAGGTGGAGAAGAGATTGTACTTGTACATCCACCAGAGCTCACTTATCACAGAAGACTGTTGCATAGAAGGAGAAGGAGAAGGAGGAGGGGAAACAAAAAATATTTAAAGAGTTGTACTAAAATTAAATTGATATTAGTACGTATATTTCTCTTGGTCATGTTGTGGTCCAGCAGTCTTGAGCTAGGTTTTGGCAGCCCACACCCTGGGGATTACAGCCACAGGGGTGCTGGGAGGTGGGGACCTGGAGGAACAGACCCAGGGGGGCCCTAATCCAGCTGTATCCCTGTCCCCACTAGGTGGTAGCTTCTGTCAGCCCTGACAACCACAGCTCAGACATCCGGCCTCAGCAGGTAGGTGGGTAGGCATCGAGCAGACATGGGTCTATCTGCCTGGTTTTACAGAACTCTGCCTGATAAGGAAAAAGTGGCTTAGGCAGGTTGAGCCAAGGGTTTGAGCCCCATACTGAGAAAGCCTTGAGGATGAGGCTACCCCTCCTCTTATGGCCTGAGACCTAGACCTTCAAAGAGTCAGCATCCACCCCCACCCCCACTCTTCCTGAGGGACAGACCGACAGCTCTGACTAGCAAGAATGGCTGCTCACCTCCATTCATTCACCTGTCTTGAGTCTATGTCTAATCTTCTGGGAGGGTAGGACACCTCCTTGACAGTCAGGCCTGGGAATGTAAGAGTTAGCCACAGTGACCTGACAGCAGGGGCTGGGCTAATAGGACCAGCTCATTGGCACACATTCAAACCCACCACAGGGGCCAGATTGGAGCCTTTGTTGGACATACAGTGATCAGATCACATGACAACCTGTGGAAAGATAGATCAGAAGGCCTGGCCTTTGTAGGCCTTCAGAGCTCCTTGTACCTGGATGAGGAGGGGTTAGGCAGGAGCCCTTACTGCCCTGCAGCAGCCCTAAGAGCCAATGGTGAGCACTTTTTGAGGTGTGACATGGGCTTATTACAGGGCACAGGACAGTTACCTCCACTCCAGTATTCAGTTCATTCCAGTCAAACATTTCAACGTCCTTAAGAATAACTAACTCTACCTTTTATAGCTGTGCTCAAAATCTCCAGGTGTGTAAGCCTGCATCTACCAGCTCCTGTACTGGGCTGTAAACTTCACAAGAGCCACACACTGCATTTCCATGGTCTTCCTTTAAAACCAATTCACAAGCTACACCCATGAATGTCTAACAGATGGTAGAGGTTTCTACCATCTCCATCCAACTCCACTAAATTGTCCTAAGCTGGACACCTCCTTAGACTCTATCCTGGGCTTTTCAGGGTCAGTGGGGAACCCACCCAACTGGAGTTGGGGACTAATAGAAGGCCTGGGAATGAGGCTGACTCCCCATTGATGCTTAGCAATAGTTTGTAGACTCTTGGCCTATGGGGCTTAGCCCTGTCCCAAAGTGTTCCTACGGTCTGGGTCCACCATGAATGTACTCAAGGTGTGCCCACAGTCTGGGTCTGCCATAAATTTACTTTACTCTCAAGCAGGTTTGGCTAATGACTTCCTGCTAACTGTTGGCCAAGCTCCCAGACTACATCCTTAACCACTGGCTGTGCCACCACAGAACCCAAGGAATTTCTCCCTTGAGTCCAGACCCACCACCTCAAAACCCTTATGCTCTAGGTCTCACCCCCAGGACCCACACTCTTAAGGTCCTACTAACCTCTGTCTTCCTTTGCAGAGGTCTCAGATGGAACAAGGTGGCCATCAGTCTCCTCCATCCATGGGTAAGAGGATCCTGAGCAATAGTATAGAAGAAGCTTCCTCGGGAGAGCTGGGACATGGGAACTTGTTCCTTAAGGGGATAGCTACCTGCCAGTCATTTCTCTACCTCAAAGTGTCTCCTTTGTGGAGAGGTGTTCACATGAGCTCTGCTCTATGCTATAGGTTTGCTGGCATCTGGAGGGGTTGGCCCAGGCCCTTCGGAAGACACCCCAGGAGCTGGGGTAAGAGCTATCCTGCTCTCCAGTCTTTCCTCATCAGCCACTTGAAGTTAGGAAGGCCCTACCTCAGATTCTATCTTTCACTTTTCAGCACAGCCTCTACTGACCCCTTGGGTCCAAGGCCCACCCCGCCTTCAAAGGCTATGCAACCCTGTTTCTGTCCTCAGGGAGCAGGTGCAAAGGACCCTGAATCCTTGGTGACTGTCACTGTGCAGTGCCACTTCACTGTGCCCCTGAAGGCCCCTAGAGGCGCTGGCCTGTCCAGCCTCCGGACCCTGCTGGCTCAAGCCCTCCTTCAACAGGCCCAGACAGGGCAGCTCAGGTAAGATGGGATGGGGGCTAAAATGCAGGGGGAGAATGGATCTCAGCCACAAGGAAGTGAGGGTTGTTCTGAATGGGAGGGGTGGTGGTGGTTGTTGTTTTGCCCTGAACTGGTCACTTTTCAAGCCCAGGAAGGGACCAAAGCTAAGGCCTGCTTAGCTCTACACCAAGATCCTAGGTGGTCACTGGAAATAAGGGCAAAGCACACTGGAGAGCCACCAAGGTTACCTTCCTTAGGGGAAGTCCAGGTACCAGGTACTCCCCTTCCTACTGTAGCCCACCCTCAGCACACCCTTTGTAGTTACCAAGCCCCAGAAAAGGAGAGGTCCTGGATCCCCATCCCCACGGAGGAGTCACTGCAGGGCGTGTGGAGGAATGTGACCACGGGCCCAAGAGGGTTGCAACTCCAGTGCCGGGTGAGCCAAGGGGACTGTTGGCAGCCCAGGCTTGTAGAGGGGAAGCCTCTCTCCTGTGCCAGCCCTGCAGCCCACCCTTCTGCCACAGGGGGCCTGGGGCCGGCCGGTCCTCTACCAGGTGGTAGCTCAGCACAGCTATCCAGCCCAAAGGCCGGAGGATTTGGACTTCCGCCAAGGGGACACAGTGGACGTTCTGTGTGAAGGTAGAACTACCTTTCCCCAACACTGCTGGTTTGCCCAGGCCTGGTGGGGGCTTTGTTCTTGAGGGCTCAGCTTTTGCTGTAAGCAGACACACCACACAACATGTCTCCACAGTGGATGGAGCGTGGCTGGAGCGTGGCTGGAGGGGCATCGAGATGGCTGTGTCGGCATTTTCCCCAAGTGCTTTGTGGTCCCCGCTGTTGCCTGTGTGGACCCCAGCTAGGAGAACAGCACTAGCAACAAATACTATGGCAAGACCAGTTTTAATTTAAGCAAATAAACAACTATCCTCCTCACCCCTATGTGGTCCGTATTCTAGGATTGGTGATAAAGAGGATCCAACCAAAGGTTCTTGGATGAGGGAAACTGGGCTGCCCACAGACCTGGATTCTGACTGTCGGTCCAGTCTGGTTATAGTGAGGAAGCAAGGTCTCTGCCACAGCCATTGGAAGTCACCCTATTCCCACAGCTGACCCTTCCCCAGAGAGGCCCCTCCTCCTGTTTCTGTCCCTTGGACTACTACAGTCCCCAGAGCCAGTGCCAACCTGAGGGCAGCGGGGAGTCAGTACTATCAGGAATTTATCCTCCTTGTCTGCTCAATGGACTGGAACCCTTTAGGGTCAGGGGCTCACAAGGGCAGGCATCCAGGATGTGCCCAGCAGTTCTGTGCGCCAAAGCCTTTCTTTCCTAAGGACAGTTGAAGATGGCTCACAAAGTAGGCGGCACAAACATTTATGTTGCCACTGTTGAATCCCAAAGTTGCTTCTGCTTTGGCCACATTGCAGTCTGTGATCTATGGCAGCTTGGTCTCTACCTAGTCCTGGGTCCAGAAGAGCTGGACTGCAGCTGCCCCAAGAATAGCCACCAGGGTCAGCACTGCAAATGCGACTCCCGCCGTCCAGATGCTGTAGCTCTGAGCCCGCCACTCGATCAGTGCCTCAGCTGGAATCATGCCTGTAAGGTTCAGCATGTAGCCCAGGGTCCAGCCAATGTCCATGCCACCTGCCTGTGAGACACGGCTGTTCAGGGCTGCTGGCCAGGAGCCCCATTCCGTCCTCAGCCCAGGCATGCTGAGGCTTTGGGCCGTGGTTACCTGCTTCTGAAACTGGATGTTGGTCCAGGTCTCCTCACTGAATTTGTAGCCCTCTAGCAGCAACACAAGGATGTACAGGCCTGAGGCACAGTAGTCCCGAAGCCAGCGTTCCTGCCCAGGGTAGCTGCCTTCCACCTTGGGTTCCAGAAGCCAATGAGTAAGTGAAGCTCCAAGACCTCCTAGCCCCACCCCCAGCTATGGTGGGACCTAGATACATCCAGACAGACAGCAGGAAGTGCTGAATGTTTTAGAAAGCCCTTCTCTCAGTCCCTGTGGAGTCCATCCTCTGGCTAGGAGGGACTGCAGTGGCCAAGCTTGTGACAGCCAGAGGCTGATCCCATCATGCCACAGTGTATTTCTCTTCAACCCTGCTACCTAAAACAGGGTTTTACCACAGATCTCTGTCCAGGAAAACCCCAGGATCTCACGGGGCCCAGAGGCTCTGCTTGTCCGTGGTGTGCTATGGAGAGGGGGAGTGGGGTACATATATCCAGGGTCGCTCACCAGTTTCCAGGGTTTCTGACAGAACTTCCAGATGGTGTCATTGACAATGTTCAGTGGCTGCCTGCTGGTGAGGTTCAGGAAGTGGAAGGTGTAGTAAAAGTTGGAAAATGCCTGAGGGAAGCGGAGAAGGCTGTGCCGGCCTGAAGGGGGCCCAGAACACTTTAGTCAGGCATTCCCACAAATGTAGGAGTCCCTAAGAGCCAGCCAGGGCACCGCCTGTTCCACCTGCCCTTGGAGCCCCTGGGGTCAGAAGAGGACCTGGGACCCCAGAAGGAAACCAGGGCTTGGAGGGCAGGGCTTACATAGAACTGGCCATGCACAGGAGGCTGGTAGACCCCATTGAAAGCACAATCTTCTTGGCCCTTACAGCTGGAGAAGTTGAAGAGACCCCGGAGGGCTGCCACACAGCTCCCGGGGTTGCCTATCCCTTCAACTATGAGGTTCTGAGTGAAGTTGAGGGAATCTGTAGTGTTGACACAGGGAGACTCATACAGCGGAGCCAGGGGCTGTGTGGCCTGGTAGCCGCTGTGGTAGCACGGGTGTCTGACCCGAGCTCCTGAGCTGCTCTGTAGGGAGAGGAAAGGGCATGAACTCTAAACTCTATATACTCCCCTAGTCTACCCCACGCCACCCCACCTCCCCACCCTACAGATGTCATTCTAACCTGCGCCAGCTCCGCCAGGAGCCTGTTCAGGACCTGATCCCGCCCAAAGCAGAGGTAGCTGTGAGTGTAGATGCTGTAGTTGGCGCCGTACAGGCGGAAGGTAGCCTGGGTGCTCTGGTCCAGAATGGGGCCCTGGGGCTCGAAGCTGATCTGTGTGGAGGCCCCACCCAGGTCCAGAGCACCAACCAGCATCCCCTCTTCAGGCAGAATCCACTCTCCAGAGGAATACTAACCACAGAGGAGGTGCTTAGCTCTGGGCGGCCATGCTGGCCTCCGCTGCTGGCCAGCCAGCTCTAGGCACTGGCCTCTCAGACCAACCCTCACCCTCAGGCTGCCCCTGCACCTTCAGGAGCATTCCCAGGACATAGTTGATGGTGATCCAACCAAAAGCACCTTCATCCTGCCCAGCCAGGATCTTGGCACCCCAAAAATCCACAGGAAACTTGCTTAGTGTCCGGGAGACTGCAGCTAGGATGTCTCTTGCCTGAGAGCTGTTCTTCTGGCTGGACAGAGAGGGCCATGGCTGGAGGAAAGCCCAGCTCCAATCTATTGTACCTCATCCCAACCTCTACTGCACTTCACCCCGACATGTTCAAGCCTGGTTTTCGGAGGTGACCCTAACAGATCCAATCTGTTACTATCTCACCTAAGCAGTCTCATTCCTGCTGTGGCCCCCAAGAATGTGGGTGTCTCTTGATGCTGGGTCTTCGGGATCAACGCCAGTGCCTCCTTCAGGCAGCTCTTCAGGCTTTCCCCAGCTTGTGTCGGGTCAGAGGTATAGGACGAGATTCCAGGTCCTGAAACACAGTATCCTAGGAAAAGGCTTCAAACCTGAAGGTTGGGGCTAAATGATGGCCCCTAAAGATGTGATCACATTCTAACGTTTGGAACCTGGGAATGTGAACTATTTTTGGAAGAAGGATGTTCCCAGGTTTTATTAAGGATTTTCAAATGGGGCATGAGGGTGGTTGCCTAGAATCACAGCACTCAGAAGGCTGAGGCAGGGAGGCATTGAGGGTTCAAGGTCAATCTGGGCTATGCAGCAAGACTCTGTCTCAAATAACAACCTAGAAGACCTATAGATAAGGCTAGTTTGGTTGCATAGTGGACCCCAAGTCTGGTAACTACAGTCCTTACAAGAAAAGGTAGGAAACCCTGAGCTTATCCCATTTTGGAGCTCCTGGAGAGTGTGCGACCACTGGGCCTCGGACTTTAGATCTCGAGAGGAACCCTAGGAAATGAACTCCGGGCCTGGCACTGGTGGCCTGTGTCGTCAGTGCAGGATGGGAAGCTCCTGGATGCCAGAGATGGTCCTAGCTAGACAGCAGACGTGAGGCGAGATTGGGAAATGTTAAGCACGGAACCTGGGGGAGGGGCAGTGTCTGAGATCTGTGTGTATTCTCACCAGAGCCGGCCCAACTGTGTGACCCTGCTTCTCACTTGACCACTCTTAGCCCATTTCTTTTTGGTTGATGTGCTTTCGTGGGGACTAGAAAGGTAGCTTCCACCTGTTACCAAGTGGTCTCTCCCACTGGGCCTCCTGTCATCATCTGGGAGTCCAAGCCAGGCAGCAATGACCTGCCATGGGACCGCCCACTGACCTTCTACCTGGCAAGTCAGGGCCTGGCTGACCACTCCTGTGTCCTTCTCCTTGTTTGCTGGCCACTGGTACACAAACAGGGACGTGTGGGATGAGCCGGCGTCAAACACGATCCCAAACTAAGAACAACATTGGGATCAGGAAGGTGTGGAGGCCAACATCCTAGTTGCCCAGCCCAACCTCCTCATCAGGTCCCCAAGCCAAACCTTAGTGTCTGCAGGCAGGAGCACGGTGGTCGCCTTCACCAGGATGAGGATGAGCATGGTGAGACCAGAGGCTGCTGCGACCCCCAACAGGACCGTGAAGACCTGCTCCTTACGGGAGCGTCCCATGGCAGGAGGGGCTGAGCTGCAAAGGTTAGGTGGACAGCAGTGGACACCCAGATGCCACCTGCTGTCTCAACCCCAGCCGCCCAGAGGAAGGGTCCTAACACATCCCAGACTTCCTCAGATGCTGTCGAATCTGGGGCTCAGAGGCCCTCCCTTGGCCTGGTCAGCAGCCAGGACAGCCACAGTAAACAAGACGAGGAACAGTGTCCGGAGTCCAGCTGGGCAGGCTCAATGTTATCACAGAGCTGGGGGCCAGTGCAAGAGGTGCTGTCTGAGGATACGGCCCACCGGAGCCAGGACAGCTATTTCTGATGCCACTATCAAGGCTAATGGAGCCCCAGGTGGGCTCCCAAGATAGGCATGCCCTCCTTCTCCCTCCAGCCCCTGCTTTCTTGTTCCCCCATGAAGAGCCCCAGCTCTAGAATGAACTCGGGGCTCCATGCCAGGGTCTCCCAGTGCAGGACTTCTTTCTGGGAGCCTCAAGGGCAGACTCATGCCACTTGGGAGTCCTGGGGCCAGGTGTGGGCCTCTCACAAAGCCAGCTGGCAGTCTATGCTTCTTAACAAAGACACCTATTTCTTTTTTGAAACCCTAAACTTGGATTTCTCTAATGGGGACCTGAGAGACTTTAGTGACCCCAGATGAACCTGGGAAGCTGACCAAGGCTGACGAAGGAATGTTACTATTCTGGTACCCAAGACATTTACACCCTTATCTACCCTGGACCCAGCAGGGGCTCTGAGTCCTCACCCACCCCAGCCCACCAGTGTACAGAAAGGTCACTGGGCAGCTCCCGAGTAGCCCTGCTTTCAGGAAAAGCCTCACAGTGGATGCTGTTGCCCATTGGGCTAGTCAAAGGCAGAGCATTCCCTGAGCCTCCAGCACTTTAAAATTCTGTGACTTTGGTCCCAGGCATATCCCCCAGGAATGAAGACACTCCCAGTGTTTCGTGACTGTCAAACAGAGGTTGGGACCCCTGGGAACAACTCAAGCTAAGTGGGACATGAGCCAACCTGAAGGAAGAGAGACTGAGTCAGAGAGGGCAAATGACCTGCTTGCAACTCTAAACAGCACCCCAAAGCACAGTGATAAATGGGTCGCAGGTAGGAACCAAGACAACACAGACACCACCTCAGGGAATGTAGCGCTAGGTACCTGAGGCTGGGTAGTCAGGAAGAGAGGGCAATAGCGCAGGTCCCCTCACTCAGGACAGGTGGTCCCCTACCAAAGCCAGCCCGCAGACCAGGACAGCCCCTGGGTCCCTCACCTGAGCTGGAAGCCAACCTTCAAGGACAGCTGGAAGAAGCTCTGTTCCTGGTTCGATAGACCTGCGCACCTGCTGTCCTCCACACCCTGTCTCCACCCACTGGGGCTGAGGTGGGAGGGGCGGGCCTGCTCCCTGTTTGCTCAGGGTCTCATCTACTAGTCTCCTCTGCATCATCAGTCCCAGGCTTACATCTTGCTCCTGGGGGTGGGTGGGGGAGGGAGGGTAATAATGTTCTTAGTGCTCAGGATGAACTTAGGAACTGTCTTGGGAATGACAGAGGGTAGGACTGGGAACCACACACACACAGACCATTACTGTGGACCTTGCCCTCTGCCCTACCCACTTGGGCCAGGCCAGAATGGAGTCAGGTAACAGGTGACTGAGAGAGTTCAGAGGCTACAAGGCTGGAGATGGGGGCGGGCCAGAGGAAGCCATTCTCTTTAGACCTGTTGGGCTTTTGAAAACATCGGGTACAGGATTTGGATACAGTTCAGTCTGTAGAATTGTTTACCTGGTGTGCATGAAGCCCTGTGTTCAAGACCCAGCACCACATGAAGCCAGATTCAGTGGTACATGGTGAAAATCCTACCACTCAGGAGGCAGGAGGATCAGAAGTTCAGGGCCGTCCTCTGAGTTTAAAGCCAGCTTGGGGCCACACGAGACCTTGTCTCAAAAAATAAAAAATACTGTAGCTGGAGAGATGACACAATGGGTGAAGTGTTTGCTTTACACACATGAGTAGCTGACTTCAGAGACAGTATGCAGATAAAAGCCAGGTGTGGTGGCACACATCTGTAACCCCCAGCACTGCAGGTTCAGTGAGAAACTCAGTCCTAGAGAGAGAGAGAGAGAGAGAGAGAGAGAGAAATAGACGTTGTCCTGTTGCTGTGACCATGACCAAAATCAGTTTGGGGAGGAAATGGCTGCTTTTCTTACACTTCTAGGTAACAGTTCATCTCTGAGGAAGTCAGGGCAGGAACTCAAGCAGGACAGGAACCTGGAGGTAGGAGCAAATGCAGAGGCCATGGAGAAATGCTTCTCATTGGCTTGCTTTTCCTGGTTTGATTACTCTGCCTTCTTATACAACCCGGGGCCACCAACCCAGGGGTGGCACTACCACAGCGAGCTGGACCCTCCCACATCAATCATCAATCAAGAAAATGTTCTCCAGGCCCACAGGCCAATCTGGTGGGGGCATTTTCTCAGTTGAGGCTGCCTCTTCCAAAATGACTCTAGCTTGTGTCAAATGGACATAAGAACTAGCCAGCACAATTAACTCCTCGTCATCTGGAGACACAAGCACATTACTGTTAGATCATACTTTTCCTTTCTTGTTTAACCCCAAATCTAATATTGATATTAATGATATCACAGTATAAAACATTTCAACTTTTAAAAAAACGTTCTTTTTACTTATTTTCAATGCATGAGTGCTCTATCAGCATGTATTTCTGCATGCCAGAAGAGGGATCTGATCCCATCATAAATGGCTGTGAGCCACCATGTGGTAACTGGGAATTGAACTCAGGACCTCTGAGAGAGCTATCAGTGCCCTTAACCACTAAGCCATTTCTCCAGCCCAGCGTTTCAACTTTTAAAAGTCCCACAGTCTTTAAATATTCAAACACTTTCCCAAACTATGCACAGTCCAAAATATCCAAAGTTCCCCTAAAATTCTAGTCTTTTAACTGTGGACTCCTGTAAAATAAAATTTTAAAAAGGTACATACTTTCTTCCTCCAAGAAAGAAGAACCAGGGCACAGTCACAGTCGAATCAAATCAAATCAAACCAAAACCAAAATTCAACACTTTAGAAAGTTCAGTGCTTGACACCCAGGACCTGTGGTCCCCCAGGCTCTGCAGACCTGGGCAGCGAGCTCCACTTTCCAGGCCGGCCACCTGCAGTGCACCCAGCTTGTCTAGTAGGCTCAGATCAGCTCCTCTGCAGTCTTGGCAGCCATCCTGTGGCCCTGGCATCTCCAAAGCATTAGGGTTTCTGCACCTGGGCTGCATCTTCACCAATAACATCTTCTGGGATCTTTAGGGACTCTGACCTGCCACATAGTGACAAGCCTCAACTTTTCTCCATGAACTCTTCGGTCCTGGGCTGCAATTAATGCAGCTTCAACAATGGCCTCCTCTGGGATCTCTTCATGAACATGTAGCCTTGCCACTCAGCGTGAAGTCTCAGCTGCTCTCCATAATTCCTCCATGCCTTCAAAACCAGTACCACCTGTGTGACTCTTGAGACATCACATTTGACTGCCAGCAGGAGATACAGCCTTGGATACCTCTGTACCACAGCCTCTGTGTGCTGACCCTGAGAAAACACTCCCCAGAAGATTCTGCCTCACTGATGCTGGTCTCTTCTTAATCACAGCTGATTCTTCAGCCCTAGCTGGCCAGCATTCATTATCCCAGCAAAGCAAAAGGTTTCACTTTAATGTTTCTTAATTTAAAATATCACACAAATGGCCCTGATGAAGTCTATGAAGGACTTTCAAATTTCTCCATTAAACTGTACATGGCAGGCTTCCATTGCCTAAATTTCTCTCAAGCCCCCACAGAACAATCCACTGAGCCCTGAGCACTCATCAACCTTTCCACCTCAAAGTTCAAATGCTACCACAAGCCTCCCAGAAACACAAGTTCAAATTTGCCAATACCCCACTCCTGGTACCACTTTCTCTCTTAATTAGGGCTTCTATTGGTCTGAAAAACATAACCAAAAGCATGAGGAGGAAAGCCTTGAGCCATCCCCAGTATGCTCTCTCTGTTTCATGCTTGTAGCTCAAGATATGAGCCCACAGCTTCCTGCTCCTGCTGTCATGCCTTTGCTCAGTCATCGTCTGCCATCTGACTTCTATAAATTGCCTTGGTCATGGCTTTTTAGCAAACAAAGCAATAGAAAAGTAACGAATACACTCAGTTTTGTGAATGCTAGGGTTATAGGCATGAGCTACAAACTACCACTCTTCATGGAAGTTAATTTTTTTTGGTAACTTTATTTATTTATTTATTCATCATTTAGTTATTTATTGAGACAGAATCTCACTATGTTGCCCTGGCTGTCCTGGAACTCACTGTATAGACCAGGCTGGCCTCTAATTCACAGAGATCTGCCAGTCTCGGCTTTCCAAGTGCAGGGATTAAAGTTGTGTGCCACCATGCCTAGATATTAACATTTAAAAAAATTTTGAAGGCCCTGGTGCCTGTGTGTGATGACCAGGTACCTGTGTGATGTCAGGATGTCTGTGTGATTCCTGGGCATCTGAGGGATAACCTGGTGCCTGAAGGATAACCTGGTGCCTGCAGCAGGTCCCTTTACCTATGGGATGTCTGGGTACCTGTGAGAGGCCCTGGTGCCTGCCAGGTTCTCTGGTGCTTTCTGGATGTCCTGATGCCTGCTCAGTGTCCAGGTGCCTGCACAATGTCTGGGTGCCTGTGGGAGGCCCTGATTCCTGTAGGATTTCTAGGTGCTTGTGTGATGTCTGGGTGCTTTCAGGTTTGGGCAGTGATGCCCAACTTCAGGTCAAACTTCATTATACTGAATCTCAGGCTAATATAGGCCAAGTGTATGTCCATGATCAGAGCAGCCTGTTGCCTCCAAACACTGTGGTGATGCTCGTGTGCCATGCTCCTGCCACACAGGCTGGACTTAATTTTATTTTTTGTTTGAAGGCACAGGGGTGGGAGGGTGGAGTAGGGAGGAACGGGAAGAGGGTGTTTTCAAGATACAGTATATGAAACTCAAGTAATTAATAAAAATGTTATAAAAATTGTGTGCGTGTGTATGTGGGGCGTGTGGACCACATGAGTGACGGAGAGACGGAAATAGCTCTTGTGATTAGTCTACTGGATGCACCAGGAAATGTAAGATCGCAAAATGAGTAATGTCCAGTTCCTTGGCTACTAATATCTGTCGTGAGTAAAATGAAAATGGAAGAGAGCACAAAGTTGGACTCTGGGCTACGTCACACCCAGATCTGTCTGAGCTCAGGACACCAACCTCAAGGCTACCCCACAGAGGAGGAAATGATGCTGGTACAACAGAAAGTACCTTGTCAGAACATAGCCCCGGAATGGACTCACGTAAGGAGATTTCTGAGTGCTTGTGAGAAAACTCCCAGACAAGAGTCTTGTGACCCTCAGTTTCTTCAAAACACAGAATTGTTCTTGGCATGTGTTTTCATGCTCCTCCCAGGTATGGACAGGAGTGCATTTACTTCAGATTACTCATTATTGCTTGCTGTTGTTATTCAATTAAATGTTTAAACTATCCTTTATAAGCCTCTGTGGAAAGACATGTTTTTGCCGTATGCTGCTTGTCCTTGTGATTGTATACAGTTTGAGCACTTGAGAACTTCACTCACGTGATTGTTCTTAACCCTAAATTGTCTGGGACTCTGAATAAAGTTGGCTATTGCATGAGACATTAGTCTGCCTCATTTATTGGCTCCATTCTCCCAGGTCCCAACACCTCTAGAGCAGCGACAGTACCTCTAAGATGTTTGGTCAAGAAAAAGATGGCCAGTGTGTGTGTGTGTGTGTGTGTGTGTGTGTGTGTGAGTGTGGGGGCAGATGGGCAGGGATGGCAAAACCTAGAAACTAGGAAGCCAGTGGGTTGATATGAAGAAGCCATCAATCCCTGAGGTTCTGTCACTAAAGGGGACAGTAGAATAGCTGGCTTAGAAAAGGAACTGTGTGCATAGACCATGGCAGAAGACAGTTATTCAGTCCCTGGTCCTCCTCGCCCTGCAGCGTCTCAGCTTCCATACAATCTAATCTTCAAGACGATAGCTCAGACCCAGAAGACTTCAGTCTCCATATAAGCTAATCTTCAAACCTAAACCTAGAACATTTCAGCCTCTGAGACTTACTATTGACTGGGTTCACTCTGGCCAGCTGTCTTCTGAACTCAGAGCTGTACTGAACTCAACTGACTCTTCTGGTTGGCTGATGCAACTCACTCACTGTTCTGGCTCAAACTCTTCTTCAAGCTGACTGATTCAAACTGACCTTCTGAGCTGGCTGGCTGTTTCTGACTGAGCTCTTCTGTCTCTGGCTGACTCCCGCAATTTCTCTGCTCAGCTTCAAACTGATCCTAGCTGTTAGCTGAATCTTTCTTCCAAACTCACTCTTCCTGTCTCACGCTGACCCCTTCTGCTGAACTGTTTCTGAGTCTTATCTGACTGATTCTCTGACTGACTGACTGACTCTCTGAGCTGACAGCCTGCTTTTATATCGTGAGAACTGTGCGTGTCCTCACTCTGACTCACTCTGCTAACTCTTCCTCTGATTCATCACTTTGTCTGCTCTTCACTCTAATTTATCTCAGAAGTCACTCTGCCAAGTCTTCACTCTGATTCAGGCGTGTACTCACTCTGCGCTTCACTCTGCCTCTGACTTTCTGCTTCATGCTTGATTATCATGCTCTGATTCAACCCTCCTTCTGTTCTCTCAGTCTCTACTGCTTCTCTCTTAACTCTGAACTGACTGTGAACTTTGAACTGAGAACCACGAATTGAGAGCCATGACCTGCTTCTGAACTGACTGCTTCCTTTTACATCCCGAGAGCTGGGATTACAGGCATGTGCCACCACTGCCTTCTGAGTTGGATTACTTAAAGGCGTGTGCTGCATTCCAGCTGGATCACACAGGCCTTGAATGTGATCCTTTCCCAGAGCAGCCATGTTTCTGGATTAAAAGATTCAATATTCTTCTACAGAGTATGTTTGGGTTGACCTGGGACCCATAGGTCCCTAAGAACGGCCTTGGAAGCTGAGTGTGGTTGGGACACACAGATTCTCCCAGGGAACTGCTACCTGGGAAGCCATTAAAGCCAGCTTCCAAGAAGAGGACCATTGCCTCCACCTGTGGAAGCTACACCAAGGTGAAGCATGGATATGTACTGCACTGACAATAACAACAATAATATATATAAATAATATATAATAATAAAATCCCAGATGTCTTCAGCGTAAATTACAAAATCCTGAGAGTAGGTGGGAAATAAATAAGGGAAGTCAGCTAAAGCCAGCAACAGCCTGTCCATATTCCCCAGTGTGCTGCATCTTACTGGAGACCTCTAGGTGCCCTGCTAACCCAGCCAGTCCAGAGCCACAGTACTCGCGATGCCCATCCTATCTCCAAACCCAAACCTGTTTATTTTTGTTTGTTTGTTTTTGTTTTTGGAGATAGGATCTTGAAAGGACTGGAGTTAGCACAGAACATACCCAGACACCAGATTCTTAGCACAAAGGAGATGTATCTGTTTCAGAGGGACAAAGGGCAGGGAGCATGGGATAAGGGAGAGAGGAAAAGGAACATTTGCCTCAGAGGGACAAAAGACTGCCTCTAGTTAGAGTGGAGACAGACATGGCCCACAGGCAAATGGCGCATTATAAAGGGTCCTAGGGGGGAAGGGAAGACAGGGAGGTACCGTTGGAGAAGGGTTGGGGAGGCTGTCTCCTATTGGCTGGGAGGAGAACAAAGGAGAGGAAGTGTGGACTTTTGGGGAGAGGGGTAAGGGCACTGTGGAGGGGTTTCTGGGCCTGTGTGTGTGAGGCTGGAACTCGTATCTGGCTGTCTTTTCATGACCCATCACTACTTGAGGTTGTATGGGAAATGTACTAACAGGTCTCACTATGTAGCCTTGACTGCCTAGAACTTGCTATGTAGATCATGTTGGCCTCAAACTCATAGAGATCTGCCTGCCTCTGCCTCCCAAGTTCTGGGACTAAAGGTGTGTGCCGCCATGTCTGGTTCTTATTTTGGGGGGGGGTATTATGTATTTTTATTTTATTTTACTTATTTTATTTTATGTGTTTTGTCTGCATGTTTGTCTGTGTATCACATGTGTACCTGGTGCCACGGAGGCCAGAAGGTGTTGGATCCTCTGGAATTGGAGTTACAGATGGTTGTGAGCTGCCAAATAGGTGCTAGACGTAGAACCTGTGTGTGCTGGCTAGTTTTATGTCAACTTGACACAAACTAGAGTCACTGGAAAGATGGGAACCTCAACTGAGAAAACGCCTCCATAAAATCCAGTTGTAAGGCATTTTCTTAGTTATTGATTAACGGGGAAGAGCCCAGTCATTGTGGTGAGGCCATCCCTGGGCTGGTTGTCCTGGGTTCTACAAGAAGGAAGGTTGAGCAAGCCACAGGGAACAAGTGGGTAAGCAGTACCCTTCCAGGGCCTCTGCCTCCAGTTCCTGCCCTGCTTGAGTTCCTGTCCTGACTTCTTTCCACGATGAACAGTGATGTGAAAAGTGTAAGCCAAATCAACCCTGTCCTCTCCCCTAGAAGCTTTGATGGTGGTGTTTCATCACAGCAGCGATAACCCTAGCTAAACACTGGGTCCTCTATAAGAGCAGCAGGTGCTCTAAGCCACTGAGCCAGCTCTTTAGGCTCCATGCAATTCATTTATGGCTTCCTTTCCCAGTTCTCACTAGGGGGAAAAAAAACGTTCTTGGCACTATCCTGTAGATAAACCCTCACAATGATCCTGCTCTGCTCCTGGAAGTTGCAGAACCTGTTTAAACCTGGCCCTTTTCTGATCAGCACCTCTAATGATTCAATAAGCCCTTTATTTCAGAGATACCTCTGTTTGAGTCTTTGGTTGAACAGTGTACAAAGTCAGATGAGACTGGTTTACAATGAAACTAGGGCCTCAGATCACGGCCAACGCTCGAGGACCCATCTGCAATTTTTTCTGTTGCAAAATGAAGACACTTCAAGAAGTCCTATTAAATCTTTAGTCTCAGCTTCTCTAGAGCCTAGAAATGTTAACAGAACACTAAGTAAATTAACAAGAGATGGGGAAAGTCTAGAGAGGGTCCTGGAACTCCTCGGGAAAGTTGACATTGGCAATGGTGGCACACACCTTTAATCCCAGCAGAGGCTGGCAGATCTCTGAGTTCGAGGCCAGCCTGGTCTACAGAGCGAGTTCTAGGACAGCCAGGACTACAGAGAGAGAGAGAGAGAGAGAGAGAGAGAGAGAGACTCTGTCTCAAAAAAACAAAACAAAAAAAACCAAAAGAAAGAAAGAAAGGATGTAGACTGGAGATGAAGCTCTATGGCAGAGATCTCAACTGGCGTGTCTGAAGCCCTGGCTTAGAGCTTTAGCACCACAGAAAGAAGAAATGAGATGAATAAAGAAAGCACTGAAAGAATGAAGCTCAGAAAAGGCGGAGAATCGCAGTGTCCCTGCAGGGTGGAAACCTCTAGGTTATTACTGAGACATTTAGTGAATAAAATAAATAGCAATTGGCAGAGTCTTAAGGAGACCACTTAGGAAAGTGAGAGAGGGAGGAATTGAGGTGAAGGTGCAGGTGAGTTGGTACCGGGACCACACCCTGTAAGCGACTGCGCCCCTCTTATCTGATTGTGTTACGTGGTGGACATAGCTTCTGACTGGGGACTGTCTTCTGACCTTGCACTGGAAAACAAAAAGCATGTAACTGCCCTTCACATAAAAACAACTGGACTCTGCTAAGCAGGCCCAGGGAATTCTTGTGAGCCCACAGTGCAGAGCAGAGGCCACAGGTTATACAGATTCTCCATCCACCAGCCCTCAGTGGAAGAATTGCCAGGACTTCGTGAAGAGCCTGTGGAAGCCAATAGCGATTATTGGGACTTTGCTTTGGGACTGAGTGAGACTTACTGAGTGAAGGCCATGGTAATCCTGAAACGGAAGCCAGACGGACCAAATTTCTTGAGGGAGCTCAGGGGGACTCTGAGGGAACACCCATGCCCAGAGGAGTTCTATAGAAAAGGGGAGACACTTGCATGGGTTTCTAAAGCCTGGTCAAAGGAGGACCTCGGGAGCCATTCACACCCTGGACTCCCCGGAACTGTGTGATAAGTGGCTGGGTTCTGTCTGTCCTTAGATAGTGTCATATTGAACAGCTCTCTACTGACCACTGAAAGCTTCTAGGTTTGTGATTGTTTCTGTTCTGGTGGAAGCAAGTAAAACAAGTCAGCCCCATGAAGACCTTGACAGTGGTGGATACCCCTATTAGGTTCTCACTGACTTGTGGGCAGTGGCCACATAGACTAAAGGGCAACGGACCCTGGACTACTAAAGGGATGTTCATGTGGGGCACAGAACTGTGGAAATTCGAAGATGTGGTGTGGTGGAACACGGCCAGAGAACTCCTTCTGGGTTTACAGGTAATTACAATTGACAAGCAGATATATTCCAGTCATCACCTGGGTTCATGCAGCTAGTGGACATGGGGACAGCAGCAGGGCAAAGAGGGACAGATCCATACATGTTCTTCCCACTCCTCAGACACAAACTGCCATTGGGAACTATCATGTTGGCCAGCAAGGGATGAAGGCTGTGAGGGATACATGGCGTGATGGGGGGGGGGGGGCGTGGGAGAGCTACACACAGTTGGCCAGTAGGACTGATGTTGGCTGCCCTGGTGCTGCAAGTGAATACGGACAGGACTAGACCCTGTTTCTGAACTGGGCTTTGTTTGCCCAAAGAAAATAAATGTGCTCAGGTGCCACGGCAAAACCATGCAGAAGGTACTGTGGGTTTGGATAACCAAACATCACGTTTCCGGACGAGAGAAACTCGGTATAGCCCATGATGCCCATGGTGGGCAGAATGACAGACACCAGAGCAGTCATGCTTGTCCCAGCAGGTGTGGCACTGCCCTCTGGTTCTCCTGATAGACTGGGGACAAGGCAGAGGGTGCTGTTTGACTGAAGTTCGTGCTCAGGAACATGCTGGCATGATGATTATACATGCTTTCCTCTCCTCCCCTTGCCTGCTGCAGTGGTTCTAGAATCCAGACCTCAGAACTGTGAGTGAAGAAGACTGGGGTGACTTCTAAGCAGGCAGCTACAGATATGTTCTCAGTCCTTCTGCTGGAGTACCGCAGTCTGTTTCCCTTGTCTCCTCAAGCAAAACTCATCAGCACGGATGCTGCTGTATTACCTGGTGGTGAGCACAGTCCACTTGCCCTGAGCTTGTGTAGCCTGCCTTATCTGAATGGAGTAGGCGGGGAGAGGTACCTGCCAGATGAGTGTCGCTGCTCGAAGTCTGGCCCAGCAGTGACCATACCTACTGTCCCTCCCAAAAGAGGCTTTTGTATTAATGGAAGAGCTAGCAGTAAAGAAATGGATAAGCAAAAATGAGTGAGGGAAACCAAAGGCTTCATTAGTATCTTCAAAGGCACAGAGCAGGAGATGCCATTGTCTCTGCTCCATTGTACCGGATGAGTGGAAAGTCTAGGCTGTTTGCCAAGACCACTCCAGCTTCTGGAACCTGACAAGATCAAACGGAGCCCGCAAACACAGGTGGCCTTCTCTTAGGCGAGGTTTAATAAAATGGTGGGTGTGCCTAATCATCGAGTGAATGGAATTCTACTAATGTCTCAGAATCTTTGGAGCCGTATAGCCCTTTGATGTGAGGGTTTTGTGCTCAAAAGCTAGGGGTAGCCTGAAGCATTATAGCTTTGGTTTTCATCTGTTGTTCCTGTAACTCCCTCCCAAGTACAAGCCGTAGAAACAAACACGAGCACATGGCACTCCCGTGACCCCTCCCTGAACTTTGCCCTACACATTTCTTCATTCATATCCTTTGCGATAAAGCAGAAAACATGTTTCTCTGAAGTTCTATGAGCCACTCTAGCAAATTAACAAAACTGAAGAGAGGGAGTGGAGAGATTGTTGTGTGTAACAAGAGCTACCAAAAGAACTCTCCCATTCCCCACACCTTACCTGCCTTCAATGACTCAGCATGCCAGGGTGACATGCTCCTTGCACAGGCTCCATACAACCCTTTAAAAGTGCATCTCACAGCCAGCAGTAGCGTCTCCATCTACTCCGTCTCTGAGGCAGCCACTTTGTGTCTCTCCCTACCCCGCCCCCAATAAATCTCTTGTGTGGGATTCTGTTGCATGGTGTGACTTTGTGGTGTTCCTTGGCCCTCTGTTGCTGAGATGCCCTTCCACCGCAAAAGCCTTTTCATTGGTGTGGAGACTTGGATAGGCATTCCCGGTGCCTGAGTTTGAACTGTACCGGGATCCTATCTTCCAAGTCAGTCTGCCAACAATACACTCATCTGCTGGTCCACGATAGCTTGGCAAACCCATTCACTAGTGGCAATTTGGTAAGTTTCCCCTAGACCTAGGTGGAGGTACCCCTCATCTTTATGACTACAGCTGGCCTTCATGGCTTTTGTGACCCTACTTCCCGCTCTTTCCCTTGGATGTGCTTTTGTTCCTGAACTTGGTTTCTTGCCTTCTGGCTTCAGTCAAAAGCCCTGGTACCAGGCACCAAGTCTCCTGGGGATATCTGCCATGATCCGTTGTGGTGATACCCCACTGAACAGCTTGGTCCTTCTTTTGTCCTCCTAATGTATCCAGGGGATGTCCTTGACCACAGGCTGCAGTGACATTTCCCCCTCCCTTCTCATCCATGGGAACAGCACTGTCCGTACCCTCTAACTCCCCTTTGGGATGTCTCTTAGAGAACCGCCAACCTTTCCCCTTAGCACCTGATTTAAGGGCCTCTAAACTTACCTGCCTTTGCAGTCAATTCAGGACCTTTACAAACACTGCAAACCATCGATGGGAATGGAACAGAGATGCTCTGTCCCCGTGTTCAAACTTTCTCTCTTCTCTGCTCCAAGCCCTGTTTGTTTTTGTCTGATCCCCACACCCGCACTGTGTGAATGTTCTGTCTTTTCAAGCTACTGTAGATGGCTTGATCTGTAAGTTTTTTGCTGAGTGGGAGCCAGGCACTGAATGGATCAGGTCAGGGAGAAAAGCAAAGGAGTAGGCCATCTGTGGCATGCGCACCCTCCACATACACTTCTCACCTGTTCTTCCTGCTTCCCCATCCAACTCCTCCTGAAGCCCAGTCCGCTTAGGAGCTTCCTGAAGCTCCACAGCTCTTGGCTTCTATGATACTTTGAAACCCTGTTCCCTCTTAGCTTCCTCTTGCAGTGTCCTCTGTCTGTAGCCAGGGCTCAAAATTTTCCCATCTCTAAGCCTTCTTCATTCCCAGCTTATGAGATTCAGTTTTGAAGGCATCCAGGTGTCTTTTAGTAATGAGTGGCATTAAATTATTGTTTTATGATGTTTCACTTCAATTAAAGATGGCTCTACAGTTGGGGCATGGCTCATCCTTCCTCCAGACCCAAGCATGCTTGTTTAAAGGTTTCCTCTAAAAAACTCTGTCCCATATCAGGCAATCCACCTATGTGACAGAGAGAGAGAGAGAGAGAGAGAGAGACAGAGAGAGAGAGAGAGATAGATGATAGATAGATAGAGAAACATAATAAAGGGAAAACTATTTCCAATGGAGACTATTGCTACTCACCTCATATTCTTTTGGTTTAACTCTATACAATTTTTGCTAAAGTATATACCTTATCTCAAGATGTGTAAGACTATTATGTAAACTTTCTATACATCAAGATTTGTAAACATATTGGATTTTTTAAAATCTGTAAAATCTGTAAGAAAAGGGTTAACTTAAAACTATTTAACACGAGGGTTAATAGTTTTTAATAGTTTTTAAAATAGTTAATAGTTTTTAAAAATCTATACATTGGTAATCTTAATTTGCTACAACTTACTACGTATGTGATTCAACTCTTGTTTAAAAACAGATCTACAGAAAAACAGATGTTTTAAATAGCAGCCACGTGATTCCACCATCTTAAGATAACTACATGGATCAAGTGGAAGCAACCATGTGACGAGCAGCCATCTTTATTAAGGTTAAAGGAAGCACACCGTGTGACTTCATCTTAAAATGATGTTTCATACATTAGTATGGAACAACCAAGGCAACCATTATAAAGCTTCTTAGTCCAACTGAGCTCTGTTTACGTCTCCCTTTTAGACTAAGAAAGCAGGTTTCCAAAATATCTCGGATTAGGATATATTTTCATATGATGGTAAATTCCCAAGGTTCTATAGATATACTCAGCTTAACAGAACCTAGCTTAGAAATGTATGTCTAACCACTTACGTCTTTGCTAACTCTGTTCAACATCAGGCCTCTAGAAAAATTTTATGATAAAAACAACATAGGTATGCTTGATAAATAAGGTTTATAAATTCCTAAGGTCCACTCAGGTTCACAGTAATAGCTGTCTAAGCTTTAGATATTTAGATAAACTAAGTCATACGAGAAATTGTGATGTTCTATAATGGTACACTATAAAAAGATCAGGCAAGTAAAGTTCCCCGTCTCTCTACGGACTGCATTTAGGTTTATGCTGAAGAATCTTCAATTAAATTTTCAACTCAAAATTTTAAGGCTCAAATTTAATAGAGATAAAGCTGTAAAACCTAGTCTTATTCTTATAAGATTACATAGTATTTAATATATATAATTAATAATTATAATATAGAATATATAATAATTATTAACACTTGTAAAATGTTAAAGATAATTAAGACATGCAAGCTAATAGTCGCCTTAGAAATGATCAAATTCTTTATTGTGTTCAGAACTATACTTGTAGTCTTGCCAAATACTAATGTAATTAATTCCAGGAATAAACTTTATTTAACCTCCTGTATGTGTTTTCAAAGTTCAGGAGCCAAGGAACCACACAGCTCTGATGTGGGGAAGGTGTCCACAATGGAAAGGTACCCTGACAGTTGGGAGCCCAGGGACCACACAGCTCCGAGGTGGGAAAGGCATCCCGATCTTAGCTGGAGTGTTACAGTGTAACAGCTCCATTCTGCTCCTCTCCTAGGGGAAACATTTCCATCTACTCCCTCTCTGAGGCAGCCACTTTGTGTCCTCCCTATCCCCCATAAATCTCTTGCGTGGGATTCTGCTGCACCGTGTCACTTTGCAGTGGGCGTTGGCCCCGTATCGCCAGGATGCCCTTCTACCATGAAAACCCTTCCAGAGATGGCTCAGTGGGTAAAGGCACTTGCCAACAAGCCTGATGACCTGAGTTCTATCCCTGGGTTCCACATGACGGAAGGAGAGGGCAGACTCCTCCAAGCTGTCCTCCGTCATAGCCACACCATGGCATGTGCGTGCACTCACGTATTTAAAAAATGGAGGCTTGTGAGAAGCTGGTTTTATAGCCAGGTTCTTCTTACTCAGAAGCATGGGAACATGGAACTGGTATCCAGAGTTGGATGAGGGCAGCCTTGGAGACCATGCACAGAGGTTTGACCATGTGAGACACAGGGACAGATGGCATCTGCAAGCAGAAGAGAGACCCCAGAAGAACCAGGCCCATACCTCCAGGACCATGAGAAATCAGTCTGTTTTTTGTTTTCTTTTCTAAAAATTTTGTTTGTTTGTTTGAATGTACGTGAGTGTTTTGCCTGCTGTCTGCACCATGTGAGTACCTGATGCCTGTGGAAGTCAGAAGAGGGCATCAGATCCCCTGAGACTGGAGGGTGTTGGGAATTGAACCTGAAGAGAAGCCAGTGCTCTTGACTGCTGAGTCATCTCCAGCCCTGTCCTCTTCTGGAACTTTCTAATGTTCTGGGCACTGCTTTACAACCTCCCGACACCTGTCGTCTTGTTCTTGGTGTCTTTCGTGGTTCTCTAATTGCAAAGTGATTCTGGTGTGTTATCTTGAATCTTATTTTTAGATTCTGATGTTGAGTTTCAGCCCTCAGTGGGCTGTGAACTCAAGATCAGTCCCCTTTCCCAGCCTTTGGGGCGCTGTCTCATCTGGCAGCACTAGGCTCCACAGTAGGGACCTAGGAATGGGTCAGACAGATAACCAGGGTCAGCTTTGATATCACGTAAGTCACACAAGCACACTTGGAAGTGGGGCAGGGTAGCTTTCTGAAACTTTGCAGTCCCCATTTCTGCTTCCCAGGCCCTAAGTGAGGAGGGGGGAGGAGGGCGCGGGAGCCTGGTAACAAATGACACAGAAGTAGGAGACTCGGCAAGTGGGAGAGCTGACCTACCTTCTTGTAGGTGCTAGGGCCACCTGCAGAAATAAGACCTATGCCTTTTCTGCCCCAGCAAGGATGTGACTATTGCAATGCCTCCATCTAAACATTTATTCTCAGCATGAGAATAAATGAGCAAGGGAGCCACACCTTGGCATGTCCCTAATGCTCCAACCCTACTGGGATGGCCCCCATGCCCACGGCTGGTCCTCCCTAAATTAGTAACCTGATGGGGTGCACATCAGGTTAAGGGTCTGCCCAGGGGTATCCATTTGGAGTTGTGGGGATAAAACTGAAAATGCAGGTCAGGGTGTCCATACTTGACAGCATGAGGCGTGAAAGGCTGAACGACCCCTGTGCTGCTGTTTCAAGCCCTCTGGATAATCAGGGAGGTATATGCATCAAGGTGTTGGACAGGAGACCATTATCAGCATGCAACACTATCTAATCACTTCAAACAGGTAGTGTGGAGGCCTCAGCCATGCTTCCTCTGGAGTGATAAGAACTTGGAATAATTAGTCCCTCCTTCCTTCAAGACACTACCTGGATGGCCTGGCAATGCCCTGCTTACTGGGCACAGCATGGACATTGGGACAATGGCCTCTTCACAGAAGGTGCCAGAAGGAGTTTTCGGATGGGAGAGAGTGTAAAGCTTAGCAACTAAATTTGCACTCCAAGAGTGTCTTCTCTATGCCTGTGTCTTTCACTCACGGCAAGCCAAGTAACAAGGAGCCCTCGCTACAGCTTGTGGTGCCTTCCCTCTGGCCATTTCTGGCCATTTAGCTCTCCTTGTGCTGTCTCTTCAGGTCTCAGCTCGTTTTCCTCCACCAGCTTTTGTATTAACATTTTATGAAAGCTTTTTTAGGGGTACAGTGCTGGCTCAGCTCTTGCAGAGGACCCGAGTCTAGTTCTTAGCACCTCTGTTAGGCAGCTCACAATTACTTGTTACAATCCCCTTCTGCATGGCTCCTGACTTCTGTAAGTATGTGCACTCACATGCATGTACCCACACATGCACACATAACCATAATCTGAAATATTTTTAATTTAAAAAGCTTCTTTACATATTAAGGAGAATAAGCTAAACTGGCAGCTACTAGAGATGCTGGGCAGTGGGACTACAAGTTCAAAGTCAGCCTGGACTATAGATTTCAAGGCCAGCAGGGACAAGTTAGTGAGACCGTCTCAATACATAATCTAAAAGGGGGTGGGAACTAGAGCTGCATCTCAGTGGTCGAATGCTATATATCAGCATTCCTGAAGCCCTAGGTTCAACCCCTTGGCACCACACACTCATAACTGGCACCACATCCTAACTGAAATATTCCTGCTGGGTGTGGGCTGAGTGCCTTTAATACCAGCAATTGGGACGCAGAGGGAGGAAGGTCTCTGTAATTTTAAGGCCAGCCTGGTCTACATAGCCAGTTCCAGGCCATCCAGGGCTACACAGTGAGATCTTATCTGGAAATTAAAAAAAAAAAAGAAGAAGATATTAACACTTTTCATATTTCTCAAATATTTCTGCCTGTTTTTGGTGCTGTCTACCAATTTTGATTGAGAAATGTGGGTGGGCAGATTCTTCAGAAAGGCTCAAGGACATCTAGGCCTGTTCCTATGACCTTTTCTGCCCACATCCAGTCCAGCCACCTTCCTGCTGTCCTGTACGTCTCCCAAGTTTGGCCCTGGGTGCTTTCCGCCATATTCTGTCTTGGTGGCTGTGGGTATGAGGAAGAGAACTTGTGGACCACACAAGCCCTGTTCACTGCTCCAGCTAACCCTCAGAGCCATGAGCAGGCACCTCTGCTACCCAAGGTGGGCCCCAGGCTGAGCCTGCAGGGCCACAGGGCAAATGTTTGCCACTTCTAGGGCTAAGGTCAGGGTTACAGGATTAAATGAGCCTTCTAAACAGCATCAGGTAGACTCCATGTGACAGTGACTAGAAACACACACACAAACACACACACCATACCCACCCAACACCACATACCCATACCCACACACATCACACACACTCTCTCTCTGTTGGATTATATGTGATTTGTCTTACTTTCAGAGAACATGGGTAGCCAAGTAAGTGAAAGTACAGAATAACCTAAGCCAACCTTCCAAAACTCTGCTCATCCCAAACCTTGCCCTCTTCTTCTTGGTCCTTCCTGGAGTGTCCTAGTGGGAAGTGCCTCAGAAGGGCAGTCCCCAGCACCTAACTTCAGGCCTGCCAAGCTCTGCCATGCTGCGTACTGCACCCCATCCACCTCGTGCCCAGCCCTTGAACTGACCAGCTGCTCTGATTCCTGCCACTGGACAGGTAGTCATCAAGTAGCTACGTCTAGTAGCAGCTTGGACATTGAAGATATCTGACCCACATCTGTGGCTATAGTCACTCTCTGGCTTCTTGCCTTGGCCACATGAACCGGGTGGCCTCAAAGAGGTTGGGGGCCAGTCCTGACTTCCATGCCCATGGGTAGGGGCAAGGGAGAGAGACTGCTTCTGCCCACCTCAGACCCTACTACTTAGCCTTTCTCTAAGATTATAGTCCCCTGCCCAATTCTTATCACTATAGGGAGAAGGCACTGCCTCCACTTTCTCTTGTACTAACTGGTGGACATTCTGGGAGATCCCTACCATATTTTCCCATGGTATGTATCCTTGAGGCAGATGTGCTGATGGCCTTGCCTGTCCAGGCCCAGAGGCCCAGGTGTGAAGAAAGCCATGTAGCAGAGGCCTCAGGTTGGCGTGCATATGGAAGAGTGAGTACCAAATGAGAAGACCCACACAGCAGCTGCAGCAGAGGGTCAAGTTTAATGGTCACTCTAAGGGATATCGTACATTGTTCAGAGCCCAATCCTAACTCCCCTTGGTCAGGGGCACAGCCAGGTGCCTCAGACCCCAGGCTCTACAAAAGGGGGGCCTGCCCCCAAGCTCCAACTATGTACAAGAGAGCCCACCCTGCTGGACCCCGGGCAAGGCTGTAAGGGAGTCATAGGGACCTCACAGCTCACCAGCTACCTGACTCTCCAGCCTGGGGTGACAGATCCAGGCCCCAGCTGGCCCCCACCAAGCCCCTAAGCCTCTGTGCTGGGATGTGGCTTCCAGATCAAGGCTGGGAAAAAGCTGAGCTCAACAGCAGCAAGGGAAATGAGTAGGTTCGAGGAGGTGGGCAACAGGTGGCAACCCAGTGCTTCCTCTGAGAAGAGGGAAGGTGAGGCTCTTCCCTCCTACTGCCCAGGCTGCCCCTTGCCAGGATGAGGTCAAAGTAAGCAAGGGGTGACAAGAGGGGTGAAAGCAGACAGCTTTGGCCAGTATAGACCGGGCCAGGCTAGGGAGCCTGACAGTGCCGGCCCCACACAGATGGGCCACCCTGGTGCTGGTGATCAAATACGGCAGGGCTGAGGGGCTGGGGACAGGAGGACCTGAACACACTGGGCCGGCTGTCTACACTGTAACTAGTAGCAGAGTGCTTAACTAGTTAACTAGTAATGCTGCTTCCCTTCAAATTGTTTCAGGGGTGTAAAAAAAATTGCACTTATTTCTATGAACCCCGTGGAGGGGATTCCCAATGCTGCAGCCTCCAGGCGAGGCATGACAGGTCAGTGCCCTGGCCAGGAAGAGGCCACTGGCCATGGGGTGAGACTCTTCCTTCAGGCCCCAGGACTGTGACCTCTGTGGCCCACTGGTGCAGCAAGGACCAGACCCAAGAACCTGAGCAACGTCTGAGGGTCCCTGAAGTGGCTGTGGGCAAGACCAGGGCCATATGGTCCTGGGTGCAAGAGGTGGCCCAGCCCCAGGTGCCCAGTCCAGAGGAAATGGGCTGGTGGCGCCTGGGCGTGACCCATGCTCCTCACAGGACGTCATCAAAGTCCAGCAACTTTGAGTGCTGGCGGCTCTTCCACAGGCGGTATAGCCGGAAGTCAAAGTAGGTCTCGATCATCTGCTTCCCTGGGCAGGAGAGGGAAAGGCCAGGAGGCTCAGGCCTGACCAGGTCCCAGAAGGATGAAACCTATTGCAGCCCTGCAGTCATGCAGCTGGGGTAACTCACCTTGAGCAGACAGCTCCAGGGGCGACTCAAAGGTAACTTTGTAAGGAGTCATGAGGGTCCTGAGGTTCTGGAATAGCTTCAAGAAGGGGAAAGGTTAAGAGCAGGACCCTCCTTGCTTAGGGCCCTAGGCATTCGAGGGATTTCCCTAGGAAAGCTAGAGCAGAAGGAAGTGCCAGGACAAGCAGAGGGCTTTGCCCACATTTCTCACAAGCTTAGCGCCCCTACCTTCTCCCCATTGGGGTTCCCTAGAATGTAGCAGCCCATGATGTGGATGACATTCGGCTCCGGGTTTACTTTGCTCATCAGGCGGCTCAACCTCTTCCAGAAGCTGGTGGGGTTACAGATGGTCCCAGGTCAGGGCTGTGGGCCCCACGACTGCCCTCCCACAGCCCAAGGTGCCCTCCCCTCTCACTGGATCATGTCCTCTTCCTTCTCCACTTTGGCAAAGGTGGCCACCTTGTTCTTCAGTAAATACAGGTGTCCAGGGCCGCCCTGTAGGGGTCACAGTCAGGCATCAGGAGGGCCAGAGGGAGGCTAGAATGGTGCGCGTACCCGGTCCACACATGCGCCCACACGCGAACATATGCAGTAGTCTCGGGGTCCCTACCCCTACTACACTGACCTCTTTTCCTGGACAAGAAAGGGATAGTTCTACCTGGCAGAAAATCAGCATCTTCCAGATCTTGGCCCCCTTGTGATAGATGTTCAGTTTCTTCTCTATCTCCTCTGTGGACAGAGGGCGATGAGCACTGCCCCTCCCCATGCAGGGTCACCCTTCCTGCCAGCCACCAGATGAATCGAACAAGATACATACCCAGGATGTCCTCAAATGTTGCATGCTCATGGTCCTGAGAACAGACAGGCCACACATCAGAGCCCTTGTGAGCCCTACAAGGCATTCAGGCACCAGTAGCTGGACCCGGAGTGAGAGGTGTACCCAAGATTAGTCTGGATGCTGAGAGTTGGAAAGGACACTTACATAGAGGATGGGGATGATGGAAGGGTCATCCCTTCGGATGATGGTGGGGATGTACTCGGCCTTTGGCACCTTGGAGGAGATCAGCTGCGGGGGACAGGGAAAGTCCTATGACGTACACCCCACAGCCAAGGGGGCAACCTTGTGATGCCCCCCCACTCTCCTATAAACCAACGACAGAGCCCTCTGAAACTCCACCTGGGAAGCAGAGTGCTGGGGCCCTAAGAACCTTCACAAGTAAGGTGGAGCCTGGAGACCCCTCCCCAAGTCAAGGACGGAATGTGGGAATGAAGGGGAAGGTCAGAGGACACGACTGTGCTCCACCCAAGTGCTATGGGGGTATACCCAGGAGCAGGCCTCACCATGACCTTGGGTGGCAAGAAGCCCTCAGTGTCGCAGGCCACGGCCTCCAGGCCTTTCTCTGTGTCCCAGTCCAGGTCCTCACAAGCCTCATCCAGGGTGCAGTGTGAACTCTGTAGGTCACTGCCTGGGAGGCAAGAGGGGTTACCAGGACAGAGGCATACCACCCACAGTGCCCAACCATGTCCTGGAGGGTCTTTGGGTAAGTGAGAAGGTTATAGTCACAGCTGAGCTGTAGGGCTAGGCCGCTGACACCAGTGGGAAGCAGCCCCACATAGGAAGAGGAGAGACATGTGAAGCTGGGACCCAGAGTAAGTGCCAACTGTGGCCAAGTATGCCCTGAGAGACAGTGGGTACCACCTTACAGATGCCCGTCAGGCACTGCTTAGCCATAGTTAACTCCGCCTAGGAGATAGGAGGTGTCAGGCACTTCCATCTCATAGACAGGTAAACTGAGGCTCAGAGAGCAAAAGCGCAGAAGCCTAGCAGTACTGGCATGGGACCCCTGGCAGGGACACGGGCCTACGGGAACATGTCAGGGAAGCGGGCCAGCCTGCGCCTGGACACCTACTGTCTCGGGAGTCGTGGGAGGTGTCGGCTTTCATAGGGGTGGGGTCGCTCCAGGACCGGCTGAAGCTCCGTTCGCGCCTCTCGGCGAACGCTGCAGTGAGAGCAAAACCCCCATTAGCCAGAGGGGGCAGGGACAGAGCAGAACCGGCCCGGGCTGGGGGCTCGGGCGTGTGGAGAGGCAGAAGCTGGCAGGACGGGCCTGAGGCCACACACGGTGGACTGAGACCAATTCGTGCGTCGCACAGAGTGCTAGGAGCAGAGTCTGAACTTGGAGGAGTCAGGGTAGAGACAAAAGGCGCAAATGTGGACTACTGAGTGGGCTCAGAGAGCCGAGGAGCCGAGGACAGGCGGTCACTGGGTTGGGGTCAAGCAGGGCCTGGGTGTGTAGAACACTGTTGGGAGGGCGAGACACACAGAGACAGGACTGGACAGGAGCAGAACACCAGGAGAGGGGCAAGGCCCCAGGGGAAGGCAGAACATGGCAGGTGGTGGTGCCTGCAGATGTGAGGGGCTGGAGCACACTGAGGAGGAGCACACTGCGCCAACATGCAAAGCCCCATATTGCCAAGAAGCCACAGACTGCCAAGCGCAGAGCTGCCCATCCCCCAGTAACTTCTTACTCTGGGCCTTCACCCGCCGACTGCCAACCATGCGCAGGTGTTTGCGGAAGTTCCTGAAGGAGAAAGCATGAGGTGATGAGGGCCTAGAGAGGGGTGTGTGGTGGCTCCTTCCCACCTAGTCCCTGACCATGCTGAAGCTGGACACAGAACAACCTCCCCAAGGCTCAGAACAGAGGCATAGTGTGTGTATTTCTCCTGCCAGCTCTGTTCCTTGCTGAGGCTTCTTGTTGGCATCTACTCTGTTGCAGAGACACCCTAATATTCTCTACTGGAATCTACACCCACAAGCCAGTCCAGGGGTTCCAAAGTGTCCCTTTCCCACTAGGGAGGCAAGTTCTCTCTTCCCCCAAATTTTGTGCCCTGCCAAGATCCCATGTCCAAGACAGATAGACAGTTTCCCAGCACACCTATGAGGTTGGTGGAAGTTGGAGAAGGTAGGCCGTGCCACTGGATAAACTTCAGGGCCAGACAGACATGGATGGGCCAGCTGGCTACAGTATGACTATCAATGTACCCTCAAAGTATAGGTCCAGGGGCTGAAATGCAGCCTGGCCACATGGCCTCTCCTGCCTGCCACGTCCCCAGAGCAGGGCCAGACCAGTGGTCGCCACCACCCTTCCCCCATCAGGTCTTCCAAGGCCAGGAGGGTTCTGGCCAGGCCAGTGCAGACCAGAGATAGACCCTGGTGGCGAGTGGCTGGCAGGCCCTACCTCTGGATTACAGACGCGGAATCATTCTCCCGTTTCCGACGCTTCCTCTCCGCGTAGCCCCTGAATACCCTGAGAAACCGCCGCAAGTCAGCACTGCCCTTGGCTGAAGGCAGGAGGGACACAGACGTGGAGACAGAGGCGCAAGCACAGGGGCCCAGTGGGGCGTCCCCAGGCCCAGCTCCCAGCAGGCCCTGCCGAGGCCTAGTTGTCCACAGAAGCTGGACTAATGGGAGCTCAGCACTACTCATTGCCCATGCCCAGGGTCCCTGACCTGCAGAAATCTATCCAAGGGTGGGAGGGTCCCCCAGGACAATGGCTGTGCCCCTAAGTGCACACTGTATGGCATACTTACGAGATGCTGAATCCATAGTGGAAAGAGGCAGCAAGAGAAAGAGACAAAGTGAGTGTGTATCTCTGGCTTCCTGCAGCTCCCCCAGCTCCCCTGAAGGCAGTTTCCTCCCAACAGGCTGTCTAGTGGACTCAAGGTCAGATGACAAAGGTCACCAGAGGAAGAGTCACTGGCCCATACCACCAGGTGCAGGGTTCTGGCCAGGCAAGGCTGGGATTTGGTCCTACAGAAGCTTGCCTGTGCCCTGTCCACTTTGCCATAGCAACTGAGCGTGAGGTTGGAATGCTTTAGAGTGGGGACCTCGCTTCAAAGGCCTATCTTTGGGAGGAAAAACTAGAAGCATGTCAGGTAAAGAGGAGCAGACCTCCAAGAATCCCGTGGTAACAGCCACCTGTCATATACGAAGCAGAAGGAGGTTGGAGTTTGGCATACGCATAAGGACCAGAACACCCCACCCTAAACTACCTACTGATTGTGCTATCGCAGCTGCAACTCTGCGTCAGGTTCCCTGGCAAAAATGAAGGTAACGGGCCTCAAGGAAGTGGGTAAGCTGAATGCACGGAATACTATGAGGGTAAGGAATGGGGCAGGAGAAACAGGTGTAGGATATGTCTGAGGAAGCAGGTAGCCCTGCCTGCTGGGATTCAGAGCCTCAGCTAGGCCCATCAGCAGACCTGGCACATGAAGCTGTTCAGAAGCCCCCAGCTGAGCCAGAGGCCAGATAAGAACTGTCAGTACTTCCTAAGCCCCAGGAAGAAGCAACCTGGCCCTGGACTCTTGTAGTGGACACTGGACTCACGCTTGCATAGTTGTGGTTGCCGTCTGGAAGCTGAAAAGGTTTTCCTTGGGGAACCAGGTACGGATGGGGACATCATCTGGAAGAGAGAAGAGGCTATGGCTGGCAAGGACAGGAGTCCTGAAGCATGATCTCTCCCTGTCGGGAGGAGACTCTGGACCCACGGGTGCGGCAACAGTGAGAGAGTCAAGAACAGAAAAGGCTGGGTCAGGGTGAGGTTCCAGGATATAACTTCACACTCATCCTCTCTGACTTGGGATTTGCCAGGTGGTAGTGGTACACGCCTTTAATCCAGCACTTGGGAGGTACAGGCTCTCTGTGAGTTCAAGGCCAGCCTGGCTTACAGAGTGAGTTCCAGGACAGCTAGAGCTACAACAGAGAAACCCTGTCTTGAAAAACACACAAACCAACAAAAAGATTCATTTTAATTTTTCTGAGAGAAGTGGGAGGGGAGGGAGAAGAGGCTAGGGGTATTTGATCCTGGAGCTGGGAGTTACAGGTGGTGGTGAGCGGTCTTGATTCGGGTTTTAGGAACCAAACTCAGGTCCCGCAAGAGCAGTAAGTGTTCTTAACCAGTGAGCTCTCTCTCTCTCTCCCCTCTAGCTTGAAGCTCTGTTTAATTTTCCCTTTAGCTGTTCAGAGTCTGAGGAACATCCTCTATATAACCATAGTCTGTCTTTGGACTGTCACATTTTTGTCTCTCTCGGATAAAGGTAACCCTTCTCAGCTACCCTCTGGCCAGACATTTCCCTCCTTTTATCCCCACAGGAGGGTTAGCTAGAGGTCCTGAAAGTGGAGATCACCTTGCCGAGGGCTGCCTACTTCCCAGGGTCCCTAGAGCTACTCTTTGAAGTCCAGGCATGGGTCTGTTGGAGCACCCTGGGGGTTCTTGGTGGAGGAGGGTAGTAACTACAGGCAGCATGCCTCAGGGTACCCCAACCCCTCCTCTCCAGCTCACCACTAATCTCAGGGCCCAAACAACGCCCCCACAATAGTTTCTGAATACAGCTTGATCTTCCATTAAGCCATGTTTTCTCAGACTTGGTCTTCAAGATCCTCCCAGGCCCCCTCCCCCAGGAAGTATCTTTGATTAACTGTGTGGTAGATTTGCTTGGGATCTGAGGGAGGTCACAGCTGGCAGGATTTGGGGTGGAGCCCAAATTGAAGGGATTTCACCTTGACTCATTATACCATGACACCCAGCTTTACAGTGTTTGCTGCTGTTAAAGGCCAACAGGCTACCCAAAAACCTGCCCAGGCCCAGAGACAAGGCCCCTCACCAGACACTCGATCAACACTATACATCCTCTCCAGCTTCTTGTGGCGGCCAGAAGCCTCAGGTAGAGGTGGCTGTTCCAGCCCAAAGGCTCGAGGGGAGGGGCCAGGGACCAGCTGGGCACATCCTGGGCATTCTTTGGAGCCCTGGCGGCTGCCTGCCCAGCTCTGGCAAGGCCTGCTGATGTCCTCATGGCTGCTGCCTGGGCTGGCACGCAGAGGCTGGCTATGGTGGTGAAGGTGCCGCTCCCGCTGCCTCCCCTTTACCACTGCCAGCTCGATGGCTTCGGCTTCAGAGCCGGGCAGCAGGGCTGGCTCTCCAGAGATGGTGTACACACGGGGCTGGGGACCCTCTGCAGCTGGCTTCCCGCTGACCACCTCATCTGAGATGCTGCCCTCATAGCGGCCATTGGAGACGAGGGAGAGGCGGCGCTTGTTCTGGGGGGCAGGCTGCATCTCTGGGGATCCGTCGTGGCCAGAGTAGGCGTCAGCCAGCAGGTGGTCTAAGGGAAAGGCACCAGGTGAGCCTCAGCCTGCTGGTCTACTCTCCCGGTCTCCTGGCACATAGCGACTAACATCCAGCAAGCACCAAGCAGCTGAAGGGGCTCTGGTGGCTAGAAAAGGTTAAGCCAGGTGTCCTGTTCCTCTTCTTATCTGGGCCTGAAGCCCTTGTCAGAGTGTGGATTGGGGGGACAGGCTTACTACCTGTGCATAATCATCAGAGGTAAGAATAGACAGGCCAATCTCCCCCCCCACAAGCCTGCAGATACACCCATTTGCCTGGTGCCAACTTCTCCCCTCCCCCCCCACCAGCTGGCCCCCGAGACAGTGGTGCCAGCCCTGGGGGTGCCAAGAGGCCTGTTGCCATGCCAACAACCCAGGCTGGGAGGGCGCCATGGAGATGGGTGATTGGAGCTCCTCCTGGGGTTCTGGGCCCTAGAGGGCAGGGGATGTGGGAAAGGCAAGCCAGCGAGGTGCCTAGGCTGGCTCGCACTTCCACTGGCCCTGGCCCTAGCCAGGGGCGGAGGACTCACCCTGTACAGCCCTTTTGTTTCCTGTGCCCCTACCTGCACCGTTGCGGTTCTCAGGGTGACTCTGGGACAGGTACTCTCCAAACGCTCGGGCTGCTCTGCAGGGTAAGCAGAGGGAACATGGTCAGTATATGCTGGTTACAAGCCTTCGACACTGGCAAGACCCTCCCCACCAGAACTAGCCCCCAACCCAGGCCCTCCACACCAACAGGAGGGGAGGGGAGCTCTCTCCATCCACCACAGACAGTGCATCCTGGCCGCGGACCTCCGACTGCTTTCGGTCCAATCTGTGCAGCCTGTGGGCGGCAGGACGGAAGGCCCAAGGCCCACTCCAGCCGGAAAGGAGAGCCGCAGGGGGCCGGGGCGGCAGCAACACCGCAGAGGGAAGCCGGCCGCGGCTACCTGACCTGCGGTCAGCCCGCCGCACTCACCTTACTTTGGCCGCTACCGAGGACATGGCCTCGCTCCTCAGCGCCCTCCTCCTGGAGGCGGCGGCACCCATGGTCACGGTGCCCGCGCATCCCCCGGGCTTTCAGAGCGCGCCCCGCGCCCGCCGCCTCTGCCGGGGGAGCCGCACCGCGCCTGAGGTCGCGCTAGGTCTAGGCCTCAGGGTCAGGGTCAAGCTCAGGCCCGGGCCCCGCATGGCCGCACCCAGCGCCCTGCGCGTCCGGCAACTGTAGGAGAGCGCGGCTGGACCCGGGGCGGCGCTCCGCCTCCTGACGCCAGGCCTGGGTTGGCCCCGCCCCCGTGATGGCAGCTGAGGGCGTGGCTAAACGGTGGCTCCTCCTGGAGGCTGTCTTTCTGGGGCGACCCTCCCAGAACTGAAGTTGTTCTACTTAGGACAGGACCCATGTATGCCCAGGGGCAAGGAATGGCTAAGAAACCCGAGAGCTCACACGGAGCTTCCAGCCTGCCAGTTGCTTCCAGCTGCTGCCCTGGGGGGTTGTAGGTATTAGCAAAAGGGTCCCGAGAGAACTCAGGGCCATCTAGCTCTTTGCCATAGCAACCTTAACACCTAAGTAAAATATCCACACAATAAGACTGACTTTTATTAGCATGCCAACCCCACACTCCCATGCCTCACAGAGGCTTCAGAGCCCCTCAGTGTTGCTGTGGGGAGAAGAGGCCTAGGACTCCTCCAACACAGCCCGTGCCCCTGGAACAAACCAGATGGATACAGCGCTCAGCTTGATCTTGTCAGGCAGCTGAAGTAGCTTCCAAGGAATAGGTGCAGCCTCAGTCTAGGGCTCAGGCCCAGGGGAGGACTGTGCTGTATTAGTCTGGGCAGGAGGGGCATTAGAGTCTTGGTCCCTGCTCATCTTGATCAGGGAGCCAAGGGCAGGAGTCCTGGGGCTGTTCCGGGGAAGTCAAGCTGGGGGCCTCTTGCCACACCGCAGGTTCATCCTCCTGGAAGCCAATGATGCATGGTCAGGATAAGTGACTCGGGGGCTGCCAGACCCCGGGCTGCACCACCTGGACCAGGGGCAGGTCCTGTTTGGGGACCTCAGAGTGGGATCAGACAAGGAGCACCGGCAGGGCATGGCCCAGCATCTCACCGAGTCAGAGTTCAACTCATTCCCAGTGCTCTGGAAGTCGGCGTATGTTTCCTTCGGGATGTCTGGCAGCTCTTCCTCATATTCTGTCTGATAGTCAGATTCATCTGGAGCAGAAGAAAGGGCCACATTGGTCTCCTCCCCAGGAACAGTGGCTGTGCCCAGCATAGCTAAAACTGAGGCAGAATATAGCCACAGACCCTCTAACTCCAACCCCAACCCCAACCCCAACTGCATGGTAATACAGTTCCCATACGCAGCCATTCAGTCCCAGGGCTGCCAGAGAAAGCTGTAGCAGACCCAGCAACACATCACATTTGGCTTTGTTCACATCACTCCACAATGTATCCTGTGTGCCTTTCACAAAAGCATGGAGTAAGTTGGCCCTCCTTACCTACTCGCTAAGCATGCACAAGGGGCCTGGTCAGAGCTGTATAAGGGAATGCCAGCAGGAACTCAGCTCAGTGCCTGGGGCTCTTACCCTGGGAAGCCCTGAGGACATCTTTCAGCTCCTCTTTAAGATGGAACACGCAGCAGGGTGTACTGCAGAGTGTGCTTTTCTGTTGCAGGATGGGGGTAAGGTGGAGATGGTGGTTGGTGGCCCCATTGCGGGGCTGCAGGTCAGAGCAGTGGTTGTTGGACCTGGCCCTCAGGCCTTCTATAAACCGCAGGCTTGTGATGTGGTTGGGATACTATTATGGAATAATGAGGGGAAGCCCGAGTGGCCCAGGAGACAACCCGTTACTTTGGGAACTCAGGCTGGACAGATGGTCTCAGGGTCTTGACACAATGGGGCAGCAGTGGTTGAACTTGGTCAGTGGAGCTCAAATGTGGATGACTTCTTCAAGAACAAGAGTGAGGCTCCAGAGTAGTGGGATCCAGCCATCTCTAGCCTGTCCCAACCTCCATTATGCAGGCCCACTTTCTGGACATCTAACTCACCGTCCACTGCGGCCACCTTGGCCGGCTCAATTCGTGAGACTATCTCAGCGAGATCCGTGAAGGAGGCATTGGGGCAGGTGAGCACCTGGAGTAGGGCAGAAGGCAGCACAGGTACTTATTAGCACGTCACCTGTCTCAGGCTGCACACAGGCAGAGTGGATGCCTAGAATGCTGCCAGTGCAGTGGACCTCTATCCCGCCAGACCCTCCATCCTGCTTCTCACCCCACAGTCCTTCCTCTTGCTTGTCCCCTGCTGGTCCTGTAGCATCTTCTCAAGTACACCACTCCGAACCCAGATGTCAAACACAGTCCGCCCGTGTTGGTACCCAACTTCCTGTGTACACAGGAGGCCCCATCAGGACTTGAGGGAGCTCCTTCTCATGCTCTTATAAAAGAGGCAGAAGAGGAACAACTATCAGAACTGATCCCGATGTCCCTCTTCCCTTGTAGCCAGTTGCTGACACTCACGCTGATCTCATCGAACTTGGCGAAGTCCAGGGTGCGGTAGCTATCGATGGGAGGTCTCAGATACTCGCAGTAGTCACTGTTCTTTACCATTTCCAGCTGCCGGACGCAGCACACATAGGCCAGTCGAGTCTGAATCTCTGCCATGTTCAATACCTGCAGAGAATGCCTGAGTCTCCTACCCTTGTCCTCCTCCTTTATCCCTCCTGGCCCAGGAACACGGTGGGCTCTGAGGCACAGTCCTGAAGATGTGACCTAGTGAGCTATGAAACCTCATTTTGCCCCACTTGTCCCAGAGATAGTCCGGGGCCTGGGAAACAGTACAAACAAGTAACCCCGATCTGCTGGACTCCGCCTACTGCCTACTGCCAGGGACAGCACATGGAGGATAAGAGTGTAAGACCCAGGGAGACTGTATCTAGTTCATGCATTCAGTACTGATCCTACCTTGACTTTTGTGGCCAAGGGGTTCCAGCGCTTCCAAAGCAGCCACCATCCAGACAAGGCATCACCATAGTTGGTGAGGTCCATCTCATCCCGGCTGCCAACATCAATGGCAATCACAACCTTTGCCCCCATGGATCTTGCCACATCCGCTATGGAGAAAAAGGCAGACCTGTCACCACCCAGATCAAGAAAACAGAAGCAGGGTATGGGAAAGAATGGGGAAAACACAGATGAGAGGCAGATTGTGCTTTCCTAAGCACTAAGAGGGCCCATCTTCTCTTGGTGGCTCTACCAGGGGACCATGTGGCCCCTCTCTATATTCTTCCTGGACCTATGGAGACAGGAGATCAAACATCCCAGCTTGTGTGTAGCCATGTGCACAGAACTGTGCTCTGAGTCCTTCTGAGCATGTAGCCAACAGGTAGCAGGTGTGGTCTCACTCATAGCACACCCAACACCTGCAGGCTGTTAGTTTCCAACTGTGAGCACAGATGGAAATCAATTGCTCCTGGTTTGTCTCCTTGGCCTTTGTTCTGTTGCTGCTGTGCTAACAGGCAGAGCCATATGCTGGGAGCACGCTGTGCGCATGTGCATGCATGGGCACATGCGCATGTGTGCTCTATGAGCTGATGCCAGCCTGACATTTTCTCTTGGCATACTCTAAGGAAAACGTGTACCACCCCAGCTTTCCTGGTGTGGGGGAGGTTGTGGCAGGCAGCCACAGGGCAGAATGACCAAGGAGCTATATTCCAGCATGGGTGGGGGGGGTGCGGGGGGTACGGTTCTCTCTCATCCTCTGCAGTACCTGGGAGGTTGTTGATATAACCCCCATCCATCAGCAGGTGTCCATCCTTGGGGTCGCAGAGCGGGGGCATGTAGCCTGACAAGGACATGCTTGCACGGACATACCTCCATAGAGAGCCTGGAGCATCAAGAAAGTCTGGTGGGAAAGGAGCCAGGAAGGAACCTTTCTCTGCCCTCTGTTGTCCTTGTCCTGCACTGGAGAACCAGAGCTTTATCTCTGTCAGTCTGAAAGCCCGCATCTTCTGCCTCCAGGAAGAACACTAAACTGACACCCAAAGGGCTTTGCCTCAAAAAGAGATGGCATTGAGGTAATCCTCTGTCGTCCCCAGATATCCCGTTTGCCCCAGTCCAGAGGCCCTTTTCTCCACCTGATAACCTCACTCTTGACTGCCCTACTTCACCTGGTGTGCCGTGGCAGAGACACCTTCTACCTATGTAAATGTGCCTGTGACTCTCGCTTCCTTTGTAAGACCCTCAGTGCCTTCCACCTCATGGATCTACATGTCCATGCCCCCATACCTGCCTAAGATCCTAGAGCTGCTGACCCGACTGAGCTGACCCTATGGTGCTTTTGGTTGGAGGAGGCTCTCACCATCTGTGTGGACCCGCATGGCAGAGGCTGTGATGTCGGTGGTGATGGCAAAGTAAGGGAGCCACAGGTCCTATGGGGAAGACAGGGATCAGAGGAGAACACCTCTCACACTGTGAGATGTCCCACACTGGCAAGGCCCATCTAGGGACAGGTGGACATGGAGAATGCAAGATGAGCATCTAATACAAGCCAGGTATGGTAGGGGCACACCTCAATCTGCCGGTCTTTGAAGATGCTGCTGATGCTGCTATTGAAGCTAGTTCCAGAGAACATAGATGTGATTGGGTAGGTCAGGTCCAGTATAGTCTTCACCATAGAAGTCATATCCTAGAGACACGGGAGACCTTTATTGAGGAAATCACACTCAGGCCTGGGGGATCCTGCTAAAGCAGGATAGAGGTACAGCACATGCTTTCTGCCATCAGAACACAGGCAGTCAAAGAGAATCCATGGGTACAACTGCCTAAGTTTGAGGAAAGCATTCTCAGTGGGGTTGAGCCTTAGTGTAGGCAGGGTTTAGAAGCTAAGATACAGCCTCATAGAGCTCCATACCTTCTGTCCTTTCCTCACCCAGCCAGACTCTGAGATCCCTTGAGGACATCAGCAGACTTTGAGCATCCAAATTTTCCTAAACTGTAGAGGGAGCACAAGGCTGGATAGAGCTACCAGCTCCAGGAGGGTTAATAGCAAGAAGAGCCCAGGGCCCACAGCTCAGTAGTTCTGTGAAGACCTTTCCATAAGATAAATGGGTGACAAAGAAAACAAGGAACAAGAAAGCTTGAGATTGTGCCCAGGGCTTGAGACACGGACGCCACTGGACAAACTGCCCCCATTGTCATCCATCTCTTCAGCATGGCTGGTGGGTAGGTATGTCCATAGCTCCGTCCCCACTGTGTCTAGCAGTAGTGTCCTGCAGAGTGGCCACCCTGGCAGGGTCCCACGGCTTACTTCACCCTTAGGATAGTGGGCGGACCAGCCCAAAGTGCTTCATTGCTAATGCCCAGTCCCCACGAGCAGGAGGAGGGGCAGGAAAACACTCCCCACAGGCCCTGGACAGGGCTTCCCAGGCTATGACTACATTCTAAGCGGTTCTGAACCAACCGAACACATTTTTCTGTGGTCACTGCTCTTAAAGGCCACCCCCTCAGTGATAGACGGAATATCACTAAGGACAGGATGTGTCGCCAGGCTCTGTTTTTTGATGGCCACTCAATTCCATGGAAGGAATATTTCTGGACAGAGCGCCTCAGGCTGTGTCTTTAGCTTGTGCATGCCCACTCCTCAGCTTCTGCATGACGGATGACCAATTTTCTTTTCTTTGAAAAAGGAGAGCACAAAATCTTTTGATCCCACGCATTGGTTTCAGCAGGGTTCCATTTGTTCCACAGGAGCAGTCCAGCTTGACAAGGCTGTGAGCTGTCTGCTGGCGAGATGGAGCGAAGGGAACCTGCTCTGTTTCCTTTGATTCTGTTTGATGTTTTGATTCTGATTCTGGTGTCCATTTATGACAAAGGTTGGACTAACAGCAGAGAAGTTACATCTCCTGTGCAGCCTACAGCCCACACTCAGCCCCTCTCTGGGTTAACTCACCAAGGTAATACTCCTTCCTAATCACCTAGGCTAAGGACCACGCAACAAGGGATACTCCCCAAGCTTGCCAAATGATCCATACTAGCCAGTCGGAAGACCGAGAAACCTGAGGCACGGTTGGGGACGGGGAGGATCTTGGAGGAGTTGGGGGAGGTGTTGAATGTGATCAAAATGTATTGTATGAAAGTCCCAAAGACATGAGGTTGGAAGAGGACATGTTGGGGTCATTACGAGGTTGGAGAGTGTAAGTGGGAGGTAGATATGATCGTATTTTATTCTATATACATACAAAATTCTCAAAAATAAAAAGAAAATTTTAAAAAGAAATCTGAGGTCTATACTCTTTCCAAATTTTGATGGACTAGTTCTCTCTTGCCTCCCTGCCCACTGTAGCCCGGTGCAACTGTGCCTCTTGTTTCCAGAGACTGTAGGAATCACTAGCTCCCCCTTCAGTGGCATTGGCCCTCCATGTTGTCACCTGGTAAACCCCCTCGGTTGAGACTAGAGCACAAACCAGACCTCCTACTGTCTGACTTAGGGCCACATCCCCCACCTACTTCAGACCACCTCCTTCTTGCCATCCCCTACTATCTGCCAAATCTGTTCATGCTTTATGCTTTCCCTTTGACACACAGGCCATGCTGTGACCTACATGCCTGTCTCCTTGGAATTAGAGCCTGCCTGAGGGCAGAGGGTACCTGCTTACCTCTGCCCACTGCTTGGCCCGGATTCGCATCTGGCTGTAGCTCCGCTCCTCAGCAAACAGGGCACCCATGAAAGCCCCAATGGATGTCCCTCCAATCATGTCCACCGGGATGCCACAGTCTGCCAAGGCCCTGAGGATACCTAACTGGGCACAGCCTCTTCACCCATAAGAACAGAGAAAGAAAATAAGCATCATAGTAAGGACAGCCCTGTGGAGCCTCAGAGGCAGCTGCCCATCAACTGACTATTCTTCCTCCCTAGACCACAGGTTATGGGGAAAGAGAAAGCAAATAGAAATGACTTAAAATCCCTTTCTCTGGAGGTACATGGTGACTGTGGGGCTGAGATGGGGAAGGAAGGTTTACTAAGGAGAGCCAGGGGGTGGCTTCTTCTATCTACTGCTGATTCCAACAGCGTATCACAGAGGCTAAGAAGCTGAACAGGCTTTTACCATACTTGTGAATGGGAAAAGTGAAATGGGAGCCCCTAAAAAATGGGGTCCTGGTAAATACCCTGAGGACACCCTAGGAGTCAAAGTAAAATATAAGTAAACCAGGCCTCCAAAAACTATGAAATTCAGTTCCCCATTTCAAGGTCCAAGGTTCTTTTCATCTGTGGCACCACACTACCATCTTCCCCATGCCTAGATTAAAACCCGTGGGAATAACTGTCGCCCACACACGTATGGCATAGTGGGATTGAGGGCTCACCTTGCTCCACCCCCTCCAAGCACCAAGGCAATGGCGTTGCCTGTCAGTACACGTGCTAGGCGGGAAAAGTCTGAGTGACGGTCTGGGGGTCGTTGGAAAACGCGCGTGTACATCTCAATCTGAGAGGAGCCAAAGGAAGACAGAGGTTTGTTTCTGCATCTCTCCAGATAAAACTCTGCATGTCCTGATGTGACCCAAATCCTATCCTTTCCAGGACACAGCTTCATTGGCACTAAAGTGCCCGACAGGGCCAGGCTCACCTGGGGGTGCTGGCAGAGGACAAACAGGCCTAGAGGGAGAGTCTAGAACTGCCTAAGAACATAGCACCCCTTAGGATGTCCTCACAGAAGTCTCTCCACTGGCCCTTCATGTAGACAGTGCTCTCAGGGCATATGATCCTGGACAGAGAAGCAGCCCACAGGATGCTGTCCGCTGAGCTGTGGGAGCTGGATGAGCTACGGCATGTGGCAGCCTCAATGCTCCCCACCACCGAGTTTTCATACTGGGCCCAAAGAACTAAAGATGGCCTCAGGAAGAGGTGTCTCAGACTTGTATCTGCTTCTGCCCTGAAGGGATAGCATAGTGACCTGACCATGAGATCTCTTTGGGGCCTCAGTCCCTGAACCTAAGTCAAGCCCAGATTCCAAGCCACTGGTTCCCAGGTCTTAATGGCTCTTCTGTACTTTTGCCTCCACCATGCTGTGCCTTTCTTCATCTGCAAAGTAGCCCAAGAATCCCAAAGTTAAGGTCAGAACCAGAGTTCAGGAGCAGAACAGGCAAGCCCAACCAGAACCCACAAGCCCTGATGCTACATCAAGAGGGAGAAAGATAGTTCTGAATGTACAGTAGGAGGCCAGAGGTGATATAGTGGGGTTAAGTCCCACTGAGCCAGCCCACCAGGCCTCACCAACTTGGGCAAGCTCCTCTTAGAGAAGACACGGCGAGGGCAGCAGAGGTGCAGATGGCCAGAGCACCAACTTCGCATGTTGAGCCACTCCACTGTGCGGGCAGGCCCTGGACCGTCCTCTTTGTGCAGCAAGATCAATTGCTTCTGGGCACGCACAGCTGTGCTCTCCAACATCTGCTCCAGCTGGAGGAGAGTAAGGGGTGGCCAGAAAGTCCCGGCAAGCCTGAGCACTAAGCACAGTACGGAACCAAGGACTGCCACAGAGCTATCTCCAAGGTCTACATCCAACACAGCCCTGTGGCTGGCCCCAGACAGTGTGTGATGGCTCTAGTTAGTAGCCGGGCTATAAAGATAGCACGTCTTGAGGTTGCTAACACCCTGACCACATAGTCCACTCAACTGTGTGAGCTGGGTGGTCAACATGGCTGCAAGGGAGCTTGGGTATAAGAGAGGAGTGCTTCCTGCTGTGTCTCCAACACTGCCTCATGAATGTGTGCTGTGACCTTCACAGATGATGTACTTTTGGGGCAACTGCCCTTACAGAATAGCACTGCTCCTGCATAATGGGAACACACATCAGAGGGGGTGATTTTAGCTGCTCCAGGCAGAGGCTACTCCTCTGGGGTCAGAAACTTGAAAGCATCTGAAGACAACTTGCACTTTGATACTATGAAGTAACTGGCGGAGAACGCAAGAACAGATGGTGGGGTGCTCACAAGTGGAAAACAAAACAGCCATAAAAATGGATGAAATGGATTTCATTAAATCTTCATCCAAATCCTAGGTATTGATGAAAAAGTTAATTTCAGAATGATATGAAACAGGCATTATTTCTATATAATCTCTAGAAGTGAATACAGCCAAGGTCCCTAAAGAGTGGGTGGCAGAGATGTGGGTGGTCTTCTGAGACCTTACATTTCTCAACCAAAGTCAAGATAAACGTGGTTCTGGGGATGGAAGTCCCCGCCCAGCACCTACCTCACCCAGTGCTGGCTCCTGCTCACCCAAGCCTACGATGAGGATGCAGTCAGCCTGACGGATGCAGCGCTGGGTCCAGGGTGTGAGTGTGCTATCTGCTTGATATAGCACAATCCGGTGGATGTCCTCCTGCTGCCCCAGCCAGCTGGATAACCGGTACTCATGGATACTGCAAGACATAAGGTAGCACCTCACCTTTAGGGAAAAAAAATTTAATTAAAAAAAATTTTTTTTTGAGACAGGGTCTTACTATATAGCACTGGCTGGCCTGGAACTCACCATGTAGTCCAGGCTAGCCTCAAACTCAGAGATTGGCCCACTTCTGCCTCCTGAGTGCTGGCACCTCACCTTCTATGGAGTCTCCTAAGGCTCCTCATCTTCATTAGCACCCCTCATATAGAGCAGCACAAGAGGCTTGGACCTGGCAGTTGAGCAGAGGCTGTGGCCAGGCCCAGAGGTTAAAGGCTTACAAGAAGGTGAGCTGCAGAGCTGCCTGCATAATACGGAGGGGCCTGGTTGTCTCCTGGGACCTCTGATGGTACCCAAGCGCACACGCAGAGTAGAGGCTATAGCTGGACAAAGAACATGCTAGAATGTACAGACAAGGCACAGGGGTAATGAGGTCCATGCCAGGCCAGTTAAGGAAGAAGTTCAAGTTGGCTAAATTTCTCTACGTGGGACAAGGGGGCTGGAGGCGCACCTGTCTAGAGCAGCAGAACCAAGGCGCTGTTTGATGTTGTCACTGGTCAGCAGCAGGACAGGACCTGAGAACAACCACCTATTTCAGAAGTCGGTCCCAGCAGCCACCTCTAAGGACAAGCAAGGGTCTGGAGTGTCTACTGCTTGTCCTGAGGTCAGCTCCTTGGGAGGACTGTTGGCGACGAGGACGAGCCAGGCTTTTAGACTGACTCTCCAAATCTGGGTCTCCTGTTGACACATGAACCAAGTCTTTGCAATCACGTGTGTGAACACATGCTGGGGGGCAAGGACAGCATCCAACAATAAAACTTGAAGTTCTATAATTTCCCAAAGCCACATCCAAAGTGTCCTGGATCCAAATCTAGTTCATTCACATGCAGGTGCCAAGTTTCCCGTCTATGCCTCTCAAATTAGCCAAGGGAAGGTCAGATGTGGCTCAGAAGCAAGGCAGAGTGGAGAGCAACAGTCACTCTCAGAAAGCTGCCTCAGGAGTACATTGGCCATAGGTGGAGAAGGGCCTAGCAATGGAAAAACCAATAATAATGCACAAGGAGACTTCAAGCATTCTTAACAAGCCAGTGTGGTGATCCAGCCTTTAATCCCAGTACTTAGAAAGCAGAGGTAGGTGGGTCTCTGTGAGTTCAAGGGTAGCCTAGTCTACATGCTTTTATTTCTGCTGGAGTTAGACATTTAAAAAAAGCATTCTCTTCCAAAAATGATTTTTGAAAACAAGTTCTTCCAAGAGTGTACTAATTAAGAACTAATTCATAAAAGTTTCTCCTCCTGCACCCCCAACAGGGTCTCACTGTATTTCTCAAGCTGGCCTTGAAATCCTAAATTCAAGAAATTAACACAGCTCTGCCTTTCGAGTAGCTGGGACTACAAGCAAACACCACTGCACCTGGCAACAGTATCGTATTTTAATTAGTAGCTCTCTCTTAGAGGCATTCGGAATAAGGGCATCTTTGTAGTTGGGAAGGCTACTGGAAAATGGCTATCACAACTCCAAGTTAAACTGTATAAATGTAGCCAGAAATGGTGGCGCACACCAGCCTGCCGACGGAGGTGGATCTCTGGGAGCTCCAGGCCAGCCTGGTATACACAGTGAGTTCCAGGCCAGCCAGAGATACAAAATGGGACCCCCATCTCAGAAAAATTAAACAACAACCAAAACAACAATAATCAAATAATGATAATAATAATAATAGTAATAATGTGGAAACTTTTTAAGCAGGCATAAATATGTCCTACTACGGAGGTGAAGAGCAAAGGGCAGCAGGTTCTATATGAACCCAGAGGTCAGTGCTTCTTCAACCAGGACAGCAGCAGGAGATGGGGCAGCAACACATTTTCTCCACCTCCTCCTACTGGAGAACCAACCTGCAGAAGACAGATGGTGTCTCACTACACAGAACAGAGTTTCTGGCCTGACCCCAGACTAGATCCACTTACCCTCAGGGAACTTCTGCTGTCTAAGCTCCCCTGATAGATTTAAGAACTAAAGAGGTGTCGAGCCCCCTAGAAATGATATTCTAGGCTCTCATAGCCAACATTTCTGGCTCCTGATGACCATTTATGTCTCTGTTCGCCAAAGGCTCTAGGTTCTGTGGAGGAAGCCAGGATGTTCCCTACTACAGAGCACAAGGTAGGCAAATCTAGGTGAGGGGAGCCTCTGGCCTCACTGGAACTTCCAAAGTCAGGAGGCTCACAGGACCATTCTCTAAGGGATGTCTCCACTCTAAGGGGCGTAGCCTAAAGGCAGCATCCAGCCAGGCTGCTACCCAGGTCCCTGCTGGCTTGGACAGTACTGCCACCTGGTTGCCTGACAGCTTCTTTTCTAGATTCCCGGATCTAGAAAAGCTAGAGGACAAGGGAACAACACCTTCCATGTTAAAAGAAAACTTCTCAGCCTAGACTGGAAATGAAAGGAAGCCGCCTGACTCAAGGCAAAGGCAGGCACAACTTGGCTTTTCTAAATGAGGCTCCGGTTCCCGACAGGGCCGCTCTCCAGGCTTCTTCCCTTTCTTACTTGTAGTTCTCAAGAATCGCCACAGGATATGCTGGTTCCTAAGATAGGGAGGGTAAGTCAGGAGAGCGGGCTCAGCTCCTGCTCTTAGATACAGGACATTCTCCAGCACCTTGACCCAGCTAGTCCTGTCCATGGAGTGTAACTCCCAAGGCAGGTTGTTCTCCAGGTTCCTGGGAAGTCTTCCTGAGCCCTAGAGACCAGCTGACAATGAACCAGTGTGCCTGCTGTCCCTTGCTGCCCACTCCAATACACTTGCTTTGGTGTTGTGTAGCAGCTTCCTCCTAGATAAAAATCTTCCATCTTAGAAGGAAGCTCATAAAGACACAGGATATTAAAAGGAGGTGAAACAACAGGTGTTACAAGGGGAGAGGCAGTATTTCATCCTGAAAGGAAGCTCTATAAGCTAGGGAAGTAAACAACTCACATAATTCTAGGAAGTCATTGAAACTAACAAGATTCATTAGGCAACCCCTGCAAATGTATATAAGCAACAAGAATAGCTGAGAGATACTCAAGACCAGCTGAATGTCTTGGAAGAGGCAGATCAGCTATGCTGCCTAAAAGAAGCAAAGACCGGCTGAGCTACCTGGAAAGGACACTCTCCAACATGTTAAGCTGCCCACAAGTTATGTATTACGTTCAAGGTTTTCAATTTTAGTGGCTGTCACCCATGCTGGGGTGGTGGGCTTTTGGTGATGCTGCCGTCTTTCAGTCATTTCTGTACCTGTCGGTAACCCCTCCCCACATTCCTCCTGTAAATAAGCCCAATGAAACTCACTGACTCACCAAACTAGACTTTGGTGGAACCAATACTTTAGTTTGCAATTGGTTCCCTGTCTGGGTTGAGCAGCTAGCTGCTTGTCATACATATATGTCATGTATATGTGAGCACCTTGCATGTGCGTATTCTCTCACTAGATTCAGACCAGCTGATAGGAAGAGCACTGTTTGGGGATGACAACCCAAAGTTGTGATTGATGACGTAAATAATCAGTAAGTTGTCCTCGCATTATATTAAAATGTCTGCTCTGTGAAAGCCACTGTTCAGTGATTGAAATGACAAGGCACAGACCTGGAAAAAATATTGACAAAAGGAATGTCTAATAGAAAATTGTTAACTAAGATATAATCAAAGGACTCTTAAATTTCAACAATATGAAAACGACCAGGGAGCCAGGGGAGATGGTTCAGTTGGTAAAGTGCTTGCCACGCAAGCCTGAGGACCTGGACTCAGATCTCTAGCACCCATGAAAATAATACAGGCTCACCTGCAATGCCAGCTGGTGGGACAGAAACAAGAGGATTCCCCGGAACCTGCTAGCTAACCAGTCTAGCTGAATCAGTGATACACAGATGAACAAAATGCACGAAAAAAATACCCCACATCACATATCATAAGGAAACACAAATTAAAACAAGGCTCCACTGTATGCTACTAGAATGGTTTAAATCCAAACACCGGGAGATGGTAGGACGAGGGGCATGGAGCAACATTATCTGCCAGTTAATTGGTACAGACACTTGGGAAGGCATCTGGCAGACTTCTTTATAAACTAAATATATACTTGCTATATGATCCAGGAATCACATTTCTTGGTATTTACCCAAAGAGTTGAAAACATGTCCACACAAAAACCTGCACATAGATGTCAAAAGGACTTTAGTCATTATCACCAAAACTGGAAGTGATCAACACGTCCTTCGAGAGGTGGGTGACGAACAAACTGTGGTCTAACCAAACGAAGGAATACTATTCATCTCTCTTTCTTAAAAAGGTTATAAAATCGCCCACCAAAAGACATGGAGGGACCCCAAATGCATATTAATAAGCAAAAGAAGCTAATCTGAAAGGGTATGTGCTGCAGATTCCCAACAGTGTGTCATTCTGAAAAACCACTAAATTAGGGAAACAACAAAAAGGCCTGTGGTTGCCAGAGTCCGTTTGAGAGAAGGATGAGCTCACAGCATACAGAGGATCCCTGGGACAGCTGGAGATACCCTGAGCGACACTGTAGTAGTGAACACATGTCACCACACACAGCTACAGCCACAGCAGTAGAACAGGAGTGGCCCCTCGGGTCTGCTCTGAATCCTGACAATGGTGATCTGACAGAAGTTCTGTGTGGCAGTGTCTGGCCTAGAACTCATTATGAAGACCAGGCTGGCCTCACATTTGCAGCAATCTTCCTGCCTGCCTCTGCTTCTCAAGTGCTGGGATTACAGGTGTACACCATTCCCGGGTTTAAAGGGAGACTCCTTTCCCGCCATCCTCCATGGTAAGAAAACAAATAGCCCAGTTAGAAATTGAGAAAAAGAGACTGGGATGTAGTTGAGTGGTAGAACACTTGCTTAACATGTGAGGTCCTGAGTTCTACCCCAGCATGCAATAAAATAAACAAAAAACAGAAAGCAAAAAAGCAAGAAGCAGAGTATATGAGTAGAATATATTCTATTCTATTCATATATATTCTATATTCACATATTCTATATATTCATATATATGCCATATTCAAAGGGAATATATACAGAGAGCAAACTGGTACACGAAAAAAATGTTTAGTGTCATAAACCAACAGAGAAAAGCAAGTTAAAGTGAGGGCATGTGGGCCAGGCATGGTGGAGTAAACATTTAATCCCAGCAGTCAGGAGGCAGAGGCAGGTAGATCGCTGTGAGTTCAACGCCAGCCTGGCTTACATAGGGAGCTCTTCAGGCCAACGAAGACAACATAGTGAGGCCCTGTCTCAAAAGAAAAGATAGAACATTTAAAACAAAATGAGGGCATGCTATCACTGTGCCCCCGTCTGAATGGTTAGGGTTAAATGTGACGACACACAGTATCGACAAGGGCACGAGGAAGTGGGGCCTGCACATATTGCTGGTGGGAATGAGGAATGCTGTGAACAGTGTGCAGAGAGCCTGCAGTTCCCCATTAGACTGAACATGCTCGTGAACTCCAGAGAATGAAAATTCATACGGATGACAAGTGTACCCATCACACAAACGGTCACAGCAATTTAATTCACAGTGTTCCCAAACTGCACCCTTCTAAACACCCTTCAATAACGGGTGGCTAAATGAACTGAAACGTGCCTTCAGTGGTGTGAATACGTCCTAGCAATAAAAAGAAAGCGAGTCAGGCTTGCTTTGACAGCACATGTACTAAAATTGAAATAATGCAAAGGTTAGTATGGCCCCTTAACAAGGATGACATCCCAGTTTGTGAAGAGTGCCATATTTTAAAAAAGAAAGAAACTCTCACGTGGCTACCTGCTATGACTCCATTTTTATAAATTTCTCAGAATAACAAAAATCAGAGATCAAGGATAGCTGTTTGGATGTCAGTGAGTAGGGTGTTGACAGAATGTGGCAGCTTTAAAGTGGCAGCTGGAAGGGTTTCCATGGCAATCAGAGTTCTGCAGCGTTGGTGTGGTCCTGGCTACCAAGCTGTGCCTGTGTCAAAGGAGGGGCCCATGTGCATTCACATACATGCATGTGCAAATATTCACACACAAGAGCAGCTAACGAATCTGGAGCTGGCCTTTAGAATATACAAAATATCATGCTAGGCTCAGCATCATAATACACGGTGTTATCGTAGAGGACACTGGGATAGGTCATGGGCCTTTCTTTACTTGTTTGCCAATGTCTTGTGATTCTACAATCATCTTAACCCTGCACTGTATGCAGCCTAAACAATCTGACAACGTCCCCAAAAATGGATGGACTTCCTACACACGTGCACTATGGACTGCAGAACAATGATCAAGACTAGCAAACAAGTCAGGTGTGGTGGCACGTGGCTTTACTCCCAACATTCTGAAGGCAGAGGCAGACTGACCTCTGTGAGTTCAAAGCCAGCCTGGACTACATAGAGAGTTCTAGGTCAGCCAGAGCTAGACAGTAAGACTCTGTCTCAAAAAACAACAACAACAAAAAATATAAACAAAAACAAGAATTTTAAACTATACACCAGTACATTAAGTTATTTTAAGAATAATATTGTGACATCTTTCAATCTTACAGATCTTTGGTTTGCATTATTTAATGTTTTATATAATTAAGTCTGTGCAGGATAGAGGACACCTTTGTGCCATATTAAAATAAATATTCTCATAATAATATCTTGTTTTATCATAATTGGACATACTGACTGCATTACTATTATACCATTTTACAGAGACAATCCTGAAACTTTTACTATAACCTATCAGAGAAGTGAATATTTTATCATATGATCACTCAAAACTACACAAACACTTGTAAATAAAACGTTAAGAAAAACAGAATACCATACAAATTTGGAAATTCTCAAGAATTCTCTTGAGTTTAAATTTCTTGTTCTTAAATTTCAAATTTTTTAAAATATATTTATCTATTTGTGTGTGAGTGTTGGGGGGGGGACACACGTGAGTGTGGAGATCAGAGTATAACTTGTGGGAACTGGTTCTCTCCTTCCACCATGTAGGTACTGGGTTTCAAACTCAAGTTGTCAGGCTTGATGTAAGGCATCTTTAACTGCTGAGCCATCTTGCCAATCCTAGACCCTAAAATTTAACAACTTCCTGGATGATCAGCTCTGGGCTTCATCCTAGGCCTAATATGAGCCAGCTGCTGAACAAGAGAGTGGTCTCATTCTAACCACCCCCCTACCAAAGCTACTTGGTCCCAACCAAGAGCATTTTCTATTAGGTCAGCAGCTCTGTGGCTGGTACTCCAACAAGAAGAGTGTTTACATTGGGAGTGCATACACTCCTAGCAGGCTCAGAACCCCAAAACGTGGTCTTGTGACGGGATGTATGTGTGTATAGAAGAACTGCCATTAGTCTCTGGGTCCCCCCACCTTAAGGGTTTTTTAGCATATTATACACTACTAATACTCTGTGGCCATGCAGATCTCAGAGCCTGAGCTCCTGAGCCCCATAGCTCCTGAGGAACTGATAACTTTTACCTTCAGAAACTCTGTGTGGCTTACCAATGGCACTGAGGGCATGCTGGAGCTCCAGGGCAAAGGCAGTTAGGGGTACATCTTCAGACACAGGCATCGCTGCCACAGTGGACAAGTTGCCGGGTGGGTTCCCCAAGTCCCATTTGCTGCTTGCTGTGTGAAGCCCAAGCTGGTGACCTGTAGACACAGAACCAGGAATCAACTTGGAAGGCTGGGCCACCAGCAGAACAGCTTCCATGGTTCCAGATGACACAGAAGTGCCACCCAGCAGGACCAGGATCTGTTTTCAGTCTCACAATGACTAAAGCAGGCCCTTGATCAATACCAAAACTGATGTGCTCCAGTTTTGGCCTAGCCATAAACTTATCTTGACCCTCCAGAGCTTGGGAATTCAAGAAGCGAGAAAATTTGGAAAACAGTCTGCTAGATGAGGGTACTCCCCCCACCCCCCCACCCCTACACACACACAGGTCTTATCATATAGCCTATGCTGGCCTCAGGTCCACCTGTCTTATTGGTTATATATACTACCACACTGGAAGGACTTGCTGCTCTTTATGGTTTTTTTATTTCTGTTTTAATCACTCTAGAAGCTCTTGAGCTTAGAAAAGCAACAGATATACCTTTATCATCACTTATCCCCATGGGATTTTCAGAAACCAAGGAAAGCAGAGAATAAATTAGGAAGGTCATTCTGGAGCAGGGCAAGAGTATCCTGGGAGATACCAGAAGGGAAGACTACAGGAGAAATCAAAGCAGAGCTTCCCTGAGACCATGATATCCAAAGGGCCCACAGTGCCTCACACAGGCACCAGAGAGCCTGGACCTCCTTGCAGGGCCCTACACAGACACAGGGGCTGAGGGGCCACTCAACTAACCTAAGTGCAAGACCAAAGACCTCTGGCCCACAGTATGCTAGCCTTAGCAGAAGATCCTGGTACAAGTACAAAGTTTCCCTCTTGGAGCATGTGCCTTCTGCTTCCATAAAGGTAGTTAAACATACCTCATGACACCTGATAGGCATTCTCCCACTTGACCAGGGTTTCCTGTGGCATTGTCATATTGTGGGATCTCTGGCCACTTCCCTTTTAACTGACACAGACAGGCATGGGCCTGGGCTGCCTATCTCCCTTATGGGCAGTTCCCAAATGCCTGGCTTCTTCTCTGCTCTTCCAGGAGCAGCTTCTAGAAACTTATCAGATACACAGTTTCAATTGGTTGGACATGTGTCTGCACAAGGACTGACTTACAAGTCCTATGGAGGGCAACAGGTAGAGTTCCAGGGCTTTGTGGAGCCCAATTCAGTGGCTGTAGACAGAGCCAGGAATCAACTTATAAGGTTGGACCACTGCAGGATAGTCTCCATGTTTCAGGATGACACAAGGTACAGGGTAGTAAAAGAGAGAGTTTAGGAAGAGTTTGCCATTCAAAGCAAACCTAAGAGCAGGAAGGGAGGGTAAGAGGTGAGCAGCCACATTCAGGCAGAAACAAGAAACAAGTCTGCATTCTTAGAAGGAGTGCATGCACATCACATACACATTACACAAACATAATACATACGTAATGTATACATCCTCCTCCATCTTACATACACCATACATATACCACACACACAGTTCACATATATATCCCATGCACTTCATATAGAGCCCATACACATGCAACTCACATGCATACTCTCAAGACACTATGCACACACCACACACATAACTCATACATGTACCTCACATATACCATATGTGCACCACACACACACACCACATATATACCTCATATACACACATACACAAAGATATCCCTGTAGTGTTGTTTAAAAGAATTGAGAAGGCCAGTGCTGCACACCTTTAATCACAGCACTCGGGAGGCAAAGACAGAAGGGTCTCTGTGGGTTTGAGGCCAGTCTGGTCTACATAGTGATCTCCAAGACAGCCAGGGATACATAGTGATACCTACCTCAAAAAACAAAACAGAACAAAAATCACAGCCAAGTAAACAAACAAATAAATGAAAATAGAGCTGAGGAGATATCTGGTAATGGGGAAAACAGCTAAATGAATGACCTCTTATCTATCAAAAAATATAACACATTTTTATATATTGGCTAGAAAACTCATTAAAATAACTATAGTTAATTTATATAAATAATTCCATTGTTAAATAAATATCCCAAACCTTCCAAAACCAAAGTACTTGTATCTCTAAATAAACAGAAGCATGGATAAACAGACACGGCTGCTCAGCATAGCTCAGACACTCACGTGGACTGGGCACCTGCTCTCTGATCAACAGGGCTTGCTGCCTGGTACCACTCCCTGCTCATACACCCCTTAATCCCAAGAAGTAGCGCTGGGCCTCTACCACACAGCCTCTCATAGCTTTGGTCACAAGGCCTACAATGGGCCCTCTTTGGTACCACATTCTCCAGTTCCCCACTCCCCACACAGAGCCTGTGTGGCTCCTGCAACACCTGAAACCTGTGGCTCCTAAGAGTGGGGCTCTTAGGATGTCAGGGGTTCCTCTGACATCTCCCCGACTTCCTGGCTAGCTCCTTGTCCTTCCCTCCCCCGCTCTCCTAGGCCTATGGAAGGAGGTCTTCCTTACTCATTTCATCCTCATTCATTCTCCCCAGGGAGAATGCTATGGCCCCCTAACATGGCAGCTCCCACTCAAGTGAAGTCCCACAGCTGGTCCCAAGTTGTCTTCCCATCAAATGTAGGGGTATGTGTTGTGAGTCTGTGGAACCTCCACCCAAAGAGCCCACCAGGAGGCTCCAGGCATTCAACTATCCTCCACTCAGGCTATGCTGCTTCCACAAACTGAGTGGAATGTTTGCCACGCTCATAGTTAGGAGGAAGCAACACCTAAGTAACAATTGGGTCCCTAAGACCCAAAGCCCATGAGCCAGGGCAGCAGCTACAGAAGCAGATGAGACTCAGTGCTGCTGTGACCTGAGCACACCTTCCTTGGGCAGCTTCCTCTTGTTCTTCCTGGGGATCACCTTCTTTCTCTCATCTTTGTTCCCACTGATCCTGTTTTAGTAGAACCAACCTGAGAAGTCTATTGTTAGCTTTGCGTAGCTCCTTCTTAGCATTTATTTACTTATTTTGAGTTTTTTTGAGACAGTTTCTCTGTTGTAACTCAGGCTGGCCTCGAACTCACAGAGATCCTCCTGCCTCTGCCTCCTGAGTGCTGAGATTAAAGGCATGCGCTGCTGCTGCTGCCGCCACCACCACCTAGCTTTCTTAGTCTTTAAATGAGGCACTTATGAATCTTTACTGTGGTCTAAAGGGAAGTGAAGGTCGGAACACCTCATCCAGAGACTCTAAAGACTGCAGGAGCAGCTCTCCCAAGATTTAACAGGTGAAGGAAGGCAGCTGGCTCTTTCCAAGGAGCCTTACCAGCCCTGAACCAAAAGCAGCCTTTGTATCTAGCAAGCAGAAGCCCTGCCCTGGCCAAAGGCAGGAAGTAGAGAAATGAATTCTAGGTATGCCTGTGTTATTCAGGCCAGAATCCTCACAGAGGAACAGAACAGGGCACTACAGAGCTCCAGCAATCATACAGGCTAACCAAACTACTAGGGTTTTGACGACTGAGCTAAAATTTAAATCACAGTCTATAAAACTCAGGCAGAACTTGAGCTGTGAATACAAACACACTGACAACCTACTACAGATTTAAATGGAAATATTCAAAACTATAAATGCTACTCTAAAATACTAGATTCCTTGACCAAGGACAAGGAAGTCTCTTTTTTGGGGGGGGGGGGGGGGGGGGCCGGGGGGCGGTGCGGTTTGAGATGGAGTTTCTCTGTGGAGCCCTGGCTGCTTCTGCCTCCGAGTGCCGGGATTAAAGGTATTTGCCACCTCTGCCTGGCAAGGAATCTTAATTTGAATGAGAAAAGCCAGTCAACAGACAAAATAACAATACAAAGGTTAGAATTATTTGATAGGAACAATGAAATACAACCAGTTACAGCCAGCAATCATGAAATCACAAACATTTCTGAAACAGAAACAGAAAACCGCTTAACAAAACAAAGAAGAGCCAAAGCACAACACACACAGTTTTCTGGGGATCAAGAGTGATCCGTAGCACAAATGCTAATCCCAGCGGGGGATTACAGGACTAAAGAGGGAGACAGAAGCAGGAGAAAGTCAAATTCTAGGATGTCAAATTTTAGGTCAGTCTTGGATATATAATGAGTCTGAGGCCAGCCTGGGATACACAGCAAGATCCTGTCTCAATAATAACCAAAAAATAAAAAACAAAAAAATAAAGCCACTTCGTATAGGTCAAACGAGGAGAATCAAGGTGGCAGGAAAGAGCAAGTGATATCGAGGACAGAACAACAGCAACAGTTCTATTTGGACATCACAGAGACAAAAAGATAAAAAGTGAACAGTGCCCCAGATACCTTTGGGGCAGTAACAGAAGGCCCAGCATCTGTGACATTCCGCTTTCAGAAGAAAGGAAAGAGTACGGGGTTGAAAGAAGGTGTGAAGAAAGAAAAGGCTGAGAGCTCCTCAAAGTTGCTAAAAGATACAAATCTACAGAACAGAGCAAAACTAACCCCAAATCCAAAGGTTTTCAATTTTCTGAAAAGTAAAGATGAGAGCAATTTAAGGGCAGGTCAAGTGTCATTTATCTGAGATCACTGAAGCCTGAGTGCTGTGGAATCCTTTTCAGATTTTGGAACCTTTCCAGACTGCTGGTTTAAGAGTCCTAATCTGAAAGTGGCAAATTGTTGTGGAAGTTTATTTTTGGTTATACTTAAAATAACTGTTTCTGTGTGCTGTTGGAAAAAGGGCTGTCTAGGTTTTGTATTGTTTGCAGGTGTTGGATCTCTGTGGGGGTGTTTAATTGCTAATGATCTGCATGTGCTATCAGTAGAACACCTGAGGAGTTCTAAAAGGATAAAAAAAAAAACCTGAGCTCAGAGGCTGGAGGTTCCACTGTCAATCAAGTATGGCGCTGGCCAGGATGGTGGTTCCCCTCTGCTGAGGTCTGGCAGAGTTTGCATTTATGAAAATGTCTCCTTGTCTCCCTTGGTGAGACCACACAGCAGCTTACAACAGCAGCAAATGCTCCAAAATTCAGAACTTCTAAATTCTGACATAACACTCAGGAAGTTTTGTATTTTGGATTGCAGATGTTTGAAGACAATTGTTTGGTTCTCAAGACATGCAGAAGTAATGGTTAAGACACATCTCAAGGACTGGAGAGATGGCTCAGTGGGTTAAAAGCACTGGCTACTACCTCAGAAGACCCAGGTTTGATTGGTGGCTCACAACTCATCTGTAACTCCAGTTCCAGAGGATCTGATGTCCTCTTCTGGCCTCCAAGGGCACTGCATGCATGTGGTGCACAGACATATATATGTTGGCAAAACATCCAGATCCATAAAATAAACAAATCTTTTTGTTGTTGTTAAACTCACAGCACATCAAGAGACGGGGGTGTGACCTACATGGTGCTTTCATTCCACTAACACGGAGAATTACTGCTATTAGAAGACAAGGGTGAACATAAAATATTGTACTCCCCAGAGTGACCACAGAACCATCCAACGAAGAGAGTCTGGAAATCAGAACTGTAAAAATAAGATGCTTAAAAACGGTTAAGGAACCTAAGTTGAGCGGTGGTGGCACACACCTTTAATCTCAGTTCAGGAGGCAGAGGCAGGCAGATCTCTGTGAGTTCAAGGCCAGCCTGGTCTATAGAGTGAGTCCCAGGATGGCCAGGGATACACAGAGAAACCATGTCTCGAAAAAAACAAAAACAAGAAAATAAATACTAGACATAATACTAACTGTTAGGACTCTGCAAAGACCATAGTGCTAGATTCGGCCCCAGAGAGCTCCACGCCCTACTCCAATCAGCCTCCACAGCCACGTGGAAGAAGCTCCATCTTAGCCCCGCGCCCAGCTGTCAAACTGTCAAAGCTGTCTTGGCCAGCTTGACAAGAAGTTCTGCTTAAGGGTAGGCAACAGTGACAGTGGGCAGAGTTGAAAACTGTGCTGCTGACTGACCTCCCCACCAAGATGGAACCTCACCCGTCATCTGTGTTTCTTCCAGGAAGCAAATTTGACTTTACCAGCAAACCTAGCCTCTCCTGCTGTCCAACTGCTGTTCAGGACTAATGCTTAGCTCCCTCCCCACCCTGCTGGGGACCACAGGGACCCAGTCACCATTCCTTGTGCCCACCAGGAACCCCAAATGGTGCCAAGGACCACTGAGGAGCCAGAATATTTCCCTTTTGGGGGGAGTCTGGCTCTGCAAGGCTGGGGAGCTCTGGGACTTGAAACTCCCCATAAGAAAGCTCCCCCCTGGGACTATTAGGGACCCCATTCTCAGCTGGCTGCGGCCCCCTCAACCTGACAAAATAGCACAGAAGTGGTTCCAACTAACATAAATGATCCTAAGCTGCCCCCCAATCCCACGCTGGACTATTGGCAAAGAGTTCCACCAATCACAGGCCATGTTGATAGCTCCGCCCCCACCCCAGGACCCTTTAAAAAGGACTGAGTTTTCCCTCAGTTTTCGCTGTTTCTCCTCGGAGCAGAAGCAGTCACTGGCCTGCTGAGATCATCAGACTAAAGAGAAGACTCAAAGAAGAAAAGAGCTGAAGGGAGAGGCGAAGCAGAGCTGAACACCCTAGTCCTGAGGGCTGGACACCTCATCAGTCCTGTTGGGGTATCCTCCCTTCAGAACTGCACCACCTCTACAGGGAGGTCTCTCCCTTTGGTGCTGTGTGGCCCCCGGGCCATCACAAAAGAGTTTCCCTTCTCTATCTGTTCCAGCTCTATCTCTGTTCCAGCTTTAATGAAAATAAATAACCCTAACACTAACAGAATAGTTGTGTTAGATGTAAGTGGTCTGAATAGTTAAAATAAAAGGTAGAGATTGCCAGAAGAGTTGATAAAAACAAAAACAAAAGCATGGCCTCACTACGTCTTCCTTTAAGAAACTTATTTCAAACATAATGATCATATAGGCTGGGAGCAAAATAAGAGAGAACTCATATGTGTTGGGCAGTCTTTCCTAAAATCCATGTCCACTCAAAACTTCAGAATGTGATCTCACACAGAGCCCTGTAGGCTGATGAAGTTAAGATGAGTTTATCCTGGAGAAGGGCCACAGCTTCCCATGCTGTGCGCACACCGTAAGCACAGTTTGTTTAACGAAATACTTAATATATTAGGATGTGATCGGGTGTACTGAGAGTAAAGAGCTGAACAGTAGCATATTTATCCACAAATCTGTTCTTTCAACAAAGATTCAGTACTGTACACTGGTCTCAGTTGTGGAAACAAATAGAAAGCTTACATGTTGGAACAGGGACGGGTCACAAATGAGCTTGCCAGACAGAATGAGTGGAAAATGAAGCAGAAGATGAGGCTGAGACGAGCAGAATAGGTGGGGAGGACATGGGGTATGCACAGAAATGTAGAATGGTAATCTAGGAGGGAACATGGAGGCGGAGGAAGGAGAGAGCACAGTGTACACAGAACAGTTAAGAGACAAGAGCAGTAGCAGAGTTCTAACATATCTGGGATCCAGGGAGAGAAGACAATCCTAGATCAGAGCGACCAATAGCTCCCAAATTAGAGACACTCGTGGAGCTGGGGCAGAGTTTTAGTTCCTGGTACCTTATGGTTATTTCGCCATCTTTTTGCACTTGGCACATGACATAGACAACAGCAGCCTCCAACTATACCACTCTTCCAGAGGCTTCACCCTCTGTTTCCTTCTTCTAATCAGCTGACAAAAGTATGCTCCAGAGGCCTGCCCTGGCTTCTATGCCCCTATCTTTCCTTGCCAGGGGAAGGGTGGAGCAGTGGGTGGAACTGAGGAAGAGCTCTAAGACAGAGCTGAGACTCACCTGTTGGAGATCCCTGCTGGAGGCTGCCTAAGATCTTCTCACCCAAGAGATGAATCAGTCGGGTTACAACCTTGGGGTAAAGAAAGAAGGAAAATCCCAAACCATACCTTTAAACGGTGAAATGCTGGGAACTGAAAATGTTACAGCAATGTTCAAACAACACACTGGATCTGCTTTTTCAAAACTGTCAGTGACTGGAAATAAATATGGGCTCCAGATGACAAAAGCCTATTTCTGATTGCCACATGAGACAGTGTTAACTGTCAATGGGACAAATGTAGAGATAGGCCCCTAGACATGCCCATTGGGATTGTCTTGATTACACTAACTGATGCAGGAAGATCCATCTTGATTGCGGACAGGACCTGGGCGATGTAAGTGGAGAAAGAGAGATGAACACTATCGTGATGCATTCAGTGCTCTCTGTCCTTGATTATGGATATGACAAATGCCTCCTCTAGCTCCTGTCACTGTGATGTCCCTCCAATGAGGGACAGAAATATGGGACTGTGAGTCAAAATAAAACATTTTTACTTTGAGTTGCTTTTGATAGGATATTTTATCACAACAAAAGGAAGAAATTAAGTCACCAGGAAAAAGGAACTTTGACTCTGGGGGATGAGGTGGTTGCTCAGGGGTGACGGTGGAGAAATGGTAAACACAAAAGGTACAAAGGTTGTATACTCTGTGACCTTGAGCCTGCTCCAGGCTCTCACACTCACTCCAGGTAGCAAATGACCCAAGAAACCCATCCATGACCCCAAGCATGGCAAAGACAGCCTGACAAGGCCACCTGAGATTAGGGTCATCTCAGATACAGCACCTGCTTCTGTATATCATTCAGGTGGCAACATGGCCACGTCTAGCAATAAATTAGGGATGCTTATTTGTCCCAGGATCGTAGGATCAGAGACCATAGAAGATCTAAATGAAACTGTCCAAATTTTTAAATATAAAACAAAAAGCAGTCTGAGCAGAGAAGTCTGAAAGTAAGCCTGAAAGTACGGTGTTTCCAGGTGAGGCTATTGCTGATACATCCTACTATGATAGGGGATTCAAAACACAATACAAAGCAGAGAGAAGAATACAGGAAATTCCATTATCCTTTCACCCACCTCGGAAGTCTCATTTCATAACAATCCCTGAGGACTACTCATAGAATTCTATGATGAATATCTGAATGCTTCTTTAAAGGTTAAGAGTCAAAACAAGCAAACAAAAACACCTAAAATCAGCAAAGCATGATACTGTATATCTCTCATACCAACTGAAGTATGAGTATCTTAAGTTTGAAGTCTGTCTGGACTACAAGACAAGTTCAAGTCCAGTCTGGGAACTTAGCAACACTATGTCTCAAAATAAAATTTAAAAAGAGCTGGGGATGCAGCTCAGTGGTATAATGCTTACATAGTATATACAAAGCCCTGAGCTGTGTACATCCCCAGCACGATAGAGAGAGAGAGAGAGAGAGAGAGATAGATGGATGAGATTGTCATGTCAGGTAGTAGTGGCATACACCTTAAATCCCAGCACTCAGGAGGCAGAGACAGAGAGATCTCAAAGTTTGAGGCCAGGCTGGTCGACAGAGTGAGTTCAAGGATAGCCAGAGTTACACAGAGAAATCCTGTCTTGAAAAAAAACCCTTGAGGGGGCTGGAGAGATGGATCAGAGGTTAAGAACACTGGCTGTTCTTCCAGAGGTCCTGAGTTCAATTCCCAGCACACACATACATATATACATATATCATTGAAAAAAACTCAAAATAAAAATAAATAAAAAAGGAAGTAAGGAAATAAAACTGCCACTTTTAAAAATAAGCAAATTCAAAGTGAGACTGAGACCAGGTCTACTGTAGTTCTGGCTGCCCTGAAACTCACTATGTAGACCAAGCTTGCTTTGAAATCAGAGATCTCTCTGTGACCTTGGCTCTGACCCCCAAGTACTGGGATTAAAAGCAGACAACTATGTCCAGCCATTAAAGCTAATTTTTGTTTGTTTGTTTGTTTTCATTTTTTGAGACAGGGTTTCCCTGTTGTAACTCTGGCTGTCCTGGAACTTACTCTGTAGACCAGGTTGGTCTTGAACTCACAGAGATCCTCCTGTCTCTGCCTCCTGAGTGCTGGGATTAAAGGCATGGGAGGACAAGGAGGGGAAGGGAAAAGAGAAAGGGGGGAGGGGGAAGAGAAGGAGGGGGAGAAGAAAGAAAAGAAAAAAACAGTGGGAAGCAGTTTTAAAACTAAGGGCAGAATGCTGAGTGGGAGCACCACCATGGGGCTCCCTGAAGTTTTAGGCCAGAGGATAGGTTTTCCCCTTCTCTCCTGTGGTAATCTTGTCACTCACAAGTAGGGAAGACAACCAGATGTCAGCTGACCAACAACTCAGGGATGCAGCCTAAGTACCCCTCTCCTACCAACCCCCAGCTGCTGCCAAAGCTCTCAAGATGCTGTCCTAAGCCATAGCAATTACCTCCTATATAAAACCTTCCGTCTTAGAGGGAAGCTCCTTAAGACAGAAGATATTCTAAGGGTTGGAGGATAAATATTCTATTCTGCATGGAAACTCCTTAAGCTCAGGAAGTAACTACTTTAAGGCTTCAGGGCATTCCTGGAACTTACCACATATACTAGGCCTCTTCTTTCCCATGTATGTGTGTGTGTGTGTGTATGTGTGTGTGTGTGTGTGTGTGTGTGTGTGTATATATATATTTCAGCAAACTATACATATACATATATGTATATATACATATGTATATGAATATGAATAGTCTGCTGAAAGACACTCTCAGACCAGCAAGAGCTGCCTGAAAGAGGCTCAGATCATCTGATCTATCTGGGAAAGACACTGATAAGCTGCCTGCAAATTGTGCAGTGAGCTCTAGGTTTCCAGCTTTTGTGAGCGCCACCCATGCTGGGGGTGGGCTTTTGGTGATGCAGCTGTCTTTGGGTCATTTCTGCTCTTGTCAAGTAGCCCCTCATCATATTCCTCTAAGCAACCCCGATAAAACTCACTGGCTTATTAAGTTCCATTTTGGTGGTATCCTTACTTTGGTCTGTTATTTAGTATGCTATGGAACATATCTGATGTGAGTTTGGGTTTTGCTCATGTTGTCCCAGAAATAATGACACACAACAATAGGTAACAGAGCCCCTGTCTGAGGTTATGACCTCGTGTGTCACTTTTACAACCTTGCACCTGCCTGTTCTCTATTGTGTCTATGTGCACCTGACAGAGTGCAGCTAACACAGGGCTCTGCATCCTCACCTGTGGGTATCTGCGCTTGATGGATGTCAGAGCTCCTGCTGGCAGCTTGGCTAGTTCTGAGTCCCGGACGGCATGCACTGTGGTTGCTCTGGCCTGGTGGGTTAATGTCTCCACCTAAGGAAGAGAAAACAAAACCCTGGGGTCTCACAAACCAGCCAAGGTTCCAGGAGAGCCAGGATGACCAGGCAGTCAGGTGGATGGAAGCTGTCTTAAGAGTTTCTATTGCTGTGATGAAGTATCGTGACGAACAGCACCTTGGGGAGAAGAGGGATTATTTCATTCTATACTTCTAGGTAACAGTCCATCACTGAGGGGATTCAGAGCAAGAACACAAGCAGAGGAAGAGCCTGGAGGCGAGAGCTGAAACAGAGGCATGGAGGGATGCTGTTACCAGCTTGCTCCTTCCTCCTGGCTTGCTCAGTCTGCTTTCTAAAATCACCCACAGTGAGCTGGGCCCTCCCACACCAATTACCAATCAAGCAATGCCCCACAATCTGGTGGGGCAATTTTTTCAATTGAGGTTCCCTCTTCCAAAATGACTCTAGTTTGTGTCAAATTGACATAAAACTAGCCAGCACAGCAGCCTATAGAAGCTGTGTGGTCTGCAACCAAGAAAAGGAGCAAAATGACCTTACCAAGCCTCTACTCTGCATGAAGCTAGTGGGCTCTCACATGTGACGGCTGTCAAAACTACTGGAATGTTCTAGAAGTAGCAGGTACCCCTAGCAACCCCATAGTCCTCACACAGGTTGTCTCAGGGAACTCTGAACACTCCTTCAGACACAAACGCCTCTAGAGAAGCCGTGCCATCTACTAGGGGCCCACATCAGAGGTGTCCCTCAGAGCCTAAAAGAGTTCTGGAGAATAGAGGGACCTGTTTCAGCATCTGGCCGACTGTGAGAGCTTCCAAGCAGGAGTTCGTGACTGGACTCACAGGATGCACACAGCATGGCTACCCTAAGGCCAGAGAGTCTCAAACCCTGACATGGGAGACCCACTGTCAGGCAGTGCTCAGGGGAAGCAGGGGAGGAGCAACACTAGAATGGGGGTTGCACAGAATTGAAATGGCCACTAGCACATGCTTGCCAGCACCAGGAAGCTTCCTATGACTCTCTTATCAGATAACTAAAATCCCCAAAACTTCCTAAAAATACCGGTTTAAAAGTTCTTTAAAAGCAGAAAGTTGCTGGGCAGTGATGGTGTACACCTTTAATCCTGGAGGCAGAGGCAGGTCAATCTGAGTTTGAGGCCAGCCTCTGGTCTACAGAGCAAGTTCCAGGGCAGCCAGAGCTACATAGACAAGCCCTGTTTTGAAAAATAAGAAACAGACAAACAAACAAAAAGCAGAAAGTGGTCCTGGGTTGGATAGGAAAGTAGCTGAGCAAGCCATGAGGATTCTGCTTCAGTTCCTGCCCGACTTTCCTCAGTGATGAACTATTACCTGGAAGCATAAGCAAAATAATCCCTTTCCTCTACAAGTTCCTTTTGATCAGGGAAAAAAAACTGCTTTTACCACAACAATAGAAACCTAAGACACTGGAATACACAGTGAGACCTTGTCTTGTCTCCAAGAAGAAGCAGGGCAGTGGGCAAAGGATGTGGTGGGGCTACAAGAGTTAGCCAGGCCCTAGGATGTATAAGGCCAAGGCTGGACTTGACCAAACTTTAGTAAGGCTTGAGAATGTACAAGTAGGCCTGAACTTTGCCTGAACTTTCCCAAAAACCTTGGCATCCAGATAAGGAAAAATTCCAGTTATATTCACATATGAATAAGTTTCAGCTCAGCACTCCCTAGCTACAAAACAGTACACCTGGAATATACCAATCTATGTCACTGCACCCAACCAATCAGCTTAAAGGTTATGTGGTTGCTAAGAAAACAGTATATAAGCAAGTTTGAAAATCCCCTCGGGGTGGCCTCCTGCTCTCTGCGTGGGGACTCTATGGAGGTCCACCCTGACGCGTAGGAAGGACAATAAACCTCATGCTCTTGCAACGATTCGTGCCTCAGTGTCTTTCTCGGGGTCTCACCTGATGAAGAAGACCCAGAGTGGGCTCCTCGTAGTCTCTCTGTGGCTTCTCAGATGCAACAAATTAAAGAATATAGTCTTTTATATAGTCTTTGTTTGTTTATAAAGAACAGTTATTTTTTTTAAAATACTGTGCTTGGGGTAGAGAGATTGCTCCTTGGGTAAAAGCACTGGCAGCAGCATGGGTTCCAGGAAAGCTAAAGATACACAGTGACCTGTCTTTAAAAAAACCAAGCAAGGGGCTGGAGAGATGGCTCAGTGGTTAAGAGCGCTGGCTGCTCTTCCAGAGGACCCAGGCTCAATTCCCAGCATCCACATGGCAGCTCACAACTGTCTGTAACTCCAGCTCCAGGAGATCTGACACTCTCACACCAATGCACATAAGATAAAAAATTACTAAAAAAAGAGCACCGACTGCTCTTCCGAAGGACTTGGATTCAAATCCCAGCACCCACAAAATGGCTCACAACTATCTATTATAACTTCAGTTCCAGGGAATCTGATTCCCTTCTCTTTTTTTTTACTTTAGCCCAGACTGGTCTAGAACTCACATAGATGCACCTGCCTCAGCCTTATGAGTGCAGAGATTAAAGGCATGTGCCACTACTGTAACCTCTGATGCCCTCTTCTGGCCTCTCTGGGCACCAGGCACCGCGTGCACGCGCTAATTTATAGGCTTAATACTTTAAAAGCTTATAATCCAAACTCAGTCAAAAGGATCACCCTAATTACAAGGCAGCTCAAATCTCATGTTGAGTTCTAAACCTGCCTGGGCTAGAAAAACAAAAACAGCAGAAGTCCGAAGTGTAGTTTGGATGTTACTGTCCTATGCAGCTCTACAAGCCCAACACTGGTGCTGGTCATTAACAGCTGATGGCAGAGGCAGCAATGGGAAGCTAGAGTAAGCTGCTACTTAGCCTCAGACAAGTCCTTTTGGATACTATCCACCAGGGCTTCAGCATTGGCTGGGTGCAATGAGCAGCCAGATTCTAGGGACCAGAATCTTGGACCTCCCAGAAAACTAGGATAGGGCCCCAGACAAAAGGCAGGACCAGGAGGGAGGGTGGGTGGTGTTTATCCTACTGCAGGTCACTCAGGCTTCCTGCACTCCAGGTAACCATACAGGCAGGTTCCAGAGTGTCATGGAAAGCAAAGAGGGTAACTGGCACCTACCACACCAACAAGATCTCCGCGGCCATATTCCCCTGCCAGACGTTTTTTCCCATCATCCTTCCGGATCACAGAACGCAGCCGGCCACTGAGGACAATGTATGTGCAATCAGACTTGTCCCCTTGCCTGCAAAGACACAAAAGTGCTCAGCTCACCAGCCTGAGCTGCTTGCAGAACTAGCTTCACAACAGCCAACCACGATGCAACAAATTAAAAATAATACAGACTTCTTGGTAAATTTTTGGTTTGTAAAGCACAGTTACTTTACCGGGTGTGGTGGCACATGCCTTTAATCCCTGCACTCAGGAGACACAGGCAGATGAATATCCATGTTTTATAGGCCAGCCTGGCCATATAGTGAATTCTTAGCCAGCCAAGGCTGCATAGTGAGACCCTGCCTCAAACATGAGACCCTGCCTCAAACAAATGAACAAATAAGTGCTTTTTAAAGTACAACTACTTTTCACTTTAAAATATTTGTGCTAACACATATGGGTTTGCTGCTACTTTAAATAGGTACTTTAACTTTTTCTTAGTTGAAATTTTTTAAGGATTTATTTTTATTTTATGTGCATTGGTGTTTTACCTACATGTATATCTATCTGTGTGAGGGTGTCAGATCTCCTGGAACTGGAGTTACAGACAGTTGTGAGTTGCCAGTTTGAATTGAACCCAGGTCCTCTGGAAGAGCAGCCAGTGCTCCCAACCACTGAGCCATCTCTCCAGCACCTCTTAGCTTAAATTTTAAGCACCTTAAGAATTGGTAGCTATAATCCAGGTCTGTTTGTGACCTGAGCAGAGGCGAAGCCAGCAAAATCAGCCCAGATAGGATCAGAGGAAAAACACCTGAGAGCAGTCAGCACAGCAGCACCTTATAAGCTTCATCAAATGGCTCTCGGGTCTTTGACACCATGGTGTGGGCTTATGTGTACGCACACAGAAAGACATCTGTTAAAAATGTGTTTGTAAATCGGGCGGGTGGTGGCATACGCCTTTAATCCCAGCATTCAGGAGGCAGAGGCAGGCAGATCTCTGTGGATTTGAGGCCAACCTGGTCTATGAGGGAGTTTCAGACACCCAGAGTTACAACAGAGAAGCCCTGTCTCAAAAAAAAAAAACAACAAAAAGTTCCAGACAGCAATAACAACAGAAGCCTTGTCTCAAAACAAAAACAACGTGTCTGTGTATACGCACAGAACCCAGAGAATGTTTCCACGGGCGGATAAGGATAAGGAAACTTACCTCTTCACTATACAACCTGCACAGGAGCGGAGCTTTGTCTATTAGCAGTATCACTGTACGGTCATATCATACATATTGGCCATACATATAGCTCACAGCCAGCAATGGAGACACCTGCAGGCCCATGTACCTACCACACCCTTGGGTTCCTCTACATATTGTCTACCTGTGGGTTTCATTGTACACTCTACATCTGTGAGCCTCACCTGTATATGGCACGCCCAGCCTCTACTTCCATCCAGTCTAGAGCAAAATCAATCTGCCGTACAAAGGATGACATCCTCTTCACAACTGTGTGCGCCACGCCCAGGACGACATCTGGCCGTTTCCTCATGATCCTGTCATGCAATCTCATATCACTTCAATTCCCATCAGGTCTCCTCTTACCTCCCCATCTTAAGGCCAATCTCACTAGATTCATTCCTCACACAGAGCCATTGCATTTGAGAGCAGGCAGAACCTTCAGCCTACCTACCACACAAGGGCTCTTGATTCTTACTTTGAAGGAAGAAAACACTAAGGGCTGAGACAGGATGGTGCCTAGGCAGCCATCTGCTCTTAGCTGCACTGGAACAATGGATTTGGGAGAATAGGAGAAGACCACCCACAGGACTGTTGACTCCATGAAGGTCCCTTGAGCACAGGCCATACATATGCTTCAGGTTTCGGCAGCAGGGTTACACCCACCACATACTCAGACCCATGAGTATAGACAGAAGCATGTACAAAGAGTTATGCCAATCTTAACAAAGTTGTCTCAAGGGCTTTGGAACCAAGAGGGCATGGAGTCTACCCTGGGTAGGTACAGGGTGCCTAGGGTTCTGACCCATCTCTCTGGTGACTGTGTATGGACAGGTTGTGGAGGGCAGGGCAACAGCAGGGATATTGTGGTAGCTCCATGGCTGGGGTCAGCTCATGGGCTATTTATATGCACTGGGCAGGAAAGAATCAAGAATGAAGGACTCCAGACCTTGGCCAAGTAATGGGAGATGGAGATGCCACTCTACAACAAACAGGAAAATGGAGCATTGCCCCGTGCATTAGATAATGGAACCCTTTCACCATCCCAAAGCAGTAAGACAGACACTAGATAGTGATAGCTCCAGAGAAGCCAACTGCATACAACTGACTGTATCCCCAAGAGTGACTGAGAGTCCCCAGGGCATTTGCTGGATGGTGTCTGCAGAGTGAGAAATACCTGTATCAGGAGTCCTTATGCACACATAATCACATACATGCAGACAAGGACATTAAAAGACATGCACACAGAGAGAAAAAAGACACGCAGAAATACACATGGACAAGGACAGATAACACCTGCACAAAACACAAAGAAAAACACAAACAAGGTCACATAAATACAAACACATTAACAGAAACATCACAGAACAGAAACAGACATATATAAACAAGGATATCCATATATGCACACACACACAAATGTGGACATAGACAAGGATATGCAAACACACAAATATAAATATACACAAAGGCTCACAGAGAAACATGAACAAGGACATACAGACATAGCGAGGAACACAGACATGCATATACAGTCAGTAACAAACGAATATGTGGACAAGGACATGTAGTGACACACGCACAGACTTGTAGGACAGACACAAATGCGTGGACAAGGAAGGGTCAGGGTATGTCAAGCCCAAGGGAGCAGAGAAGAAGAAAGCAAGGCCACGGGGTCCTGAGAGCCTCACACATGAGGCAGCTCCTGTTCATGCTTCCCGACTGTCCTTGAGCTTTCCCTGATACAGGTGGACAGGGGCAGAGATTGGAAACAGCAGACCGAGAGCATGTTCTCTATCTCTGAGAGGATCCATGCATCTCAAGAGGAGGGCAAACTCAACCTCATCCTTGGGTCCCTGGCTAGTAGAGGGACCTCGGCACAGTTCTACCTGTCTGGGTATGTCTCTCATCTGTAAATTAGGTCCTCACCCCAGCATATTGAAAATATCAGAGGACAGAGCATCAGGGTACCAGGCCAAGGCATTCAGTCCTAGGAGAGGGAGGCTACGTCGGGAGGCCTTCCCTGGAAGGGAAGGGCCCTACTACTGCTTTGGAAGCACCTTGGTTGAAACACGGTTTTTAAGCTGCTGTGCTTCCACTTCCTTCTGGCTCCTGACCTCCCATCTCTGAGCGTCTACCCAGCTTTGAGGCAGGTGCGCTCCAAGGACAGAGTAGGCATCAAGCATGGCTGGGGAAGAGGCCTCCCAGCAATGTGAATGCAAGGATGGATGCTAGCTAGCACAGATGAATGTGAGGGAGGCAGCTCAACTAACCTCAGAAACTGTGGGCCCTGATGGACCAAACCCCGCATAGAACAAATTAAGATAGCTTTTAATCTTGTGCTCTGGGGCTCACAGGGACAAGCAGGAAGGCCAGCAGAGGATGCAGCCTGTGGTCTCTTGGACCAGCTGAGACCATCGCTGGGGCTGAAGAACAGTTGGTGGATTGTAACAATGTGGCAGAAGTTTATTTTTAGTTATATATAAAATGATTTTATGCACTGTTGGGTGAGGGGCTGTCTAAGGTGTTTTGTATTGTTTGTAGGAGCTGGATTTCTGTGGAGGATGTTTAATTGCTAATAATCTACATGTGCTATCAGTAGAATACCTGAGGAGTTTTGAAAGAATAAAAACACCTGAGCTCAGACACTCAGGATTCCACTGTCAGTATAGCACTTGCTGAGACAGTGGTTCCCTCTGCAGAGGTCTGGAAGGGTTTGCAATTATGAAATATGCCTCCGTGTCTTCCTTGGTGAGATACCACAACAGCCTAACAACTATGTAACAACCCATACTGACTTAAGGAAGGAGGCTCAACAAGACACTCTATCTCTTGTCAGGATGCCCACCATCCTGCCTTTCCACCCAGACTTTGTCTACTGAACAGGCTGATGGGCAAGGAGCCAGACCTTAACTCCAGCTCTATCCCCCAAGATGTGTAGCCATAGAATGTAAGGACAAAAGTGACACGACTGGGCCAGAGCTATATACCAACAGAGAAAGCAGCACAAGTCAGGTGTCACAAGCCAGGGGAGGCTCTCTGAATGAATGGCTGAGCCCATGGATGGGTCCAGTGTATCCAACCACCTAGCTAAAGAGCCAGGTGAGGCCAGCAGTAGGCCGAACCTCGAGAGCCCTCAGGGGCAGAAGACCAAGGAGACAGGTGAACAGGACAGAGAGGTACACAGAAAATGTCTCCAGTATTCAGAGTGGTTCAGAGAATGGAGCACTGTGACTTACTCATAGAAGTTGGCCTTGGAGATGGACAAAAAGCTGCAGTCTCTGTTGGCTCTGATGGTGAACATTAGGGGCTCTCCGGTGAGCACTGCCAGCTGTCCCACCATTTCCCCAGGATGTGTGAGGAACAGGCAGGTATCCTCCAAACTGTCAATCTTTCGCTGGTATACGTGCAACAGCCCCGAGACCACAAACAAGATATTGACATCCTGATAAAAATAGGAAGCTGGCTTCAGGAAGATATATGTGATCGTGGCCCAGTAAGCCCCATGGGCCCAGAATTCAGGGAGGTTTACTGAGCCACAGAATCACATATGGTACAAGCTGCTGTTTCTCTGCCTATTGCTAAGCTATATGTAACTTAGCCTGGGGCACATGTTTCCACTGAGAAGGTTATAGCAGTCCTATGACTTTATTACTTAGTTGAATGGTACCTATAGTTTTTTTTTAATTTACCAATTACAGAAAGTCTACTTTTTCAAATCTCATATACATGTGTTTTCCCTCCTCATACTCCCATTTACTGCTCTACATAAATGCCAGCCCATTTTCCTACAGAAGTGAAGGTGCAGCCATCTTTTGAAGCCTGTCTATAGAGTTATAACTCTGTTACTCTTTAGAGCAGCATATTCATATTTAACATATGTAGATATAAATCATATATCTCGATCAAAATAGATCACATATTTTGATCTGACACACACAAAAACATTCAGGGCCAAATCCCAACTTCTTTATATCTATTAAGGGACTCTTTGCAAATCTTCTCACCTTAACCCCTTAGATTCCAGACAAGGAACCAGGGTAGCAGGGACAACCATGGCGAGGCCTAGCACCTAGGCCCCAAGCTCCCAGAGATAGGTAGTCTCTAACACAGTGATGCCCAGAGGTACAGCAGTTCTGGCATTGGGACAACTTCCAACCACTGTGCCCTCACCCACGCTCTACTGGCCCTGCAGGGCTAGGCAGTTCCTATGACCAATCCTTTAGGGTCAAGGCCTTTGCTCACCTGATCTCCCTGTTTTGACACTACGGTGCCTGCAGGAACATGAAGAAATGTCACCCGGCCCTCCAACAGAGATAGGTCCTAAAACACAGAAGAGATCTCAAGAAGGAACATGAAGAGGTACTTAAGTGAAGGCACAAAAGATGGGCCTGAGAGAGCAGGACAGAGGCGACACGGATATGGCTGTGTCGAGTGCTTCTCCAAGGACTGTCCACTAACACGGACAAGGCAGCATTCTGCACAGAAGGTCAGGAGAATGTAGCAGAAAATGCAGACATGCAGACCAACAGTCTTGTGAACTTACACAGGACAGAGACATAAGAAAAGCAGTTCATGAAAGCACATGTCTAATTCCAGTGCTTGGGAGACAAAGGCAGGAGGATCTCTGAGTTAGAGGCCAGCCTGGTCTACAGAGCAAGTTCCAGGAATAAGTGTTTTGTATGCATATATGTAAGTGTGCATGTGTTAGGAGAGGGTGTCAGAAACCCCAGACCTGGAGCTTCAGGATTGTGAGCCAGCATGTGGGTGGTGGAAATTGAATCCCAGTCCTCTATAAAAGAAGCAAATACTCTTAGTTCCCAAGCCATCTCTCTAGTCCTTCCACTTTATTTTTTGAAACTGAGTCTCACTAAATATGGAGATCCCTGTTTCAGCTAGGCATGCTACTCCAGATCCAGAATTTGCCTGTCTCTGTTCCTGCCCCCACACTGAGCTAGGACTGGGATAATACTCGCCCTGTGAGTGCTGGGGATCCAAACTCAGGTTCTCGTGCTTAGATACCCACTGATTCATCTTCCCAGCTCCAAAGTGGAAACATCTCAATAGCAGATTTCTCTAAGCAGTAGAAGTTATAGAACCACATAAAATAACCAAACTTTATTTTTGTTCTGTTTTGTTTTTTGTTTTTTCAAGACATGGATTCTCCGTGTATCCCTGGCTGTCCTGGAACTTGCTCTGTAGACCAAACTGGCCTCAAACTCAGAGCTCTACCTGCCTTTGCCTCCCAAGTGCTGGGATTAAAGGTGTGAGACAGCATCACCCAGCCAAACTTAAATTTTTGGTTCATAGCTTTAACATCAGATTGGAAACTGCATCACTCAAACATGAGTTCTTGAGTTTAAATCCCCAACACTGTGTAAAAAACATAAATAAAATCTAAACATGGTCACATGTATCTATAACCCTAGTATATGGATTAGGAAGGAAGGAAGGAAGGAAGGAAGGAAGGAAGGAAGGAAGTCAGCCACACAGCCTCCTAGGGTCTGGCCTCTATTCTCTCCAGAGAAACAACTGTGTTCTGCTACTCTCAGTGACTCCTACACTTTCTGTTTTCTATCTTAAAATCTCTTGTATATGCGTATGTGTGTACATGGAGGCCAGAAGTTGACACAGAATGTCTTCCCTTCTCTCTACCTTGTCTCTTTTTAAAGATCTATCTATTATCTATCTATCTATTATCTATCTATTATCTATCTATCTATTATCTATCTATCTACTATCTATCTATCTATCTCTGTGTATGTGAGAGAGAGGGAGAGAGACTATAAATAGATAAATGAGTACTTTTTAAAAGTTACCATCAGAGAGCTCAGAAACCTTAGAGTAACAGGCAGAGCTGGAGGAGGTGTCAAGGCATCAAGGATCACCAGAGAGGTGCCTGGGTTTGCTCTCAGTCCTCCCTTTACCTTTAAACTTTGACCTAAAGGTTGAGCCAACTAAAAAGCTATGCAGGGGCTGGGTGAAGGTTGTGCATGTATATCTGCAGTCCAGCCCTGGAAAGGCCAAAGAAGGACGATCACAAGTTCAAGGACAGCCTGGACTATATAACAAGCTGTGACAAGCTGTGGGTAGGATGACAAAAACCCCTTTCCAAACAGACGACCAGAGAGCGTGTGGTGAAGTGATCCTCCCTCCATCTCTCTAGAAGCCAGCCCTCTGCACGAACGCACAGGTGACAGGGACAGAGGACGGGCTGGGCTCCTAACAGAGGTACAGTACACCATAGGAAAGACTGGCCCCATGAGGAAAACTGTGCATGATCCCTGTCCTTCCTTGTCCTACTATACACAAAGACTAACTGGATCTGCAGTAAAGCCTGTAATGTCTTGATATTGGTACACTGTCATGCGTTGTTCAGCTCACTAAGAATCTAGTTCTGGAAGTGGAGTCCCCCTACCCCCACACCATTTCAGACCCAAGCATGTTTGTCTCAGAGTATGCAACAAGGCACTTTTACATCAAATAAAACATGAAAGACACTGATTTCACTAGTGACTAAAGAAAAACTAAAACAAAAACTTGCCTCCAGAACATTTGTTTAAAATTGAAAAATGTAGAGACTGAGGTGTGGCTCAGGAACATAGTTCTTGCCTAGCAAGCAGGAGAGTTTGGGTTCCAGCTCCAGTCTACACACACACGAGTGGAGGACACACAGAGAGAATCAGAGGACAGAGAAAGTTTGACACTCTCAACAGCTGGTAATGATATAAGCCTTGAGAACTCCCCAGTTTCTAAGGGATTAAACTAGAGATGTCCCATGGCCTAGCATCCATGCCCAGGCCCACATCAAGGGTGAACAAGATACACATGGTGACTGGAAATTACTGGGTCACTACCTCTCAAAGTAACCTTGTGCTGGAACTCACTGTGTCGACCAGCAATGTGAGTGTACTTGCAGAATCGACCATGGGCAGTGATGACCAGGACTAAAATTCCAACTACGTGCCATCGTGTGAGTGAATCAACATGCTGAACACACGGCAATCACTCTAAAGAACGTATTTGGCATAAATCGCTTAGCCTAGGATCAGAAGAAATCAACAGCCTGGCACAGAGAAGGACCTCTTTCGGGGAGAAAGGGACTGGACTGAGATGTGCATAGTGGGTTTGAGGCTGTTCACAGTTTGCATTGCATTCATGTGCTGGTGTAGTGGCTTGAGTGAGAATGACTCCCACAGGCTCGCATATTTAAATACTTGGTCCCCAGCTGCTGTGGGACTGTTTGGGAAGGATTAAGAGGTGTGGCCTTGTTGGATTGGTGTGTCACTAGAGGAGGGATCTGAAATTTCAAGAGACTCATAGCATTCCCAGTGTGTTGTTCTGCTTCCTGCCTGTGAATCAGAACGTGAGCTCTCAGCAGCTGCTCCAGCACTGTGCTTGCCTAACGGATGTCATGCTCCCGCCATGATGGTGATGGGCTGCTATCCCTCTGGAACTTTAAGTCCCAAATAAACCCTCCTTTCTATAAGTGATCTTTGTCAGTGTATTTATTCACAACAATAGAGAGTGGCTAACACAGCTATGCTGTGAGTCCTCATTAAAGTGAACTTAGGTGTTTTCCTAGCCTCTGTGTACAAGGTCTTCAATTTTTTTTTTTTAAAACATGTGACATAGGGCTAGGAATATGGCTAAGTCAGTAAAGCACTTGCCTTACAAGTACAAGGACCTAACTTTGACCCCCAGAACCCATGTTTAAAATGCCAGACACGCTGGATGGTGGCAGCACACGCCTTTAATCCCAACACTTGGGAGGCAGAGGCAAGTGGATCTCTGTGAGTTCAATGCCAGCCTGGTCTACAGAACGAGTTCCAGGACAGCCAGGACTATACAGAGAAACTCTGTTTCAAAATGAAAAGCAAAAGAAAAATAAGCCAGACATAGTGGAATGTGCTTGGAATCCCAGCACTGGTGAGGCAGTGACAAGGGGCCCTGGAGGTTCACTGGTCAGTCTAAACAGCAGGCTTCCAGTCAATGAAAGATCCTGTCTCAAAGGAGAAGGACATGTTCCTGAGGATGACACCCAAAATTATTCTCTTATCCTCCACACATATGTATACATACTACGGTGGTTTGAAGAAAAATGCCCCCCATAGGCTCACAGATTTGAATGCTTGGTCATTAGGGAGATGTACTACTTTACAAGTTTAGGACATGTGGCCCCTTTGAATTAGGTATGTCACTGGGGCAGGCTTTGGGGTTTCAAATGCTCAAGCTGGGCCCAGTGTCTCTCTCTACCTGCTGCCTTCCAATCCAGATGTAGACCTCTGAGCTACTTCTCCAGAACCATGCCTGCCTGCATGCCACCACACCTGCCATGATGATAATAGACTAAACTTCTGAATGTCAGCCAGTTCCAATTACATGCTTTCTTTTATAAGTGTTGCCATGGCCATGGTGTCTCTTTGCACCAATAGAACAGTGACTAAGACACACTTATATACACACGTTCACGCATTAAAAAAAAAGAGGGATAAGCTGGGCATGGTGGCACATGCCTATTCACCCCAGCACTCAGGAAGCTGAGGCAGGAAGTCATCCTGGACTATACAGCAAGACCTAGACTCAAAAACAACAACAGGGGCTGGAGAGATGGTTCAGCAATTAGGAGCACTGGCTGTTCTTCCAGGGTACCTGGGTTCAATTCCCAGCACCCACATGGCGGCTTACAACTGTCTGCAACTCTTGTTACTGGGGATCTGACACCCTCACAGAAACACACATGCAGGCAAAACACAAATTACATAAAATAAGAACAAAATGTTAAAAAAGAATTTAAACAACAACCCTAACCCACAGAAAAACAAAGAGAAAAACAACTAAAAGCACGTATGTGAGGGAGGCAGAAGTGGTTTCAAGTGTCCAGGTGATTCCAAGAGCCCACTGATGCACCGACTTTGGCCGAGGCTACAACTACAGACATGGATTCCCCGCTACAGCAGGTACTGTGGGGATCCGGAACTGCCACCACCCTCTCTCTGAGCCCAGACACTTACGTCTAGCTTCATCAGTGTAAGAAGGTCCTTCATGGCAGCTCTGAAGATAGCATCTTTCTTCCCACTGGCCCCAGGCTCATCCCTGGAATTTTCTGAGTAGTGGAAGACGGCAGAGGGGATCTCTGCAACAATCACGCTTTTTTTGGACTTGAAAAGAACAAAGATACAAGCCATCAGAAGAGATGTGATGCGTAAAGAACGTAAGTGCATGACCATGACCCGCTGCTGATGCTGGTGATGTCAGATACAGACCACACCCCAAAGTAAGTAAGGGGAGTGGGCAAGGCCCCGAGGGGATGATGAGGAGAGGCAGGGATATACCTTGCTGGCTACAGAGTTCCCAAGGTGTTCATCTGAATGTGGCAAAACCCGGGCACGGTTGTATGCCATCCCCAGGTCTGAGGTGGGCCCCTCACGGCTTTCTACAAATAGAAAGAAGACTCAGTTCACGACCCACCTGCTAGCCCATATGCACAGGCACAGAAAGGACTGTGTGAACATGTGTGAGTGCTGAGTGAACGTGTAACAGCACAAATGGTAGCTAAGACTCAAATCTCTAGACAGCAAGGATGCATTGCCGGCATTTTTGTTACAATATCATTTTGTATTGCTATGGCAGGACATCTGAAGGTGGTACTATAAAAAGCAGAGGTGTTCATTTAGCTCATAGTTTCAGAGGCTGGAAGTCCACGACTGTCTGGTGCCAAGCGGCCAGCTTCTAGTGAGGGTACTCTTGTTCTATCACAGTAAGTCAAAACAGCAGAAAGAGAAGCGGTTATATGCAGAAAGAACCAAACAGATGTGATGGCCTTGCTTTTCTAAAATGTCTTATTAGATTTTTATTTATTCACTCTGTGTGCACGTTATTTGTGTGTATAATTTTTAAAAAAAAATTTTTAATTTAAAAAGAAATACCCCTGGGACTGGGGAGATAGCTCAGTCAATAAAGCAAACCAGGTCAGTTCTTAGTATCCACATGGCCAGCTAACTCCAGTTTCAGGGGAACTAACACCCTCTTCTGGCCTCTGTCAACACTACACATGCATGCACACATGTACAAAATAATCATATACATAAAATAGAAATAAATAGGGGCTGGAGAAATGGCTCAGTAGTTCAGAGCACTTGTTGCTCTTTCAGAGAACATGGATTTGATTCCCAGCACCGACATGATATCTCACACCTGGCTGTAATTCCAGTTCTAGGGGACCCAACACCCCCTTCAGACCTTTTATAGTACCAGACACACATGCATTGCACATATATATACCTGCAAGCAAAACACTCAAATAAAATATAAAAAATTAAAAATAAATAAAAAATTTTAAAGACAAAAAAAAAAAACGTCAGTTGAGAGTAAGAAAGAGGAAGCCCCTGAGGGTCGTCCATTAGCCAGTCCGGCCTACTTGGCAAGCCCTGGGTCCTTGTGAGAAACCCTGGCTCACAAAGAGTGAGGGCTCCTGAGAAATGATACTTGTGATTGTCCTCTAGTCTCCCTAAGTGTACACACACACACACACACACACACACACAGGTGTATACAAAGGGTAGGAGGAAGAAAGAGAGAGACAGAAATGGAGAGAACGAGAATGTACAACTGCTATCAGACTTAAATCTGAAGCCAGACTGTAGCAACAAGGGTCACTGTGTTTTCTCTGATGAGGAGAACTGGCTTTCTGGGCAGTATGGGAGGCACTCAGATTCTTCAGGTGCCTACCTGAACACCAAGCTGCAGTGGTTATGTGTGGTCTTCTAATCATATGATCATTAAGGATCATAACCACTGCTTTAAACCAGTTCTAGGAGTCTGGAGAAATGGTTCAGTATTAGAAGCAAGTACTGTTCTGTTCTTGTAGAAGACTTGAGTTCAGTTCCTAGCACCCACACTAGGTGGCTCACAACCCTCTGTAACTCAAGGTCCAGCAAAATCTGATGCCTCCAACCTCCACCAACATCAGCGATCACATGCACATATCCACACATACAAATAATTTTTAAAAATAAAATGAAAATCTTTAAACCAGTTCTAAGCAATCACTGAAGCTGGCTTCAAACTATGCAGAAACTGTCAGTAACAGGGATGCTCAGTTTTAAAAGAAAAGCCATTGCAAAGTAGCTCAGACATGGAGGCCCATGGCCAGATATTTCACACCTGCAATGAGAGAAGGCACATTCTGTCCAGAGTAGTCAGCCCCAGGATACTGACAGAACCAGAGGGAAAGGTGCAAAGAGACCAGAGAGAAGCTTTTGATGATACTACGTAAGCCAGCCACGCAGGTGCCCCGCACCTGTAACCTAAACAGTCAGGAAGCAGAAGTGGGGGACTATAAATTCAAGTATGAGCTACATAGCAAAACTCTGCTGAAGGAGGGAGTGGGGAGACTAGGCCTTGATATAACCTTTCCCATGCCAAAGAAACATAGCTGTAAAAAGCAGCTCGGGGGACGGGTAAATGGGTAAAGTACTTGCTCTGCAAATATTAGATCTGAATTCAGATCCCTAGCACCAATCTAAAAGCCAGTGTGATAGCTCGTATGTTTAATCCCAGTGCTGGAAGGCAGAGACAGGCAGATTAGTGGACCCCGATGGGCTTTGGCTACAGAGTAAGACTCTACCAAAAAAACAAATAAATAAATAAAAAATAAAAGCTAGTATTTTAGGGGTAAAACACACACAGACTCAGAAGCAATACCTAATGAAGACAGCATTTTTTTTTAATTCAGAAGACTGTTTCATTAATGATATTAGGTAGACTATCATATAGAATAAGATATGCTAAATTTCAGTGGTTTACACTGTAAAAATGAATAACAGATGAATGAAAGACCTCAATATGGAAACTATCAAAAATGATCTAGGATATATGTATGTCAAGAATAAGCAAAGCATAAAACATAAAAAGCTAACTACAAGGTTCCCAATGTGTAGCCTGCCTGCCTGCCTGCCTTCTTTGCTTTCTTTACTTTCTCCCTCCCTCCCTTCCTACTCCTTTCCTTCCTGTCTGACTGCCTTCCTTTTTTTCTTTCAAGATAGGGTCTAACTAAACAGGCTGGCTTTGAGCTCACTATGTAGACCAGGCTGACCTTAATTCACAGAGATCCCCTGCTTTTGTCTCCTGAGGGTTGGGATTAAAGACATATGCCATTATACCCAGATGAAGATCGTTTTTGAGATAGATTCTTATTCTGTATTCCAGGCTAGTCTCAAACTCATGGCAATTCTCCTGCCTCAGCTTCCCAAGTACTGGATTACAAGCATGAGCCACTGAGCACAGAAAATGACTTGTTTTCAGTAGAGGAACATTGTCCTGATGACGAAAAGGCCCCTGAGCTAAGCTTTCTGACAGATGGAGACAGGAAAAAATATCTGCAACAATTAAGATTAAAGAGGCTGAGGCAAAAGGATTGTGCACTTGAGGTCAGCATGGGTTAAACAGCAAGACCTCATCTAAAACAAACAAACAAACAAAACACCAAAAAACAAAAACGGAGGTGAGATCTTCACTGGAACACATAAAGAATCAATACAAAGGTGGGTGTGCATGAGGCAGAGGCAAGCGGATCTCTGTGAGTTCAAGGCCAACCTGGCCTACAGAGTGAGTTCCAGGACAGCCAGAGCTACAACAAAGAAAGCCTGTCCGGAAAAACAAACAAACAAAACAATCAATTTTTAAAAAACCTAACCACCTTTCACTGGACCATGAAGCCATAAAGTTGCCAGTTATCCATAAATAACAAACACTGAAATCAGATGTGATGAAGGAGGGTGAAGCAAAGGAACATTGCATGCTGGCCAATGGCAATGAAGTATACCCATAAAGGGCACAATGTGGACTGCATGAGCCCCAACAAGCTACACAAAAGAAAGCTAGACAGAGAAGGTGGGGAGCAGTGAAGACAGGCACCTCTGGGCATCAGGCTGCAAATGAGAGGTGGCTAAGGGGACACAAGCATGCCGATTTGTGATGGGAACCTCAGCAGAGATGAGTCTGACACTGAAGATGGGGCCTTCCGTGGTGCCAGATGGGGGTGGGTTCAAGGCTCAACAGAAAGGCATCATGCACAAGGCTGACAGAAGGAAGCAGTGTGCAGAGTTCACCAGGACATACAAAGCAGCAAGACACCCACCCAGCAATGACTCAGCCCCAGGAGAGAGTGCCTCAGGGCCACAGTCTCTTGTCCAACCACAAATGGCACCAGGTTCAGGTGTTCACCTTCATGGTCAGGACAAGATGACACTGGGGGAGGGGATAACTTGGCTCATCTTCCAGATATACAGAACCTGTCATTAGAGCTAACTGTAGCAATAGGGGACCTTTACCTTGGGAGGCCGAAGGAGGGTTAGAGCCACTTCCCTGGAATTGTCTGAGCTCATCTTCGATGTCCCCATGGATGGAAGGCAGAGGTACGGAGCAGCTTCTTTTCAGCAGAGGCCCAGAGACTGTCAGGCGGATGCTCCCGTGTTCTGGGGGAGACATGAGCCACTCCAGTTCTGTGGTCTAGTGTCTGGCTCCAGTTACTAATGACAGCTCAAAGAACACAGTTTCCACAAATAGCACATAACCAAGGCCCTCCCAAGTACCCTGTGAACTTGCAGATAACGTACCCAAACAGGGCCTTCAGGCATTCTCACTGTTAGCCTCAGCTGTTCCTACTCTGTCCCCTCCAACCCTGCATCCCTTTGGCCATCCTTCTCCATGGGCCTCCTGAACGGACTACCCCCTGCTGCCACTCAAGTGGTTGAAGTTAAGCCTGAACCAGGGAACTTCCAGTTGCCCCCTTCCCATGGCCTTCTTCTGTAGAGATGACCATGAGCACACCTGAGACAAAACAGGGCTTGAACGTTCCATGGGAGTCTCTAAGGCTTTGAGGTTTGCCCACCACCCAGGATACTGTCTGCTACCGCAGGTTCTGCTTCCAAAGAGGTCTACAAGGCTCCTTAGCCCCTCTCTCTGTGAAGACACAACACTGGACAGCAGCCCTGAACCAAGTGCCTTCAAGAGGACAAGACTTGGGCTCCATCACTGAAGCGAACCAGAATTTCAGAGAGAAAAGCACTACTCAAGGAGAAGACTTGAATGGCATCTATTCTTAAGTACATTTCTAGGGAAAACCAGATCAACCAAGAGAGACGTGTTTCAGGGTCACTAAGGTCTAAAGCCTTGTCCTAGGCGGGATCAACTGGGCAGTTCCAGTCTACTTGACCCCAAAGGCTGTTTCACTTAATTTCATACACTTTTTTAGTTGTCTGGAATCCCTCACAGAACACGATCGACTTAAGATATTGAAGGTATATCTACTTTCAAAGTGGCTTTATGGTGATGATGCAACACATGCAATATACGTTGCTCAAGTATTCCTGGACAGTTTATTCCCCAGTCTATTTGCTCTTGCGAATAAAAAGCGGTATAGATCATAAGACAAAGCTGAGAACTTGCTCTCCTGAACAGCACTCCCATGGAGCAAGTCCTTCACTAGGAAGTCCCAGAGACAGAAGGCAAGATTCTTGGACACATGCAACATGGCCAAGGGCATGGGAGGCTGGAGCTAATGAGACCTGAGGACAGAAGAGGTAATCCTGGACCACGAAATCTGGGCATATATAAAGGGAACTGAGGGCAGGTGAGGAGACCTGGAGGAGACCTTCTGCTGGAAGTGGAGTGAGAAGGTCCTAGCTGGTGTCATACCTGAGTTGCAGGACTCCAGGGACCTTGGGGACCTCTCAAGGTGCTCCTCTGGGCCATATGTCATTTGCTTCTTGGCCCGTCCAGCTGCAACACTGGCTAATGACAAGAGAGGGATGGCTTGGCTATCCTGGGGGATGAGAGAAACATTAGAAATTCCCTGGGTTCTTTATAAGCATACTATCAGAAGAGTTCAAAGAAAACAAGAACCACTATAGAATCCAGGCAGCTCAGAGAGGATGAGCTTGCTAAGGCTCAGCGTGTTCTTCTCTCAGGTTCTGCCTCCAACTCTTCATAAAGCCAAAATAATAGCCCATGTAGTCAGAAACCTCAACTCTTCATTAATAGGAAAAATCATGTAACATAAAAGGACTTTCCCTAAAATACCAGCAACTGAGCACAACAAACTCTAAAACATTGCTAAAACTAATACAGACAGAATGCATGGGTACCAAGTACTTCTTACAACTCCTAGGAGTTCTTTGAGGCTTCACTTGTTAAGTTTCACAGTCACTTCCTCTGCCCTTGCTCAGGTTCAGGAACAGAGCAGGAAATGAAGTCATTGGCTCAGTTCTTACTGAGCCCTGCTAAGTGAGAACCAGTTTCATCATCCCATTTTACAGGCTATGACTGGCCAAGTTTTTACTAGGAGGTACAAAAGCAAAGACTCAAGGCCTTAGGACCCTTGGCAATGCCACACACATTCCAAGTCACAGCTTACAGCTTGGCTCAGTGTTAGTCAAAGGCAGGACACAGAGCCATGTACTATATAGAGGGAGAGGTGGAAAGAATGATGGCCCAGCCCACAGTCTCAGTACCTGGGCACCAGATTCTTCCAGAACTCCAGCCTTAGGAGCACAACAGGACTACTGGCAAGCAACAAAACGGGCTAAATTCTCTCCTGTTTGACAAGCCTACACACCCCAAGTCCTGACTTCCAGTAGAGTTGTTCAATGCACCAGTGTACATATATATACTTAAGCAAGAAAGTAAACTCAGCCCACTGCCACTTCTCAAAATCCACCCCCCACAACTAGGACCACTTGCAGGACAGCTGTGCTGGCTGGCACATTCAGGGGTACTCTAGTGAGAGCTACACCATCTGGACAGTGGACTACATAGGAGGCCTGTACTCACAGGGTTGAAGAGCTCCGTAGTCAGCCCCAAGTAGTTGTGCAGAGCCAGGAAAGTCACCCGCTGCAGCCGTACCATGATGATCTGCAAGAGACACTGAGGCATGAGAAGGCTAGGCTGGGTACCCACATGCCACATGGAATCCTGCTGAGCCCCACCACACAGGCCACAGACCACAGCTCACCTTTCTCAGGGCCTAACCACTGTGGAGCAGGCTGCTCATATGAACAACAACGTGGGACACACAGGAATTAAGTAGTGTTTTCAAATTTTCCATAGATCTAAAATTACTCTACAATAAAATACTTAGTAAGAAATTTAAAAATCTCTTTTGGTGGAATGGGAGGTCTGAAAGCATCTGTGGAGTTATTATTATTAATTTGAATGTGTGTGTGTGTGTGTGCGTGTGTGTGGTGTAACAAGAGAGAGATGTGTGTACATGCACATGGAGGGCAGAGGTGTCATTCCTTCGGAATCGGCCACTATGCTTTTTGGGACAGAATCTCTCGCTGGGACCTGGGACTCACTGATTAGGGAAGGCTGGATGGCCGACAGGCCTGAGGGTCCACTTGCCTCCACCCCACAGGACACAAGTGCTTAGCAAGGGAAGCTCTTTACTAAGTTACCTCCTCAGCCCATTTCTTCCTTCGTTTTGAGCATGTGTGTGGGTCTGTATATGCCGAAGGATGCACATGGCACTCAGAAAACACTTGCAGGAGCCAGTTCTTTCCTTCCACCATGTAGATTCTAGGGACTGAACTCAAGCAGTCAAGCTTGGCAGCAAGTCCCATTACTTGTTGAGCCATCTTGACAGCTCATTTTGTGTTTTATGGGGCAGAGTCTTGCTCTGGCTACCCTAGCAAATGCTATGTAGTCTAGGTGGCCTTGAACTCAGAACAATCCTCCTGCCTCAGCCTCCCAAGGATTGGGATTACAGCCACTGCTGCCACTGTGTCCAATGTATGACTATTCTTTTTTAAAAACTTCTTTCTAGCCAAGTCTAGTGGAGTATGCCTTTAATCATCAAGAGGCAGAGGCAGGCAAATCTCTGAGTCTGAGGTTAGCCTTGTCTACAGAGCGAGTTCCAGGACAGACAGAACTACACAGAGAAACCCTGTCTTTAAAAAACAAAAAACAAAAAACAAAAACTTTTCCCCAGGACAGCCAGAGTTACAACAGAGAAACCCTGTCTCAAAAAGTTTTTTTAAAAAAAACCTTTTTTCTATGAAAAAAAATTTTTCTCATATAATATATTTTGATCATGTCTTCCACACCCTTTTTCTGAGACATGGTCTTACTATGTAGCTGTGGTTGGCCTGGAACTTGCTATGTAAACCAGGCTGACCTCGAACTTACAAATATCCCCCTGCCTCTGCCTCCAGAATGGGCTTCAAGGCATGAGCCACCACGGCAGACCTCTATCACAAAATTTTTAAAGCAGCACTTCCTAGAATCCACATCCTCAGCAGTAAATACTGGCAGCAAAGCCAGTTCTACACTCTCTGGATTCATATACAATGCTGAATTCAGAACTGACAAATAAACCAGAAACAGCCCAAATGGGATCCATGCCAGTGCACAGCTCCAGTGCCTGAGATGGCCCACGGCAGATAGAAAAGCCAGCTAGAAAGAAACTCACCTGCACTACCCTCACCAGAGTTTCAGGGTATTTCTCAAAGACTCCTTGAAAAGCTGCTGCAGGAAGCCACAGGATGGTGGATGAAACAGCTGCACGGGCGGAAACTGTTTTGTAGGGTGCAGTGTGACCCTGTAACAACAACTTGGTTATTCCTACACAAGGGACCTAGAAAGCACCTGGGGAGTTTTCACAACACGGAGGCCTCTCCCCACCTGGACCCTACCCACAGAGCTGTGATCTTACCAGTACTTGTGATGTAAACTTGTCACAGCAATCAATAGCAAAGGTTTGGCTGATAGGAGCTGTATGACCTGCATGTTTACTGGATAATGCTCTTTGCTGAGACTCACAGGCCTGACTCTTCAATGTCCCACTTTGTCTATAGACGCTTGCCAAAAGGGTACAAAAGACCCAACCCACGAATGCTTTCTAAAAAGGTCACTGAGAGTGGAAATCATCATCATCAAAAAGCCACACAACAGCAGTCACTCACTCACTAGACCACCATGTATATTCCTGCATTCCCAACAAGAGCTGAGTCGCTTTCAGGATACAGCAACTATAAAGATGCTGTAACAGACATATATGTTTCTGTATTCATATTTCTTGCTAAATATGACCCCTCGGGGGCGGTTCTAGGTCACATGGTATCTGCATCCTTAACTTCATAAAAATCAAAACAAAACAAAGCAAAACTTCTACCAAACAAACAAACAAACAAAAACCCACACCAAGCCACAGTGCCTGTACCATTCTGCATTCCCACCAGCAATGAATGTGAGTTCCTGCCATTGCATGTCTTCATAGCACTTGCTAATGTCATAGTTACAAAGTTCAGCTGGTTTGTGGCCCATGGTTCCTTTAGAAATTCCTGCATAACTAAAACACCTTGTGGCAATGTTTAGGAAAGTTTGAAGAAGCCAAGTGTGGTGGCACACAGGACAGCCAGAGCTATCACACAGAGAAACCCTGTCTCAAAAAACAAAAACAAAAACAAAAAAGGAAAGGCGGAAGAACCTTATGGAGGCAGAGCCCCACCGGGGAATGTAATCACCAGGAATAGGTCTTGAGGTTTTACAGCCTAGTCCCGCTTCCTCGGCTTTCTGATTGTTGACGCAACGTGACCAGTTACCTCCCGGCTCATGTCATCAAGTCTTCCCTGCCATGATGGAACCAAACTGTACTCAAAATAAACTCTTCCTCCCTTAAATTGTTTCTTGTTAAAAACAGTGTCACAGCGATGAGAAAAGTATCTAATATACAGTATACAGCTTTTTTGGGGGGTGGGGGTGGGGGTGGGCGTTGTCCATGCTTCCATACAGAAGCCAAATAAACTTACTGATTCAGCAAGCTACACTTGGGTAGAATATTTACTTTGGTCTGTGATTGGTACCCTGAGTTAACTAGATGTCTGACCATGTATCCCAGGAAAAGTTCGTACAATACTACAATTTCTCTTTTACAGTTATGATTATACCTTGTGGGTTTTTGTAACTAAAATGCTAATATATATTAAATATTTAATATTTGTTTTGTTGTTTATGGGTTTTGTAGATGCCTTTCAAAATGTAAAAGGTATTTTTTAAAACAGGATGGTATAGGTTACTTGGCTGTTTGCTGTTTGGATCTGGGCTCAGAACTTATTTAAAATGTACCTAAAATGTAACTGGTTTTCTCTCTGGCTACTTGACTCTGCCCCTCTATTCCTGGCTACCAGATTTCTAACTTGTAACCTTTAAAACTTCAGTTAGTTCACAGGGTTAGGGAAGAAAGGAAAGAACAGGAAAAAATGAGAAACCTTTACAGGGCTTTTCTCTTGGCTGTCTGAATCTCCTATGTCTGGGCAACTGAACTAGCTCTGAACTAACTCCCACTCTGATCAGCTTCTTCCAGCACGGCAGTTACTGAGAAGATTTAAATTGTAACTTCTTTAAAGAACCCCAGTTAGTTCTTCCTTATTTCTGTCTGCTTCCCTATGCAAGAATTCTTAGCTCTGATTCTAAGCTTCCAATATCACTGTCAGCAACTGACTTCCACCACCCTCTTTTATGCCCTCCAACTGTTCCCAGAAGTCCAAGGGGCATACAACCAAACAGGGGAGGGGTTTTTCCCTGGCAAAGCTTCACTCTACAGGTTTTCTCTAGAAGGTTGGTTTTTTTACTTATTATATTATAGAATATCAAACTGGATAGGTTCACACCACAGCCCATGCCTGTGGGCAGTGGATTCTAATCCTTATATTTCCAAAGCCTAGGCTCTGATATCTTGCTTTGCCATCATACATCACTCAGGAGTTAATCTGAGATTTGGACTTAAAGTCTGAATATTAATCTAATTCTCATGGCCTTTGCTATACTGCTTATGGTTTATCCTGAGATTCATGGACAATATCCATATATCCTTTGTTCTCATTAAATACATAAGTTTAGCTCTGTTCTCTAAAAAGACATAAATGGTAGTAATCCCAAGGATTAAGACAAAAACCAGCTAGATATGGTGGACACAGCAATCTCAGGACTTGGGAAGCAGAGGCAACAGGATTCAGAGCAACACTGTCTCAAAAAACAGTCTGCAGACATACCTCTGTGGTAGAGCCCTTGCCTAGCATGTAAAGACGCTGGGTTTGATCCCTATCTTGAAAAGAGAAAAACTAAGAGTACATTAGAACACATCAGAATTTTAGAAGCTACAGAAAATAAGTGTCAGCCAAGAAGGAACTTGACACATACCTGTAATCCAAGCAGAGGGTGAGGCAAGAGGGCTACTGCACAACTGTCTAGGCTAAATGGTGAGCTCTAGACCAGTCAGGGCTACAGAGTGGAAAGCATCTCAAAACAGGAAAGGAGGCCGGGCATGGTGACATACGCCTGTGATCCTAGCACTCGGGAGGTGGAAGCAGGAGAATCTTGAGTTCCAGATCATCCATCCTTGAACACACCAAGTTTAAAGCCAGTCTGAGATAGATGAGATCTTCCAAAAACAGAAAGCCTACAGACACTGATGTTTAGGGCTCTCAACCCCTGAAAGAAAGATCCGGTTTACTGTCCTGTCTCCTGCATAGATTCCCCAGTTGACAACACAAGTTGACCATACACAAGTCTGAAGTCAACTTTTTAAATGTGAGTGTGCATGCACACACAGGTGTGAGCACAAGCACACACATGGTGCAGTGTGCATGTGGAGGTCAGAGAACAACACTTGGGAGTTGGCTCTGTCCTTGTACCATGTTGAGTCAGGATTTGTATTGTTTCTCTTCTGTGCAGCTTCCTCCAGGCTTCCAGCTTCTGGCCTGTTCTCCAGTCTCTGCCCCCACCTCAGGCTTACAGATTCACGCCACTATAGCCAGTTTCTTGTGTGGGTTCCCGGATCGACCTTGGGTTGTCAGGCTTGCACAGCTAAGGCTTTTACTCACTAAGCTATCTCCCTGGCTCTGGACAGCATTGTTGATGATGTTGTTTGTTTGGTGGTGGGTTTGTTGTTGTTTTAATGAAACAGGGTCTCACTATGTAGTCTTGGCTAGCTTAGAGCTTGCTGTGTAGACCAGGCTGGCCCCAAACTCACAAAGATCCATCTGCCTCTGCCTCTCAACTGCTGAGATTAAAGGTGTGTGACACCATACCTCTTGTACCCTGTGGCACTTTTTCATAATTAATCCATGTAATTACCAATTGAGTAATGGACTTTACTAGCAAACAGAACATCTTGTGCCATCCTGAGTCAACAACCCAGCAAAAACCCCTGACATGTAACCACTGATCTGATCTCAACTATAGGGCTGGTGCTAGTAACCCAGGGTCAAACCTTCTAATCATCTGTTTTGGAAATAGTGTTTTGGGCACTCTATCACTCATTAACTTACATTCTGTTGACAGACCACATCGTCTATAAAGTTGTAATATCTGTCACTGAGCCTCTGTGAGAAAAGGTTGGCTAGACTCTGCTCTTCATCACACATTAGCAGCTTCAATCTGAACTTGTATAAATGACATGCTATATGCTCTCTGTGTCTGGATAGTAGCTCTACAATAGGCTATAAGACACAACTGCAATCTCACACAAATGGACAGCAAGAGACAGGGAAGCCCTCAATCTGAAAGATAGACCAAAAATACACAGGAAAAAAAACAAAACAAAAAGCAAAACAAAACAAAAAAACAGGAAAGCTGGCAATATCTAAGGAAGCAACAGGAAACTTCATCTTACTTCATCCATGAAGAACAGGATAATATTTTTTTAAACAACATTCAGAGGACAACAATGAAGAAAGCTCTAAATGCTGAGTGTGGCGCCACACACCTGGAATTCTAATATTTAAGAGGCAGATGCAGGAGTACTGCCACACGTGTGAGGCTAGCCTTAGCTATATAGAAAGTCCAGGTTAACGCTAGACACTAACAAGACTGGGGGTGGGGCAGAAACAGGCAGATCCCTGAAGCTCACTGGCCAGCTAGCTGAACTAGCCAAAACAAATTGATAGGCTGAGAAACCTTGCCTCAAAAATTAAAGGTGGGAAGCAATTGAGGAAAGGCACCCAACATCTGTCTTTGGCTTCACTTCACATGTGCACACACCTTCATTAAAAGGTATATATATACCACACCACACCCATCAAAATTTTTTTAATTAAAAAAGAGGATCTGGAGAGATGACTCAGAGATTAAGAGCACTTGCTGTTCTTCCAGAGAACCTAAGTTCAGTCCCCAGCACCTACACGATGGCTTACAAGTGTCTGGACTCTGAAGTTCCAGGGAACTCAACACCCTATTCTGGCTTCAGTGGTCACCAAGCACACATATGGTACATATATATACATGAGGAAAATACTCATACCTGTAAATCTTTTAAAATATCTAAAAATAAATAAATTTGAAATTAATGATTAAAAATCAATGGAGGGGGATAAAGAAATGGCACAGTGTTAAAAGGACTTACTGTTCGTGCCAAAGACCTGGGTTCAGATCCCAGAACCTACACAACTGCCTATAACTCCAGGGCATACAATACCCTCTCTGACCTCTGTGGGCTCCTGAACGTGTGGTATACAAACTTACTCCCAGGCACCCACATATGTACATACAATAAAAATAAATAATTCAGTGGAAGATTTAGAAAACAAGGCGAACTCTGACACACATATACAAAACATTAAGTTGAAAAAAATCTAGTAGTAAATATAAGATAGTCTACATTTGTACGGTTCCACAAATATGCATCTCCTGCACCTTCCTCAGGAATCTAATAGAGAGTTTGCGTCACCAAAACAAGAAAGTGGACCAGGCAGAGGAAACAAGAGACTCTTATAGCAGAGTACGGGAAATCCCAGGTAACATGAGATGCCAGGATGGGAGAGATGGGAGGTGTTCCCAGAGAAAAGTGCTACTCATGGATGACAAGCCAGGACAAACCTCTATAATGAGTATACAGATAAAACCTAAACAGACAAAAAAAAAAAATGAAGAAACTGTTAATTGCAAAAAAACACAAAAGCTGACAAGAAAACAATTTCCCTGGGACACTGGCTCAGCAGTGAAGGACATGCATGAAGTCTTAGTTGTATCCCCATGGGTGGAAACAAGGGGTTTGCGGGGAGCAGTGAGCAGGAGATGGGCAGTCGAGAGGGGCTCATCTCCATTCTCTAGACAAGAAGCCAGGGCATCTAAGATAGAACATGTATAAAACAAATAAAGCAGATGCTCTGAAAGAACCTGAGCATTGAAAGGTCTGGGGGAGAAGAGACAACTACTGTTTATGAAACATCAAGTACATCCTAAAGTATCTGTACACATCAATTTGTAAAGTTTAAATTTGCTTCCAGGTGTGGTGGCTTTACTCCAAGCACTCCAGAGATGGAGCAGATCTCTGTGAGTTAGAGGCCAGTCTGATTTACATGGTGAGTTGCAGGACAGCCAGGGATATGTAGAGACCATCTCAAATAAAACAAACAAACAACAATAACAACAAAAAAATTGAATTGTAAAATGTACTAAATACAAATGTTTGGTGAGATTAAAAAATGACTAGTGAATAATAATATAGTCGTCATTTCCTCTCAAATGTCACCCCTTTATGTCTCCTCTAGAGAAGGGGCTATCCTGATACTGACACCGTGGGCTGGCCAATTCAGGAAAGACCCCAGCCCTGGCTACAGCTCATGACCTACTTCCTGCCACATTCATCACACACTGGAATAAATGAAGTCCAGTTTAAAAACCACAATGAGAGCAGAATCAAAAACAAGTAACAAGAAAGGTCCACGCCCCTGTTTACATCCAATTATTCGCTTTAAAGAAAAACAAACTAGGATGTGAGGGCAATCTGGCTGTGACATCTGCCAGCCCACTGATCACTAGGCTAATCTGGCTGGCTAGCTGGGTGTCCCCTTCCTCCCTCACTGCTCCTTGTTTGTCCCTCCCAGAAGAGGAGGACTAGTCTTCCGTCAAGGTGTATGAGTAGCAGCGCTCCTCTGCTAGAACCTCCAAACAAGCTCTCAAGAAAAACAAACTAGTTGCAGGACGGAGAAAGAATGCAGGTATCAAGCGGCTAACTGCTCTACCCCACATAGACCCAAATCCTTTCAGGTTTCTCCTACCCTTCCAAGGCCCACTAGGCCTTTTACACCTCCTGGAGCACCCTCAGAGCCAGCTACAGCCTATGGATATACAACAAGGAACGCCACCCTCAGAGCACCACTAAAGATAATGCTCCAGACTGGATATCTGCTCTTGTCCAACCCCACCCACCCATGTCAGCAGCCTCCTCAAAGCTGAGGATCAGTCTTTCAAAGGCAATTCAGCCATGCTCAAAGATAGGTGTCTTTTTCCCTTAGGCAAACAGCCTCCCCAACTCAGGTCAAGTGGGGCACAGCAAGACACAGAGGTCCCATCTATGCCTCTAGGCAGCCAAACAGGACAGGCAGCAGTGTAGACACACAAGACAGCCCAGCATATTTGCAAGGAGCTTGTTGCTTCAATGATATGCATGCAACTAAGGGCTGGATCAGTGGGTCCCACCAAGGTTCTTTATGCGATTCTATACAAAACCTTGGCTTTCTGGTGCACTCTGTCTGAATATACCCAAACAAATTCTATTTAACTGCTCTGAAGACGCAGAAACACAGTCTCGAAGAATAGAGGTGTGATGGTTAATCTTCATTGTTAACTTGAATTATCATAGAAACGCACTCCAGGGTGTGTCTGTCTGTAAGGATGTTTCTAGAAAGGCTTTGACTTAGTGGGAAAACCCACCTTGAAGGTGGGCAGCACTATCCCATGGGCTAAGAACCAGACTGATAAAAAGGAGGAAGTGAGCAGGCTGCTGGCACTCTTCCTTTTGCTTCTCCACTGTGGTCACCTTGTACGCCTGCTGTCATGCCTTCTCCACCATGACGGACTACACCTTTAAACTGTGAGCTGAAGTAAACCCTTCCTTCCTTAAGTTACTTTTGTCACAGCAACAAGAAAAGTAATTAGCCGGGCATGGTGGCACACACCTTTAGTCCCAGTTGGTGAAAGATATACAGGCTGATATGATCATTCTGTTCACTTCTGCATGTGAACAAATACAATTATAATAGGAAAACTGGTAAGACTGTGTGTTTGGCTTAGTCATTAGATGTGAGAAATTGGTTTTAAGCTCACACTTAATCATTAGATGTGAAAAAAATTGTTTTTAGACGTGCTTGGGCTTTGAAGAAATCCACGATTGATCAATACTTGCTTTCTATGATGGATGGAGCTGTTTTGAGGGGCTTGAGGCCCCCATGTAAAACCTGGTCACAAGACATTCCTGGCAAACCTGGACATCTTGCGCTATTGGTCACTGGGAACAGAGCTTGACAGAGGGACTATGGCTTTGTGTGGGTTTCACCATTCCTTGAAGCAGCACCTCGGCCAAGGCGTTGGTGTGTGGAACTCTGCCCTGCCCTAAATTGAATTCTGTGTAACTAGCAATAAATATGCTTTTAAAACGGCAGTGCGTGGTCAGTCTCACATGAGAAGGCTGTGCCTCCCTGTTCGGCTGTTCTGAGGCGGCTCTCGTCATCTGATCGCCTCCGTGATACTTAACACAGACACACAGTAAAGAATAAGAGTGAAAAATGTCTGGCACAATAGCACAAACTTGTAACCCCAGTATTCTGGAGGCCAAGCTAGGAGGATCAAGAGTGAGAGGCAAGTCTGGGCTGTGCACAGTAAGATCCTAGACCCAAAGGAGAAAAAAAGACAAAGAAAACATAGAAAGCACTACCAAAGCCTTACTGAGTACATTCCATCTTAAACACAATGTCAGAGTTGTTCCCACATACACCTCCTAAACTACAGAGTGAGAGCTGTTCTCTTCCTAGACAACCCCTCGCGCCTGTGTCATTTCAGAGAAGCCTTTTACAGTAAGGGACTCACTCGCTGTCTGGTAAGACAGGGAGGACAGACCTTGAGGGCTAACCAGAGATGCTTGAGCACCTATAGCAGGAAGGGAGAGGGGAGTACTCACAGTGATAGCATCCAGAATGCTGAGGAGGCTGTGGACACTGTCCCCTGGCAGAACCTCTTTGACCACCACTTCAGTGCCATCCTGCGCTTAGAGACCAGAACAATGGGTGTCAGTACAAGGACTATCAGTACAGGGCAGAGAAGCCCAGCCAGCACCCAGGACAGTTGGCACACAGGATTTCATCTCTGAGTTGCTGTCAACAAATGGGCATCTCAGAGAGGAGCCAAAAGGGACTTGCTGCAGTCAGCAGGATTAAGAGCTAGCATAAGCAAGGCTGGAGAGATGGCTCAATAGTAAAGAGTACTTGCTGCTCTTCTAGAGGATCCAAGTTTTGTTCCCAACATCCGTAACAGGGGCTCACAATCAATACTATCAATAAAAATTTATATATACACATTTGGTGTTTTGAATCAGAGACTCATGTGTGCATGAGTGAAAGATAATGTGTCAGGTGCGTTGGTTCAGGCCTGTAAACCCAGAACTCAAGAGGCTGAGAAAAGAGGATTGCCATGAGTTCAAGGACAGCCTGAGCTACGTAATGAGCTCCAGGTTGCTCTGGACTACCGAATGAACTGCGTATGTGTGTCATGTTCCCAAAATAAAAATTGAGGTGTATTCACCAACAGAACTAAGGTTTAAAATTCTACACCACTTTTTTGATGGAGAGCTTTTCAGGGATGAGGGATGGCTAAGCGAGAACACAGTAGCCTCATTCCCTGCCCCACCTTGGCCCCTGACTCACAGTATCTTGGATGCAGACCTCCAGCCGTCCATCCTGAACCACACAGATGCTGGTGTCAGGCTCCCCAGGCTGGAATACAGGCTCCCCCTCTTGCAGCTGCACAAAGACCATGTGTTTGCAAAGCTCCAGGAACAGCGGCTTCTCAAAGTGCCCCAGGACTCTGCAACAAACAGAATATACTACAGATCATGTTCTCAAGAAAGGCAGAGAAAGGGACAGTGGCCACCGTCCCACCAGCAGCAGGGTCGGGACAGGGGCCACCGTCCCCACCAGCAGCAGGGTCAGAACTGGCCTAGGCCTCTACAAGGCTGACTCAGTTTGGCATCATATTGATTAGAGTTTAAACTTCTGAGATGAACAACCAGCTCAAAAAACTTCTTAAACTGTGACCATTAACACAAGCCAGACACAAAACAGAAGGCAATATAGTAGCCCCACCCCTCAGAATGATACACTAGCAGCAGAAAGAGGAAAGTTGGCCAGTGAGGTGGCTCAGCATGTAAAGCATCTACAACAGAAGCCTAACAGCCTGAAGCTCGATCCTCAGAGCCCACATATCTCAGTCGCTGTGAAGGGACATCATGACTGAGGCAACTTCTATAAAAGAATTAACTGTGGGCCTGCTTGCAATTTCAGAGGTTTAGCCCATTATCACCACGGCACGGAACATGGGTAGTGCGCGCAGGTGGGGGGGGGGCAAGAGCAAGTAAGTGAGTACAAGCCAGCTGGAGAAAGCACCAAGGACACCTGGGCCTGGCATGGGCTTTTGAAACCTAAAAGCCCACTCCCAGTGACACTCCCTGGTGACTAAGACTTCAAATATATGAGCCTGTGGGGCCACTCTTATTCAAATTGACACGACACATAAAGGTGGGCGGGGACGACTGACTCCACACAGCTGTCCTCTGATTTCTACGCAGGTGCTACGGCACATGTGCACCTGCACTCACTTCCACGTCATACACACCCAGTAATAACAGTAACAATTTCAAAAATTAAAAATAATGTGCCTTTTTAAAAAAGAGCACTGACAAAATGATAAACAGCTGAGATCTCAGCATTCGGGAGACTGAGGCATAGGACTGCAAGCTGAAGGTCAGCTTAGGCTACAAAGCAAGATCCTGTCAAGAAAGGAAAGAGAGACAGACACACAGAGAGAAGGAGAGACAGACAAATCCAGTTTGCAGTTTTTGATCCCTATACACACTTCTCACACTTGCCCTTGAGTTTGCCACAGAGGGTAACAATGTTGAGAATTGTTAAATGTAACAGGAAGGAACAGCTAGAGGTGAGCTGACCGCAAGACTCCACACACCTGAAGCATCCTGACCCTGCTGAACATTTCTACCAGCATGAAGCATGGAAGCCTTGAAGTGGAAAGAAAATAAGCTTTGCCAACCATCCCTCACATAGAAAAAGCAAGTCAAAGACAAAGGATGGAAGGGAGATCTCTCCAGGGACACTTTCCAGACAGAATCCTTCTGATGCCCATCCACCAACTTACCGGACATTTTTCAGCATGTACAAAACTTCTGATGGCAGATGAGAGTTTTTCACATCGAATTCTGTAAGGTCAGCTTCTAGCAGGGAGGGTGGGGGCTCTTTTGGCTGCAAAGTGGGGTATTCTTTCTTAAAGCGCAGAATCCTACAAAGCAGAGACACTTAAGATAAGAATTGAGGAGCCTAGAACCCAATACTGTGGGCACTCCATCGCTCCAAGAAGCTCTGTCTTGGTGTGTCCTGGAATGGGAAGAGCCACAGCAGTGGTAAGGACCTTAAGGGACTTCCCAGTACCTCCTGGCCAAAGAAAGTACTTTGGTCCTCTTCCTGACTCGCTGCCGGGGTGCAGCGGTATTCCCAACCAAGGTATGGGGGAGCGTGGTCACCTGCAGAACCAAGAGAAAGACTTGAGTGCTGACCCTGTGACTGGCAAAGTCTAAGCTCTCAGCCTCAGGGTCTGTCCCCAGGACCTGTCTGTGAGTTGCTGCCTTGTTGACCTCAGCTACTAGGGGCTGCTCTCACCAACCCCCACCTGCCTGGCTTCTTGAAGGAGACATAGCAGTCAGGGATAAAGGGACACACAGTCCCATACATCCCACAGTCCAGCCCTCACTACCCTCCATGCCTCTGGTAAACCCCCAAGGCAAGTGGGAGAAAGCAGAAGGGACCAACAGGCAGCCAAAGACAAGCAAGGATTCAAACCAGCCTGTTTATCTTTAGCCACCAGTTCTTGACCCTTGGTATAGGAGAACCACAGATTGATGAGCTAGAAGCCCCACAAACATGGAAAAGAGGGCCACACAGCTTTGTATCTATGGACAAATGTGGTCATTAGGGAACTACACTTCCCTACCCGAGTTCCCCAGGAGCTAGGGTCCTTCCTTGTCAGCCTTCCATCCTGTGCCCAACAATGTCTCTTGACAGCGTCCCCTATCCTGCTTCTTTTCAACACAAGCCTGCACCTCAGAGAGCCCATGTGCCCCTGTCCTCAGTGCTTGCCAAAGCAGGTCAGGTGTTTCAAGCCAGGTATACGCCCACCAGCACCATGCCTCCCAGGCTGCCTCTAGAGCAAGTGAGGTATTTCCAGGTAAAATGTGTTGGTTCTGCTGGGATGCTGATGACATTCAGTAAGGCTTAAAACATCTAGCCGGGTGGTGGTGGCGCACACCTTTAGTCCCAACAGCAGGGAGGCAGAGGCAGGCGGACCTCTGCGAATTCCAGGTCAGCCTGGTCTGCAGAGTGAGTTCCAGACGGCCAGAGCTACAACAGAGAAACCCTGCCTCGGAAAAAGAACAGGCAAGGCAAGGCAAGGCAAGGCAAGGCAGACAGAAAGGAAGGCAAAGAAAGAAAGAGAAGAAAAGAAAAGAAAAAAAATCTCCTAAACCCTGAACCCAGTAGCAGGAGCCATGGGCCAGAAGAAAGCACATATTAGGAGCTGCAGAGATCAGGAGTTTGGGAGCCTGGCTACAGCAGGACCCCATTCCACAAAGGCTTGTTCAGAAGAGATTCTCACCACCACTTTGTGCAACCAGGGTTTCCACACAAGTTACCTTCCTCATGATCTTCCGGCCATAAAACATTACTTTGTCTCTCTTCCGGAACCTGTACTGAGGAGTGGGCTCTGCTTGTCCTGTGAGAGGTAGGAAGGGGCACTGTGAGATGGCAGGGATCTGGGTGTATAGTTTTGAATGGGTAGGCAATAAACATGACTGGAACTAAAATGATGTGCAAGCACAAAAGAGGCCCTGAAGATGAAGGTGCTGACAATAAACCATGCTCTTGGCTACCCTATTCCTGGGCTGGGTACCTGTCAGTCAGCAGGGGAAGCAGTAACATGGGAGACTCATTTTAGAAGAATCAAGAATTTCTTCTGTTCTTACTGGGTCCTAGCTTTGGAAAGAGCAGAAAAAGCTATGGAAAACTGGGAACCTCAACCTGAGTCCCAGTAGGTGATCACATTCCAATAAGGCTTTGAGGGAAGCTCCCAGGAGCTGCAAATACCGCATAGGACACAGATGCAGCGAACTCCCACTGCTTAGCAGAGTCCAAACCAAGATACTCACGCAATCTGCTCACCCTTCTGTACACAAAAAAGATGGTGACAGCAACAAAGGCTAGTGTAAGGAAGGCTCCAATTCCAATCCCCATCAGCTACACAGGACGGGGACAAAAGGAGTATCAGCAAGGCCAAACACAGCCACAGGCCTACCGGGGCTCACCCCTGGGAAGCCCGTAGTGATTACCATGGTGGACTGTGAATGCTCCTCCATGAAATGCAGCCCCCAGGAGCTCAGGGTGGTACCCAAACAGTAGTCAGCCTGAGGAGAGAACAGAAGTCAGGGTGGGCAAACAGGGAGATCAGTTTCTCAGCCAGGACTTGGTCAGAAAACAAGAGTAAAGTCAGGAGCTAGAGAGAAAGTCAACAGCCCTGATGATTTTTGAGAAATAGGGCCTGCTAGTAACTCAGTGGATAAGGCAATTCCTGCCAAGTTTGATGACCTGAGTATAATCCTGGAGACCCACGCAGTGTCAGCATAGAACAAACAGGTTGCTCTCTGACCTCCACACCCGTACCATTACATTTACACAGCTCCGTACATACATACAGGAATTTTTTTTTTTAAAAGAAATTATTTTTCCTGGGTTGCAGAGATACCCCTAAGCTCAACCGCAAGGTCAGAAAAGCAGCAACCTGTCTCCTTTGGAACTGGGATGAGTAGGCACAGTAGCTGTGCTATTGGCAAATACCATGTGCATTAATAAACCTGACTTCTGGCTCTGCAGTCCTCAAGAAGCAAGCTGAGGGGAGGCCAAAGCCATCTCTTGGTACCCTCTGGATACCAACAGCACTGGGGCCACAAACCCCAAGATCCATGAGAACCCATGCAGAAACTCCTAAGATTGTGTGATGTTACTGACATCTGCATCCAGTTTAGTCCCAAGTACTTGAAAAGGATAAGAGGCAAGAATCACGTGCACCCAGGAGTTCCAGCCCTGCCTAAACAACCAGGGAGACCAATCTTAAAAACAAAAAAGGAGAAAGGACAAAAAGAAACTACTTCTAATATCAGTTCACATGCCTAAGAAGAAATGGCAGAGAGGGTTCTGTCTCTGTCCCGTGCTGTCTCCAGGAAAGCACCGACAGGATGTCAGATGTCCATGGGCCAGACCCAGAGGAAGGAAGGAGGCAGGGGAGCAGGGGGTCAGGGTATAAGGGTGAGCGAGTGACTAACAGGGGAAGCTGGCTCATTCCCCAAAAGCTGAAGACAAAAGAAACCAGACTTGCAGCTGTTCCTCAGCCCTCTAGTACCCATCCAGCCCTTTCTCCCAAGCAGTCAGGAACTGAATAGGGCAGGGGTCCATTTACTCTTCCTCCAGTTTATACCTAATTGCCAGGAACAAAGCCGAGCCTCAAAAATAAGCAAATCCCTGCCAGTAAACCCAAGGGTAGCTGAAGGGCACTTTCAACCACTTCAGTCACTCAAAGGCACAGTTCTGCATCACTACACAATAGTGGGCTACCCAGAAAACTAAGCCCTGTGATCTTAGTTCAGGAGGCAAATAGTTAAGTGTTGTTTAATCATGAGGGAGAATATGTTCCAATAACTATGTTTGCTTAGGCAACTTCATCATTGCGTGAATGTCACGGGTTACATTTACACAGGTCCAAGTACTATTACCCCACCAAGTGATAACATCTGTGGGATCACTGCTGTATATGTGGTCTGCTGTCGACCAGAACACTGTTGTGCAGTGTATAGCCAGTATGCTTTTTGGTTCAAAACTGAGGCATTCAACCTTCCTTCCCTTCTTCTCTAGTTAGGCTCTCAAGGTGCCCACCAACCACACCTTCAACTTTCCTCTGAATTTACCTTATACAAGGAAAGGCACCTACTTACACAGTCTACCACAGTGGATCATCTCAGCCTGTCTAGCTTTTTAATGGATCTACTTTTCTGGTTTAAAAATAAAGGCATCCGGCATGGTGGCCGGCACCATTAATCCCAGCACTTGGGAGGCAGAGGAAGGTGAATCTCTGTGAGTTCAAGGCCACCCTGGTCTAGAGAGTGAGTTTCAGGGATATGTAGAGAGACTCTGTCTCAAAAAAACAAACATTAATAATAATAATAATAATAATAATTAATAATAATAATAAAAGCCTTTGGGATGTGGTTAGTGTTGGACTGAGAACACCAAAGCCCTAAGAGAAAACAGAAAGTAACAACTGTGACCTTAAGGGACAGAAGGCATCATGACTTAACAGCCAGGTTCCACACTCCACACTGTGAGGAACCACTGTCTAGCAACAAGTGTCCGCTCTGATAGAGAAATAGACTGAGCCACTACTCCCATACTCCCTGGGTCTTCAAGAAGTCTCTGTAGAAATCGGAAGCAAAGGCTCCTTCTGTCCCCCGGAAATGCCCCGCCTGAGAGTTCCAAGGGTCTGATCCTCACCCATGCACGGTCTACCTACCTCAAGGCAGACATCTTCCTCTCTCTGCATGACTGAAAGCAAAGCAAGGCGGAGGGCGAAAAGGAGACAGGCCGAGACAACTGTTCTACCAGAACCTTTACAGCAGGACAGCTGCAGTTCCAGCCTTGCTAGCTCCTTCCCAAGTCAAACGCTCTTATTGGAAGGGACTCCAGAACTCCGCGCTCCACAAACAAGTCGTCTTCCAGTAGCGTCCGCGCTCTCTCTGTGCTTCCGTCTTCTGTAAACAGCCTTCACGTGGTCTAAGGGGAACCCGTCACTTGCGGTCAGGGTGGGGTGGGGGCTGGGAAGCTGAGCGGCGCAGTCAGGGAGCCAGCAGCCACGTGGGGACGGCGCGGCTGGGGGCGGGGTGGGGGGGAGACCCGAGGTGTACGTTGGCTGACAGCTCAGACACGTGGTGCAATTTACCAAGTGGCACCGGAGCCGAGCGGAGTGACAGGCCGGGAGGAGGGAGGCGAGGAGGCAAGTGGCCGGAGGGGAGGGGTGGCGGGCTGGAGGGTGGGTCTCCCCCGGGGAGACTGGATGCGGCGTGGAGGGTTGACAGCTCAGGAAAGGTCTGGGCCAGAATGGATCGCAGCTCAGAGGGGTCTCGAGAAGGAGGGGTGAGGACAGCCGAGAACGGTAGTAAGGCGAGGGGAAGGGTGGGGAGCGGCCGGCCGCAGCGGGCAGCGTGTCTGTGTCGGGGCGAACGATGACTACTCAGGACCCACGTACGCGGGCCACGCGCCAGGCCGTGGGGTAGACGGCCGGTCAATGGCCCAGCCCTCGACGGCGCGGCCCCGGAAGCCGTGGCTCGGCAGTGACTGGGAGGGTCCCCAAGCCCCGACACCTAGGGCAGCAGCGACGACGCCCGCGCGCGCCGGTCTCGCGCGCAGCGGTTGTGGGCAACCCGTCGCGGGGCCGACCAGAGCCAGCCTGCAGCGACCTCTCCCAGGACCGGACCGCGGCCGCCACCTTGCGGCGCAGGGCGAAGACGCGAGGGCGCGCGCGCTCCACATCCGGCTCCGAGCGGCTGCGCGGATTGGCCGCCCGTCTGAGGCTGCGCACTGGGCGCGATGGCGACCAGTCCGTGAGGCTGTTGCTGCGGAGTGGCTGGCCCTGCCTGCCGACGGCCGGAAACGCCGGGGCTCGGTGTCCGGGCCGTCTCTGGTTGAGAGGGAGAAAGAGGCCCACGGGCCGAGCTCGAGCGCCGTCCGCCCAGGTTGGTGTGTGCGTTTCCAGTGGGCGCCGCCTGCGCGCCGTTCTTCGGGATTTCTCAGGGCCAGGGCTGCTCTCTTCTCGGGTCTTGGGTCCCCTGCGCCGGTGGCTTCCCGGGTTTAGGTCGTCTGCAACCACGGGGGCCACGGCCCCTCTGCTCGTGGGTTTAGGGTGGGGAGCCCCTCTGGCTCTTATTGGCCGGTTCAGCAGCCCGCCTTTGATGTTCTTTCAGAGCTGCCTTCTGCAGAGCCCAGCATGGGATTCCTGACCGCCGTGACTCAGGGCCTGGTTAGGGGAGCCGACCGCATGAGCAAGTGGACGAGCAAGCGGGGACCACGCACGTTTACCAAGAGCCGGGGTGCCAAAAGAACAGGCATCTATAACTCGGATGGGAAGTTTGTGCAGATAAAGGAAATGGTTCCAGAGTTTGTCGTACCGGACTTGACTGGCTTCAAGCTCAAGCCCTACGTCAATTACCGCGTTCCTGCAGGCACAGACACACCTCTTACTGCCAAAGCGCTCTTCCTGGAAACAGTTGCACCTGCTATTGAAAAGGACTTTAAAGAGGGGACTTTTGATGCTAACAACCTGGAGAAATATGGCTTCGAGCCCACACAGGAAGGCAAGCTGTTCCAGTTGTATCCTAAGAACTTCCCACGTTAGAAAACAGTGACCGTGACCCGAGGTTTGTCTACAAAGTGGAGACAGTACTGCCCAAACCTTGGATTCTGAATGTCTCCCAGAGTAGGAGCAGCTTCCTCGTGCGTTTCTATTAAAGGCCTTTAGTATCCCGTACAATGTGTGTTTTGACTCAAGGCACTGAAGTATGCTGCAGGGCAAAATCCATTCAGTGGCTACCGAGCCCATAACAGATTCCAACCAAGTCGGGTCTGGGAGCACACATCTCAGGCTCCAAGGCAGAGGGCAGTTCCTGTCAGGTGAAAGTAACTATCCCAAAGGAAAACAAACCTAAGGATGGAAGTGGCCAGAGCAGTTAGTGCCAAGCTGCTGTTTTATGTTGTTGATTTTTGTTTTCGAAACAGGGTTTTTCTGTTGTGACTCTTGGCTGTCCTGGAACTCACTCTGTAGACTAGCCTAGTCTCGAATGCACAGAGATCCGCCTGCTTCTGCCTCCCCAGTGCTGAGATTAAAGGCGTGAGCCACTACCACCAGGCTGCCTGATTTGTCACAGTCCCTCAGATATCAGGTGTCTCATATGTCCCACTGAAGACTTAGCTGACCCTTATATTAAACACCTGTTATTTGAAATAATTGGGCCAGTAGCTGAGAATTTATTCCTTTAATGATAACCCAAAAATTAAAATACTATTTAATCAAAAAATAATAAGACTGGGGAGAGTTTAGCCCAGATAGTGCTTACCGTGTAATCATGAAGACCGAAGTTAAGGCCATGTAAAAAGCCAAATGTGGTGGCTCATGCTTGTAATCTACACACTAGGAAGAATCTCTGGGGCTTGTTGCCCAGCCAAGTGAAGAGTAATCAGCTAACCTTAGAGACCTTGACTCAAAAAAGACAAAAGGCCATCTTGAATGGCACCTGAGGCTGACCTGCCTGCCACACTCACATACACGTACATACACAAGGAAAAAAGCAGGCACATTGTTGTATAGTTGTAGTCCTAGAACTTAAGAGACTAGAAAGGGGTTATAAATTCCAGACCAGGCTGGGTTATGTAACAAGACCCTGTTTGTTTTTTGTTTGAGACAAGAAGCTATCTCTGGTTGTCCTGGAATTTACTATGTAGACCACCAAGCTGGCCTCAACCTCACAGAGTCTGCCTTCTGCTTTCCCTGAGTGCTAGGATTGAAGGCATACACCACCACGCCTGGCTAAGACCCTGTCTGGAAAGGCCAGACACCGATGAGCTCAGCATTTGGGAATGATCAGACTGGAATATATAGGCACGGGAAGGAAAAGATAACCAGGCAGGAGTACAGTTCAGTACTAGACATCTGTAACTTGTCTAACGTGCAAGTCCCAACATCATCTGAACACCTATGTATACTATTGAGGGTTAGACATATTCCAGTGCCCTTCCAGATAAGCATTCAAAATGGGAATCTTGATAGCTACACAACCCTGATGTGTCCCCGTAGAACCCGCCTATCTAGACAGGAAACGGATAAAGTTATTAATACTATGAAGTGGTGTGTGTCCCACTGACCAAGCCAGATTCTTAAGTCTGTGCTCCCTGCAGCAGTTTACGTTTACATGCCTCCTTTTGTTCTAGACCCACTTCCAAGATTAGCTCAGAGCTAGATATAGTGTTTGGCCAGCATGCAAAGGCCCTGGGTTCCATTTCTAGCACCAAACTCTGTTTAGGAAAGTGAGACTTCAAAAAGGAGGAATTACAGCGTTAGCAAGATGGTATTTGTTGCCAAGACTGACACCTGGGTTGGATCTCTGGGACCCACACGGTTGGAGCGCCAACTCCAGCAAGCTGTCCCTCGATCTCCACATCTGCACAGTGCTATTTGTCCACACACATGCATACAATTTTTTTTTTTTTTTTTTAAATTTTAGAGGCTGCAGTCTAGGTACTAAGGCCTGCTTTTCCAACACCCACAAGGTAGCCCACAGTTGTCGGTAACTCTACTTCCAGGTGACCTAACATCCTCTTTTGACCTCTAGGAGCACCGGGCACACATGTGGTGTACAACAAAACATTCAAACTCATAATTTTTTTTAACTACAAGGTTTAGGAACGTAGTGGGTAAGTGTGGTAAGTAAATCCTCTTGCAGAGAACCCAAGTTTGTTCCTAGAATTCACATGATGGCTCATAACCACCTGTAATCCTAGCTCCAAGGGGATCCAGTGTCCTCTTCTGGCTTCTTCCAACAACTCCCAACACAGGCACATGCATATACATAATTAGAATTTTTAAAAAATTAGGTTATTTAATTAATATAAACAGGGACTTAAATAACAAATGAAGGGTTGAGTCAAAATATACCCAAGACACTTAGTTGTAGAGCTGGAAAACCCCATTCACTGCCAAAACAGAATCAGAAAGTCCATTCTCAATGGCTAGCACTCCCCAAGTCACATCCAGTATATCTGTAAAGAGTGCAGCCTCAAGCTTGCTTTGTCTCCCACTTCCAGAGATGGAGAACATGGTCGTAAAAGGAGCAGGTGGCTAGGAGGTTACTGTCAAAGTTCTTTCCACTGGAGTAGAGGCTGAGCTCATGGATCTTGGCTAAGGAGTGCAGTTGGCTGCTGTTTTTCATATCCTCGGTTAACGGAAGGAGAGAAGCCTTCAATTCAACCCTGCTGTGAGCTTCAGCAGGGCCTTCCACATGGTGATCCACTATTTGTTCATGAAAGGGTGTTAGTGGCTCCTCTGCAACCTTCAGGCTGTGAGGGTCTGCTGCTCTGGCTCCCATGTCATTTTGATCAGAAGACCAGGTGGGTGTGGGCTTCAGGGGATGTGAAAGAAGCCAGGACCAGTCAGCCCCATATACTAATGAGTTAGGCATTTTCTGGGCTATTAAGACAGTCACGTCTTGCTTCTCCTCTGTAGCAAGAGACAGAAGAAGAAATAGCATTACTCAAAGCTAATCAGACTCCATTTATGTCTCCCATCAACTTCCACCAAGGACAGCCATTCAGTCAGCACACATTTACTGAGTAGCTGGCACATCTGCATAAGAAGAATGAAGATGAGAGGTGGGCAGAGAAGAAACCAGATATGCATCTTGCAATGTGCACTGTGCCTCCGAGATCAATCAGAGCTAAACAAGGCCCAAGCCATGCTTCAAAACTGGAAGATTTGGCAAAAGCTTCCTAGAAGGGGGTAGAACTCATTCACAAAGGACATAGTAAGTCAGATGGGAAGAGAACAGAAAAGAAATGGGGAGCAAAGGGCAAGAGAGATGATCTGCTCAACAGTTAAGAGTACATGCTGCTCTTGAGGAGGATCTGGGTTCGATTTGCAGCACTCAACGTGGCAGGTAATAACTGCTGTAACTAGTTACAGAGATTCCTAAGCCCTCTCCTGGCCTCCTCAGGCACCAGGCATGCAGACAGTGCCCATGCATACATGCAGGTGCTTACACATACACATAAAATAAGTATTTTTAAAAGAGAGAAAAAAAAAGGAGAGCATATGTGCAGTACAGAGGCCAAGAAAGACTACAGCAAGTGTGAGAAACTAACTAACTGCCCCTAGCTGTAGCACAGTGGCTAGGAACTTGCAGCCCTGAGTAGGTCTGCAGGAATGGTTTCTTTCTGATGGCTTCTATAGACAACTTGGCAGAGGAAAGTGTCAGAAATAAGCCTGTACACATTGCAAAGCTACACAGCCATAGACATACTGACAGAGAAAGGAAGTATGAGCAAACCAGAGCAGGCTCATAGTCCAGAAGCAACGTGACAACTGGTAAAAGTGGTCCTGGAGAACCAGCAGGGACAGCAGATATGGTTGTTCCTATAGTCCCAGTACCCTAGACACTGAGACAGAAGTGAGTTCAAGGCCAGCTTCAAATGCATACCAAATCTGAAGCCAGCCTGTGCTACATAAGATCCTGTCTGCAACACACACAAATTAAAAAATAAATCTTTTTTAAAAGGGAAAGACAAAGATCTAAAAAGATACAAGGAAGTAGTGACTTAAAGATTAATAATTTACTGCTCCTTTTCAGAGGAGGAATAAAGGGAGAGGGGATAAAGAAGAAAAATTGAGATATAAGAGGGAGGAGAGAAAGGAGTTAGGGCGTGGAAAGAGAAAGGGGGATGAGAAATAGCTCTGATAAAGTGAGTTCATGTTGCGGTTCACCAAGCAAATCCAAGAACGTCCTCTAGCACACCTTAGCAACGGGGCTCTTTACCTAGAGCCATAGGCAGAGCTGAGCTTAATTAATGCCAGGTTCCGGGAGAAAGGGAACAAGGGGAGACAACACATGTGAGTCAAGGGTTGACCAGAGTCCAAGCTGTTCACAAGCAGCAAAAAACAGAGAGGGCAAGAGTGGCCATGTGACAAGGGGCAATGCTTCTGGACAGGATCCAAGTGAGGTCAGAGGACTGCAAACTGCAGGAAGACCCATTCTGATTGAGCTGGCCATGGGGAGGCAGGATCAAAGTGGAATCTTGAAATTCAGGTCCAATGCAGGCCCAGGGGCAGGGCTGTGACAAGGTTCTGGGTGTGGCCTATGGAAAAAAAATCACCTTGACTCCCTACCCTGAGGCCAGCTCTATGTTCCAACTTACCAATGGCCTTCTGGCAGTTGAGAATCTTGAAGCCATTGTGCATACAGGCTGCCAGGAGTAGGTGGTGGTGGACTGGGTGCCACTTGAGCCTCCACACGCCTCCTTGCACTGGCACATCTGCCAATGGCTGCTTCATGTTGCGAGTGTCCCACAGCAGAACATGCTCATCATAGCTGGAAACATCCAACCACTGGCTTACAAGAAAGCTCATGCTCACGCCTTCCCCAAGACCTTGTGGTAGCAGCAAACACCTCCCAGGTCCTGTACCACTCATTTTTGTTTTGTTTTGTTTTGTTTTCTGAGACAAGATCTCTCTATATAACAGCCCTGGCCATCCTGGAACTGTTTCATAGACCAGGCTGGCCTAGAACTCACAGAGACCCACCTGCCTCTGCCTCCCAAGTGCTGGGACTAAAGGCGTGCGCCACCAATGCCTGGCTTTTTTTTTTTTTGAGACGAGGTTTTACTATATAGCCTTGGCCGACCTGGAACTCACCCTACAGATCAGCTGGTCTCAAATCATAGAGATCCATTTGCCTTTGCCTCCTTATGCTGGGGTTAAAGTCCTGTGCAAACTGCCTGTGCCACTTATTTTTAAGGACATAAGTGAGCCCCACTTTCTGGACCCAGATCCCTGAACTGTGGTTAGTTGAGAGCTTTGGACTGAATTTTGAAGTCCTTTTGGAGAGGAGGTGAGAAAGGCACAGACCACCAAACCCCTCCAGAGACTCACCTTCCAGTAGCCAGTATATGTTCCTGATGGGGGTTGCTCTGGATGCTGCACACACCCATGGAGTGTCTGTAGGCAAAGGGGAACAAATAAAGCAGAGGATGAAATGTACTAAGACAGGAGCATGGAGGGGCCACACCCAAGCTCTGACCCTGGCACTAGCTACCTTTTGCTAGTGAAGACAGGTGTGCCAAGCATCCTAGTGTCCCAGCCTCTCAGAAGGCAGTCATCTCCCCCTGTGGGAAGACAGAGAAGTCCATCAATAATGGCATCCATGATAAGGAATCTGCAAGAAAGTCTCCTAGGTGCTTCCCTTGTCTGATTTTATGGTGCCACTGCTTAAGAAAGCACCAGACCAGGGTAGTAGTAGCACACGCCTTTAATCCTAGCACTCCTGGGAGGCAGAGGCAGGCGGATCTCTGTGATTTTTAGGTCAGCCTGGTCTACAGAGTGAGTTCCAGGACAGCCAGAGCTACAACACAGAAACCCTATCTTGGGGAAAAAAAAATAATAATAATAAGGGCACCAGAGAAAACATCAGAAACAGTTACTAAATACCCCAACTATCTTACAATTGAGGTGACCTCAGTGAGAAGTGAAGATCAAAGCACTGTTTACAGCTCTAGAGGTGGCTGGACCTGGGAGAATGGAGCTGATGAATGAGATGGAATAAAGTCTCGTGCAATAGCCAATTTTATTCAGAGTGTCTGACAATTTATACTCTGAGGGTTAAGAGGAGTCACATGAGTAAGCTGTGCAAAGGCAAGCCACATCTGGCGGACGTTTCTTCATAGAGGCATATAAACAAGTATCAATAGCCAGTTGTAATGAATAATGCAAACTCACTCCTATCCGCTACACCTGAGGGGCACAAAAGCACACTCCAAGAACAATTCCCTGTTTTTGAAGAAACTGAGGTCACAAGACTCTTGGAGTTTTCTCACAAGCGATCAGAATTCTCCTCATACAACTCCATTCTTGGACACTGTTCAAATAGGGCTGTGAGTACCATAATAAAGAAGAGTTGGAAGTGGGGTGACACTGGGCATCCTGATCATGAGAGCGACTGCTGAGTCATATCTGGCCATACCACCTTCTAGGAGACTTCTAGCATCATGATCCCCAGCTTCCTAGGGCCAAAGTGTCCATATCCAAGATTCCGAAAGAGGAGCAACATGAAAGAAGCAGTAGCCATGAGACCACAGTAGGACCCTTCTGTATCCTTCAGCACCCTTTTATGGATTGTTAAGGGAAATGCTCTATGCAACCTTAACATTTAGGGGAAATAAAGACCCTTGGGAGAGGCACCTCAGTAGTTAAAAGCATGCATTTCTCTTATAGAGGAACAAAGTTTAGTTCCTAGCACCTACATCAGGTAGCTTAAAATCACCTATAACATCATCTCCAGGAGATCTCATGTCCTCTTCTGCTCTTCTGGCCTTCACAGGGGCTTGCACACATGGTTATGAGCACTCAAACGATCACACACACACACACACACAGAGATCTTAACAACAACAAACAAACAAAAAACCCTGTGCTGGCTTTAGGGTAACTGGAAGAAACAACAGGACAACTAGCTTCTGGATCAACAACTAGTCTTTAAAGAAAAGCAATGCCAATGCAGAAGGTAAAAAATAGCACCCTGATAGAATGGGGAGAGGCTCAAGAGCAGGGCCCAAAAGGAGGGTGAAGAAGGGTGGAGGGGAAACGCTGAGCAGCGTCTACTTTACTTACTACCTATTCACCCATCACCCACCCACCCATCCATCCACGACCCACCCAACATCACACCCATCACCCACACATCAATCTACCCACCATCCAACATCTACTCATCCATTTTCCATCCATCCTTCATCTGCCGTCACGTGTTCATCCATTCCCCACATGCCCACCCACCAACCGTTCATATACCCATCTAACAGGTATTTACTGGATATACACTATAGATCCCTGTGATAGATACAATGAACATGGAGTAGGTGCATCTACAGTTAAACAGAGCAGCAGATAAGCTGAGCTAGGCATGAAGCCAGGTATACCTAAGGGATGAGCCCTTACCATGGTTCCTGGGAAAATTTGTATAGAGGACTGTGCTTTTCCCTTGTTCTATAGCATTTACACACACACACACCTTTATCAGGAAACTCAACTGGATCTGCCTTCACATGAATCCCAAATCAACTTCTCACCTCTACTTCTCCCAACTACACAGAGAGACCCTGTCTCAAAACAAAACAAAACAAACAAATAAACAAAAAGAACCAAAAAGGGAAGCCGGGACCAGACCACACAAGACCTTGGGAATCTTAAATATTTTTAAATTTATCCTGTCTTCTTTAAGACCAGCCCTTCCCAGCTCCCTGACTTAGCTCCCATGACTCAGTTCACACTGGGAGAGAAGCGACCCAAATGGCCAATTTAGTTAATTCTTATATAAATAGCCCCAAAGTATAAACCACTCAAAAACTAGGATATCTACCTATTTCCCTCATGCTTCCTCTCCTTTTGGAAGGTAATCTATATCTAAGAAAAGGACAAACATGAAATCAGTGTGACAAAGTCTATAGAAAGCAAACAAAAAGTGTGAACATTGGAGAGCAGGTTTCATAGTGAGAGCATCATGAAACAGGGTAGCTTGGCAGAACACCTGCTCCCTACAACCTTGACCAGCTCCACGAAAAGTCTTAGGCGCCAAAGGCCAACTGCACACATTTCCTAAGAAGTAGGTTGTGGTGCCAAGCCACAGCTGCTGGCCAGAGGATGTACTTCTATAAAAAGTCCTACAGCCTCACATATTCTGAATCAGAGCTTTGGCCTAGCTCCATTCTCTCCTTCCCCTGTCCTTCACAAGTCTTCATCAGAGATGATTAAACTGATGTCCAAGAACACTTACCTGAATACACGAGCTCTGTCTGCCAGTAATTGAAAGCAGCAATCCAGGCCTCAAAGTGATGGGCTGGCCATGAAGCCACTGGCTGTAGCTCAGCCGTTCCCTCATTCACCATCAGGAGGTGCAACTGTCCCTTAGAATCACTGCTAATGATCTTCAAGGGTTGGCCTCTGGCGCTAGAAACAAGCAGCCAGTGGAGAGCCTATTAACCTCTACTTCCCATCCTTTTCTGGTTTTGTTTGTTTGTTTATTTTCGAGACAGGTTCTGTGAAGCCTAGGTGGGCCTTAAACTTGGAATCCACCTGCCTCAGCCTCCTGGAAATGCTGGCATTACAAGAAAGAACATCACAACCACTCTCTTCTAGTTCCCAAATATGTCCCGGTAGATATTTCCCAGGCAGCGTGCAACTGTGCCTCCAAGACAGCCTCTTGGGTAGCCGGCAAAAAATTGAACTATCACATCATTTGTCACTGAGATCATGGTTGGCTTCTCTTGATGGCATCATCATTATTCATCTAAAATGCCGTGATTTTCTGTTTCTCAGGTCAGGACTGACAGTGACAGCCAGGTTTGGGGAGCCGAGGTAGCCGAAGGTAGCTTTAATCCTTTCTGAAATAGAAACAGGAATTGATCCCCAGCAAACCTGGCCCTTACCTTCCAGGTTTCCCAGTGGACCAATCCAGGGATAAGGACAGACACCTCTCCTCCAGGGTAAGGCTGGATCCTGGCTGTAGGGTACACTTGTCCTTCTACTGGAGAGAAAGGGACACCCTTGTCTAGACAAGCCTCCATTCCCCAAGGCACTCCCTACATGAGCAAAGAGCACCAGCTACCTCTGTTTGTTTTTGGAGATAGGGTCTTCTATGTTGCTCAGATTCATCTTGAACTTTCAAGTTCAAGCGGTCCTTTCCCTTCAGCGCCCCAAGTACTTGGGAGTAGAGGCAAGCTCTGTCTTGCCTGGGTTTTTGTTGTTGTTATTTATGCTTTAATAGTGCTAGAGACGGAGCTCAAGGCCTCTTGCATGGTAGGCAAGCAATCTGCCACTGGGCTCGGCCCTCAGCCCTGAATTAACATCTAACAGTGAGCTCCTGCCACTTACCCAGCTTACCCAGCACAGGCAGGGCCTGAGGATATGGGGACTCATACCTAAAGAAGGACTTTGTCATATACATAACCTTTGGGCAAAAAAGTTTCTCAGTGTTGTCTTTGTGTAGTCCTAGACACACCAGCCACCTTTGTGGGCTGCACTGCTGGGACAACTCTGTATCACCCTTGCCTTCAGAAACCTAGCATGTTCTACTCTCAGAGGAAAGGAAACAGAAACATTCTACTGCTTCCATTTCGGAAGCTGAAACAGCCACTAAAATGTCATTTCTCTTGTCTAGGATCTATGTGAGTTTATTGTGTAAACTACCCTAGTGTTTGATTTCATAAGCAGGCCACTGTACCAAAGCCCCTTCTTGGATTTTGTGCTTCTATCTTGAAATCTAATCCTTGGGCCCAGTCCTCTTTTTCTAATTTCTAGGACAAGGTTGCATTGTACAGACCTGAAGCAAGACTTTCTACCCAGGTGCTCAGTTGCTACCAGTCAGCACCTTCTAGACCTTTATACCCTGATGCCACTGCAGCAGCAGCATCGGTGTGTATCCCTGCCTCCCAGGCAGGGCAGGCTGTAGTCTGTTGATGTTCTCCACCCCACCACCCTCCAACATCTGCTTCAGCCCCTTCCATAATAATCAGATAAAGTCAGTTTGCAAAAGTATGGCACAGGATCACTGTGAAACACTTGGGGGAGAAAATCACTTAGGAATTCAGCTCTTGCAATATTTGTAAAAAATATAATTTCTGCAGGGCGGTATTGTGCACACCTTTAATCCTGGAGCGCTCAGGAGGCAGACGCAGGCAGATCTCTGAGTTTGGGGCTAGCCTGGTCTACGAAGTGAGTTCCAGGACAGCCAGGGCTACGTAGAAAAACTCTGTCTCGAAAAACAAAACAAAACAAAACAAACAAACAAAAAGTCATTTCTGGACTAGAGAGATGGCTCCGTGGTTAAAGCTCTTCCTACTCTTCCATAGTACAAGAGTTCAGTTCCCAGCATCTGTATCAGGCAGCTGATAACTGTAACTCCAGCTGCAGGGGACCTGACACCTTCTTCTAGCCTCTGTAAGCACAGCACTCACATGCATACTCGCACACACACACACACAATTAAAAATAAAAACAAGCTGGGTAGTGGTGGCACACGCCTTTAATCCCAGCACTTGGGAGGCAGAGGCAGGTGGATCTCTGTGAGTTCTAGGCCAGCTTGGTCTATAGAGTGAGTTCCAGGACAGCCAGAGTTACAACAGAGAAACCCTGTCTCCAAAAAAACAAAGACAAACAAACAAACAGAAACAAAGCAGCAACAACAGAAATCTTGTAAAATGACCATTTCCACATGAGAAATTTGCTGATAGTCTTAGCCTTGGTATAAACCCAAGACAGGCCTGCAATGCATTCCTTTCAGAAACCCAGACCTACCGACACCCTTCTATTGGGATACCTCAGGTGACCTCATCTCACCACAAACCAGTACAATTTAAAATAGGCTCTCTGATTTCTTAAAACATTTATGACAAAGTCTACCATGGAAAAGACCATTCTAAGAAAATGTCTGCATCAGCAAAGCCTCCTCACCAACACTCTCTATTAAGGTCTCTTTCCTACTAAAGTGTGCCCACTGACCTCATAGTCCATCAGGTGGAGCAGCTCTACAGATCCACTGGCACTTGCCAAGCCTAAAAGCACATGGCCAGACACTGGGATATGGCACCTGATGGGAGAACACAGGAAAATAAGAATGCGCTCATGGCTTGGAGGAACATCATGTGAATCCCAATGATTCTTGTAACTCATTTCCAAAGCCAAGTTAGAGCCAACTGCTCTGTCTACAGTTTTTCCACATTGTAAAATCAGACCTGACAACGCTTCCCATACTAATCCTGATTCTGAGGCTGGGAAACTGACCAGGGAAATGTCTGGCTTTCTATCTGCCAAGGACAGCAAATGACAGAACCCAGAGTTCAGTTGTTCCCTTTTGTTGAAGGCCCCTGAGGGCATCATCAGAGGCTTTCAGACCAGGTGGGGTTACCAAATTCTTACCATTTCATGTCCAGGATGGCAGAAGAATCCCTTCTTTGGACCTCAACCAGAGGTTTAGCCATGATGTCCTCATTGAAACTGAACAGGTAGAGACGACCTAAACGAACTTGAGGTTCACTGACATCCAGTGCAGGCTACAGAATATACATGTTCTCTCATTACCCCAACAGATCACAAAGGATGGGAAACCTAACCAGAGCAAAAAGAAGCGCCAGGACCGAGAATAACGTGTGGCTAAAGTAGAAAAGAATCTCTTTTCCTGCAAGTGTTCAGTGAACGGGGGAGCTCTCCCGGACCCAACACTCTTAACGTGGTTGGTGTGGACAGGCGTGGTCCTGAAAGGGCCCATCTTACCCTTCCCATTAGTTCTCACAGCTCTGGGCCCCTTACGAGGCTAGCAGTGTCTCCGGCCCGGCCTCACCCTCCCAGCCGCGCACCTGGTCCTCGGAGGCGCGCAGCTGGTAGGTCCCGCAGGCCATCAGGTGCTGGCAGCCCTCCACTGGGCACCACTCCACCGAGTCCGCCGTGAGCTCAGTGTCCACTGCCTGCAGTTCCTGCAGCGTCTGCGCCAGCCTACCCGCCATCGAGCCACAACTAAACGGTGCGTGATCGACGCGGCCTCTCCTCCTTCCTCATTCATGTCCGACCCGACCCTCGGAAGTTTTCCGGTCTGGAGAGACCGAGATGCTGCGCCGCCCCCTGCTGACCGGAGGACCGCAGGACCGCAAGAACCCGAGACAGTCCTCCGGGTGAAGGAAGCAAGAAGCAATGGCTTGATGCAGAAGCCAAGAAAAATTCCTGAATTGTAAATAACAGGCTTGGGGAAAGCAAGTTTCTACACCTTGTGGATCCAACTACGTCTCAAAAATATATGTATGTTAAAGTCAACCCCCAGTAATTCATGACCTTTAGGAATGTGGTCCTTATAGAGGCAAGTAAAAATGCTGCTCCGGGGAAGCTCTAATCCAACATAGCCTTTGTGTAAAGGAAAATAACGTGTGCCCTTTGAAGTCTGAAACAATGCGTAAATGAGCCCAGAATGCTACCACATGTGGAGACCTGCAGCACATTTTTCTAGCACTTGCAGTTGCTGTGGCAGCATGAGGCAGACTCAGGAGACAATCTCTCGTTTTAGTTCATCCAGTTTTGGGCACATAGTTACAGCAGCTCCAGAAGCAAATTCACAGGACACCTGTGTATCCAGCCTGGGAAATGAAGCAGGGATACCTATACAACCAACTTGCAGGCCAGTTAGCAGCTGAAGCAGAGGCGGCATCTAGGGCATTCTGGACAGACCCATCCCTCCAGCACTAGATTGTTCAAGGCCAAATAGCTCAACACACTACAGAGTTAGGGTTAGGGGAAACAGGCCTGATATACCTTCCCTCTCACCACACAACATCTGTGTTAGCAGTTGAAGATGATTGAAAGAACCCACAGGCAAGCCAATGATCTGTAGTGCCTCGGAGTCAACTGTCCAACCCTGAGTGCACCTCTCTCTGATTTATGTTAATGAGTACTCTATCTGCATGTACGCCTGCATTCCAGAAGAGGGCATCAGATCCCATTATAGATGATTGTGAGCTACCATGTGTTACTGGGAATTGAACTCAGGACCTCTGGGAAAGCAGCCAGTGATCTTAACCGATGAGTCATCTTCTCAGCGAGTGCTTTTCTTTTGGTAGAATTTTCTGATGCAAAGCTGACAGTAAGGCAGCCCCCTCTAGTCAGGGGACAAAGTCAGGATAAAATGCCAACCTGGCCATTCTTAAAGACACAAGCAAATATCAGAGTTTGTAGTCTAGATGGCTCATTCCAAGAAATTTGACCCACATGGGATCCCTTTACAACAGTCTTGGCCATTTCAAGCAGATTATCCAAGTAGAGACATTAAGGGCTTGATTCAGCAATGTTTTAAAATATATATACACATCTCTCCTCCCCAGTGACATCACACAGATTTTCAACCTACGATCTGAGCAGGGATCCCAACTATATTAGTTAAAAAACATGACCTTCACAACAGAAAAGGGAAGTTTCTTGGTATAGGCCTGATGGTACCTCCCCAAGCTTGAACACTCAAAGATGGTGCCACTGAGTTTCAATCACCCTCCCCCTCTAGGCATTGTGCACCATAAAAGCAAAAACAGCCATAGGAGTTCTACTTATACACTTAAGGTCATCAAAGGGCTGTGCTTTGTCAGACAGCATGGAGCACAGGGAATCAAAGAATGTGATACAATGCAGCAACAGTGAAGAGTACAGCAGGGATCTGCACAGCCAGCGGCAAGAGCAGCCCATCAGATGTCAGACAGGAAGCCTGAAGCAGGAAGCAGCAAACCCTAAGACTCTAGCTGTATAGACGGGCTCATTTCATAAAGTAGGCAAGATGCCAAATAGCCCCCAGGCGCCTGTGGCTCTCCCAGAGAAGGCAGGGGTATCCTGGGGACCCCAGCTCTGCAGTGAATGAAGCACTGCCTCTACTGTGGCTGCCTAGAACCCACCCCATCTACTCCAACCTACAGTTGGGACTAGGGCAGCAGCTGAGTACTGGCTCCAAAGGTCTCTGTGTCTAAAGGTGGTAATTTACCAAGGTAGGAATATATAGTACTGCGCAGGCTAGTTTTATGTCAACTTGACACAAACTGGAGTCATTTTGGAAGAATTTCAATTATGAAAATGTCCCCATCAAGACTGGTCTGTGGACAAGCCTGTCCTGCATTTTGATGATTGATTTGGGAGGATCCAGCTCACTGTGGGCAGTGCAACCTCTGGTGTTGACTGGCCTTGACTTTCTTCAGTGATGGACTGTGATGGGAAACTTCAAGGTGAAATAATCCCTTTCCTCCCAAGGTTGCTTTTGGTCATGGTATTTTATCACAGCAATAGAAACTCTAAGTACTTTCTTCCGTAACTAAAATAGTAGTCAGCCTACTGGAACAACCCAAAGCACCTGCCACCAGACAGACAGTCAGAGCCTCCCTTGAGCTCCAAGCTAACTCTGTCCCTCAGAGGCCAACCTGGATAGTGGGTCCTCCCGGTCCATCCATTATAACCAGTTTCATTATAATCAATTCCTCTCAAAAATACAGCTGAGCCAGGCGTGCTACTATACGCCTTTAATCCCAGCACTTGGGAAGAGGAGGCAGGCAGACAGCTGAGTAGAGGTCATCCTGGTCTACATATTAAGTTCCAAGACTGCAAAACTGCCAGGACTGCATAGAGCACATGGAGAGACCCTGTCTCAAAAACAAGTCTGGACAGCAGGGGTTTGAGGAGCAGAGACTGGCCACAACACGGATGATTCGGACCCCTTTACTCCACCTGTTGAGACATGGCTCTGGCAAGCCTCTCAGCAGGACACCAACTGCCCAGGAGAGAAGCTCGACTACATGACAGTCTCTAGCCGAGTGACAACTGTTTACCATTTGAGGAATACAACAAATGATTCTATTTGAAGTTTCTAACCCTCCCTTTGCCTCCCCCACAAAAAAAACTGTACATGAGTTTACAAACATATTAACATATAAATAATGAGAAAGGTCCTAGGGAGCCTCCCCGTTGTCTCTGCTGGAGATGAACACTGGAGGAGCACTGTCCCCACAGGCTGCATGTTGCTGTGAGGTCTTATGGCAGCTGCTCTGGATCCACTGTTGGCTTCTTTGGCACCTCCAGGTTCAATTGCCAGTCTGTCTTCCACTGTGCTCATGATGAGCTGGAAACCTTAAACCTGCAGCAGTGGCTCTTCAGCCCGTCATCGCTCTGGCTCAAGCTCATGCTGGAAAGGGCGCTTCCTCTCTCGACAGTGCTTCTTGTGGGCAGGCCAGTCCTTCTGCTGGCACTGAGAGCCACAGTATCGAGCCACCTGGCAACGCCCACAGATGTTGAACTCCCGAAGCTGAAACAGAATACCGTGGCTTTAGTATCATACTAACAAAGTGTATGGAAGCTGTATCTCAGCATCTAGAAGATCCCAATGTGGAAATCCTATGTGGAAATGACGGTCGGCATATGGCCCCATACCAAAGCCCCGGACTCAAATTCCAGCACTTGTTCTCCCTAAAAATTAAGCCAGGCACGGCAGTTCACTTCTGTAATCTCAGCACTAGGATGTCTGATAAAGGACTATGGTGCTATCTGAGCCTGCCTGATCTAAATATATAATGAGTTCCAGGCCAGCACACGCACATACAAATGCATACACGCACACACAACTATAAAAAGAGAAACTGTATAGGCACCGTGGCTGAAGCACCTTGGGCCTGTCTGGACAAGAACAGCAAAGAGTCACCCTAGTGGGAACCCAATGTTACACAGAGGTCTACAGGGACATGCCACCATAACACATCCAAACTGCTGGGTAGAGGTGGCCAGGACCAAGGACTCAGTGTAGCATACCATACCTGCTTTTCAATCACTGTACACGGAGGGTAATGACACTCATAGTAGGTACAGGAATTCTCTTCCTCTTCCACCACATCTCCATTGGCATTATAGTACCGGGTCACATTCAGGACAGGGAATTGTTCTTCTATAGGGTCTGTTGGAAGCTGCTGGATTGCAAGCCAGTATAAGCTTTGCTCCCTGAAAGAAAGCAGAGGCCTCAGTGCACTCTGGCCGTATCAGGTCAGCACAAATAGAGAAGATATGACTCCAAGACAAGTAGGCTCTGCCTAGATCTGACAACTTGAATTTTGTCTGCCCATCACTACTGCATGTACTTATCACTCCACATTAAAAATTTTGCATCCTAGCCAGGCATGGCAGCCCACACCTTTAATCCTGGCACTCCGGAGGCAGGGACAGCTGAATCTCTAGGAGTTCAAGACTAGCCTGGCCAACATAGTTCCAGGACAGCCAGAGCTACATAATGAAACCTTGTCTCAAAAAAATAAACTTTTTTTTAATCCTATCTCTCAGTAATATACAAGCCTAGTCTATCATTCTCCCTAGTGCTAGGCCACAGGCACAAAGAAGCATTGAGTTTGGCAAGCTTGGCTATTCAGTGCTACCAGAAAGACCTTCCTGCCCTTTACCCTAGGAAGCACCAACTATTACTGTTAGCATACTACTTCCCCTTTTGAGGTTGTAGCTCTCCTGCCTTCCTGAAAATCCCTAATAAGTGAGCCAGAAGTAACTGAATGTTAAATAGAAACTGCAGTCTGAGAGACTCATGCTGTGTGAGGAAGGCCCCTGTGGTGGTCTAAAGGAGAATGTCCCCATAGACACAGGTATTTGAACACTTGGTTCCCAGCTGGCAGCACTGTTTGGAGACTGAGGCACAGACTTGCTGGAGGAAGTACATCACTAGAGGCAGGCTAAGAGTTTAAAGCCTTAGGCTGCTTACACTTGTGCTCAATGCTTCATTTTTTGTGGTTGAGGATGTAAGCTATCAGCTTCTTGCTCTAGCTATCATCCTTGCTGCTTGCTATCATGCTTCCTGATCATAAAAAGATCTTATCCATATGGAATATCCTAATACCTTTCTTCCTTACCTTGGTTTTAGTCAGTGTCTCATCAAAATAACTAATATAAAAATTAGTGCCAGAGAGTAGGATATTGCTGATAGACCTGACCAGGTCGTTTTGGGAAAGATTGTGGAGGTGTTTGGAACTTTGGGCTAGAAAAACCATTGAGTGCTCCAAAGTTAATGAGTTGCTCTGTGGAAGCTCAGACAGTAAGAGTGTTGAAAGCAGGCAGATCTCTGAGTTTGAGACTACCTTGGTCTACAGAGGGAATTCCAGGATAGCCAGAGATACATAGAGAAACCTTGTCTCAAAAAAAAGCAAACCAAAAAACCCAAAGCCAAATAATGAATGAATGAACGAGTAAATAAATGGATGGATAGATGATAGAGAAGTAAAATGTTGAAAAGGCAGGGGTGGTGGGTGCTGGAGAGATGGCTCAGCAGTCCAGAGCACTCACTGGCTGTTCTTCCAGAAGTCTTGAGTTCAAGTCCTAGCCCCCCACATGGCGGCCTACAATTCTCTACAACTGTGGACCACAAGTTCCAATGCCATTTCTGGTGTGCAGACATACATGCAGAGAAAATACTCTTATAGACAAATAATCCTTTGCTGGGCAGCAGCAGCACACACCTTTAATCCCAGCACTCCGGAGGCAGAGGCAGGCGGATCTCAGTGAGCTTGAGTCCAGCCTGGTCTACAGAGCCAGGTCCAGGACAGAGAAACCCCGTCTCAAAAAACAAACAAGAATGTAGAGGGTGGAAGTCTAGCTTGGGAAACTTAAGTTCCTCGAAGACTCTAGTAAGAGATGGTCATGTGATATATTTGAATTACGAATCTGTGGCTTCGGGCCAGCTGGGGCGGAACAATCAGCTATGATTAACAAGAGACCAGCATCACTGAAGTAACATCTTGTGGGAAGTGTTTTCTCTCAGCAGACCTGGCATGAGACTACAAGGTAAGCTGTGCTACAGAAGCAGAACCAGGAGCAGGGCAGAGCTGCCCAAACCCTCTGGAGCCCAGAGATCATGAGCGTCTTAGGTGCTGGACACTGAGTTATTTACACTGTGGTATTAACATCAGATTCTAGACAAATGAAGGGAGCATGGCTTAAGGTGGTGTGTGTGTCAAGTTGACAAAGGATCAATTGTGCTGGTTATTTTTTGTCAACTTAACACAAACTAGTCACTTGGAAAGAGGAAACTTCACCTGAGGAATTACTTCTATCAGACTGGCCTGTGGGCATGTCTCTAGGGCTTTTTCTTGATTGATGATTGATATAGGAGGGCCCAGACCACTCTGGGCAGTAAGAAAGAAAGTAAGCTGAGCAAGCTATGGAGAGAAAACCAGTAAGTAGTGTTCCCAAGTGGTTTCTGCTTCAGTTCCTGCTTCTGGATTTCTGCTTAAGTTTCTGCCTTTAATTCCCTCAATGACAGATCTTGACATGAAAGCTAAACCAAATAAACCCTTTCTTCCAAGTTGTTTTCAGTCATGGTATTTTATCATATTAACAGAAGCTTAACTAGGCCAGCCCTAATATGCCTGCTGGTTACCCAGAGCTGAATGCAGCAGACTATATGTGGCGCCTTGGAGAGGCATGGCTGGCTTCTGCACAAGGACTGCGTAACTGAGCCTTACAAGCAACCTGATCTCACTCATAAGCAAACCAGGACACTGGACATTGTCCTCTGACCACATGTGTTCACAGGTTCAAGAACGCTTTCATTCATTCTCTCCCTAGTCCAGCAATCTAGGCCTGCTCTCACCAGCAAGAGGTACCTACCTGAAGGGCATAGTGTCAACCAAACTTATCTCCCAAAATTGGCTGAGGAAAGGGCCAAGAAGGCCATCTGACCACAAACCTTAGCCCTCTCCCCCAGGATTATAATTGCCCTTTTCCAAATAGAGGCTTTAACTGTAGTTGTTTTATCTCATAAACATAAAGTGTATTCAGTCACAGAATAGTCAAACCATCCTATGGGGACTCTACTGAATAGGTCTATCTCACAGGAGGATGGTAAGGTCAAGGTCAGTCTCAAGCTTCTCAGCTACATAATAATTTGAGGCCAGCCTAAGATATATGAAACCTCCTTCCCCAAAAAAAGGACAGGGGAGGAAGCTGGGAGTGGTAAGACAGAACTGAAAACTCAAAACTCTGGTATCAGAGTAGGAAACAAATTTCAGATTTGAAGTTTGAGACCTTCACAGGGCTGCTTTCACACTCAGCAAGAGTAGAACAGCAATTTGGTAACTCTTCTATGGATCTGAAGACCAACATTAAACATCACGTACAGCTCGTGGGACTCTGGCATCACCTGAAGACAATCATTACAGAGATCCACCCACTGTAAGACCAATTCGCCAATACCACCAGCATCTGTTGGGGTGATCCGTGTTAAGGTTGCCTAAACACTTAAGAACATGAACAAAAACTCCCAGGAGCCCTCAGGGGAGGCCTAAGAGAAAGTGAATGACATCTGTGTGGCTTGAGACTCTGGGCTCAAATTTCACCAACCATTTCCTGCTGTGTCCCTCAGCTCTTCTCCAGGGCTTCATGAAACTCACTGTGGTGAGTCCCGAGGCCAGCAGGACCATGACCTGCAGCTTGTACAGCGTGGCTTTCAGAACCACAGGAACTGGGAAGCCAAGAGGCCAAGTCCCTAAGCCACTTTGTCCTACTACTTACTTCCTTTAAAGCACTGCTCAGGGAAAGCTGTTTAAGCAAAGGAACACAACAGAGACACATCCCATCTTAGAGAGCCATCTGTGCGGTCCTGGGGTATGGTCTCAATCCATCACATCAGCTAAAATGTTTCTAGAGCCAATTACCACAAAGTAACTTCCAAAAATTAAATATAAAAAGTCTTCTAGCCAAGCATGTGGTGTATAATCCTAGCACAGGGGAGGCAGAGGCAGGAGGATCTGCTATGAGTTCAAAGCCAGTCCAGCCTACACAGTGAGTACTACAAAGACAGCCAGGGCTATGTGGAGACTCTGTTTTCAAAACCCAGAGAAACAAAAATAAGTAAAATAAAAATTCTTCTGTTTTCCATGAAGGAAAAAAAATCCCCACACTGGGCAGTGGTGGCAGAGGGGGTAGGAGGTGAGCGTGGGGTGAAACATCAAGGTTCCAAAGTACTCATAGTAAAAGCACAGAGTAGGAACACAGAAACATGGGATGGTCCTTTAGGTGTCAGGTGCTGGCCAGCGAAAACTCACCTTTGTTTGCTGGAGGTCTCTTCAGCCTTGGGTCGCCAGCCCCATGGTACCAACTGCAGGTTGTCCAGGCGATTGTCCACAGTCACAGCATTGAGATGTACCACCTGAAACCCGGGAGCCACTCCTCCCCTGTGTCGTTCCCTAGGGAAAGACAATTTTTTCTTGAGGAAGACTTTCAAGCACTTCTACTTAAGCATGTACAATGTCCAACCATGCAGAAATACCAGTCATGTGGTATTTTGGGGCCTGAACTGAACCACGTGGTCTGAACTGGGCCCTTATCCTGCTGAAGGGGGCATATCAAGAGGAAATCAAGTACATCATCAGTCTATGGCCAAAGACAGGGGACCAGGTTGATGATTTTAAGCCCTGAATTTAAGTACTTGGCTCGGAGGGCAATGGGTAGAAGCCCCAAGCCACCAAAATAGTCTAGAGACAAGTTTCCCCTCTGGATGGTCTCAACAATTCAAACCCACCGTACACATTCAGGGTCAGTGGCCTATTTTCCAATAGCCTATGACTCACCAAGAGGATCAAAAAGCAGAACCCCTTCCTCCACAGGCCTCGTCTCATCAGAATTCCACTAGTTGTTTAAAGTGATATGCACATCAGTCATTCCTTTGGATTAGTGGCAAAGGTCACAAATAAACTCCCAGATTTAGGGAAGGTCGAGCTGGACTCCACTGGGTAGAATGCTCTCCAGCCTTTAGGCATCCTGTACTACACATCACAGCTTACTTGGGGCTGAGAGGGGGACTTATCAGCTGGAAAATACCCACCACAGGAGCTCATGAAGAAGCCTGCCCGAGCCCCTTCCTCGGTTTTTGTCGAAGGCATACGCAAATATCTTAGCACCGTTTCCATCGGCGTCTACTTCCATTCGAGCCTGAGGAGCACAGAGCAGAGAAGGTCTGTTAGAAACCCTCCAGCTCTCAGCAACATCACATCCAGCACAGAAAAATGCCAGAGGTACAGATGACATCCTGCCCCTAGGATATATAGGACCTTCCTGCTCCACTCAGACAAGAAACCCTCATGAACAATTTGCAAAATACTGTGGACACCAAGAAGTAAAATTCCCCACCTTTAAAAAAGCCCAGAAACACACACTAGAGAAATGGCTCAACAGTTAAGAGCACCTGGCTGCTCTTTCAGAGTACCTGGGCTTGATCCTCAGCACCCACACAGTGTCTCACAACCATCTGTGACTTGTGCACAGATAGGTAAACAACACACATAAAATAAAAATAAAACTCAAGGAAAAAAAAAAACTTGGGGGGACACCCATAAAGTTGATTCACATCTGTAATCTTAGCACTCAGGAAGTGGAGACAGGGAGACTGGGTGTTCACAGCTGGCTTCGGGCACACAGCAAGACCTTGTCCCCAAAAAAAGATAAGATTTCCTGGATTACGTGGCAGCCACGAAAGTGTGAGGTGCTAAGATGGAGAGATGGGTGCAGAGGCTGGAGAACAGCTACACGCAAAAAGGTCTATTCATTTCGTTTAATAAATACAACAAAGTTGTGTTTTCAAAGATTAGTAATCAGAGTGAAAAAAAATCACAATGGGCTCTACTGGACAGCGGTGTCCCTAAGTAACAGTGGCTGTCCTCTTGTTCTCCCAGAACCAGGAAGGACAACCAGAAAGGAAACTCATTTCTCATACTTCCTCGGTACCAACCAAAAGTAATCCTTACCTCAAAGGAGTAGCTCTCCACCAGTGGTATGTCTTGCTCATCTATCAGTGTATATTTGGTCTGAAAATAAACGTTTCAGAGGTTACATCTGAGATCAACCTAAGAAACAGCAACATCACAACTAGTAGCAGCAGGAATCTGCACTATTTTCCAAAGAAGCAGAAAATAACCACATCTTAAGTGCGGCCTTGCTCAGCCTCATGTGGTACAGCCTACATCAAAGTGCAGTCCAAACTGGGCATGGTGGTACACACCTTTAATCCCAATACTCCAAGGTAGTGGCAGGCAGAACTCTGTGAGTTCCGGGACAGCCAGGACCACATAGTGAGACCCTGTCTCAAAAAGAAAAAGAAAAAAAGAAAAGAAAAAAGGAAAGAAGGAAGGAAAAATAAAAAGAAAGTCGAATCCAGTATGTTAACACGATCTTGTATATGTACCTGAGTGGGTAATTAAGCTTCAAGGTCCATCCACAACAGATAGCTTCTGCCTCACAAATGGCACTGGGTTTTTAATTCACCCAGAAAGCCAGTTAAACACAAGTCTAGTGGAGTAGAGGAAGGGAATGGGATTGAGATAGAACACCCAGGTCCTAAGGAATGTTTATTCAGTAGGCTGGGTAGTTATTGCATGTGCTCACTGGATAGCCCTTCTTCATCTGGTCTCAAATATTCCTAATAAAAGCTCTAATGGCCCAGGCTTCTGCAATATCGAAAGGAGCTCAGACTCCCACCCCTCCCTACTCAGAAAGTTCTAGCAGTCCTTTCCTGAGCTCTTGCAGAAATAGAAAGGAAAAACAGTTCTCAAGACAGGTGGGTCTTACTTCTCTGGAAGTTCTTTCTAGGATCTCAGATACCTGCTCTACTTTCTGTATGTTCCTCTCTCCCACCAGCAGCTGCAGCCAGTGGTGAAAGGAACAAGAGGTACGGTGCACACTTCACGGGCAGCACCAAGCCTCCGAGCCCAGCTTCAACATGTGGTGGGTGGTGGCCCGAGTGAGAAGCGCCTAAGAGCCTCTCAGCCTACCAAGATCAGGGCCCTGGGTCGTCGTCTATGCTCTAGAGAAGCCTGCGATTCGAGTGACCGAACGTGGCCAGCCCTTGGACAACGTTAAAACGCGCCGCCGAGGTCTACTGCGGACCCGCTGCTCCGCTAGCCTCAGAGCTTCGGGCCGAGGGCGTCACGGGTGGAGGCCGCCGCGTTCAAACCGTGCGGCCGCAGGTGAAGCCCGGCCACCAGAGCCGCCGCAGGTGCCCCGGGCGGCACAGGATGAACGCCGGGAACTGTTCGGCGCCAGCCAGTCCCGCACGAGTCCTGAGGCCGAGAGGCGCGCCCCCGGCCGCAGGGAAGGTTCCCGCGAGGAAGACGGCACCCGGACCGAGCAGGCCCGCGCAGCTGCTCGCCCTGACGCCCCAGCCCGCGCAGGCCTCGCCGCCGCTCCACACCGCTCACCTTCCCGGCCACCCGGCCGAGCCGCACGATGCCCAATTTAAAGTCGGTCATGGCCGGGCCTGCGCTCTCGGCAGGCGGAGCCGCTCCCTCGGGAGACTCCCGACCGGGCCGGGCCAGAGCGAGGCCGCGGCGCTCAGGGTCAGGCCGGGGCCGGGGTCAGGCCGGGCGGGCCCCGGGCGGACGAGGCTGGGCCGGGCTCGGGCCACCGCCGCAGCCTCGCGCCCGCCGGACCTGCCACGCGCCGCCGCCACCGCCGCGCGCAACCCTGCGAGCGGAGCAGAGGGCGGGGCACGACCGGGACACACCCCCCACCGGCGGCGGCTAACCAATCGCTAGGCGCGCCCTCCGCCGGTCGTGGCGCGCCGCGGTCGTGCGACCAATGGGAACAGGAAGAGGGGCGCAGGCGCAATGAAAATGAACCAAGTGAGGGGGGAGGGGCAAGCCGGGGGCGGCGCCTGCGCGGCAGCCGGCGCAACGTCAATTTCGCGGGAAGCTTTGTGCGCGCTGCGGCGGCGGCTGCTGGCGCACTAGGTCTCGGCTTCTTCGTGACCCGGGCTGCATGGGTTCGCGTCTCCGGGCCATGCACGGTAGGACGGCGTGCGACGTCTGTCCTTACGCAGTGATTACCGGCTGGCAGGATGCTGCTGTGCGTGGTCCTGGTGTCCAAAACTAACCTGCGAGACAGCGACGAGCACTGCGCTGTGCTTCCTGCAGCCTACGTGCCCTAAGTCTCCCAACTAGGATAAGTCCTTCCGTGAGGAGCTGGAGGCTGGGTTGGTTGGGCATCTGTCTCTGGGAAAGGGAGGCATCCTGACATAGCTGGTACAACCTAGAACTCAAGCCCAGGGCCAGGCTCCACCTGCTTCAAGGTGACCCCAGGCATCTAAGGATCTGCAGACGTTTCTGGCTCTCGTTCTGTTTTGGAAATAATTACCAAGAGCAGAAGAGTCATGAGTTAGGCTAGAACTCCTTTTCTCAGCCCTTGGTTGTTTCACAGTACCCCCAGATGCCATGGAGAAGGTTCAGAAAGACCTCAAGGATCAGGGTGGTCCTGGTTGCTCAAAACGCACCCATCCCGCCAGCCTCTTGAGACTTAGGATGGTGTCACCAGATTAAGAGAAAGCTTCTTAGGAAGGGGTGAGCTGCTTAGGATGGAGCTGAGTGTATGTTCCTCTGGGTAATAAAACCAGTAGTCTTTTTTGTTTTGTTTTTCGAGACAGGGTTTCTCTATGTAGCCCTGGCTGGCCTGGAACTCCCTCTGTAAACCAGGCTGGCCTAGAACTCAAGGGATTTGCCTGCCTCTGCCTCCTGAGTGTTGGGATTAAAACAAAGCCAAACAAACAAACAGTATCTTAATCCCAGTTTCTCCAAAACAGTAATTCAACACATTTGCATGATTTGAGAGGAAATCCCAGGATACACCTGTTAGATCAAGGAGGCTGCCCTGTAAAGGGGATCAGCCATGCCTCATACCCTATCAAGTACCTTTCTTAAGCTGATAAATGAGTATGAAGCAGTCCCAAAGTAGGGTGCAACAATAAGATTAACTCCTAAATTATGGCCTTGTACCCTATTTAGTGTCTTCACTAATCTGTTAAACTCTAAAATCTCTACCCCCTGAGCTCAGGGACTCTTTCCTGGGAAGAAGACATAATAGATGTAAATATTATAATTTTCCTTTATTCAGTTGCTACTGGGTCTCCACCATACTCCAGCTTCCCTCACTTCAAGTAGCTTTCACTATTTTTTAGATTGTTTTATGTGCAGGAGTGTTTTGCCTGCATGTATATATATGTACCACATATGCGCAGTGCCCTTAGAGGCCAGAAGACTGTGTATGATTCCCTGGAACTAGAGTTACTGATTGTGAGCCTCCACTTGTATGCTGGTAACTGAACCTAGGTCCCCTGTTAGGCAGCAAGTGCTCTTAACCACTGAGCCAACTCTCCAGTTCTGTAGCTGGCATTATTTAAAAAAAAAAAAAAAAAAATCTGATCACCTGAAATCCGTTTCAGTGAGTCTCTTCCCAACCTAGAAATAATCTTCATTATTGAAAACACCAGCTGGAAACTGGGCATGGTGGCTCACACCTTTAATCCCAGCACTGGGGAGGCAGAGTCTAGTGGATCTCTGTGAGTTTGAGGCCAGCCTACATAGCAAGTTCTAGGACAGCCAGAGCTACATAGTGAGAACCTGTTTTGAAAAACAACAACAAAAATATTTAAGGTTGGTAATTCATTATTAATAGGAGCTTATTGTGCTGGACATGTAACTCAGTGCATAAGGTTGTGGGTTTGGTCCCTAGTGTTATAACATACATTATAAATATGTACAGAATGAGAGAATTTCTTTTGTGTGTGTGTTGGGGTGGTTTCAAGACAGGGTTTCTCTGTGTAGCCCTGACTGTCCTGGAACTCATTCTGTTGACCAGGCTGACCTCAAACTCACAGAGATCCACCTGCCTCCCAAACGCTGGGATTAAAGGTGTTTGTCACCAATGCCTGGCAAGAGAATTTATTTCTTAGAATTCTGAAATTTAGGAGTTGAAGATCAAATTGCTTCAAATGTAATGTCTTGTGAAGACTACCCTCTGCAAAGACTATTTTTCCTTGTTATGTCCTCACTCCCTCAAGCCCTATTACAAAAGTTCTAATCCTGGGACTGGAGATGGCTCAGCAGTGAAGAGCACTGGTTACTCTTCAGAGGATCTTAGTGTGATTCCCTACACCCATATCACAACCATCTGAATGTAACTCCAGTCCTGAGAATCTGCTGCCCTCCACAGGCGCCAGACACGCACTTGGTGTCCAAACAAACATGCAGACAGCCATACACATACATAAAAATTAATCTTAAAAAGTTCTAATCCCATCCATGAGAGAAAGACTCTGATGATCTCTTCATCTTTGGCTACTGTTGCATTGGAGATTAAATCTGAACATGATTTTGTAAATTTTACATTTATTTGTGAGTATGTGTATTGTGGAGTCCTTTTGATCCAATTACACTGACATGAAACTTGTTTAAAGAAAAGAAAATTTTATTTTGTTCAAGCATAAAAAGAAAAAGAAAAAAAGCAAGCTGGACTAGCCAGGGATATAGTCTGAAATGAAAGTTCAGAGCTATAATTTCGACTCAAATTTTTACAAACTATTTAAGCTTGAAAACCATAAAGATTTTGTGACGACATAAAAGTTACTCATAATTTTTAGCCAATGAGAAACTCACTAACAATCATGATCAGAGTCACCATAACCCAGAAATGACATATCTCAGTTCCCACAACAAGTACCTGACAATCATTTTGTTTGGCTGTACTGGTGGACTCTGCAGAGTAGGGGCTTTTCTCATTTTCCAGAGAACCTGAACATTGTTTTTGTCTTTGGACTTTGCAGTTTAAGATAGCATTGTCTACCATTTCATTCCCCCCTTTTTAGTAGTACCTATTCAAATCTTGGAGTATGTTTTTGGGGGAATAAGAAGTTATAGTACATCTAAAGAACCATTAGTTTAACAGAATTTATGTTTTGAACAAAGGAAGCAAAGCATTAATGATGCAAGGGCCAATCAATAATTAACAAATACAGAAGAGTTAACGGCCCTGTGATGACTGACATCACAGAACTCTCTTTTTTTAAATCTTTTTATTAATAATTTGAGTTTCATATAATATATCTTGAGAACACCCTCTTCCCATTCCTCCCTGTTCTACCCTCCCATCCCTGGGCCCTCAAAAAAGAAAGAAAATAAATAAAAATAAAAAATTAAGTCAAGCTTGTATGTCATGAGCATGGATGGTGGGCTTCACCATGGTCTTTGGATGCAGAAGGCTGCTCTGATTGTGTACTTTGTCAAAGTACACACCTATAGGGACAGTCCACCAAGGAAGACACAGACACTTGGGCCTCCCACAGTCACCAGGACCACCAAGAGGCACATGGAGTTTCCACAGGCACCTAGACATCTTGTAGGCACCAGGGCATCCTGCAGGATCCAGGGAATCCTGCAGATATCCAGGTATCATCCAGGCACTAGGCCAACCCACAGACACCCAGACATCTCAAAGGCACCCAGCTATCCCACAGACATGGGGACATCCTACAGGTACCCAGATATTGCACAGGCACTGGGTCATCCAGCAGTGACATGGCCTCCCACAGGCACCTGGATTTCCTGCAGGCACCCCAATATCCTTCAGGCACCAGGGCCTCAGGCAGGCACCAGGACCCTCTGCAGGCACTAGGGTATCCTACAGGCACCAGGATTTCCCACAGGCTCTATGAAATCCTGCAGACTCCTAGGCATTATGCAGGTAAGAGGTCAACCCACAGGCACCTGGACATCTCAGGCTCTCAGATATCCCAAAAGCACCCAGACATCCAGCAGGCACATGGAACTCCCATGGGCACCAGAGCATCTCACAGGAATTTGGAAATCCCACAGGTGCCAGGACTTTCTGCATGCACTAGGACATCCCCCACACTCCAAGGAATCATGCTGACACTGGGCATCATGCAGGCTCTGGACCAACCCACAGAAACCCAGACATCCTGCAGGCACATGGACATCACACAGGCATCCTGGGATCTATCAGTCACTTGAGCCTCCTGAAGGCACCAGTACCTCCTGCAGGCTCCTAAACTTCCCACAAGCACCCATACATCCTTCAGTCACCAGGTCCTCCTGTGGGCACCAGGACCTCTCCTGGGTACGAGGGCATCCCCCAGGTTCCAGGGAATCCCACTGATGCCTGGACATGATCCAGCAGTGGGCCTACTCACTATCACCTGGACCTCTCACAGGGACCTGGATACCCTGTTCAGGCAAGACATCCCACAGGTATCAGAACCTCCCACAGGCTCCCAGACCTCCCCTCATTACCTGGGCCTCCTTCATGCATCTGGCCATCCTGTAGAGACCCAGATATCCCACAGGGATCTGCTCTTCCTGCATCTGGTCATCTCACATAGGCTTACAACCCTTGACATCACCATAGTCCATGGTCTCCCCGCCCCATCCCGGAGAGAGCTATGCATAGCAGCTACTGTCTCAGGAGTGGTAGAACTGGTCTGGAAGGCAGTGAAAAGGCCAGTTGGTCACCAGAGGACAGTTCTCTTGTGTGGATACTTAGTCCAGGAGATGAGACACTTCAGCTAGGCTATCCTGTCATTGCTCTGGGGCAGGTGACCCTGTGGCTTGGCAGTTAGTTTGGGGCATGACCTGGCCCAGCTCCATATTGCTGCATCCCACCCTGTCCTTATCGTCTGCCTTTTATGCCTGCAGCCCCTGGTGGCTTCTCAGCCCATGCTCTTCCTGCAGCCATCAGGAAGAACGATATGAGTGGCAGCCATGGCCATGGGAGTGGTGGAACTGGCCTGGCAGCCATCTGACCCCTAGTGGCACTGACCACCATTCCCCTGCATGCTCAGTCCCAGGGTCTGCCTCTCTTCTCAGTATGCTTACTTCATCCAGGGAGTGTTGGTCTCTCCACTGTGGTTTCTGCCCTGCCTGTCCTTTCCTGATTCTCCTCCTAGCTCATTCCTCCATGCTGCTGACTGGAACCGGGGGTTGGCAGGCTGGATCCAAGGACTGAACCCGTGGGCCAAGTGGGAGCCCCCACCTTACAGGCAGCGATGTGGCACCTGAGCTGTCCTGTGAGGTGCTACTTCCCTAGCCTATGCTCCCCACTTGTGGCCACTGGTCGCATGGGCCAGAAATGCTGTCACATTCCACCATATAAATCTGTCACCACCATCATGTCTTCATAAACCACTCCTGGATGCTCATAGTTTATGTTGTTGGACCAGGCACCAATGTATCATCTCCATGAACTCTTATGGAGCCTAGGACATCCTGAGTGGGGATCCAGAATGGGGGACCAACCGCGGGGTGGCTCCAGATCCCTGATGGACCCTACTCGCCCCACCACCATCTTGAATCTTCACTGTTCAGTTAGAACCCTCTTAACTAATGAATCTATCTGTTGATGGATCTTGATCTATGTGGCTTAAAAAGCCACAATAAGTACCCTTTTTAAGCATCCTTTCTGGTATGTCAATAGACATTAAAGACAGTCATTGTATTCCCCAGTGTTAGGGAATATTTCTTTTGATTAAATTTTCCAGTCTAGTAAGGGAATGGGACATTATATTCTCTTCTGGGTCTGCTTCCTGCTAGAACTGGGAAGTCCTTGTCAGGGGCCCAGGGCAGGCTGGAAATTTAGTCAAAAGCTGGGGGCTTTAGGCAAATGGGTTTAGGCAAGTTTGTTGATCCAGTTGAGGGGACAGGAGGGATCATGTGGATCCCTCCATGGACACAGGGATCCACGGCTGGAGTGGTCCATGTCAGTTCTCAGTTCATCTAGTGCTCACAGCCATTAGGACCAGCCTGTAGCCTGTAGCTGATCTTTGATGGTGTCTGTCAGTCAAGTAGAAATCTGTTGAAACAGATAGAGACTAGAGATAGAAGTTAAAGTTTAAATCATATCTTTAGGAATAAGCAGATGAGAGACTTAAATTGTATTTATCTGGAGTCTGTTTGACCTGTTGGGGGTGAATCCAAATCTTGTGACTCGTTGGGTTTTCTGAAGCTTACATGAATTTTTAGTTTACCAAAGGAAATTAAAGTTAGCATTACCATTGTTTGTAATCTGTACTGAAATCCACATTGTAGAGAAAGTAGCCAACAGGTGTCTGTTAAACAGCTGGAGTTGATATATGTCAAGTCCTTTTAAAAAACTGTTTTTGGCCGGGTGGTGTTGGCACATGCCTTTAATTCCAGCACTCAGGAGGCAAAGAGGAGCAGATCTCTATGAGTTCAAGGCCAACCTGGTCTACAGCGTGAGTTCCAGGACAGCCAGAGTTACAACAGAGAAACCCTGTCTTGAAAAACAACAAACAAACAAACAAACAAAGAACAGGCCTATAATCCCAGAATTTAGGAGGTAGAGGTCAGAGCATCAAGAGTTCAAGGTCATTCTCAGCTTTATAGGAAATTCAAGGCTAGCCTGGGCTAAATGAGACCCTGTCTCAAAACAATTTTTTTAAGGGAAAGAGAATTGGAGACAATAAGAAACAGCTCTTCTGAGATTTTGCTGAAGAAGGGAACAGAGAATTGGGGTCACAGCTAGCAAGAAGAGGAGGGTCAAGATATATATATTCTGGCTAACTGTTCTCATTAACTGAAGTATGTCAACCCGGAGTATGGTTTTGGTGCTTAAAAGCTCACCCTGAGAAAGGCTTGGGGCTACACTGGGATCCTGAACACCCAGCGTAGTCACCAGCCCACTAATAAGACTTTCTTTTGGTTTAAACTGATGTCCAAGTAGTCTTCTCTAGTGGATACTCCAAAACAAAGAGAGGCCACAAAGGAGACACCTGACCAGCCCCAGAAAAAGTGACAGATGTCAAAGCGCCATAAATAGCTTGGCCATTCCATCATTAGCAGGTACCACCCAGTGTACAAGGACATCCTGTCTGAGACTAGCCCAGTTTTCTGGATACATAATAAACTGGCATGGTTGGTCATCATCAACAGATGCTGAAACAGCCAAGGTTACCGTACCTCTGCACTTATCTAGGGGTGTGTCTGAGGCTTGTCAAGGCTCCACTCATGTCTGGGCATTCTCAAGACCTCTCTGTAGCGTCATTAGATACTTTTATCTGGTAGCTTAGGGCTTACCAAGGTTAACTTGTAACTAACATTGCATCTTGTTTGCTGCAGTTCTGTTAAAACAAGTCACTGGGCCAACCCAGATTCAATACAAGGAATTAGAGCCCATATCTTTTCTTTTTCTTAAGAGACAGGGTCTCAGAACTTGTCCTCCTATCTTTAGCTTTCTCAGTGCTGAGATTATAGATGTGGTCTACCCATGCCTGCCTGTCTTGTTCTTTTCACAGCCATTTACTATTAACTTCTGGGTCTGACCCAGCAGCTGAGTGACTACTAAATAACACTGCTGGAATGTGAACTAAGTTTGAGACTCCAGCCTATACCAGTCCTAAAGCTGAGAACATCTGAGCCCTGTAAAAACCTTTTTTACCTGTTAAAGATAACATTTGAATTCTATAAAACATCTCTCCACGTTAAGTTAGGAGTGATGGCACATGTCTGTATTCCTAGCCCTGGGGAGGCTGAGGCAGGAGGGTATTAATTTGAGGCCAGCCTGGGCTACAGAGCAAGAACCTGACTTAAAAGCAAAAATGAGCCAGAAAGATGGCTCGGTGGTTCAGAGCACTTGTTGCTCTTACAAAGGACTCAAATTTGTTTCCTAGCACCCATGTTAGAAGGCTCACAATGAGCTCCAGATAATTGGATACTCTCTTTTGGCCTCTGTGGGTACCCACATACAAAGTCACATACATACGAACAACCACATATATAATTAAAAAATAAATTAAAAAGGGGGGTCTGAAGAGACATCTCAGTGATTAAGAGCACTTGCTGCTTTTTTCAGGGGACCTGGGTTTGGTTCCTACATGTAAGCTCACAATAGTCTGTATAGTGTTGTGGAAGTTCATTTTAAATTCTATTTAAAATAATTGCTTTTGTGCACTGTTGGAAAGGGTGATGAATAGGCCTTGACCTTTTGTATTGTCTGCAGGTGTTGGATTTCTGTGTGTCGGGGGGGGGATGTTTGATTGCTTATGATCTGCACCTGAGGAGTTCTGAATCTATAAAAACACCTGAGTTGAGATGCTCAGGGTTCCACTGTCAATGGACTATGGCACTGGCCATGACGGTGGTTCCCTCTGCTGAGGTCTGGCAGGGTTTGCCTCCTTGTCCTGTTTGCTGAGCCCCAGCAGCAGTATATTACAACAGTATAGTCCAGCTCTAGGAGGCCCTACACCTTCTGGCCTCCACAAGCACCTCACTTACATGTGTGCATATTCACACACTGAAACACATGCATACAAATAATTTAAAATAAATCTTTTAAGATGAATGTGGTGGATCAAGCCTTTAATCTCAGCACTCAGGAGGCAGAGGCAAGCAGATCTCTAAGTTCAAGGCTAGCCTGGTCTACAGAGTTCCAGGACATCTGGAGCTCCACAAAAAAGAGCCCTGTCTCCAAACAAAACCAAATCTTTTAAAAATGAAGGGGTATAGAGGTGTGGTGGTGTACATGCCTTTAACCCAGCACTTGATAGGCAGAGGCAGTTCAGTTGTGTACAGGACATTCCAGACCAGACAGGGTTACATAGTGAGCCTGCCCCCTCCCCAAAGATGTGTGTGTGTGTGCCTGTGTGTGTGTGTGTGTGTGTGTGTGTTTAGGTTGCCTTACATATGACTTGGATAGTACAACAATGACTGTCTCACAATGGAGAGGCCAAGAGTCAAGTAATTGCTCAGTCCAAAAGGCTGGATGTTTCAGCAGTCCCAATCTGGTGCTGAAGGCCTGGAGGATTCCTGGAAAGCTGCTGGTCTTCAGTCTGCACTGGGAGCCTAAGGAAGACGGTTCTAATGTGTCCATGATGTAATGCACCAATGACATATAGATGAACTGGCAGTAAGAGTAAAGGCAAACAGGCAAGACAGCTTCCTTATGTATCCTTATATTCAGGCTGCCTCCAGGAAGTGTCCCTCACACTTCGGTTGGATCTTTCTGCTTCACATAATCTGCTCAAGAAAATCCCTCTCAGGAGTACCCTAACAATTTGCCTTTTAGTTGGCTAGATCTAGCCAAGTTGACCTCCAAAGTTAAAAATCCAGTCGTGGAGTCTTAAGCTTGTTCCATCTTGCCTCTCCTGTTCTGATCATTCTTTTTTATGTGGAACACACAATAAAGGCCATACCCTCCCTCACTCCCGACAAGTCCTGGTACTTTCCCTGTGGTCGTGTGATGGTACTGCCTCTTGGGAACCATGGTACTAAACTCTTCTGACCAGAGCACAAATGTCTGGGGATCAGAGGGAGCCTCTCATCCGAAGTAAGAGCACCTCATCAAGACGGAAATTCCATAGAGTGATGGCGAGTTAGAGATAGAATCACCAGGAAAGAAGGGACTAGCAAGGGTCTAGCAGAGGGAGCAAGGGAAGTGGGTCAGTATTTTGAGATCCTAAGAGTTAAAGCTGGGAGTGGCAAATGGCAACCGGACTCCAATGGAAGCAGAGATGAGACTAAATACAGGCAGTTGTGCTGAAATAGATCCCAGAAGGATATGGGTTGGTTGGGATCAGAATAAAGGTTGTAGCTACTTAGGAGGCCTAGAATAAAGTCCACTTGGGTCTGTCCTGTGGTTCTAATGCAGCAGTCTCTGAAACAAACCCTCTCCTCCTTGTTGCTGAAAGACTTTCCTCTTCATTTGGTTTGTCACTCGGGGACTGTTCATTGTCCTTCTCTTTCCAACTAGCATCCCAAAGTCCTGATTTAAGAGGCTCTCAGTTTGCACAGTTGTGCAGAAACTACTGGAGAAGGCCAGTGTTGGAGCTTAGGACTCCATCTTTTTTATTCCTTTTTTTAAGACAGGGTCTCACTATGTATGTAGCATTGGCAGACCTAGAACTCAAGTGTAGAGAAGTCAGCCTGCCTCTGCGTCCTAAGACAACCCAGTCCTCCCCTCCTTCTGTTGAAGAGAATCAGATTAGGTTCTAGGTCATGTTCCCACCATCAAGCCAAGACTTCAGTTATCTGCAAAGTTATTGTTTTGTTTTAGCCTTTTGGCTCCCCTAGTTTCATGGGGTGTCTGGGGCACCTGGCTCTTACATGATATGACTCCTACTCACAAAATAATCTGTATCTAGGCATCTTCACCAGTGGAATTCCTCTCTCTTTACTAACTGTCCACTCCCCTTTACTCCCATATTTAGCCAGTCAGCAGGGCCCCTGAAGCATCTCTGGGCTACCTATCACTCTGTCCTAGATAATACAAGGTAACCCTGCCATTGTTAGTGTGCGCCCCTGGGTATAGAGTCTCCTCGATTTCTGGAGGGGGTTACATTATGAAAAATGCATCACAAAGTGAAAAGTAGAAGATACCATAAGCTAAGAATGCATTTGTTGCAGTTAAGATAATAGCCTCACCTAAAAAATGTCCTCTGGACACTCACATTAGCCTACAATGGGGATATTGGATAGTATCCAATTATCCAGTTGGATAATATCCAACAATATCTATAATATTGAATACAAAATGCTATATGTGTGTTTGTAGTTTAGAGGACCAGAGTCTTGCTTGAGCTAGGCAAGCGCTGTGCCACTGAGCCACATCCCAGTGACAATGGCCATCTTGTAATACGGTGCTGAATACTTCATATAATTTATTATTTATTTGATACAGTACAACAGCGAAAAACAGGATTGCTTAAATTTCGCACCATAGTAAGATAGAAGGGTAAACTGTGAACATATGAATTTAAGACCCTTCCGCCAGTTCACAACCTGCAGAATCGTTTCCTCCTCCCCGCTCCCGGTTCCGTGCCCCAAAGCCTG